>CM021765.1:59067869-59159520 GCA_011076525.1 Nettapus auritus | reverse complement strand
TTTTTTTTTTTTTTTCCTCAATGTAGTAGATATTAGAGCAAAGTCTGACCAGGGCATGTTTAATTTAAATTACACATTAATTCACTGAGTACTTCAAGGGAGATTTCCAGGTGAACTATAGACTTAAATTTCCCACAAATCCATGCCAAGCAGGTGAGCTAAGGGCTCCAAACTCCTGTGATGGCAGTTTTACCTCAGGCCATACCCACCCCAATGTCTGTGGTGTATCGCAAAAAGCGTACACCTAGGCTCTGAGGCGACCCGGTTGTCTCCTCACTTCCAACCAACAACTGCAAGGTAAAAGGAACAAGGGAATGTCTTCCTACCTTCAGCCTCCACAAAGGATACGGTGAGTCTGTATCCCTGTTGAAAAACCTTGTAGTCTTTGTCCCTGCACTTAACAAATACTCTGCTGGTAAGCCCTGTGTCTGTGAGATATAGCGAATCTGTAAGAGAAGGAAGAGAGGTCACTGTTCATCCTGTGAAGATCTCTGGAGGTCTTCCTTGAAGGAGGGCAGGAAGTATTTAAAACAATGGAACAAAGAAAGAAAGAGAAAACGTAGTGCACAGTTAGACTTCACCAAAAAAAATAATAAAAAAAAAACAACCCACACTGAAAGGAATGACAGGAAAGAGAATTCCCATATGGCATTCCTCCATTTATCATTTACATCTATGGAAATTTACCGTTGCGATATGCTGCCACAGAGTCTGTGGATGAAGGAAAGTCCCTAGGTTTTAGAGGTCAGAGGGGAAGACCAACACAGAGATTTCAGCGGTGAGTTTCACTGATTTGCACCTTTTTATGTCACACTCTCCTCTCCAGGAGGTAATTTCAATAACTTGATATTTGCACTCTAACTTTTGCTGTTTTTATCCCCAGCTGAGCACGCAGCCTTTCCTAGGAGCAGTTTGAAGTTCAAACCAGAAAACTATGAAGTGACTATCTTTGAACTTAGATGAAATATACACTGAAACACATTGACACCCTCATGGTGTGTAAAGTACTTCATCTCTATCGCCTACATGACTTCATTTGCTATTTGGGTTACTTCCATGATTATGACCTCGCTGGCATTCAGACGGCTATAAGATGCTACACATGTGTTTCCAGAATCCCAGACTTAAATTTATTTATTCAAAGGAGAAAGGGTATGTGATTACATAATTAAAGACTGATATAACACACGCCTGCGGTGGCACATGAAACCTGAACTTTGGCATTTCCTGACTTCTGAATGTTTCACTCTGCAAAATTACTGCAGACTCTGAAAAATGCATAAAATGTTCACCTACTCTAGAAATTCTATGGAAAAAATGACTTTTTTTTCTTTTTTTTGAGAGAAGAGACAAAGAAGTGTAAACAAACAAACAAACATAGAGGCATAAAAAGCAGCTGTGGTTCCAACGTCTTCCAAACACTCACAACCCTGGCCCATTGACTGTGCCTTGCTCGGCTCTGCAGCTCCTTATGTCCGTGGGAGCTCGAGCACCTGAGAAGCTCCAGGAGCCTTCCTGCAGCCCAGCACCAGAGCTGCAAGGCAGCACACACTGCGGTGAGGGGCCAGGCTCAGCCCCTGCCCCTTCCCAGCTCCCCAGGAGCCTTCATGGCACTTCAGCAGAGGAAACTTTGCACCGTGCAGTTAAGCTGGGCAGGTACATATGGTGATTTCTTTTTCAGCTGTGTGTTTTATGACTTTTTGGCAGGGGGCGGGGGGAGGAGAAAGAAATCTGCTCTTCATGCTTGGTATGTGATTTTCAAATGCTTCGAAGTTTTTCAGCTACATCTGATTTCCTTTGGAATCACTAATGGCCCATCTCTTAACTGCGGGATATTTCCCCTGCCAAATATCACATTTAAAACTCAGGCTAAAAAATACTGTTTGTGAAAGATGAGTCAAAGAAACATTTTCATATACGAAAAAGTTATTTACTTATTACCCTCTTTTTTTTTCTCTTTTTTTTTTTTTTTTCTAAAAGTAGAAAGACCCTTTTCAGGCCACATTTGCAGAAAGCTAAGATCATCTGGAAGAAGATGATCAGAATGGAAACTGTTCTGCAGCCCTGACTCTAGAAGCCGCTGTGCTATCTGTTTTAGGAGTACAAAAGAAGCATAAAAGCCTACAGGGAGAGAACCACGACAGCTTATATTAACTAGAAACCTACACCACTGTGAACATTCTCTTTCTTGTCATTGCTTTTAATATACACCCTCATAAAAGGGATTATGAAATGCAGTAGAGTTCATGCAGTTTCTTCTAACAAATAAACCTTTATTTAATACTTGCTGTTACAGTAGAGAAAGGGTGCCTGCTCTGTTCAATGATTAGAGACATGTACAGAGCTCTCTAGCCAACGGGAACGTTTACTCTTGATTGAGAATTCACTTAGGCAGTCAGTTCTTAATAGTCAGCATGCTGAATAGCACACTGGCTACCTAGAGTACTCTGGATGGATAATGAAAAAGTTGACCTGGGAGGGTAAGAATCGCATGCAAATATCTCCTGTTAACAAAACAGAAAAAGTTGGCACCTGTTCACTGTGAAAAAAGGAAAAAAAAAAACAACAAAAAACACATTTGGGCTCCTATCAATAGCCAAGGCAACATCAATACCAACCTGATCATACTCCGAAGCTCCTGGGTACAAAGGCCAGCCCAAGAACAGCTCTGCAATGACACATCCCAATGACCACATATCGATTGCTTCACAAAATGGTAAACCAAGAATGATTTCAGGGGCTCTGCAAAGGAGTAAGTTAAAAAACATTAGCCACCAAAACAGATCCACTCACACTCAAGATACTGTTTGCTGTCAACAAGTGTTCCTGCTCTAGCTGTAGGGCTCCGCTGCCTGCTGGCAAAGTACCTGCTAACCAAGTATTAGATGGTGAGTATTTATCTTTGCCTAAGAGTCCTCTGGCACCATTTAGTCAGTAGACAGCCCTGCTCAAAGGAGAGATCTGCCATTATTTTCCTTTGACAGAAGGAAAGACGAGGCACCAACAAGGACGTCACACATACCAGACCACTCAGCTGAGATTCCCACTGCAGGCTCCCAGGCCCAGCTTGCTGAGGAACCACGCTGACTCTGCTACAAAACATCCTCCATTCTCCAAGCTCAGAGGGCTTCACAAACAGCCAGACATTAAATAATCATTATAGGATTGGTATAAAAGGATTACTGACTTTTTAAACAAATGGATGCAACCATAAAACAGAGAAATAACCTAATTAGATCTATTAGATCTAAGTCTGTTCCTCAGGAGGAAGTAGCCAAGAAGCCTTTGCTTTCCAATCTGTCCCAGACACCTGATTAAATTTCCTCTTCTCTTTCAGCTGAAATGGGCAAAAAGTGGCGGCAGTCCCACCACATAGTTACTGTCTACTACAGAAGATGGCCACCAAAACACCTCTGCTCAGCGGGTCTCGGCATTAGCTAGCCCCACTGAGGAAACCGAGGAGGTAAAAGCTTTAGCTCCCGCTCTCCATGAGGACGAAGCCGCAGCAGGCAGAGCGGCCTTCGTGTTGTAGCAGTAGGGATGTCTGCACTGTCATGGAGAACCCAGCTAAGCCACTGCAGTTGTTTAGCTTAGACTTCCCCAAGTCACTTTTCTTACTTCCCCCACCTCGGCCCAGATTTCCGCATGCAGATCAGTGCTATAATTCCTGTTTTACACAGGGACGGCCTAAGGTTTCTCTCCTGCTCTTCTTGCAGATTTTGCAAAGCTGTCTTTTAAAGCCTCACCTCCTGGAGTCAGGTGATGCACAACAGAAAGGAAAACTTACTTTCCCATCCTCCTTTAACTATTAAAAAAAATAAAAAAAGAAGACAGATAAGAGAAAGAAACACACATTGCTTTAAAACTTTAATCATTTTAAAAACAGCCTTAGGATTACTTCGGCCCTGAGGCATATTTTGGGAATGTCTGAGGTTGACTACTGAGCAAATCAAGTGCCACCATCCAGAACTGGAAACAGGACCCATGGTTCCCAGTTTCCCATCTGTCATCAGGATAAGATCTGACACCAGTGAGATCATACTAAGGATTACTGATTGCAGTGGAAAATATTATGTTTTAATCATGCTATTACACAGTCATGTGAAGACAAGTCTTTAGCTAAGAAACCAAGCAAAATGGTATTTTTTTTTTCCAAAGAAACAAGCAAAGGCCATGTAACAAGAATCCATGCCTTATCTTCAGTACACAAACTTCCCCAACTTTGGGCTGACCTGTAATGATAAAAGCCCCAAACTATTTGTTCTCAAACTAGCAACACAGAATGTAAGAATTAAGGGAATTTCTAGGATTTTAAGGCTAGTCTGCTTTGTGCCATTCCCAAAACAAACAAAGAAAACCAAACAACCACATGCTAGCAACTTAAAAAGCAGCTACCTTTAGCCCTTCTAATTTCAGCTTTGATTGCTGTTCTCATATCCCACTGCTCTTTAGCCCATCATGACAAACTTTTTATTCTAACACCAATCTCTACTTAGGAACAAGGGGTTAATTTTCCTCCTTTCCCTCCTATTCCGTCATCCCTGCACACTAGTCGACACCTAGACAAAATGCAGAGAGAAAAAGACAGCTATGGTGACCTGAATCTCATTACTATGTAAATCCTGCATTCAAAGCCATCTGCCTCTCCCTGTCTGCCTTCCACATTGTGAACGAAATGTCCCTGGTCACTAATGAGAGCTCTGCCTCGTGTCGCCTCAACTTCAGATCCCTCCCACTAACTCAAGTGGAGGGAGTGGAGGGGTGGACTAGCGGTGGGATATTCCCAACGTGATATTGTCTGGAATCCTCCCTGTTCATAAAAAACACTTGCACTACTGTCATATGCAGCACACACCTCCTCCCCTCTCTCCCCACACTTATGCTGCCAACACCTCCAGACCCCTGCAAGAAGGGATGACCTAGAATTTGAGATTCCAAAATTTCTCTTTTTTTGTTGCGAGTCTTCAGCTGTCCAGTTGGTTTTCCATAAAGCTCCTGCTTTTGGAGTGTACAAATCAGATAATATATGTATTTTTTTTTCACATAAAAAAAACCTTTTGTATCTCCACTGTTGGGAAGTCAAACAGAAGGCCAGCATCCATACCATTTAGATGCATAAAAGGCAACTTAAGAGAATGCCATTCATTATATTAAACCAGACCTATCATTGTGGAGAGGGGAGGTGGTGATGTATTTTTACTTTATTTTCCCTGTTTGAAAGCTGGTATTTGCAGTACTCTATCAAGCCTAAACATTACTTTCAATCAAAGCCCAAACAGAAGAATGCCGACGACAGATTTGGAACAGTGGTGAGAACCCCTGTGTGAGCTGGGCCAGACCTAAGTGCTGCGGGGCGGTGCATACACCGACACCAGCATTTGTGTTACGACTTTCTCACAGCCCTGCCTTCATTTCCTCACTGCAACTCTTCCACAGAGAGGGAGCAGCTCGAAGACAAAAGACCTTGTTAAGTTAATTAGCCACTGATTAGGACACCAAGAGAAGGACAGGTATCGTGCACCAAGCGGGCTTCCTGACTTTCCGCTAGCGGACACCTCCCATTTGTCCTGCATAAGGCAGAGCTGGAGTCACCCCAAAGGAAGCAATGTCTGTCTGTCTGTCTGCCCGGCAGTGGCTGCTGGCACTCCCTGCTGACAGGCAACACCAACCTTGTGGTGGAGATGCTACAGGTCCTGCACAGGAACAGCTCGTCCTCTGATATAATCTCCTCCGAACCTCTGGCAGGTGGAGATTGGTTTGCATGCAGAGATCCTTCTGCATATGCACCTTTATCAGACACACCGAACTCCTCCCTTTCTTAGCAAAAGCACAAGCCAGCTTTTTAAGACAAGGTGAGATCTTGGCTTCAATCACACATCGTGGCACGGAGTTCCAGAGACAACTTTTTGCTTTAATTAACATCTCAAGTCTGTTATTTAAAGCCTGATTTTCCTTTATCAGGTTTAAATTTCTCACCTCTCACTTCATGCTCACATGAATTGGTCTAAAGGTGAAAACCTAAGTTCTTGAATCATCTTTCCTTTTAGCACCAAGTATTTTTATCTCTCTCCTTGTTCTCCCTTGCTTATCTTCTTTCTGAATGAAGCAGCTTCTGGCTTCTCAGCTTTCCATCCCGTGGATACTTCAGTCCCCTTCCCCTGACTCTACAGCTCCTCTTCCTGACATGACTGCCTGGAGACAGGCTGAGCAGATCTATAAACAGTCTTAAACGCAAGGATATTCCCCAGACTTATTTTGTGCTATTTGCAGAATGCTTTGGCATTCCAGTCTTCCCTGAACCTAGTATTTTGTTTGCTTTTGGAGTGACGTTAGGCATTTCAGCAGATGTTTTATCTGGGAGATCCTCTGAGATGCACAGTCCTTTCTCCAAGGGAGCTACAGTTAATTTAAGACGGAGAATTATGTAGAAATAATTCAGTTTTCCTCTTCAAATGTTTACTGCCTTTCAATGCTGCGTTGATCTGGAATAAAGTTGTTTGTAATCCAGATCAAATCCCTTAAATGTTCCTGCAGGATAACTTAAACAGTTCTGTGGTATCTGCACACTTGTGCACTTCACTGCTGGCCCATCATTTTTTAAAGATAATTAACACATTAAGTAACTCTGTCCTAAAATGCATATGCAAGTCGTTCCACAACTGACCCTTTTATTCCTAAAAGCACTCAGATTTAGCTCAGCTGCTCTAAGAATGTTGTAATTTTCTTTTCCAAGGGGAAAGAAAACATTTTCATGTCTTAGGCAGTTGTTATGTGGGATTTCTCCATTCTGCAGCTGGTAACACTATATAACAGGGTAAAATCCTCTATTAAAGTGTGCACATCACAGTATTGTAATTATAAACCCAAATTCACGTGGCAGCAGGTTCTCCCAGAACAGCAATGTGTGGTTTACTCTGTCTTCAACAAATCTCTCCATGGCTGCCCAGTGAAGTGTTTTCCATCCCAATAATACTGCTTGTTTTAAACACAAACTCACCAAACCTTTCAATTTTGGCGGTGACCTCATTTCAAACCACGCAAAGGCAGCTCGCTGCCAGATACCTTGGTACAGGCAGGCTGTGCAGCTGCAGTGCGCTCAGCACAATAATTCCAGCCTCCAGGACAAGGCACACAGAGGGAAAACAGAAAACTTCACCCTTCTGTCCTTCCTTTGCCATGAGCTGCCTTTGGTGTCTCTCAACAAAACGTGCTCCTGTTCAGCACACAAGCACAACAACCCGGTCTACAGCTCATGCACATCTCACCAATACAGACCAAAGATTTAAGAAACACTTGCAACCCACCTGGGAGAGGCTAAGCTGCCCCTACAAAAGGTGCAGATCTTAGAATCACAGAATCTTTTTAGTTGAAAAGGACCTCTGGAGGCCATCTGGTCCAACCCTTAGGCCACCTAGAGCAGGTTGCACAGGACTGCATCCAGTTGGCTTTTGAATATCTCCAAGGATGGAGACTCCACAACCTCTCTGGACAACTCGTGCCAATGCTTAGTCACCTGCATAGTGTTTCCTGATGCTCAAACCTCCTGTGTTTCCATTTATGCCCATTGTCTCTTGTTGTGTCACTGGGCACCACGGAAAAGAGCTTGGCTCCGTGCACTTTGTGCCCTCTCTTCAGCTGGGTTCCACCCACACACCTCCAAGAGAGAAGCAGCCAGCCCATCCCCACTTCCCACATCTCCTGTCCCTTTCCCAGACACACTTACTGCCCTGGCCAACATAGAATGACATGCTCCTTGGCTCAGCGCTGGGTCCAGCACCTTGGAGCAGAGCTCGAAGGCACCTATGTCCTGCAGAGACCTGCTGGCACTAGCATGGGACCACACATCTGGAGATGTGTGGTATGAGAGTCCCCGCAGTTCCCCAAAGACAGAAGCACCATCTCATCATTTGGTTGCACCTCACATATGACCCTGTCCTACTTGCAGGCCTTCCACTGGCAGAGTATTTACTTTAGCAACCCAGCTTTGTGGCAGGGTAATTTCATTGTCTGGTGTTTCTGTCAGCAAAATTAATTACCAGTCTAGCTCACCGGCTTTTTCACCCACACATCAAAGGACATTAAAAACAAACGCCAAAAAAATTCATTTCCACAGACTTGGGCTCAGAGAGCTGGGCTCTTTCTGAATTTTAAAACAGCCCCCCTTGGGAATAATTCCCCACCTCTGGGAGGGCCCTGTAGCTGAGCATCACCGTCACAGCATAGTCTTTCATGGGCAAGTATACAGATCAGGCAAAAACAAAATTTAAAACTTGATGCTGGCTGGCACCTTCAGCACAAAGCGTGCCTGCTCCTTGCCTTTAGGTGATAGTTGTTGAAGGAGGCTGTAGGCAGCTGTTGGTAGTAGAAACTGCTCATCACAATCTCCACACAACGGGCCTCTAAAGCTCACATTAACATGCTCCCTATTTCGCAGATCATACACAGATGTACCCAGTATCTGGAAAGGACTCGGGATAGCCAGTCATTTCCCAGGCCATCAGACCACCAGCACAACCACCACTAGAGGGTAGCTCCAACACTGCATTGCTCACATTGCCTTCGTCCATCCCTCAAGATAAGTTTGCAACACATCAAAAAATATCTGTATCTGCTCAGAGGACTGGAAGCTGTATCCACTCAACCTTCGGTGATGGTTTATGTTACAGGACATAAATATAAACTGGAGGCCGGTAGCAAGTGAGGTACTGCAGGGGTTTATCCTGGGACCCTTCTTGTTTAACATCTTTATCACTGGCCTGGGGCAGGAGGCAGTGAAGCTTCAGCCGGTCTGCAGATGACACCAAACTGGGGGGACCTTGCCACAAGAGCACACTGCCATCCGGAGGGATCCGGGCAAGCAGGAGACATGGGCCAACGGGGACTTTGTGACACTCAGCTGGAAAGGCCATGAGTATCCTGGCCTTGGAGGCAGTGGGATGAATGCAGGCCCTGGCAGCAGCGGGGCCAAAGGCCTCCCAGCCTATTTGATGAACAGCAGGGCCAGCAGATGGCAGGTGGTGGTTACCCACCTCCAGCCATGCTTGTGAGACTGTATCTGGATATCACTTGCCCCAGCAAGACAAGCTCACACTCTGATCTCAGAGCTGTCCACACCTGGAGCAGCAGGTTGAACTGAATGACCCCCTGAGGCCCTCTCCCACCTCAACCACTCCGACTCCATGCAGTACGGTAGGTACACGCTTGTCAATAGCAAGGTCACCCCGCTCCTCCTATATATCCAGGCAAAACACTGCGTAGCTGGGAGCGTTTTGGGGAGTTCAGGTGTAGGTCCCAGGGCATTTTATCGAGTGCACACACAGTTCTTTCTGTCTTTTCAAAACAGAGCAAGTTACACCAGAATTAATTCTGGACTTGAGCGGCATAGTTATCAAACAAGCTTCAGGAACCTATAATTACTAAGGGTATTTAGTAGCAAATAAATCACAGAAGCAGACTAAACCACCCATCCCTTGACTCTGCTCAGGTTCCATCACCACTGCTGGCTGTTATGGGTGAAAATACTCCAGAGGATTGTGCCAGAGACTTCCAGGGCTTGACTGGACCCCAGGAAGCCACCCGTTGCCTCCCTGTCCCAATATAGGGCCATCTATGCCTACGTCCCTCCTGGCGAGTGCTCAGCCAGCTTGTCTTACAGACCTCCCATGGTGGAGAGACCATAAACCTCACTGTGCCCCAAAGGACCTCGCACCTTGTAATTTTAAGGAATAATACAGCTGTGCATAGCTGACTTGATGTCATGCTTAATTACAACTTGTTGTCATTCGGATGTCTATGTAATATATATGGAAAAAGAAAACTTGATACATCTAACTTGACTTTGCTTATATTCAGTTTTCTGCCAGGCTGCACTTCCTCCCCCTCTTACTCCTCCCTTTGCCTGAACACAGATTTGGTACCTATAAACTTGTCTGGTTTTCTCTCCTTTTGCTTACTTCTGTCACCTTTTCTGCTCTCTGCGTGCACTTCTCATGGATGGAGGTATGAGTATCACACACAGAATTTAGGAGAGCTAAAACCTGTGGAGGGCCACGTGCCACAAACACAGCCCTTTGCTGCTGCAGGGGTGAGCTGGGTGAGTACAGGTCGTGTGCATCTGTCTTCAAAAATGGGTTTTCATGCAGATACCTATACACTAGGCACCCAAATGGGGTCCTGGCGCCTGCCATGACTGTCAGCACAAGGCTGTTGTGAAAAGGAATTTGCATGGGTTAATCCTGGAAGAGCTTCAAGCACACCGCAGCAGCATGCCCCAAGCACATGCCATCGCTACCCACCTTTCCTGGGATTAAGAAGGCTGGGTTCAGCCAGGAACGCAGAAGCCTGGGTTTAAGTGGGGAGGGAGGGGTGACTGCTGGGAGGACCTGCACCGCTCTGCTCTCATACATACATTGCACATATACATTCTGTTTAGATTAGGGCCAGAGAGAAAACCTCCAGCTCCCTTCAGCAAGAGCAAATGACTGAAGCCCTGAGCTAGAGAAAGCAGCGCAGCTGTTTGTGGAAACAAGACAAAAGATTTAGAAACAGTTGCTTTTTTCTCCTCTCCCATGTCAGGCTGTTTACAGAAACCAAGGGATGAAATTTTGCAGACAAAAACACTGAGAGCAGCCTGTCAGTCTTGGAGGAGGGAGAGGGAGAGGAAGAGGGAGGGGACCGTAGGCTTCTTTCAGGATTATGGATCATTGCTAAATTGCTCTATCAATTATTAAACCCATCACTCAAAGCGCAGTAACCAAAATATAGCAGATAAAGCTTTTCACATCCACTCTCCACCAGCTGCTCTCCTCCTCCTAAAGCCAGAGGGGAATGAAAATTCCCGTACTTTGTGTTTTATAAACATCATTTTCCCTGTGCCTTGAAAATAAAAGCTTTTTCGGACAAGGTACAAAAGAACCGAGGCCAGGCCAGGAAAATATTAAAGGAGGACTTGCCCTTTCAATTATCAGACCCAAAGAAAAAAACACAATCTCCCCAGTCAATATGATTTCCTAGTGCCAATAGGTGAAACCGTTAGTTTGTGGATAAATCAAGAGGCACACAGCCATCAGTAGCTGTTAGCTGCCATTTGTCTTTGTCCTTGGGTGGAGCACAGCACGGTGGGTACCATCCCAGGAGAGGACGAGGCATGGAAAAGAGCTCTGCCGTTGGTCTGGCCAGTGGCACCGCGGAGCTATGGTGGATCAGAGAGGAGGGATTCCGGCTGGCCATGCTGACACAGAGTAAAGCCTCACAGAATAAAGAAGAGGTTCAGACTGGACATTAGGGAAAAATTATTTACTGTGAGGGTGGTCAAACGCTGGAACAGGCTTCCTAGAGAGGTGGTTGATGCCCTGTGCCTGTCAGTATTCAAGAGGCATTTGGACAATGCCCACAATAATATGCTCTAACTTTTGGTTAGCCCTGAAGTGGTCAGGCAGTTGGACTCGATCTTTGTGGGCTCCTTCAGATGAACTATTCTAATTCTAAAGCAGAGCGGGGAACAGGACCGATCTGCAGATGGCAAGGCTGTCACGTGGCTGCTGCTGTCTGACCGACATAACTTTCCAGCAGCACTATATGCGCTTGCTGGAGGCTGCGGCTCCAGTTCAGCAAAGCCCTTTACCATATGGGTAACCTGAAGCAAATACTTGCCTGAGTCCCCCAGAGGGCACTGGATACAGTTAAAGTTAAGCGCACATTTAAGTGCTTTGCTGAATCTGAATCCACTGGCAAGTCTTTGTTGCACTTGAGCTGGAAATCTTAAGAGGCAAGAAAAGCTATTAAGCCCAATAATGGAAAAGAAAGCCGGGTTCTGGTTCAGCCAAGAGACACACTAAGCTTGTCCCAGCCGGGCGTGCATCTTTGTACATCCCCAGAGAAAGCCCAGCTGGATGGATCACGAACATGCTCGTCAGCTTGGGCTCTGAACCACAGGGCTCTGTGCACTTCAGAGAAGGGGCACGATGCTGAGCACCACCATCACCCTGAGGCAAGGCAGCTTCATGCTGACCCCAAAGTGCAGAAACATGCATGTAGGGTGGTGCAACAGCATACTGTGACCTCTGGTTGTCCCCTCAGACAAAGGGCAACGCATGGCAGGGCGGGCTGGGGTTTTCCCAGGTTACGGAAGAAAGCAGAGAATAGAAAAATCGTAATTTGAAAACAAAAGCCCTATCCATGCCAGGCAGCGAATGGATGAGCCGCAGTGTATTGGGTGCAGAGATCCCCTGAAGGAGGCATCTGATCAAGAGGGGAAGAATGCCAGTTATGTGCTTCCATTCATGCCACTGCAATGCAAGCATAATTCTGACTGCTTTCTGACCCACAGTATGCAATTTATGCAAATCCAAGCTGTTCTCGCTTCCCTCAGAGCCAAATGTCCACCAATGCCAGAGCTGGCTTGAACTTTCTGTTTTCCTTTTCAAATCTATTGTTTTCACTGCTGAATATTTAAGACCTTTAGTTGTTGCTGTTGCACTTCTTTGGAAATGAAATAATAATTAAAAAAACCCTCAGCAGACAGATACAGTCAGGAGTTGACTTCTTGCCTCCCATCCGGCCACTCTCAGCTCCAGCCCAGTCCCTTATCATTCCAGACCAGAGCCCTGTCACGTATTGGCCAAGCGAAGCTCCTTGGGCCGGATCTGTAACGTTCCCTGAGACTTCTGCTTACAGCAAATACCGAAAGTTGCACCAAGCTGTATGGCGGTTTTATGGGATTAGGCTGACTACCAAACCAACTGCCAATATAAGGCTTCAAACAATTTCTACCCTGGCAAACAGGGATACAAACCAGGCTCTGGCCATGATCCTAAGACTGGCTTCAGAGAGCAAGTAGCAGGTCTGAGGCTAAAAGTATCAAATTTCTGCAGCTTTCCTTTATTTTTTATTTTTTTCCCTTTTAATCACGTCCACTGGCTGCTTTTTTTAATTAAAATAAGACAAAGACAAAAATAAAGTACTTATCCTGCTTGCCTCTCAGAGAAAGGAGCACTGCCCTTCACTTATCTCTGAAGAGCCACACAGATTTAATATTATTATTAGTAGCAACTATTTGTATTTCTGTAGCACGCAGAAGTCCCAGTGGAGACTGGAGCCCCATAACGCTAGACATTAAAAGATGACGTGCTAAAAGACTGTGTCTGTTCCAGAGAATTTATGATCTAAAACGACGTGTGGTGACAATGGAACAGATTGGGGAAGCAATTTGCCCAAGATCATATGGAGAGAGTGTAGCAGCGCCAAGAAAAGAAGCGGGGTCCTTGAGAACAGCGTACCATCGCTACTAGACCACCGTGTCTTCTATTTATGATATTTGGGAATCACATTAATAATACATGGGTTTGAAGGGTCTTTCAAAAGAAACGGTATTACTGATGCAAGGCAGGTTTTGAGGTGAAATGACCTGTAAATATCATCTAGCCAGGTAGTAGGGAGCTGTGTCAGGAACGGTTCACAAAATTCAATGCCCAGCTCCGTGAGTCGCAGCACCCGACCTCTGCTGGGAAGACCTGCCTGGTCTACAAAGTCATTTTGGGAAGGGCCTGGGCATGCCAGCCCACCCACTGACCCAACCCATGGAAGTACCCAGAGCACACTGGAGCTGGCTATTTCTGCAGCAGAGAGCTGAAAATTTCCAAATTTAACTCGAGCTCTATGAGGATAAACACACACCACGAAGCAAAACGTAGAGCGTGATAAAAGCTCCCTGCACAAATAGCAGGGCACAGCACTGAGAGGGGAAACAAACAAACAAACAAAAACAAACAAACAAAAAACACAACACTGCTCTTTCACAGAATTAGGGAAATATGAGTCCACTCAGAATTTAACTTTTTATTGTACTTATGTTTGGGCTAATATCTGGAAGGATGAAGCAGGGCTCTACCATACCAGGTGCTGTAAAAAACAAACAAACAAACACAACAGAAAACAGTCCCTGACCTAAAAGACTCACAAGCTGGCTACAAATCCCTGATCACCCTGGAATTAAAGACTCTGGGACTTGCTGCTCAGCATCCGCTTAGCCAGGACCTGCAACCAGGCCGCAGCCAGCGGCCCAGCAGGGTGCCCACTCGCAGCCTGGGCCCCGCAGGCCATGACTGGACCCGCTGGGACATGCTGCTACCCCACTGCCGGGTACCAGAGACACGAGGCAGGAAAGTTTCAGCACATCTTCAGGAAAGGCCAAGGATCATCCCTAAAATCTCGGGCTGCTGTAACACACAGCTCTCCTGACCAAGATAAAACATTAACATCCCTCCAAGATACACAAGGGCCTGAGGCTTTCCAGCCCAAACCCGAGTACTGTGGGGTCACTGGGCACCCCTGCTCTGCACAGAGAACCCAGCCCAGGGCACGGCAATGGAGACGAGGAGGGATCCTGCTGTCCCCCGGCCATATCTCCCACACCAGCTCCCCTGTCCCTGCTCCCCTATCAGCCCCTGCCCGCTCCAACCACTGGTTTGTTTCCTCCTCAGCTCTGGCTTTACCCGTTGATGCCACGCATCTCGCAGGAGCCGGACAGAAGAGCAGGATATCAGCAAGAATGCATGCATGTGCAAATAGTTCAGGAGGAATCGCAGTGCTTGTGGAAGGGTAACAGAAGGCAGACTTTTAAAATAAAAGTCTTGCAAAGTAAGTTCATTCTTCCTTTAAAATCATTATATGGAAAATTCAATTGTTCTCCAACGCATCTCTGTACCAAATCAGGAGACTAAATTCAATCATTAAAGTGTGAAGCAGATGAATTTAAATCCATAGTAAGTGCAAATTTCAACACAATTTTAAGTAAGGAGTCGCTCCCAACACCTTCATAACATGTCAACACATAGTCATATATTTGTTTCTGGGACTCTTCAAATGTCTCCTTTTACAGTTTCAATTTTTTCTTGCCAAAACAAATCCTTAAAGCTACCCCGATCTTCTGAAAAAAATATAAACATTTTCTACATGTTAAAACTTTAGGTAGCCCACGAGAGAGATTTTGGAGAGACAAAACCTGCAGAAAAAATGGCATGCAAAAGAAACTTTTCCTCCTCTTTGCTACACAAGAGTAGAATTTGGAATGATTCCCGTCTGATTAATTTTAACTTTTAATTTGTCCTTGGATCTCACTGCAGTACGGACGTCATTTCTTAATTTGACTGTTTTGCAAGTAGCCAGGACTGTCCTTGTAAAGGGTGAAGAAATCCCCATATATCAGGAATGGTTTTAGCTGAGGGGAAGTTTGGTAATTACTCTGGAGGAATGAACACAACAATCAAAAGTACTTCCCAGGACATGAAGACAAAGATCCACCCTTTCTTGAAAGAAAGGGCTCCCTTATGTACACATTCGTATCTTCAGTTATCAAGACTGCCTGTAACCATTTAGCCCTCTAAATCAACTGCACAGTTCAAGAACATTTCCTGGCATTCTTCACATTTTTTACATGTCACAGTTTTATCTGGTGTACATCATATGCTTTCCTCTGAATTGCCTCAACCAAGCTATCTCCCTCCTAACAAAGGAGTTCGGGGTTTATAAACTTCAGAACTGTAACTCTAAGAAACCCGATCACTTGAAGGCTGTGTTAGAAATTATTGAAAACAGAGCAAGTTTGGGTTTGATAGGTAAAACCAGAGTATGTTCCAGCAGCCAGGGGATGCAGACAGACTGACATCTCCCCTTAAAGGCACTTTTACCTAGCCCTGTGCCACCAGTAACAGTGTAAGTGCACAAATTCATCGCCCCACCATCTTGGTGTCCACAGCAAATCTTAGGTTTCATCACCTCCTTTGTTGCCCCTGTCCCCATCGCTGTCCCCAGAGCTCCACGTGCATCGATTTCAGCTGTAGAAATTGCAGCGCTCGGTTCACCCAGCATGGCAGCAAAGTGTGCGCTGTTTCCAGCAGTGGTACCTGGCCAGGTGGGCAGCCCGAGCACACAGAGGATGCTAGCAGGGGCAGGAGGGTGATGTCCCTGCATGAGGTGTAACTAATTACCTGAAATACGATGTACTGCCTGCACATGGCAAGACTTAGGGTGCAATAACACGGCTGGACATGAGCGCTTTCCTAACAAACAAGACAGGGAAGGGAATAACTATATTTCCCCTGTTATTCTAAGGGGAGGTTCATGGAAAGGTTAGAGAGAAAACAATGCAGGCCATCGATCACGCAGACGGCTAACCTAGAAAGGTTACCGCACTTTCCTGCCTCATTTTTCACATCTATAATTACCCCGCGGCCTCCTCCCACCCGCCTCTCCCCGCGTCCCGCCCACCGCCCAGCACCAGATACAAACCACCGCCGCTTTATTAATTATGGATTTTGTTTACTCTTCCTGTTGTTGCCCTGTCGAAGGATTCAGCAGCACAACTCCTGCCATCCCCGCGGAGCTGTGCAGCTGGGACAGGAGGGCTTGACGTGTTTCCTGCTTCGTGAGGAGCTCCCACCTCTCCGCAGAGGTTGAGGTGGGATGGAGGTGGGAGGGATGCAGGTCTTTGCGCCTGCAACGTGATGCAGGGAAGCAAAGTAGGGGTGTGCGAGGGAAGACTGTTTCCATTCATGAAAGGCTCAGATTTGCTCTCGGATCTTCATCCAACCGAAACAAAATGCCAATATTGCTGAACATACTTAGCACCTCCTGAAGTGCAATCCTACTCCGAACAGTGCCTTGTCTAAAAACAGCATTGCCGGGCTCCTTGTTTACTGCATTCCCCAAGATGCCTGAACAGTATTTCTCAGTCTGAAAGAAAAATTACACTTTTTTCCCCCAACTACCAGACCTGCAGACTCAACCAAGGCTTTGAGAGCCACTCTGGACCCATTTCTCGCGCATTTATGCATGCATTTACGGGCAGCCAAATTAGAGTTATGCAGAGATGGGAAGGGGAAGCACAAGGCAATGATTTGAAGACAGTGAATTTGCAGGGGACTCACTTTGTTTCTACTCAAAGTACAGCATCACATTTCTGATGCAGGGAACCCTGAGGGTCTTTATATTCTTTATTATTTTACTTCTTTTTTTTTTTTAAAAAAAAAAAAACAAAACACAACTTTGGGGGAAACCTAAAAGAGTTTCCTTTGAGAACCTGCTCTCTCTAATCACTGTTTCTTCCTTCTGCAGTATTTTTGGAGCCAGGATTCTCAGTTGTAGGATAGTAGTAAACATGTAAGGAAAGAAAAACTTCTGCAGCAACAATAGTGAGAAATACTTTAAGCCATCGATCTGAGAACTATTTTCTGGTTTTGATCTTTTCCTATCCCACCAGAAATTACAATTAATTCACCCTCTAAAAATAGTAAAATCATTATTTTCCAACTGCAACCAAACCTGTAACAGAATACTGTGCTGATGTGAAGTGGGGAAAAAAATATGCTGATGAGCGAAAATCCTGCACAAGAAACGTCATGCATTGATACAAAGGTGCATGAACTTCCTGGTTTGGACCCCAGAGAACTTCACACACAGTTGATGTTTGTGAAGAAAGAATCACACTGGAAAAGCCTGTACTAGTAGTCTCAAGAGGAAATGAAATACGTAATTCATTTTGAAAACAATCCTAGAAATGGGAGAGCCTTTCAAATTCCTTTGAGGGTGATCCTGATGGAAAAGAAGATACCAGGAGGATTCAGAAAAATCAAGGAGCTCTTGGCATCCTCCACAAAAGCCAGAGAACCAAAAGCATGGCACTGCTCCCCTCTGAGACTAACTCGCTGTTACCGACCACAACCACATCCAACCGCACCAAAATACTCCAAGGCATTCCCAAATGTTTACCATGGGGCCAAAACCACAGAGCATCAACCACCCCTAAAGCTCTACTTCTGAGCTGGATTCACAACGGACATTGGAGAGGATGCTGGAGAAAACCCACAGTGGATGTTGGCTTTCACGTCCCAAAGGTGCCATGCAAAATCTCTCCTCCACACATGGAGTGCCAAATCTTTTCTCAGCCAAACTCCCCACTTCCCAATGCTTCGGAGCACCTACTGCATTCAGATGAGGCTTCCCTTAGCCAAGCCCTCAGGAAAGCAGCATGGGATGGCTGTAGCAGTGACCTGCCACCTTTGGCACTGACCGTGGCACAGATATTCCAGCTATGGGCACCTCCAGTTGAGCTCTCACATCAGCAGCAAGACTGACAACGCACCCTAGTACAGCCTGCCGGACCAAAGGGGTAGATCTGGACCAGATGTCCAAAGCTTCTGGTTTTGAAAATGCCCCCAAGATCCTGAGGGACATTAGAACAGAGGAGCTCTAAGTGCTTTCAAGGTAATTTCTACGAAAATTTGAGGATCTAATGTGTACGGGTTGAACGATGGGAATTTTCTTCCCCTCCCAATTAAGTCAATTTACAGCTTTTTCAGGTCGATGAGTTACCCATAAGCTGTGCAATATGTGTTGGGGGACATCTCTTGGTTGCTTCTGAATTCCATTATTTATTTACTTACTACAGAAACAAAGCACAAGCGGCGACGCGGTGCGGAGCTGTGCACTCTGGCGTGGAGCAGCAGGCGCAGACCCATCAGGACTCCGATGGGCCCTCTGAGAATCCAGCTCACTCGCTTTCAGAAAGAAAAAAAATAAAAAAAAATCCTGCTTCCCCACTCTTCCTTGAAGCAGCCAACTAGATGAGGGAACGGTTAATTAGCTGATGTTTGTAAAGCCCTTTGAAGATGAAAAGTGTTATTTTTATTTTCAAGTCTCAAAGAAAAACAACAACAAAAAAAAGAAAATTAAAAAGGGAAAAAAAAAGGCCACGGGAAGACTCGTGCTTTAACTGAGTGGTGAGCAGCAGAATGAAAGGAGCCTGGCTCCCTGTGGAGAGGGGTCTCAGACCAGAGCTCCTGCGTGGAGCCGCTCCTGCAGCAGTACATTAAGTGGCAAGCTGACACTGCAGCCTTTCCCCCGGGGCGTGCATTAACAGGGGCTCTGCCCAGCTGCTGATTTTCATGAAACATGTAGGACTCAGTGCCATTGAGGCCCCTCCCCTTGCATCAAATTTGCCTGAATTCGTCCACCGGATTTGAAAGCTAAGGGGAACGTAGTGGCAGCGCGATCACACACGTCTCATTTCCTTAGAAAAGCAGACTAACCGCGAATGAGGAAGGCCCTTGAACACAAAAAGGTGCAGTGTCTGGCTAGCCAGAACCCAAGGGGGCTATTTTTTTCCTTCAAGTGCAAATTGAGGAAGTGGCTTACCTATTTTAAACACTTCGCATCTATGGTTGGAATTTCTGCATCTCCCTTTTCTTTTTTGTGCCTTGTTTATTTCCCGTGTCCTTGGCACCCCGAGGATGCGCTCGTGGCAGAGGCACGTTGTGGTGCAGCACAACCATTCCCTGGCAGCTGGGGAGCAACAAGAAGCTTACAGGTGGGTGCCCTGCCCTGGGTGGACAAGAATAGCAAGAAGGCAGACGAGGATTGCAGTGTATTAGCAAAGCTGTGCTTAGCACCTGAGACAAGAAGGACAACAAGCTGTGACAGGTCAGGCCTGAAGTGACCCGGCAGCACAGATGGGGAAGACTTTATGTTGTGTACCCCATTAGAGTTCCTTCATCACTGTATTCTCATCAAAATCTCATGGCCACCAAAATAAACAGGATGCTAGCTCTGAGTTTCCCTGTTTGATAACATCTAAATATTCCCCCTGATGATGATACCTCACGTCTCGCTCCGGATAGGTTCATTCCCCCAAGACCGGGACCAGCAGCCCTGTCCTGAGCCTGCTCCCACCTGTAATTCCTCCTCCTGCTCTCAGATCAGCCACGCACCAGAGCTGCAAGGTCCCGCTTAAAAACAGCCATCTGGTGAAGGGGCAGGAAGAACCAGTTAAAAACAGAGTAGCTCCACCATATGGAGAAAATAATTCTGTTGGGCAGTGTAGGAAGAAGCAAACCCTATTATAATAATTGTGTTGCCAAGCAATGTTGCAGGCTTGTTTTTCCCCTCACGGCTTCGGCACTGATGAAGAACAGAGCTTCCCCCGTACCATCCCCACGGCAAGACCACACCGTTCCCCGCGTGTGCTGTGGGATTACCGGGTTACACCACCAAACCTCCACAGCGTGAGCCAAGCACAGGGATGGGAGCACCGCGCGCTCCACCTCCCTCTACCCCTTCCGTTTTGGGCAGAAGCACCAGGAATTTGGGAAAAGGTGATCCACTTCAGCTGCACTGCACCCCAAGGAAGGCGGCTGAGGCCTCAGAGGTACCACAGAAGAAAGTTTCTCTAGAGACAAGCTCAGGTTTGAACGATGGCCTGCCATTCCCAACGCCAGGCAATGCACACCTTGGGGCTAAAGGGCATCTCAACGTGAGAACCCTGTCCCTCTTGTCCTCCCAAAACAACCTAGACAGTGCAACCTGGTAAAGAAAAAAAAAGCTGCAATCAGGTCCTTCAAGAACAGCTCCCCTTGCTCAGACATTTCTGGGCTGTCGTTAGGAGGGAACCCGGTGTGCCAGCCCCAGACGTGCTCCTGGCTGCCTGCAGCGTGATGGCGACCCCTCCGTGGAGGTCAGGCTGGGCAGTTCCCCCAGGCCAGCCATCCCTCCTTGGCCTCCTGGGGCCCTGTAATCCCATTATCCTCACGAGGAGCTAACACACACACCAAGGTGAGCTAACCCAGGGCATAAGGAAGGACCTGAACTTTAAGAGCAGCCACCACCCGGATCGATGGCAGGTACCCACAGCCCTCAGCCTCCGAGGGACGTCCTTCCTGCTGAGCCACGTGTGGCAGGCGTGCTCTTCCAAGCACAAGGCTCCTACTTCTTTTGCATAAAGACCTTGCTCTTTTCCCCTCTTTCCTTTGTTCCCCCGCCCTGTCTCTCTCTCATCCACTCCCGTGCTCTGCCTTCACACAAAGCTACGTTTATTTCCAACGACAGCCTTGCAGCCGAAGGTGGACAAACCCTCTCCCGTCTTCATCAGCGTGGAAGGTGGAGCGGGCTGCACAGCCCCTGCTGCAGACACCGTTCCCAGGCAAGCACAATCCCACTCCGAGGCCAGTTAACGTATTAGTCATTAATTCTGGATAAAAGGAAGTTATTTGCACGGCCTTGCTTAGACAAGACTGAAACCGTCACGTGTCCCTCCCCCTCCCTCTGCTCTCCTTTAATACCTTATTAATATTGTACGCCAGCACCAGCCAATATGCAAATGGAGCTCTATGCAAATACGGCTCCGCGCAAAGACAGCTGCACTTAGCTCAGTGCGTCCTAACGCGACTCCAGAGGAATAGCTGGGGGGAAAATAAATCATATAGATGATGGAGAAAGCATGTCTTCACTTCCAAACTTCTGGGGAGAAAGCTGTGTGCGTGTCCATCTATCTGAGCAGAGTTTTTATGAAGTTTTGTCGAGGAGATAAGGTCATTAATACTCTGCTAAATTACGGGCTACAATGCTTTTTTTTCCAGGACACCAAAAGGATTGCCCTCCTAAGTATCTAAGGCTCTGTCTTGGAAAACCTGCTTCCCAAGAGGACATAAAGGTGCAGCTCTGCTCTGTAGAAATGGTATTGTCAGCTTTCCTGTTCTCTGTTTCTCTGTAGCTCCACATCTGATACGCTTAGTTTCAAGCCAGAAACCTTTTTACAGGTTTTCCCCTAAGCACAGCCCTGCAAACAACAGCTCTGAATCTGAAAGTCAATCGCTTCCTCTCCTTCCCAAGCGCTGCTACCTGCATTGCATTAAATGCTGTTGGTCCCCAGGTACGGCATGACGCGGGGCAGCAGTATTTCTACTGAGAGTTTGGAGGAGAGACCTAACAGAACGAAAACTTTACCTTGACGCATACGCTGCATGGTCCTTGGGGTAGGGTTTGGCCAAGAAAGTCCACGAGAGCTGCTGCTAACTATGGTACTTGGCTGCAACCAGAACAAGCTTTTATTTGACTCTTGCTGCCACAAGCCAGGCAACAGGTCAGCCGTTTGGGTCAGACCCAAGCACGTTGTATTTCTATAATTTCTATAGAGAAATTCCTATAGAGAAATCTGTTGGCTTTTCATAAACTTTAATATCCCTGGCTAAGGAAAGCACAGTTTATTACTCCCATTTTATAGCTGGGAAGACTAAGATGTAGAAAACAAGTAATTTAGACAACATCACACAAGTAAACAAGAACATAATTTCCTTTCTCCCAAGTTTGTATGTTAGCCACAAGCCCATCTTTAGATAAAAGTGCCAAGTTTATTAGTAATACATTTCATTGCAATTGGTGACCTTGCCTTCAGAAATATTTAGCTGTAAAAGACAGCTGAGAACGTGTTAAGGTCACTTGGAGCACTTTTAGAGAACAAGGAGTCCAAGGAATGTCATTTTTGTTGAAGAACTATTTGGAACGAGGTTCCCATCTGGAAAGCTCATCTGCTAGAAGTGACAAAGGAAACAGGGCATCTGCCTTGCCCAATAAATAGAGAAACAACATGTCCCTGCTCTTGGCATAGGAATCATGAGTCTCCAAGGAGCCGCAGTTCAGGCAAATTAAAGCCCAAGGCAGAGCAGGAGCACCTTGCACCGCTCACCAGCACCTCTTCCTGCTGACACTGCTCCAGAGGTGAGCTGGGGAAAGGATTAGGTCGTCTTTCCAGATCCAGCAAGGGAAAAGAAGGAACGCAGACAATCCCCTTGCCCTCAAAGCTACTGGGCCGAACTTGTACAATTTTCCTCCATGCATTGGGCTTTAGATTTTAATATAAATGCCAACTTTAAAATGAGGGAGAGGGGAAGGCTACAAAACAATATAACAAATTACATCTTTACAAAACACTGTCCTATCTTCAGCAATCTTTGATTCAAGCCCAAGATGCATTATTTTCAACTGTACTCTGTACTATTACCTGATATTCAGCTCACTATTGCAGATAACATTATAGATCCACACCTGCCACCTGGCAGTGCTTTTATTTGGAAATAACCATCGGCAGACATCTGGCATGTAGCAACACATCAGAACGGGCCTTAACTCTCAACTTTTTTTTTTTTTTTTTAATTTAAGCATGGCCACTCTTTTAGCGCTTTTCCTTCTTTATGTAACTGGGAAAGGGCTGAGGTGAGAAGGATCCCACACAGAAAGAGAGCTGGCTTGCAATGCAGGAGAATGAAGGCACTGCTAGGAAAATAAGAAGACAGCTGGCTTCCACAAAGGGTGCCAGACCTCGTGTCTAAAATTAAAGAATCTTATGTTCTGAGGAAAGCACCTAGTTTCGCCCTTAAGTAGAAAATTAAAAAGCAAGAACTGGAACACACCATGTGATTATTAGTGCCCTATAAAAACCTTATACAGGTTGGGAGCCAGATTAAATCCTACGCATGTCGGTAGTACCTCATGGGTTTTATTTTTCAGCGGTTTGTTTCAAGGGCTGCATGAATGGAGTTCAAAAACTGTTGGTCAGCAGCCAGGAGCTGGACCCACCTTATAAAAATAGCTGCATTTGGTAGCGCAGTTACACAGCCCTAAAGGAGCTGAAGACTGAAGCAGTCATGAGGCTGGTTTACCCCTTTACCTAGATGTGATCTCTCCACACCACACAAGAAGGGAAAGAAAAAGGGAAACAGGCATTTCACTCATTTCAACACAAGTCATGCTACCACGCTGCCCACCTTCCCCATGTAGTTCCCCCCCACGTGCCCACCTTTCTTGATCGGAGACAGACACCCTGATTAATGAAGATGGGAAACAAACTGGGTACAGGTACGGGTGACTTCTGCATAGCTGCAGGCCAACGTCAAAAGCAGGCACTGGAGTCCCACCTGCACACGGGTAAGGGGAAGCAAACCCTGAGTGCTGTTCTGGAGGTTGTGCTCTCCAGGTACATCTCCTGGTGGCAGTGCAGGTTTAGCCCTGAACCCCGGTTCCCAGCCCTGCGCTCTCGCTCAGGACACGCAGGCACAAATGCTCACCAGGCTGAGAGGAGCACTGGGTTGGATGCACCGTGTCGAGAGGGAGGCAGCGCTGCTTAAGCAGCCACTGCCACCAAAGGAGACATACGTGAGCGTGCCCCCCGAAGGTGACCGCTGCCTCAGTGAGCACAAGGACAAGCTATCTCGCACACACATACACAAAGCAAGCCAGAGCAACGAGCAGTGTGACACAGATCAAGGTGGGGGAATACACCACCAGCCCACAATTCATTTCTCCTACGCTCCCTGCTACGTGGTCTTCAGGTAGCGCTTGGTGGTTTGGACATTAATCACACATGAAGGCTATTTTCACTAAGATGAAAGCAGCAATCCCCCAGCAAGCCCACCCACTGCTGCAGTCGCTGTGACTTGCTGCACAAGGCAAGGAGGGCTGGCAAAGGCAGCACCTTAGAAAGGACCACGGACTTTACACTCTCCCTGGCCCTCCCCTGCGGAGCCGTACTGGGATGCGCTTTGCTTTTCATATTACCACACACTAAATTAATCTCCTTCTTTTAAGAAGGGAGAGGGAAAACACATCACCTCCTCAGTTTCCCAGCACTCCACTTCCCACCAATGCTGCAAGCCAAGTATCTCTGTCCAGAAGGCAGAGAACAGCACGGGCAGGAAAATGGAGAATTTATCACTCCCAGTCAGGTAACAAATGCAGTGGAACAACATCCCTGGCAAACAGCTACAGGACTTGGGAGAAAAACTCTTATGCTTAACCAACCCTTTCTCAGATTGCCTCTGTTTAAGGAAAACAAAAACAAACCACCATTGTTTTTGAAGTAATTTTGAAAAATTAGTTTTGCACCAAGTCTTCCTGCACTGTTGTTGTGCTTGCTAAGGACACCATCATGCCACTTCAGCCTTTGTAGATTTTCGTTTCTCTTTAAGACACACATTTTCTCCCTGGCTTTGGGCCAAGCCTTGGTATTCCTTTAACTTGGGGGAACTCCTCAGGGAAGTCTGTCACAGTTTTGTCTAGAATTGTGGGTCTTTGCCTGTAAAGATTCATCTCTTCCCATCACTGACTAACACATGAAAACAATCCAGAGCTGGTTGTCGGGAATTTGGTAGGATTACAGAAATTTCTAGCTGCAAGAACCTTGGCTGCAACAGGCTGTAGAAATAACCTTCATGCTTGATGGGTTGAGCTACGAGAAGCCACCTGAGAATTAATGTATGCTGTTATAGATATTAATATGGGAATCCAACATTTATTTCCCATGCTCCTGCTTCCCAGGAAACTATCTGTGGAGACAAGACCCCGTGTGTCTTCGTGTGCCTGCTTGGTGGGTGACCGGCAGAGGGTGGGTGCAGACCCCCTCCCTCGCTCCCCATCCCGCCGTGCCCCTGCCCAGCCACCCCCCAGTTCAAAGTCGCTCGAGGCCTTGGTTCTTATCATGAAATGTTCTGCCAAATCAAATGTAAACAAATGACATGCACAGTTGACATGGCAACAAAGCAGCCCTGCACGCAACGACGGCAGCAGCATTTAACTCTGCCGGGCTGGGCACAAATTTGCAGGAAAGACCAGAGCAGCAAGGTAGAAGATAGAATCTCCTCTCCTTTCCCCAGGTGCCCAGAGAAACAAACATACAGCTCAGCGCCCACGGGCTGGCTGAGAAAATGTATGATCCACCTCCTGCAAGACGTCTTCAAATTTCTGGGCAGTTCTGGGCGGCATGAGAGAAGCTCCAGTCCAGCACATCTGCTTATACATCCTTACAAAGCAGTTCAGCACCTTAGACTAATCTTTCCTACTGAAGACTGAAAGCCTATCTCTCTTTCCATGTGGACGTGGAAGGATCCACCCTTGTGAAAGGGTCATTTGCAGGAGCAGAGCTCAGGCTTCCACCATATGCACAAGAGTGATAAAAAGCAGCAAAGAGAATGAAAGGGGTCAGGGATGGGACACAGCAGTACACCAGAATGGTCAGCTGGTATACAAAATTGTGCTATTTGCCCCTTTCGCAGACACCACACCAAAATACAACCCTAGGCATATATATATATATTTAATAAAAGCAGCCAGAATAAAAGTCACGACTGCATTTTGGCTCACGCTGTCTTGTGCAGTTTCATCAGCTCCCATATAGCAAGTTGGATCCAACAAGAGCTTAGCGCAAAGGTAGATATTTAATTGCAAGCACTTTGGGGCAGGGATTGCAACTGTGTGACTTGACGTTGCTTTTCCCAACAGCCTTCATCATCTTCTAATTTTAGATGCCCAGGATAGTTTTCATGCTCTGACCTATTAAACTATACCGGGTGCTGGCAAAGAGCATCCTTTTACCATGGTGGCAGCACTGTTTCAGGGATGGGGGTAGGAAACCCTATGAAGACTGCATAAGGTGTAAATTCAGTGGGAGACTCAGCACTGGTAAGTGCCGTATTTAAAGCAAAATATTTGATTTTCATCTGTCTGAGGAATGCGTGTGATCTCTGAGCACCCATCCAGGACAGCCTAGCAAAGAGCATCAAGTCTGCAAGGCAAAGTCCCTTTAAATAAAAGCGGCTGCTGATGTTAAGATAAGCATCCAAGCAGTAAAAATAATGAAGCTGGCTCTTAAATAATGAGTGCTGATGGCCCCCTCTGCTTGCATTCCTAGCCTAATTACTTACATGGTTAGCTCAGCCCTATATGCCTTTCAAATGCTGGCATTTGAAAATAAAAGTTAAATCCACTTGGAGCGAACACGAACTAATGGAAACTACTGTGCATGCACACTGCTGCCAGAGGTGAGGGTCCTGACACAGGGGCCCTTCCCCTCGGTCTGTGCTTTCAGCAAGAAAACAAAATTAAAAAAATAAAGTCAAGTAAATAGCCAGCCTACAGATGGAAGAATAGCTCTTTAAGATGGAGGAACCTGCAGCTTGTAAGCTTGGGAACTGAAAACACTGCCAGCAGGTGAGACATTAGCAGGCCTGGGTTGTGGTGCTAATACTGGAAAAGGCAGGAGGAGAAGCTCCTGCTGAAAGAGCCCCAGACTTGGGTCACAGCCCTGTTTCTGCCCTTTGCTGGTACCTAATTCAGCTCCGTCTATTTCCAGGGAAGCACCTGTGGCTGTCCTCACACCACGCAGCCGCGCGGACAGGCCACCCACTGCATACACATGGGTATAGCGGTCGCATCAGCAAACCTCTCGGGTTCCTCACTCAGCTTCCGAGGCTGAATGACCAGAATAAGATGGGAACGAGCACACTGAACGGGGCCAGGAAGTGGTAGGAAGGAAGACGGCCAGATAACGGCTTTGGTGAATAGGTCAGGGCCCGGAGCACAGCACCACCCATCACCACGCCGCTGTGAGAGGGGAGCCACCAGCAGGAAGGCCACAACCGCAGCCCCGTGGGGTCGCTCCCTTACGTGTCTCTCCAACGCACTCTTCCCGTTTAGCTTGGCACCAACGGTTTGGCTCCAGAAGCTATCCTGGCAAGAAATTCTTTCCTGAAAATTTATCACATGTCTTTATACAAAGCTGCCAGAATCATTTATAGCCACTTATCTAACAATATCTGCTTTCGCTTCAGTCATTAAGGAAATAAACAGAGGCTGGAAAAGAGTCAGTGTGAGAAAGGGGCCTCTGCTTTGGAGAAACAACAGCCTAGGACTATCGGAGATTAGCAAACGCTGCTCTGCCTCAGGAATATGCTAGCATGACAATAATGATGGATTACAGAAAGGAATTGCTTCTCGAAATGACGTCCAATTACTCTTCATGCCCAATCAAATCGGTTTTTAGTTGTCCCTCAAGTGAAAGAAGCATTCCTGCTCTGCAAGGGAAGGCAAGGGTTATGCATGTAAATAAATAATTAGAAACAACCATAGGCTGATGGTGCAGTTTGTGAGGCCTAGCAAAGAAGGGAGAAAAAGCAGCAGTAATGGATTGCTTTCTGTCTGAGATCTGTGAGGATTTTTTCAAGATCTGTAGTTTATGATAGATTGTTTTTATGAACCAGCAAACAGTGATTTATAACATTAATAAGCAGTGATGGGTAAGGCCCCAAATAAGATTCCCTTGTGTACTTCTCCACGACGGGGACAGAAAATATTTTCCTTTAGAATACGAAGACCGAGCCTCACGAAAACACAAGCAAGATGGTCACTTGCTCATCAGCAAAAGGAGACCTGGTGGCAGGCTGCCTCTGTCCCCACCCACAAGCACTCACCCTGAGATGCGAGGAGGGAAACGAGGGCTCAGCTCAGCCACGCAGGACGAGGGCTCCTGGGTTGCGAGGTGCTTGGGGGTGTGCTAAGCCTTTTGTAAGCGGAGCACCAGCTATACATCCACGTCCAGGGATAAATAATGAGCTCGTTGCAAGCACTGCCTATCTCTAGCTCCAGTTTTCCTGCACTGAACAACTCCAGAATGCCTCTGCCCACTGCAAGAACAGATACCACACCTGACCTGAAATTTATTTTTCTTTTACGGCCTAGCTTTAGAATAAATGGTTTGGTGGAATCCATATCAACTCCCCTAGCCCTTTCTCACAACTCCTCACAAATTTCGTACCTCAGTAAAGGCCCTGTGACCGGCTGGAAGCTCAGACATGAAACGCAGTCGATAATGAAGATGTGCCTCTACTTCCAGCACACAATTCGTTAGGAGAGGAGTGAAGGGGAGGGCAAAGAGGGGGAAATCAAACACAGCTCACACAATGTTCAAAATTACTCCATTGAACCAGGAGTCCGGTTCTGGGGAATATGAGCAGTAAATTGCTGAGTGGCTTTCTAATCTAATTATTTCCCTTGCAATTCAAATTATTTTCCAATTAAAACCAAGCTAATACATTCTGAAATGTAAATCAGACTCCATTACCTTTTTTAATTGCCATGCCTATACTATTCCCCTTTTCCCTTTAATTGATAAAAGTCAAGGGGAGATTTCCATACATTCTTCTGCAGTCCTTTAGGGTTATTTCACACTGGCCTTACCGGTCTCATCATCCTTCACCCTTGTCTCCACCACAGAGGAGGCTGATGCCCTCTGCTTAAGGAAAGCACAAAGCCTCCAGAACAAGGCAGGGGAACAGCTCTTTGCTCTTTACACGGCAGCAAAGCCTCACCATTGCAGCAGCACAAAGGCAGGGACAAAAGGAGCCCATCAGGTGCCAGCTCTTGTCCTAGAAACATGGTGTTTGTCCCTGCAATGGTGTGTAGTGGCTAACCCGGGTGAGGTACACACCATGAGTTCCTGCACCTTCAGTTCTCCTGCACTCAATGATTGCATTCTTCTGAAAAAAGAAGAGGAAATAAGTACAGAACATTTTGTCCATCAAGCCTCCCCAGGTCAGATATAAATATATAAAGAACAAGCAAGGAAGCCTCTTCCGCAAAGGGAAGCTATTTTCAATTTAGGCAGGGCGCTTTCCAGACTGACAACTTCTGAATAAACTTGCAGCGTCTATATTACTTCCCTTTTCTTCCTGATTGACCAAACTCAAGGGCAGATGTAGTCTGCAAGATTAATTTATCTCACATCCTATGCTCTCCTCCTTCTTCCTGAGTTGCTTGCAAGGACCGATTCCACTTCTTTTACCTCCACGGGGGAGAGCAGGGCACCCCATCCCCTGATGCCAAACTGTGGCAGAGCTCAGCCCCGTGGAAACTCATGAGCACCTCTCGCTCGAGGCTGCAGTGTCTGCCAGTCCCCGAGCCCTTTTGGTGACCTCTGCTGGAGCAGGGCCACCAGACCCAATGCGGGGAAGTGGCTGCTCACAGCACAAACCTGCCCGCCTTCCTGTAGTGCTCAGGGGGCTGTTTGCGCCTGATACTTTATCTGCACAGGACAATTCATCATCTGCTCTGAGGTCCCCAATGCTAGACCAAGTCTTCTACTTTTTTCACGTTGTAGGACCAGGAAAGCTTCAGGTCCCAGAAGGACCAGGAGAGAAGCATCCCCTGAGCTCCCCCAGCCCATCAGCTGCCACCCCACGTGCAGCAAACTGGCCTCCACAGCTTCCGCCATTCAACTCCATGCTCCAGAAATAAAGATTAAAAAAAAAAAAAAAAAAAAGAAATAAAGAAAAGAATAAGCATTCAGTCTATTATTATTCTCGCAAATGCTTGTTCCACCACTAAGAGAACAAGCTAACAGCGACTGCAGATGTGAAAAGGCTCGTCGTAAATCCAGAAGGCTCCTAATCCAAATTCTGTGTGGATTCGTACTTTGCACAGTCACATTAGCTTCAACAGGGTTAATGGAGATATATAGAAAGTATCTACGCTCCTCTTTGGTGCAAACATGCTCTCTTCTGTTGTTTAAATTTCCAGCATTACCTCTACCATGCTCTGGAAAGTCTCAAAATTCACCTTCATTCAGCAAACCTCCATTCTTTACCTGTGCTTTTCCTATGGCTCGATATAAACATTTTAATTCTTTTTAGTTCATGTCACTGCAACTTACTATAAACCGTTCTGAGAATACAATCTATAATTGCCCTTGCACAGACAAAAGTCCATGGCATATGATTTGAATCACCCTCCCTGGAGGTCTTCAAGAAACGTGTAGATTTAAAACTTAGTAGCATGGTTTAGTGGTGGATGTTCATACTGGGTCAAAGGTTGGGCTAGATCATCTTAGAGGTCTTTTCCAACCTGAATGATTTATGATTTTTTTTTCTACATTAGCACTCGAATTAAGTTTTAACTGAAAAAAAATAATCTCTAAAGTATTTAAATATCCGATAAAACATTTAAACTATATATTATGCATGTATATTAAGGTAAAGCTAACCAGGCAGTTAAAAGGGAAGATACCTTTTGTCTGAACTAGCAGCATCCTTTAAAAAAATTACGTGGAGAAACTTTAAAAACCTGGCCACAACGTACAGCTTTCTAGAAATTATCTCAGCGGGCCGGTGTTGATCTTTCATTCCTACAGAAACTTTTTCAGACTTCAATGTCACTGTTTCAGAAAGACACAGAACAGATCTATATCTTAGATGTGGAAATCCTGTCTTAAAGTACTAGGGGAAAAGAAGGAGACAAACATCCAACTGGAGGATTTTTTTTTTGAAGTGTCAAACCTAACATTTTCTTTACTTAGAAATTCATCTTATTTGGAATAGATTCATCTCCAGCAGAGCACTGACGATTCTAGTAACCTGTCACACTTCAGAGACTAGCGTGATTTTTTTATGTTTTTATTAACTCAATGGTAATCCCTTAATCATTCAGTTGACGATAATCTAGCGTTTCCCTCTCAAACATTTCCAGTGGCTAGCTGCAGCTCTCAAAAGACAGCCCTCCAAGCAGCTACGCTCTACTTTGCTTTTATTGTCCTCAGTTCAAAACCTTGAGTCGCCTGGTGCTGGCCAACCAGGGGATGAAATTAAACCACATTAACCAAATCCCTCCTCTCCAGCCAGCAGGTAGTGCGGGGTGGCTCTGTGCTTGCCGTCCCTCTCTGGTACTGGTACATTCTGCATTTTCTTGCTGTGATCTCTGCAAAACCCTCTTACTACAAGCAAGTTTCCAGCAGCACAACGAAGCAGAAACATGTGGGTGCGCTGGCAGGGAGGGTCACCTTCGCTCTTAGCGCCTAGGGGCAGCTCTTGGCTCCCCAGGGCAGGGGGCTGCGCACATACACCATAACCCCTCCGGCATGGAATGTCTCCCCAAGAACCACTCAAAGGAAGAGGTGTCAAAAGGGCACTGGCCCAAGAGGAAGCCCCAGTGCAGGCTGGGTCTGTAAAATTAGGGAAGTCCAGGGTGGGGAGAAAAAAAAAAAAAGTTAAAAAATAATAATCTAGGATTCTTTGGCAACTCCATGTCAGAATTTGGGGAAATTCTGGAACCAGATTTCCAAGAGCTGTCACTGCAGTGACCTTAAACCACAAACTCCACAGCTGTCATGCCAGAGAGACAACGATTTAAACCAAAAGACACTCAGCTCCTCTGACTTCAGTATCAGAGTCACAGAGGTATTCTTCTCCCACCAAGACTGCTCCTGCAGGCTTTCTCCTGGGAAAGGATAGCCTAAGAAGCCAACCGTCAACCTCCAAAATCATGATTTTTTTTTCCTTTTTTTTTTTTTTTTTTAACTGTATATTCAGTTTAAGTTTCACTTGCTTTCAAGCTCATTCTTGAAATAACGCTGAAATCTAGAAATTCCCCTCCTCATTCCATTGCATCCCCCTCTGTTTTATTTAGTTACAAAATAGATTCTCCTATAAAGGTAGAATGTCAGGAGCTGGCACTTTAAATAAATATGTATGTGTATTTATTTAATATATATATAGATAAAATCGAAGTGCAAGGAACTAATAAGACTGAGTGCAAATACACCACTGCTTCAGTTTGGGCTGTTTCAAAGCAAACTTCTCTGTTGTTCCCATTGCTGCATGTTCACATTGCAGAGTGGTTTCAGAGCGTTAACAGATATTCACTCATGAACAAGACCTAGTCCCCAAGAGTCCTCACCCAGGCCAAAAATATGGGTGTCAGGTCCCTGGCACCAAGTATTTTGCTGTACAACTCCTCTCCCACCGGGTCATACTAATTGCTAATCTGCACAGAGCTATCATCTTCTGGGCTCCTGCACCTCCAGCTTGACCTCCGCTGTCATCCCTGGAGAGTGATTTTATGGTTCGCATCTCTGTGCTGACTTCTGGAGCAGCGCAACTTGCATCACACATTCCTTTAAATGAGGAGGATAAAAGCACAGGGCTAATTTATCACAGGGCCATTTGTTAAGCCAATTAAAGTGTTAAGAAAATTAATTGAAAGGGTTAATACACATCTGTAACAGGCTATCCTGGTTATGACATTTACCTGCACAGCCACAACCAAGTTATCCGGTCTCTTCTCTGGAGTAAAGATAAATGTCAGCAGAGATCAACAATCATGTATTATAAATATACAATGCATAATTTTTTCTCCTGCTGTTTTGAAGCACTGAAACTGCTTTAGATGACAGGCATGAAATATTTAGAAACCGTTGGAAGAGAATGTTCTGAATCCTCCTAAACTTTTAATAACTTGCAAATCGTGATGTCACCCACAGGACAGCACCAGGAAGGTATCTGCCAAGCAACCACAGCCAAAAACCAGCTCCACTTGCACCGCACCTAGTGGGTAGCGTTTCCTACAAAGCAGGCTTTGTAGCCGCTGGATGTTGGCTTGTTATGCCCGGACAGTGGGGTATTTAATGCAAAAGAAAGTTTGCAGAACAACTGCCTGCACTCAGTGAAATCCTGCAGGGAGCTCTCAGCTCAGTGGCAGTAACTCCTCCCGGCCCAGAGAAGCACAGCCCATGCGGGAAGGATCTGCTTTACGGTAGGCACACATGTGCTCGATAGCTGTTGTTTACTGGGTCATGTTGATTTTGCTTTCAGCTATGTTTTCTTAGGCACCCACGTCTCTTCACGTAGGAGTGCCTCAGAAATTACAAAATATTACTCCCACTCAACATACACGCGTACGTATACACTGTGTTTGTGTGTACATAGCTAGAGAGATGCCCACCACAAACAAACATTTGCATCCATCGCCAACCTGCAGGAAAGCCAAGGTACTTTTGCAGCAAAGCTCCGCAGCCAAGCCAAGGGAGAGCTACAGCCTCACCATCCCCTTGTCCCTTCGGGATCCACATGGCTACGGCTCCTCCAGCCTCCTTCGCACAGGGACCAGGCTCAACACAACCCTGGTGGCCACCCCTCTCCTGGGTGGACTGAGGAGCAAAGTGGGGTCTTACAGCCTTTTCCTGCAACACAACTTGCTTGCAACTCAGCATTTCCCCACAGAGGGGCCTCCAAACGCATGGATAATTTCGCTCTTCTTCCGTCGCCTCCAAAGCATCTCTCCTGCTAGCCCAGTTTCTTGGAAAGCAGCGGGTTCTTGCTTCGCAGAGGAATTCCTGCTAAGGAAGCTGAGCACACTTGAGCCCTTCCCCTCTGTCCCGACCTCCACCCTGGTTTAGGAAGCTCACCTTCCTGGAAATATCTCAGCCAGAAACACAGCCCCACGACATTTCACCCTTACAGCACAACCCTCCCGCTTGCAGCAGCCACCCCAACAAGACCCACACCAGGACCTAAGCCATTGAAGGCGCATTTTACTGGGAACGGGGGCTGGCAGAGGCTCGGGTCTGCAGGCAGATAACCACCACATATCCCTACACAAGGCTGCGACACAACCCACCCCAACGAGTCCCCCTGCCCACATCGCCCGTTCCTTCCCCTGCTCGCTGCAGAGCTGCCGTCACGCCAGGTTTGTTTCCTTCGGTAAGCAATGGCTTGCAGAAGCCGCTCGGCGGAAGTTATTAAAGCTGCTTTGGTATGGGGAAAAATCTCATTAACGTCAGCAAAAGGAGGAAGAGTTCTGAAAAGCTCCCAGCTAATTTGCTTTCTTTTAATTTTCTTGCAATTACAGTAAGCAGCATAGCGCTCTCCCAATAAATGAGTCTTTAGCGCTGTGACAGGAGGTTTCTCCCCGAGTCACTTCACGCTCCAACTTTTAACCCTTCGGTAGGTTAAAGATAGAAGTGACTGCACGGTGCACCTTCCTAGAACAAATGGATTTCAGGCACTTCCAGTAATTTATCTCCACAGCGGAAAATCCCTGTTTTGTCTGTACAGCTTTTTTTTTTTTTTCTTAATTTTTGCTTTGCAGTCATCGCAGCAGCACTGAGCCGGTACTTCCCACATCCTTTACTTGCTATAAATTCAGTTTCTCTTACAGTAAACACAGCTCCTAAAGGCTGCAATCCAGTTCTTTTCTGAAAAGAGGCTCAGTGTAGCATATCCCACACACTGGCTGATTTTTAAAACTCACTATGTATGTAATCTATTTTCCCTTACTGCTTTGGAAAGTTGAAGAGCAACAATTCTATTTCAGACTTCAGCTTATTATTTTTACTCTGCCATAAAAAAGGGGGAAAAATCTTGAAGAATGTTGAAGAATGCAGTCTGGAGATTAGTAAGGGGACAGGATATATATACATTTAAGAAAAAAGGAGAAGATGTCCTCTATATGAAGTAAAATTGGATTGATTTTTCATCCGCCAGAAATGTTACATTAATGCCTAACACCAAAATTTCATAGTGGCAGGTTTTTAATTAGAGTAGAAACGAGTTATTTTTTTTACTAAAAAAAAATGGAGAAGTGCATTGTGGAAGGAAATTTTGTTCTGATTAGACTAAAATGGAGCCTTTAAAACACATACCCAAACCAAAACAGCTCAGGGTAGTCCCAATACCCTTATTATTTGAAGAGTCTTTAAGCCATTAATACATTTTTTTCTTTATTCTCAGCTAACAATGTTAGCTTTCTATTTTGTTTAAGTTCCTAATTACCAGAGCTCCAACCAAAACCTTTACAGTACTGACCCTACAACTTCAAAAAAAATTCCCCCAAAATAAATCAGAATTTCCTGTCACTTTTTTTTCCAGCAGTTTCACCAACGTTTCCTATGTGTTCCCATGGTACCAAGCAGGGGCAGCTGGAACACCTGGGACTTTGCGTAACTCCTGTGGGGACATTTGCATCTTTCAGCCCATTTCTGAACGAACACCTCAAAGGTCCAGCACCCCCAGCAGAGCACACTGCTGATCCTGTAGTGGAGAGAAATGGTGCATCAAGCTGTGTGAAAAGCTCCCTGCCCTCGCAGCTATGAGGGTCCCCTCCACAACAAATGGCTTGCTTTGTGAAGTCCCCAGCACAAGCAAGAGGAAAAAAGCCTCTCCTGGTACATGCTACAATACAATGTATTATTTTTTTCTTCCCAAATTCTAATAATCTCAGCAGTACATATTGAAAAAAAAAAGGCTGTATTGATTAAAAATTGCATTACATGTGGAAATTGGGTGATCGGTAAACTGGTGTTTGACCGGACCCTCTGCTGAATGCATTTCAGCCAAAGGAAGCTTCTCGCACTGATTTGCAAATTGCAGAAAACCCCACTGCTGGCAACATTTGAAAATAATTAAGAAGGACCTTTGTTGTCTGAGGAAAGAAAAGAGGCCAATAAAGACATTTTTCAGTTCTTTAACGGATATGTGATGATCACAAGCTTCTTGCATTGATAAGACAGTGTCTGCACAATGAAGAAGGGTGCCCACCAGGACATACTTACACATACCAAGCACTGTACTGAGAAACGATTCTTGCATCATTTATAGCTACTCTACATACTTCATAATGTATGCATGGATGAGCCATACTGATTATAGGATACTGAAACTGTCTCATTTGTCCAGGCCAGTCACAATCTCATAATTAAATGATAGCCATAAAGAAATCCTCGCTCAAACTGGGACAGCAGGAGAAGGTTAATTTCCTTGTTTGTTAGAAGCTTTCTTATGCCATGTGCAAATGGAATCCAGTGATGATGGAGACGCTGAGCACTCTGAAATCAAGAGACCTGAAGTGGGTCACAAAAACCAAAATCAGAGAGTTTCTCCGGGAAGTCACACAGCCAAATCCACGATCAGCACTACAGCAGAAGTTGCTGTCAAGAACCAAATGCCAGCTCAGGCTTTCCTCCCGGCTACGGAGACATGAAACCATCATAAGCACAACTCTTCCTTTCCACTCATCAGGCTCTGTACTCAGCTGACAGAATCTTAAAGCTAACCCTGTTTGGCCAGAAGAACACAGGACACTGAACAAACACGTCTTTCTGTAGGAAAGTCCCCTTCTTGCCACCCCTTCCTTTCAGGGCAGAGCTCCTCAGCTGACAGCAACATTAGAAAACCCATTCTGTCATACAGCCAGAAATTTCTGCTCTCATTCAAAACACTGCGCTCGCTGTGCTCCAACAAAGCAGTGTTCAAAACAAGCGTTGGCATGTGCATTTATGCGAAAAGACTGAATGGCCCTGCAGGTTGATAAAAGGTTCTGGAGTCTTTCACATAAAACTAAAGTCACTGGTTTGAATCTGACCCATATCAGTAGTGTCTGAAACTGGCTACAGCTGGAAGGCTGTTGGCATCCCGTCTAACAGGGCTGGTAGTATCAGTCTAATTCCTGGAAGACAAATACACCCGCTGTGTTGGTAGTTTGCAGAGGGAGGTCAAGACTCAACAAGGAACGAATTTTGAACTTCCTTTCCGTACATGGTCTTTGTCCTGCCAACGCAGCCGGCGGCAGTGGTTGGTAGGCTCTTAAGGCCAGCAAGTTCAAGGTACTTTCATGGATCGTGATAAACCTACTCAGCTGAGTTTTCATTGAAAATATTCTCTATCATTTAATCCACTTTCACAAGCCATCTTCCACAGCCTTTTGAACCAGGGCTTACAGATGACACTGATGTCTCCAAGAGAACATGCTGGCAGAGTCCATTCCTCCCACACCATACAATAAAATGTTAAATCTGATGATTATCCCTGAAGAAGTAGAAAAAAAAAACAAAAAACAAAACAAAAAAACACACACACTAAACCATCCATCTGTAATCTGCCCTCTCCCCAACTCCCTAGGCCATAAACAATTCTGTCAGTTGAGTTTCCCAGACAGCTCAGCATTAGTGAATGCATTCCCCCACAAAAGAAAAAAAAAACAAAAAACATAGGTACACAAATTCCCCATCCCCTTTGTTTGGGTACAAACACTTGGCTTGGACAAGGCAAGAACTCATCCCTGATGCTATACCTCCCTCTGAAACTCACCTCAGAGACCAAAGGTCTCTGACCACGCCACAGCAGGATCAAAATGAGGGGTGGAAAACCCAGTTTTTAACTAATATCAAACCAAAGCACTATTCAGATCAAATCCCATTTTACTGGGATGTTCAAACCTCCTGCCAGCACTCAAACTGCTCTGGCTTTAGTCCATTGTACAGCAGCATGCTGATCACCTTAAAAATCTTATTAATCTGAGGAAGAGTGCTCCCTAGACCTTACTTTCTGCAAAGTGCTGAGCTGCTCATCAGCCGTTACCAAAAATCACAGAAATAAAGCCTGATCCTCCCAGTGTGAGTTACAAGCTTTGCCCCTTCCTCACTGAGGCAGCAAACTCTGCTGGCTTGCTCCTGTTCACACAGCCCTGCACATGCTCAATAACACCATTGATTTTGTTTGTGCAGGCAGAGAGAATCCAATTTTAAAAAGCCACATTGATTCCCACCCATTAAAAACAGAGCAAGCTGCAGTATTCGCTAAATGGATAGAAAAAGACTGAGGTCAGGGTGGAGGGGTGGGAATAATGTCATTACTACAAGCTCGTTCTGAAGGACAGTTGCAGAAACAGACAATAAAATAGTAACCGTTTGACTTCACATTATTTGTTGTAGTTTCTAAATTACAAAAATAGTAATAAAACAACCTGGGAGTGCCCCGGCACAGAGAAGGAGATGCAAAACTGAAGGCATCCAAGAGCACGTAGCTGTGATTAGTTGATTTGGAGCATGAAAACACACGCACACAGCAAGAGAGGGCACAGACACAGGAACCGAGACAACAGCAGTATCTGCGAGGGCCCTGTCTGCTTTTCAGTTCTTTGTTTTCATACATTAAACAAACAGAGCCATTGCACAGGTCACTGAGGACCTTCCTTCTGCATCCATGGCCCCAGCTGCACCAGACAAAAACTATTATTATTCTCTAATGGCTGCACCTTTTTGGACAATGATTCAGTGTTTTTTCCCCTGTTCTGTGCAGTGCCACTTAGTCTTTTGCTTCATTTTATGTTTTATTCGCACACTCTTGAAATCTTCATGCAGCAACTAAGCATCGATGAGGAAGCTGTGAGTGGGAGCTCCTGCTTTTCGATGCAGCTGCTCGCTGTGGGAAGGTCCTGGGAATGGATGGATGCTGCTGCAGCAGCGGCGAGGGGCTGGGAGAAGCTGCCGAGTAGGGAGAGAGGTGGCGGTGGTGCAGTTCTAAGGGCACTTCCCCACCCCAAATCCAGGAGCATGAGCTACAGACAGTCCCGATGCAGGGAGCCTCGGCTGGTCTGCGACCAGCAGGCACAGCCCGGAGCGTGCACACACCCCACGCTCAATGTGGTGGCTGAGCTTCAGTCAAGCACCACACGCCACCAGGCCGTGAGGCTGCCCACATGTTGCAGAGCAGTCACTCATCTTCCCAACTTAGTTGGAGGATGTGAGCAGGCAGGCGCTTGCTAGCACCACTGAGGCTTTCGTAATTGGTCCCAGCTGGTTAGTCGTAACATGCCTTGTTGTTGAGCAACCACCTACTAACGCTGTCAGACATTCCCTGGTTGCATAAGGAGGGTTAGTTATCGTTATTAATTACGCGCTGCCGTGGGCCTGTGCCACACCACACAGATAAGAAAGCCCTTAAGCTCCCAGCCAGTTATGTCCTCACCGTGCAGGCTCCCACCAGCACCAAGGGAAGCAAGCTCAGGCCTTGCAGCAGCCATGACCACCTCCTACCCTTTCTACCACACCATGGTTTTGAAGTAACTTGGTCCTCCCTCCTCTCCTGGCAGCCAGCAGAGGCCAGGCCAGCTAGGCCACCACACTGGCCATCTTGTGGAAGCCATGGCACGTCGTAGAGTTGTGTGGGCATGCAAACAAGAGCACCGCCACCATTTCAAAGCATCGTGAAGTGAATATAACCCACTGCCTCGCCACACCACTGACAGAAGACACGACAGCAGCAAGCGCGAGTGCAGCACAGCTTGAAGCCTAACTTTAAACCTACGTGAGGTAATGACATAGAAAGCAAGCCTGCTATTCCTGGTGCTGAAGAGGAAGACCCAACAATGTGGATCCCTCTCAGGAGGGAAAATGAGGCACAAGAATGAGGGAAATGCAATGGAAGTGGCTATTTTACAAGCTGCCTGAGCATAATCTGAAGATTTAAGTCAGCATTTCCCAGCCTCCCTGCTTCCTCAGCTCTAGGTCCTCACTCACCATTCCATTTGAACTGTGCAAGAAAAAAAAAAAAAAAAAAAAAAGAAAAAAAATCACAGGCATTTTGTGCAGGAAAAACAAGCATCTTTTTTCTGCCCTGTCAGTGGACTGCCTTGACATCCCCCTTGCAAAACTGAGGACTGTAGTTATATGCTGCACACAAGATTCTTACATGACTTAAAATTCCATTTTGAGGGCAGTAATCAGTTACTGTAGCCACAGGCTAAGGTAAAAGCTGTGAGCGTGTCTAGGAGCTGGAGCTCCAGGGCTGCTTGAAAGCACACACCTTGAGCTGGAAATTAATCTCTTCAAATCCCACGTAAAACCACACGGCTGAATTGGGCTGAGAGGAGCAGTTCACGTTGCTATATCAGCTGCCTCAAGCAACTCTGACCTTTGCCATCCATGGCTTTCATCAGAACCAACCTCTCTTGCCCTGGGTTTGCTCCTGCTGCTTCTCTCCCAACTTATTTGCTGCCCTCCAGATGCAAGAAGAGCATTGAGGCTGTTAGGAAAATGCCCTACTTACAGGTAGGACAGGCACTGTTGCACTTCTCCAGCTGCTGGGGAGAAGCAGCTGGAGAGATTTCTTCAAATCTCTCTGAGGAGAAGGCTGAAGGCTTGGACTTGTTCTAGGTCCCCATGGCAGGACACCCACCACCAAGGTCAAAGGTTGGCAACTGTGTCACAACACCGAGCTGCCAAATGCTACAGGATGGTCCTTCAGCTCCAAAGTGAGCTATCTGCCTTTGCATGCACAAGAACAATTCACACCCGTTTACCACCACTCCTCACTTTAACACCAGTTCAGATCACGCTTCAGTGTTACCCACGCCTTTGGAAGCCAAGAGGGCAATTTGCAGAAGCTAAAGTTTAGTTTCTTTTGTGCTAGATCATAGGTACTGATGCTGGAAGGTGATTCTCTAGATCTAACATAAACTTTTAAAGTTTATTCTCAGTGGATTTATATAGACATAAATATACAGATTAAAAACAAGTAAGACTTTGGGGGGCTTTTATTACCTTCTATAGTAGCCAGGAACATGGGCATTTTCCCTCTCTTTTGTATCTGCTTTCTTCCAACTGCACAGTTCAGAGACTTCGTACAGATCACAGGCAAAGTTCAAACTAGCACTGACAATTTCATTTAAAAAAAAAAAAAAAAAGTGTTTTCTTATGTTCTTTACTCTTTTATTGCTATTTTCAAAATGAAGAACAGACCCTATCAAAGTGCTAAGGGCTGAAAACATAACTCTAAACCTGTCTCTAAATGATACACGAAACCCAACTTTGTGCCAATCCATTTTTATCATCTCTTTGTGGCCATAACAAAGCTGAGAACAAGAGCTAAACAATAGAGAAAAAAGAATAATTTCAACATAATTTTTTTTCCTGAAAGTAACAATAAAAAAAAATCGGTGACAATAACAAGAACCCATTCAAAAGACAAAATGTTATCTTCCAACCCAGTTAGCACGTCTTTCTTCCTCTCACTCATTATATATCTTGCACATCACGCTATATTTTGACCTCACTTACAAAGGAATACGCTTGGAACCGACATCTCCATACGCGTATCAGCACAGCTACGTAGACTCCAGCCTGTGCTACCTCTCCCTTCCTCAGTCCCTCACACACCTGCTATGAGGAGATAGGTGTTATCAAAGAAGCCTCCAGAAGAGCTTTACAGGAACAGCAACATGGCGAGCTTATCCTTTTGTTCGTACTCATGCAGCCCTCCTGAACCACTGATTTACATTGCTAACAATGGCAGGAGCTATATTTTTGACAGCTATGGGGACGAGATCTCTTAGGTAAACTTTATTTATTTTGTTTTAGATATGGGCCTGCACCATTACTTCCTTTTACCTGCTGAAACAACTGGCAGTGTTTCACCATGAACTTTTTTAGCATAGTAACCAGGAAATTCAGCTAGCCTCAGCTGAATCTGTTTACCTTTTAGATTTCATCTGTGCCTCTTAGTATTGTTTTGAGAGTCAGGGAAATATTCCATTATCCTCTTGGATGACTATCCTGTTTGCAGCTTCCCACTGGCAAGTAAAACATTCTTCGGGGGAAAAAAAAAAAAAAAAAAGTTTCCATTCATTTTGTCTAAGACATCAAATCCTCCTTCCACCCCCACCATCCCGGACTTTCTTCCGAGTGCCCAGCTCCGTGTGGAAGCAACTGGTTGAAGCAGGAGCCCTGACCGTGGTGGACAGGAGGAAGGTCAGCAGCTCTCCTCCTGCACGCCAGCTGTCCCATGGATGTGCGTGCTAAGCCCTGCAGTCACGTGTACCAGCGCTACCTTTCTGTCTGAGGGCTGTTTGTACTCCGCTACCCTTCTGTTTGAGGGCCTCAGCCACAAAAATTGTTGTGTGTTAGGTGCTGTAAACACAGCCCCCGCTGCAGAAAACACAGCTTCTGGGGAACGCAGCCTAAGGTAAACAGCAACAGACACCTACGGGTGGACTGGAGAGGACGGGGAGAAAACGTGGTATTGCTCAGCAGTACTAGCACAAGTGATCTCATCCTAAGACTTCCAGTTAAAGACACCAACTCATTGCAGTACCGCTTCTGTTACCAAGTTAACCAAAACCTTGCTAACTTTTTGTTGCCTGCCTCTACACAAGCACCAGCTGCTGGAACAGACAGTTTTCCCGATTCGCTAACACTTCAGGTGGTGAGCATCGTGGGTTCAGGAACTGAGCAAGTCACCAAAGTCATCCAAGACTGTTCCAAGCCTTCTGCAAAAGGAGAAGCTCAGTGTCGACATGAAGACACTTTCAGCACTTCTCATGTCTCATCAGGCCCAATGCACTACACTTATGCTTCAGAGGTTCTGCTTGGAACCTGCTACAAATTGCAGTGGTTGGCAAAAATAAAAATATATATATATGAGGAAGCGTTAACCCAATTTTTTCATTCAAATTCTCTTCAGTCACACCCAGGTCAAACCCCACAGACCTACCCTGCATCCACCTTCCAAACGGAACCTTTCAAGAGAGACAACAGGTTTTGAAGTAGGTAGAAGTCTGCTACACCAGGTTAATACTAATGCAAATCAGCAGAAACAGGGTGGAAAGAACAGGATCTGAACGTGCCCCTAAGCAACAATACAATATAGTCATAGCAAAATAAAGGCAAAACCTGTCAGCACAACATAACTTGTGTCTGTGCAAGTAAAACAATAACTGAAATTACTTCTGTCCTTCAGTAAGGGGAAGGCAGAGGTCAAGCTGCCACTCAGAGACTCACAGTTTATTTTCCAGCTTGTCACAGAAGAAGCACGCTGTTCTGTTTGGAAATCTGGTATCCTCTTTTTAAAGCCTTCAGAGAGCAAGGAGGGTGAAACCTCATCTTCTTTCCTCCTACGCCTTTCCATACCCAGGGAATAGTGACCTCCAGGTAACCATCCGCTGTAACAGGATTTCTCCTCTCTCTGCCTTCCCCCTCTCCTGGTTCCTAGAGCCACCTCACTTTTATTTACTCCTCTTAGTGCTGAGGCTCTCTCACAGTATATATGCATACCTCTCTTCTCTTCTTTTTTTGTTTTTTCTCCCCCCTTTTTTTTTTTTTTTTTCTCCCCATTGTAAAGTACTGCAGAATAGCTTTTTTTATGATCTGGCCTAAAAGGAAAAGGACACTGAGCCTGCCAGAGCTTGGGAAGCGTTTGGACAACGCTCTCAGACATATGGTCTGACTTTTGGGTGGCCCCACACGGAGCCAGGAGTTGGACTCAATGGTCCTTGTTGGTCCCTGCCAACTTGGGATATTCTGTGACTCTATGATTTTCTTAAGCTTCCTACTTAAACAGGTAACAGCTGTGGCTGTACCTCAGCTTAAGCCAGGCCACAAGATTACTGTTTTTCGAGCAAGATAACAACTCTCGGGTGCTTGAGAGGTGCTTGTTTTTCCCCACATGACCTGGAGAAAGAGAGAATTACTGAGCCCCACCTGAGAATCAGCTGCATTTATGTTAACTTAGGCTAATTTGAAGCACCACCAGCGCAGCAACTGGCTCATGAAGTTAAGACACAAACTTTGGGGACTGAAATGACATCATTAAGGGGTCTGACACTGGGGAACCCACTGCAGTTGAAGCATCTTCAGGCCATTTCTCTCTTTTTGTAATGACTCGTTCATGTATAAACCATCGTCAGTCACTTCACAGCCAATACAGCAGAGCAGAAACACTTTCCAATCAGAAAATGCTCTTTGGTGTAATACAGCTTCTCAGTCCCACCATGCTGTGGCCTAAAACTTGTGACCCTAATGAATGCACAGATGTATGCAGCCAGCTTCCTCTGTGATACACACAAATCTCTTGCCTGCAGTGAGCAAACGTACAGGGGAGATGTTACGGATGCAAAAGCCTGACAGGATTTAATATGTGGTACTTGAGCAAAGCATCCCTGAAAGCCTGTGCAAATTGTGTTGCTAATGCCCCTTTCATATTTGGATGTGTGGATGATGAATCTCCTACTAATTCTACTTGTTTTTGCTCTGGGAGCACTGATGGCAAGCCCATCACCTCTTTCTGCTTCTTATCAACCAGCACTGCTGTGAGCCAGGCAGTGCATGGGCCCCGACAGGCCCCGAAACAAGTGCAGAGGGACACAGGAAACCATACCACAATGTGCAACCACAGCACTTTCTCCATCGCTGACCGCTGTGATTGGAGCAGGTGCCAGCTAAAGTGAAGAGCAGAGCACCTTCTGCCCCACTGCGCTTCCTTTGCAAACGTTTGGTGAGGAAGCAGAGTGGGAGGAGAGAAAGGAGAGTGAACCCAAAGCCACAGAAGCAAGCAACTCAGGGCAGAGACAAACCTGTAGGTCTTTGACACACACAGCTGACGCCGATGGCAGCCGGTCCCTGCTCCAGCCCTGCTCACCATGCTGTCACTCGCAAGCATCACTGCAGGAGCAGCAGCTTGTCACTGCACAGGGCCAGGTTACTTCCCAGCCCATGGCCTGAGCGCAGGTGTCTTTACCCACAGGCAGTGTGCCTTTCATGTGGCACGCAGATGGAGGCTCAAGAGCTACATCCAATTGCTGCAGCAGGAGGGTTGTCTTTTCTCTTAGGTAAATAGCTCTTCCCCGGTAAAACAAGCTAGCCATTCGTAGCCACTGCAGGTCTGCTGTGGTACAGTAAATAGGAGTGACCTTTATTGTTCACATCATTTCACCAAGATGCAGCCTAAAAGGGCCTTACAGTGCTTTTACAGCTTGCAAGAAGAAAAATAGAAGGCAGGATATCCTGTGACAGTCTTGTTTTGGTGATGATGTGAGAGACGAAGCAGCAGGAGACAACAACAAAACAAAAACCCTCTAACCCCCAGAGCACACGTGGGCAACCTCAGTGGGGAGCCTGGCACTTCCCAGCCCCTCGCTGCTCCTCCCGGGGCTACCAAAATGCCTCTGGCAGTGGGTGCAGAGAAGGCAGGGATCAGTCCAGGAGTCAACACTGGGTTAATCAGAAAGGCTCGTCGACGGCTGCACTAGGAGCTCTGAGATTGCTTCACGTGGAAGATTGGTAAGGGAGTGTTTGCACACTGCCTCCTCTTTGCAAGCCCTCTCGAAAGCTGGAACTCAAATGTGGCCGTGTTTGAAGTGATATTCCCACATCAGAAAGTGCCGCTTCCAGGGGTGAGCCCCAGGCCTGGGCCTGTGCTGCGCTGGGCCGTGTGGATGCCCAGAGGGAAGGGAATGGCACAGGAGAGGGGTGGAGGGCAGGAGGAAGAGCTGCTCCCCAAATCGTGTCCCTCCAAGGCTGATGTGGAGGAAACCTGTGCCAGAGCTGAGCCCTGATCAGCAGCCCTGCCACCACGGGTCTGCTCCTGCTCCCTGCCTGCCCCACGGTGCCTGGGCTGCGGGGTGCCTGCACCCAGCGGGTGGATCACCAACATGCTTAAAAAGCGGTGGTGACCTCAGGAAAACGTTCCTTTCTTAGAAGCACGTTTGCATTTACCTTTTTTACCCCTTGTTTTGTTTGTTCTTTTATAGAACTGCTGTTTTCATAAAAGAGGGATGTTTGCTCAGCAGCTCACCTGCTCCTGGTGCTTATCCCTGCACCCAAGGCCATAATCTATTCTTTCCTGTATCTGCTGTTAACGGAGATTGTAATTTCAGGCAGGGAAGATAAACAGCTGGAAATGAGGAACTCCTCAGAAACAAACACTCTTCTCCATGCAAATCTCTCTAGCAACGATGAACAAGGGAAAAGAAATGTGGGAAGGGCAGGGTATGGTTAACAGGTGGCCTGCAGCCCAGATTTCAGGGTGCTCTAAGGGTCTCTGGCTGTTCCAGAAATTAATGGTGATTCTGGCACCCCAAAATCTTTTTATTTTATTTTTTATTGATCTGTGCTTAGCGGGACATTGCCAACCTTTTCCTTGTGCCTATGAGCTGTGGCGTTTCCTCTTGCTGGACGAAGGCAGAGATTTTGAAGCTGCAGCTGACTTGTCAGGAGCCAACCCCTCACCTCGGGGCTGGCACCAGCTGATGCCAAACCAGACCCTCCGAGGTGCTGCTGGCTGCCACTCAGGGCCCTGTCCCTCAGCTACAGCCATGAATGGTCCCTGCCTATGGGCACACAGGTTCTTTCCCTTCCAGCCACCACCATGAAGTTGAGATCTGCAGGAGGAATCATTACCGTCAACCCCCGTCTTTGCTGTATAGGAGCTGGTTTGAAGGAGGGCAGCGGGGACAAAAGGAACCGGCCCAGCACTCAGATGAGATGTTTGAATTTTCCACTGTTCAGACATGGATGAGCCAAAAGGGAGCAGCACAAGACTTCTCCCTCTCCTCAGCCCATGCACAAAGGGGATGGTGGCTTCGCTTTGCTTGGGAAAGCCTCCCAGTCGTGTCCCTTGCAAACAACCCTTTGTTACAAATATTCTTGGGCCTAGCAGTGAATAACTGGGCCTGCTTCATACCTTGATTAAAAAAAAATAACAAAGCCCCCTTGAGACAACTGCTCTGACTACACTCAGGGCTCCTCTTGAGCACCATCAGTATCACGAGCAGAAGAGGCAGAGGCAGAGACGGGCAGATTGGTAACGTGGACAGGACAAAGGGGCAGCTGTGGAGTCTGCTCAGAGCAAAAAGCCTAGGGAAACTGTTAGAAGGTTTCACCAGAGAAAACCCTGGGGACACTCCAGTCTGAAGAGATTGTTTAGGCTGAAGCATAGGCTTTTCTGTTTTAAATTAGACCCCAGAAAGGGAGTTCTTTTGGAATACACACTGCGTATCTTCTGTGGGATGCATCATGGGCACACCACCTGTTTACCATCCCTGCTCTGGGGTGATTTATACACAAAGGAACTTGGCAAAGAACTGTCTTTGCTTCACTTTTGTAAAACCAAAAACCAACCTGGCCTGACTATCACAGAGATGGGACAAAGCCAAAAGCTTTCAGCTGAGTGTCTGTTCCCTTCCAAGACTTGGTGGTCTGGATACAAAGAAACCGAGATTCAGTTAATCCTGGTGTTGGTTTTGCAAAAAAAAAATTCTGCTGGATTTTGGTTCTGAAAAAAAACAACTCCAAACTCTGGTGTCCTTGGGAAAGAAATGAAAGGCTGCTTAAAATAGTACAGTTGGAAGGCTTCTTTCCTTCACAAAGTCTTCCACGGTGTTCTGCAAGCCTGTAACCCTAACAGGCATATCAACACTGAGTGAAACCGAGTCTCCGCTGCTGGAAGAGTATGAGTCTGCGTGCTGTCAGATGCTCTCATGCAAAGCATTGTCATACTTCGGTCAGGAATCATTGCAATGCAGTAAGCAATTAGAAGGAAGAGGGGAACTGCCTGTGTCCGTGCACCTCCAGTCCTCCCCTGCATTCAAGCAAGCCAAGGGGTTGGCAGAGAGACGTCAGCTCCAGGAGCTGGGCAGGTGCTTGGTGCTGGAGAACCGTAGCCCTGTGCCTACCATCCATCCATTGAACACACCCAGGGTGCAATGGCCACAGACACTGTGCCTGCAGTCTGGAGCTCGAGTTTCAGCAACCAACCTGGTGGGTTCGTTCTAGTCCCCAGAGGGAACTTCCCTCCTAAACCCATCTTGCTATCCTGCTCTTTACCCTGGAGAGACAGAGCCAGCAAAGCGGTGAATGCTGCAGGTAGGGTTGAAGCAGATTGGCAGAGCAACGAGGCTCCCACAGTTGCAAATGCAGTCAAGCCTAAAACAGAGATGATTTTGCAAGTCCAGAACAGCAGAAGATTTTGAAATTTAAGTGCATTAGCACTGTTATACAAGGACTTAACAGATGCCAGCTCACTGACTAACCTAATAAGCGCAGCCTATCCCTGCTGCCATTACTGCTGCCTCACTGGAAGGGCAGTTTTGGCCAGAACGACGTGTGCTCTGAGTCACACGACGGGGAGGAGGTGGTGACGCTGCTCAGGAATCCACCTTGCTGTGTGTGGCTGGAGGATGATACCTGAAGTGCACATGTGGCAGGACAGAAAGGACAGAGACAGCTTAGCCCCTTCCATTCCTCAGGCCCAATGCTCACCTGGCGAAGCGTGCACAGCCGTAACCCACCCGCACAGCCTCACTATTTACTACACAAGGCACTCATGCACAGAGCTCTTCATGCCTGTGTACCTTCTTGCAGTGTCTGAAATGAGACCGATAGAGATAACCACCTCCTCAGACTGACACTCAGTTTCATTCTCTGTTATCAAACCACCTGATCAAAGGCCACTTACCTACACGGCAGACGTCTCAACCCATGGCCAGACATGCCACATACCAAAGCCTTTGGAGAACAAGGCATCAAAACGACACTTAGCCATTAACAGTGCAGGGGTGACAGCCACTATTTACTTTGCAAATTCTGAAAGACTTAAATCTCATAAGGTGATTATGCCATTAATTAATGAAATGCAGTCATCTCTGGGGTGTAGCACAGCAGCTGCTTCAGCTGAGCAGCAAATTAAAAACAAGCAGGCAAGGTAACATGGTGGTAGTGCCCCAAAGAGAAGTCGTCCCCTCTCCCAGAAAGTATCCCTCTTTTCATGGTATTGTGTGAATGTTGACTTCACTGTCTGGGGGCATCTGTTGAAGCCTGAGCCCTGCATTTTGCAGGATATGAGTTTTTCCGGGAAGCTATCCATGCAGGGATTACAAACCCAGAAGGGGTCTCTGGTCATTCATCCCTCTGACTTCCTGAAAAACAGATCATGGAGCCTACCTGAACGATTTCCCCTTCAGACTGTGGCATTTTTTAGGAAAGAATAAAATCCCATGAAGACAGCCCATGTTGCAAGCACTATCACTGCTTTTTGATCTGTTGCCCTGTGAGAACAGCACACCATTTCTAGCCTAAACATGCCTGGGTAAACCCCCAGCTGCAAAGCTCTGCTCCTGCACTGCTAGCTGTCCTGCCTCCGTGCAGGTACTTCCAGACCGTGTGTGAGCTGCCACTTACTCATCTCCTCCAAGTCACTGATCAGACCCAGACCAACTCGGCTAGAGATACGTGACAAGAAGGACTACAGTGACCTGGAGGCAGGCTGAGACCACTGTCCTTTGCACTTCTAAATGGCCACCAGCCAGGTCCTATACACGGGCAAGACCACTATATGACAAATGCAGGTCTGAAGAAGGCACGTTTGTACCACGGAGAATTTACAGACTGAAGATGCACAGGAGGAAGGAGGCTGCTCCCGGAGGAAGCCCATCTCCTTCAGCTGAAGCCTTCAGCCTGAAAATGGTCTCTTGTCATTTAGGTACAGAGTTAGTGCCGGCGCTGCTCCAGCCAGGTGCTGGCTGGTGCTCATCACCCTTCACCAAGCACAGGTCTGGGGCAGGCACTGGGGATCTGTTGTTCCCAGAGGAGGATTCTCAGAGGCGAGGGCGTTCATGCGAGGCGCATATTAGCCCAGAATGGACCGCCTCTCAGGTCCCCTACAGTCAGGAGAGAGGGAGGGAAATCTCCAGAGTATCAATTAGGGCAGCAGATCTAGCCTGGAGGAGGCTACATCCTCTGAGAGGGACGGGAGAGAAGTTTTGCTAAACTAAAGACATTTTGCTGACCTTTATGATACCTTCTGTTTTGCCATGCCACATCAACATCACTGCAATCCTTCTGGAGAGAACTGGCTGAACCTGACAGAAATATTCCTGATGTAACAAAAATACTCCTGATGCAGGAGCACTCAGTGAGGGCTCTCGGGCTGCTCCAGCGGTGCAATACACCATCTCCCCACTGTCCTACTCACAGGAAGTTTGTCTGGGGATCTCAGAGTATCTTCAGAGCGTGTTACATGGCAGCAAAGGCAAATCGCTCATGTACTATCTGCAAGCAAAGGAGAGAGCAGCCCTGGGTCTGTCTTAGCTTCTGCTGGGACACACAGATTCTGGTCAAGAAAGAACATAAAGTTTGTTTAAAGTCCCTTCTCCCTTCCACCTCAGGGAGAAGGAAGTATGCCTATCATTTACAGGAGCAGGAAATGTCTTACACTGCTGTGAGAATTAGCAGGGTTCCACAGAACTTGAAAGGAGTTGGCCATCACATTCCTGAAAGTAGTGTTAAAAAATAAAAGAGAGAAAATAAAAATTTCTTACTAAAATATGGGGGATGATCTGGGAATTTGCTCCCAAAAGCTCATAATGAAAAACCTCTAGCTGAGAACCAACCTCTTAGTGCTTCTTAGTGCTCTGCCTATTTTTTCCTTAAATGTGCAAGTCACTTCCCTGGCATGTCTGCTTAGAGTCTAAAAGGTTTTACTCTCAGGAAGCTTTTCCTTCACATTCAGCTTGAATGTGCCATTTCTGGAAGTCATCCCCTTGTCTTTTACACTCTAGCAAGCAAAACAAGTGTAAATTAAATGGAAGACACATGAAATCTTTATAAGTCCTGTGTTTCCCCTAGCATGAAAGTTCCTTCTCTTTGGAGTAGAACAGGTCTTTATTCTGTGCTGTATTTTTCCCCATCAGAAAATGAAGAAGAATATAAATTTTCCTCATGACTTGAATTTAGCTTCATCAGCAGCCCCCTGCCGATGTAATTCATCCCAACAAGATTCTTTTTTTTTCTTTTTTTTTTTTTTTTTTTTCCCAGTGAGCCGCTGCCCCTTCTCCCCCTCCTCCCGACAATTCAGGCATGGAAAACAAGAGGGGAATTAGACAGACAGAACTTATTATCTAACAAGCTGCAACTTCAGACCAGGCAGGAATAACATTTAAAATATAAAAAGCAAATTTTTATCAAGCCCTTTCCTCCCCAGAGACTGCCACAAAAATATTCCTTGTTTGTCGCTGAGAATTAACCATTTTTCTCTTTCATTTCTGCTTTCTGTCACATATTTCATTTTGGCTGCCCCTTCTGTCTTTCAGCTTGGGACCTAGGCTGCTAATGCAGAATCACAGATAACTCAACAACAAAATGCCTGTATTATCTTTTTTTTTTTTTTTTTTTTTTTCTACTAGTCTGCCAGGTAATTGCAACACTAAAAGCTTTTGCATATTTACCACAGAAACATGTCTCTCCTGGAGGATGGGACTGTCATCAGGTAGAATATTTCATTTAATAAGCCTCTTCTGAGGTACAAACTAAGGCTGGGGATTTTGTTCTGGCCTCCTTCAGAGTAAAGGACAAGCAGATAAAAATCAGCTGCTGCAGTGCTACATTGTCAAAGTTCCTGTTCCTGTGAAAATTAACTCTTACTAAGCTCAGAGCTCTGAAAGACTTTTTCAGTGGGATGTTTATGAAGTAGGAAAAGGGTCTGAAATCAACTCATGCTATATTTTTTCCCAATCCTCTCCATGCATAGGACAGAGTTCTTTCCTATTTACAAAGAAAGCAACTACCCTGCTTTTCTGTAACCCAGCCGATGAGCTGTGCACGATGCCAGGACAAATTTTCATTAAATCAGTTCATCAAGGATTACATTTTCCCTCTTTGCCCCTGTTGTAGAGAATTACAATATCAAAAACATGGCCTAAACATTTCTAAATTCAGCTGTCCTTTAAAGACAAATGCCTATTTTTTTTCTGCTTCCTCCCACCCAAGCTTGAGCTAGCAATAGAATTGCTTTTCTCAGCCCTTGGGATGCCAAATCAAGCTGAGTGGTACCAAAAAGAAGGTCTGAGGAGAACATCTATGAAAGGAACTTGTGTCTTGGAGACGAGACGACGACCTTCCAGGCTTATGAGAAGAGGCTCGTTTGCTGAAATGTTTAACAGACTGAAGGGGAATACAGCTGGTTCACACATCTGCTCTGCATGCACCTATGCAGAGGTCATAAACTCTATCCTAGCACGACATACTTGTAGTTAAAATCACTGCAAGTGGGAATCAGCAGTCTCTGACAGGTCCTCATTCCAACCCCAAATTACTGACAATACTCACTCATCCTTAACAACAGCATCCCACATGGAGAAAAGTGTGTTTGGCCAACCTTGTTTTTGAAAAATCCCTACTTTCACTTACCAACAAAAGCTGGAAGATACAGCTAACATATGGGTTAATTGTTTAGGTTAAGGCCTTTCTGAAACCAAGAAGTCGCTTTTGTTGACTTGGAAAGGAAATGTGGACTCCCCACATCCCCTCTTCTGGAAACAGTCTCAGAGAGAAGCAAGAACAGACAACGGTGAAAGGCTTCCTAAATTGTAAATGGCAAGTTTTTTTTTTTTCCAATAGTCAGTATTTTATGGTTATTTACAAATTGACTGGTTTTCAATGCAAGTAAACTCCAAGAATTAAGGATACCACTTTTTTCCTATCGCCAGAAAGCCTTTCTAAGAGCCATCCCAGTTTAGGATTAAGGGATGACTCTCATCCATTTGCAGCAAAGAAGGAAAACTCCAGTAGGTCAAATACTTCCAGTAATGCTCCTTGAGCCCAGTGTCTTACCTGTAATATCTGGATTGAAGGTAGGTAGAACACACAGCTTTAGACACATGGCTAGCTGAACCGAAGTCTATGACCTTGACCCTATATGGCTGTCGGGATGGATCTACCAACATGATGTTCTCTGGTTTGAGGTCAGCATGAATCAGTCCCAGGCTTTTCAACTTCATTAGGGCAGTTGCTACCTGTTGGAGAATTGGCCGAATGTACTTAAGGGGCAAAGGACTGAATTTGTTTTGTTTTAGGAAATCATAGAGGTTCTGCTCCAACATTTCAAAGACCAAGCACGTGTGATTCTTGTGCTGGAAGCACTCGTACGCGCGGACAAAGTTGTAGTCATCCGCACTTTCTGTGCTCAGCCGAGCCAGGATGCTCACTTCAATCTGGCCTTGCCGGGCATAGGAAGGATGGTTCTTTAGGATCTTGATGGCCACAATCTCGTTAGTGCCACGTTTCCAGCATTTGACTACTTGTCCAAAGGTCCCCCGGCCAAGAAACTCTAACACTTCGTACGTGTTGGTCATGGAACAGAGCACCTCATGTTGCACCAGTTGGTAATCCCCTTCACTGTTGGAGCCACTGTTTTTGGAGGTGGCCGTGGAGGTGGTGGCAGTGGCTACGGTGGCCCCACTGGCATTGTTCTGAATCATTGGTGGATGCTCTTCGATGATCTGCACGCTGCTTGTGTTCTCTATCTCCTCACTCTTCCGCTTAAGTCCACATTTTTGGTAGGTGTCCAGAAGGCTCACAGTGCTGCGACGCATCAGGTTGTGTGGCCCGCCCAGTGTTTGCCCAGACACTGCAACCACACCAGAAGTGCTGTTGGCGGACGTCACCACGATGTGCCCCGTGCTTGCTGGGAAGATGATGGTCTGTTCGTAAGGGATGCTTGGATTGGGGATCTGGAGGGAGGCGTTGACGGCTGCTGCGGCGGCTGCTTGGGAGGACTGCACGTTCTTGCTCTGGCTGTAGACTTTGCTGTGTGTGCCGTACCCAGTCATATCCCAGTTCGAACTCGGCTCCACTTTCAGTTTCTTCACGCTACAGAAGGCACTTGACTGAAGGGTGTGAGGAGAGAAAACCTGCACATGCGAGGCCATACCTGCAATAAAACAACAGAGTGAAACCACAGTGTCAAAATGCCTTCCCCAGCTTTTTTCATTTGTTCAGTGGCAATAAGGGAGAACGGGATACAGACTTCAGATACAGCACATGCACAAAAATCAAGTTCTTGCAGAAATACGTATTCAACACAAATAAAAAATTATGCTCTAAAATAAATCATTACTCCCAGCTGAACTATACTAACAAACACTGAGACTTCTGCTCTCTTGCTCTTCCCCTTCTCATTTTTAATAATGAGAATGTAAATGTTATTTTTACCTCCTTTGCCTAAGGAGACTCCTATTCCCATTGTCTCCAGGAAGATACCTAGATCTCTTTTGCTGATGTAAAATACTGCAAAGCATTCTGCCTATGGAGGCCAAATCTCAAATCCTCAGGCTCATCCTGTATTAACGAGTTTGGCAGATATGACTTAAGACCTCTGTTTACCCCCATAAAGCCACTGCGCAGCTGCTGGCTTGCAGAGAGCCAGGATGGGACCAGGAGATGACACACCATGACAAGTGGAGGTGCGCTGACAAAGCTGAAGAGCCAGGACAGAAGCTGCAGATGATGTCTCAGGTTGCTTGCCAAGTCTGTGTGTGGGAATCATGCACAATGCTCGTCTCTGCTCAGGGACACCGATGATGGGAGTTAGACAACATGAGCTTCACCGTGTGCTCTTAGTTGTCTCTGATTTGTAAAATTGTGTTCATCTACTCTTATTCACAGTGACAACACTGTCACTGGAAAGCAGATCCCCTAGAAATGAACGGCATTGTTAACGATACAAGGTACAAATTAGCATGTGGTAGAATCAAGTCCTAATATAATTTATTTTTAAAAGAAAAGAAAAATTATTTTACTGCAAGCTTCTTTGCCCGTAGGAGAGCTAATGATCTTCTACACTGTTATTCAAAAAAAAAAAAAGAAACCCACAACCTCATAATCAAAGTCAAAATAAAGCATCATTGAGACAGGCTGACTGAGGAATCTGGGTAACATCCCACTGAAACAGAAAATGTTCCTATTCAGAAGGTGGTCCACAGAGAAGAGGGCTCCCAGGTCCTGGCTTGCTGCTGGCTCTCCCTTTCAAGGGCAGGGATGGTGCTGCTGGGGCAAAGGTACAAACAACCCCACAAGTCTACGGGGATTCCTATGGAAGAAGCCCCAGTGCCCAGCGAGAGTTAAAGCAGAAAGGCACACGCTCCTTCAACCCTTCTGTCTGTCGTCAGTGTTTCTTTTTAATAAACCAGAATGACTAGGGAAGAAAAAGACAATATGCTGAGCTGGCACCGCTGCTGAATTATTAAGCACAAACATAACCTTGACTTGTTTGCAACTTTAAGAAGTTAGAAGCTGAACAAATGCTTCAGCAACAACAACACAACAAACTTGGCAATGCACGTGGATGACTCCTTCACGTACAGACCTCCCAGCTCCCTTTCCTAAAAGAAGCCCATCCCCACTGGTCCCTGTTCTTCTGAAGATGTTCCGGAGTCCATACACACACAGGTGCACTTACACACCTACATTGAACAACATGAACATTACTCCTCACTGCCAAAGCCCTGCAAACCGCACCATGCCCTCCTTTGCAGGCATTCTCCCTGCCTTTAATGTCATTTTTGATGCCGTTTGCTGCAATTCATGTTAATTCCCCCTCCCCAGAGCCTACTGGGCAGCAATTTCCAAGGCTCTTGCAACTCATCCCCCAGCTCCCTGCCCCTCTAAGAGCTTTCTCTCCTCTCCTTTCTGCAGGGCGACGATGTGGCCACAGATGCCGTAGCACACAGCAGGCTCAGAGAGCCACAGCAGTATTACTCAGCTTATCATCCCGGACACAAACGTCGTGTGTGAGTGAGCTGAAGCTGTGTTTGTTTTTCCACTGATTAAGAAGAGTCACGGTGTTCTTTCTAGTACAGTACCAACCTTTCTGGAGAGTGGGGTTGGCTTGATGTATGTTTTCCCCCTGGATGCGAATAATAAAGCAGATGTAATTGGTAACATATTGTGGAGCTAGCCGAGGTGTAATTTATAGCTTTATGGCTTTCATTTCGTGGTGTGCTTGAGCAATATCTCTTCATATAATATAAAAAGGGGGAAAAAGGATTGATGCAGAAGAAGGAGAGAGGTTCTTCTCACATGGAAATAACCCCAGAAGACTCAGTCTCCCCCAAATTAAAGTCTTGGATGCGGAGCACAGCAGCTGCAACTTTCTCAGTGCTGCTGTAAAAACCAGGATAATCACCACCATTAAGAGCCAGACTTTCAACTGGTGCAAACTGGCAGGGCTCCAGTCGATATCAGCTGACGCTAAAAACAAGGTCAGCAGTCACTCAACATTGTCAACGTCAGATGGCTGCCTGTGCCCCTCGGTGAAACGAGTTGTTGTTAGGGCTTGGTTTCCACATCAACAAGCCCCTTGCTGTCCCTGCAACGCTGTTCGCACAGGAACAGGGCACCCTGTTACCCTAAAAACGGGGGAGTGGAAGATGCAGGGCTGTCTGGCAGCTAACGGGAGGACTTTGGACTCCACTGCTGCCACTGCCACCCTTCTCAGGGGTTGTACTTCATTGTAAAAGAAAGATTTTTTTTTTTCCTGTATGAAATTTTCTTCCATCCAAAATGATTTTTTCACATCTGAGGTTTTAGGGACACATGTCGTAGGAGAATAGCTCGGCTAGCTCTTCAGCATAGTCCGATACCAAGAAATTACAGTCTGACTGACAGCTTGGTGATGGAAAGGAAGGCTTCCGCAGCAAAGTCATTTTTGTTGCAAATTTGCCTGTGCAGCTAATGTGAGAAAAACACAACCCCAAATTTCCTGAGGACATTTTCAATTCATGCTGGTGGCATATTCATTTTTTTAAAAAAAGATCTTTACTCCACAGCAATGGCAGAAATAGTAGTAAATATGTATAGGAGTTGGAGGGCTCAAATTCCACCTTGCAGCCTGCGATACAATTTACACCTTCAGCCTTTTGATTACTGGCGACGACGCCACTGAAGAGACAAGGTGGCTGCGGCATGGTGATCCACGCCAGCCCAGCTCCGTGGCTGAAATGCCCTCGAGCATCCCCCAGAGCCAGCCTGTGGGGAAGGAGCATCCTCCTCCTGGGCTTTGGAGAGCACGGGGCTCGTTTTGATATCGCCCCCACGCTCGCCTGGTGAGTCTCTGGGCCGGGAGCTGAATCAAGGCTGGGTGCGATGCATTAAATAAAATTGATAGTTCCTTTCTTTAATAACGAGTTTTAGTGTGGCCATTTAAAGCTCTCACACAATTGATAGTAACTGGATTTAATGGGGCCTTCCCTGCCCTTGATATGACTTAGGTAACTCCCTGCAGCATCCACGTGAGCTGAAGTATGTAGTGTGCAGCAAGGGGACAATATTAAAACGGACCGAATGACTTTTATTAGAAGACCTGACTTTTTTTTCCTTTCCCAAGAACTCCTCCCGCATCAGCTTTCACTTAATAATAATTTAGCAGGTGCTATTTACAATTCAGATGGTCCTCTTCTGCATGCGTGCACAAATCACGCAGCCGCCTCACCACAACTTCCAACAGGTTTCGGGCAAGCGAATGAGGTAAAGTTCCCTATCCACCCACCTCAGCCCAGAGGGCGAAAACTACATTTTGGGGACTAAAGACAGAACAGTTTAAGTCACTGATGTTTTCTTCTGTTTCATTCACAGCACTTAGTGCTGATTTATAAATGTGGCCTTTGCAGTGGCAGGAGACCAAGCCCCTGCCCTGGATTAAGTAGGCAGTAAGACCTTCCGCAGTACCTGCAGAGCTGCCAGTGCGCTGTAACCAGAGGCTGCTTGCTGACTGCTGGGAGAACGACAGAGCCTGCTTGAAAAATACTGTAGAAAGCACACGGCATGTGTTCAGCATATCAATGATGCACACAAGACACTCCTGAAATAAATATCTTCCACTTCTCCCCAGAGAGGCGCAGGCCTGAAAACTCATATACACACCCGGGTTAAGAAGGCAATGAAAAGGGGATCTGCCAGGTATGTCTAATGTATTGCACTTTCAAAACAGCCGTGTCTAAAGCACAGCACTCTTTGTCAAGGTGGCCTCTGTGAGGCTTCTTTTGAGGCATCGTCCCCGGTACCACACGCTTCTGGAACCTCCTTAAAACTGACGTCCCTGGAGGCTACACAAATTCCTTCCCCTGTGCTACCAAGTGTCTGGAGACAACCTCAAAGAAGAGTTCAGACCTCAACAGCCTCGGCTCCTTCCTGTCCTTGGTGAGCAGAAGATGTCAAGAGGGCCTCCATTCCCCGTGAAAATCCTTCTGCCTTCCTGCTCTGCTTTTCCTGTCCTGCTACTAAAACTGTCTCGTCCTAATTACTAGTTTCTTAAATGCTTCAGCAGAGCATGGTGGCTCTCAGGGAAGTGACAGAGCCTGCTGCCTGCTCTGCTCCAGACCTGGCTTCATGCAGCTCCAAGCTGCCTTCCTGGATCCACGGCCAGGGGAAGAACACTTTCCAACACACAGTGAGACAACCGGGAACCTCTGACTGCTGCCATCTTCACAACCCTCGTCCCCCAGCCACCTCAAGTGCCCTGCTACAGAGGTTGTGAGGTGGGCAAGCCGTCCACCTGGGGGCTGGTCCCTGCCACCCCAGGTGGGAGCTGTGGTGAGCAGCTCCATGGGAGCTGGGTGACTTGGAGCCACCACGTCCCGCACAGAGGGACGAGGAGGCAGGCCCCATGCTGCAGATGGCAACCCAGAGGCCCCGTCCACCCACAGCCACTACATCTGGTGGGTCGCTAGACGGTGCCGTGAGAGCTGGCTTCAGACTGTGGGCAACTGCTTAAATAAGCCTGCTATACATCTGAAAGACCATACTCCAACGAATTAGTGAACAGAAGCCACTGCCAGCCACAGCCCTCCCTCTGAACCATCTGTGCCGTCTTTTATTTTGTCTCTGGAGACCAAAGTCAAGTCCCTGCAATACGAAGCCTTTCCTTCAGAACTCAGTGACCACAATCCCACTTCTCACCACTACAAAACTCCACTCTCCCGTATCCACTCTAAGCCACAAGACCCTACTATTAGACATCTTTTATCTAGAAACATCACGATTCCTATTCATCTTTTTAATGTGGGTTCAGGTGCCCACGAACCTGAGTAACAAGTTGTGGGCTCTTTGACATGTTTCTGGTTTTAGGTGCATGAAGTAAAATCTCAGAGACAAACATATACACTATATTTAAGTCCTTAATTACACCTCAGTGAAGGATTCTTTCAGGGTCACCTCCATCTCCCACTTTAATGAATTGCAGTAATGACAAGAGATATTATAGATTTCCTCTGTAAATCCTGTGGCTAGTTTATGTTTCACATTACAGTTCATTAATGATGCAACACCTGAGAATGCAGGTTAAAATATTCCTCACCAGAGGCTCGGCGGCCTCATTATTTCCCTGCAGATGCTGCAGCCACCAGACCGGACACCGACTTTAGGCCTCGGTGTGAGAAGGGCCAGCAGTCACACTGCCCTGAGCTGGCAGGGGCTGAGACATCGGATACCCTCCTGGAGAAAAACCCAGCACAATGTGAACAGTGGAAAACTTTCTCTCCAGGACCTACGCATGGGGATGGAAATGAGAGCAGCATGTGAATACGTTTGTTTTGACAAAACAGAGCTAGACCCAAGAAAATAAACTCTCTTGAGCAAACCTGTCAAAAAGGACAGGAAGACTGTCGCCTCTATGGGTATCGTGCAGTAACACTGCAAAAGCTCTGCCAGGACATCTCTGGACATAATGTAAGAGAGCTGGAAGTCTGCAGAGCCTGAGGCAGGTCCCTGCAGCTCAAGAAGGCAGCTGAATAGCCCTGCCTTGCAAACCTCACTGAGCAACAGCCCTCCTGAGCCAGGGAGAGAAGTCTCCAGCTCCTGTGAGTACTGCTGGAGTCCTAGCAGCAAAATGAGGTGACAAGCGATAAGGACAGAGGCGACAGCAGCACCTGCAAGCCTTCGAGATCTGCCTGAGAGTGTGAAGAAACTTATGCACGATCTCAATGCAAAGACATTTTAGGAAAGCAGGTGTCAATGAAGTCAGGAACAAGTTTTACAAACAGCCACTCAGTACTCCCAAGAGAAGCAAGCCTCCTCTGGAGACAGAGGGGGGATGAGAAAGAAAGAACAAGGCCACGCCGGGCAGGTGGGATTGACAGCAGCCCTGCTTTGAAGCTCTGTCTTCTAAGGCACTGATGAGCATCTAACAACACTCTGCCAAAGAAGTCCCTCTTCCAGCTTCTCCCAGACAGGCAGGCAGAGGAGAGGCTGGTGCCCAGCTGGGGGCTGTGTGCAGGGTGCTGGGAGAGCCATCAGCCTGGCTGCTGGAGGAGCAGACCATGGTGAGACCGCAGCACCATGCTGAATGAAGCACGGCACACATCTATAATGCCATGCTTCAGCCAGCTCCTCAGGTGCTGGGGATGGCTAGAGGAGATGGGAAAGAATGCTACCAGGGAGTGCTCTGTGGCTGTCATGAAGCCAAAATCGTGCCAGATGAACCTACAAGTGGTGATTTGCATCCACGTGCCGGGCAGGACTGTTTGGCAACAGCACGTGTTCTGGCCAGCCTCCTTCCTGCCATCATATATCCTCCATGGAGGGTGAATGGAGCAAACCACAGCATTTCTACAGAACCCGAAGCTTCCTTTGGAGATCTGTACAAGACAGACTGAGAACTAAATATGACTCTGGCCAGGGCTTGCCCTGCACTGCAGCTTAGCACGTGTGTGGGTCCATTCGTCCAACCTCCCACCAGCTCTGTCTCTGATTACTACTTGCTGACAGAGTTGCATCCTGGAAGCAGAACTGAAAATAAGAAGGCTCTCTCTCAGTGTGACTCTGCTTTCCAGGCAGCGTGGGTCACGTCACTCAGCTGGGTCACTTCAGTTTCCTTCTTCCAAACAGGGGGGACAACAGTGTCCCCGTCTTACCAGGGAATTAGAGGATTTCCTTCATTTCCCACCCCAGATCCCACAGACTTCACTAGCTGCCCTACCTGGCTGTTAGCGATATCAGTTCCCAGAAAAGGGTTCCAGGGGCTCTGGAAAAGGGACCAAAATGAATCAACATTTGCCTCTGCTGCCCTGCCTGTGCCCCCATCACCCACACAGTGCTGGCACACTCGTGGAAAGGATGTTTGGGCTTTTTCCACCACTGCTGCTTCTCCACCTGGATGCCTTCCCACCTGTAAATATTAGCTCTGTAATGTCAGTGACTCCAACTCGCCCGCAAGTGCAGTGAAACCACAGGGAATGGCTGGCACCTCGCATACTTCAGTCGTCAGAAGCAACCCTACCTGTGAAGGCAGGACATGGGCAAGGCTTGTTGGAGTCTCAGGCTGAGCCTCTCACTCCCACAGGATTTTTTCATAAGTGTTTCATTTGCAAAGAGGCAATTGCATGACATTCAGCGCTTGCTTTGTTTACGAAATCTGAAACTCAGATCAAGCACTAGCTGGGCTGAAAAGGTCAGCTTGCCTGTTCGCAAAGTCCCTCCCTTCATTTCATTTCCGTCAGGATACATACCTGTTGGAGAGAAACAAGCCTCTGGTGAGGTTTGGATGAAATACGCAGGAGCTGAGCAGCAAAGGAAGATGGAGATGCGAGGAGAAAGGTGGGGAAGCTGGGCACAGAGCTCTGCCGGATCAGGAAATTGAGATAGACTGATTTGGTGACCTCCTGACTGTCCCAAAGCCAGGGTTAACTACATCACCTTGCTTGTGCAGCAACACCTCCCTTTCAAATGAGAATGACCAAAGACACGATTTACAGCACCCTACATCGAGAGCTATGGGGTGTTTCTAAAAATTAAAAAAAAAAAAAGGCTACTTCAGGTAGATTGTTGGACCTGCACTTTAAGTAGTTGAAAGAATTCTGTAAATAATCTGTCTTCCACAGGCACAGAAACACACCTGCACACAGAAAAGCCCTTCAGTTGTGGAAGGAAAACACATCTTGAGCATGTGTTTTTCACCCTGCCTTCTGGACTTTAGCCTTCCCATTCCTCGGGGCCAAGAAAAGTTCCAGAAGTCAAAATGGTGGCCAGTCACATTTTTTACAGTTATCTGCAGCTCTTGATTTGCATTCTGAAATGAGTATAAAACCAAAGATGTATGAAATGCCAGGGGCTGGAGCCTCCAGAACAGCTCAGAACTAGGACGGGCAGAGGTATACAATGGGATGGGGAGGCATCGGGTTTAGGGTTTGGATGTGGATGCAATTTCTCCTCAAAAACCCCAATTCAGTCATCTCCCTATTTCACAGGCAGCATCTGAAAAGAGTGGCCCTGCAGGAAAGTGCCACATAACAAGTCTGTCATGATCCCTTCTTCCTCTTTGAGAATGTCAAGTAGTTTGTAGCGAACCAAAGTGACAGCGAACCACAGTGCTCCCCATGAGAGCACCCAGCACTATCATGAGTATCCTTGGGAACCCCTGTAACCATGATTATCCAGAAATCCCACTGCTATATTTTTTTATTTTTTATTGTTAAATCTGAGGTTGCATTGATCTCTGTCACACAAAACACATGACCACACTCAGATACACCACGTGCACATGCTTGCACTTGCACAGCCACAGAACGACCGATGTAGGCAACAAATCTCTCCTCCAAAAGAAATGAGTGAAGCTATTCAGGTACCCCAAGCAATCCTGCAGAAGTGCTTCCGGACACTGCTCTGCCCACCGCTGGCTTGCTGTGGCAATGGGGTCTGGCAGTACCTGCCTGGTCTCCCACTGTCTTCACAACTTTCTTTTTAAGCAAGGTCCCACAGGACAGAGGCAAATTCAGTGTGCAGAAAAGAAGCCTGGTTAGCCAAGGATGGGCAGCCTAGGTGATGCTCGAAGCTCTTGTTAACACAGAAAGAAAACCTGGTTTAGGCATGGGGATAAACTACATGAAAGATTTGAGAGCCTTGAAGAGTAAACATCCAAGAGCTCAGGAAAGGATATCTGACTTGAGAAGGAGGGCTATAAGGCCCTTGTGTGTTATGAAAAAGCTGAGGGATACCAGTAGCTGCCTACTCCCCCTCAAAGCTCTAAAAGAGAAAAAATCAGAGGAAGTCATTAAGAGAAAAAAAAAAAAAAAAAAACAATAAAAACCTCCACATGTACCGGCAGAACTCCCTATCTACCATCAGTCTCTCCCCCAGGTTTCTCTTTTGTGCAGGATATGATTATTTATTGACATATTTACTTACCCGTCTCTACACTGCTTAATGCCATGGCTTCAAGGCTTCTTGCACTAGCAAGACTAAAGAATGACAGAAGAGGAACAAAGCTAAACCTGAAGATCCAGCACAATATATACCAAATGCCTTCTGTGGTGTATGCTACCACTGTGATGGGCTAGAAATGGGGGCTGAGCTTCAAAAGCAGGGCCCTCAGCTGAGATGGCCCCACCATCAGACCGGCTGTACATGCTTGTCTTCAACCAAGAAAGCACAAGCATGTGACAGATTCAGTGGGGGGGAACAGATAAAGATAACCCTTGGAGCAACTTTGCTCCAGTCTGCTTGTGCTTTAGAGATGACAGACAGTGCCCTGAATGGTACCTTGCAGAGACAAAGGCACCTGAGCACACCTCAAGCCATGTACGACTGCCTTCATTTGTCACTGCCAGTAACATCGCTGTGGCACTCGTGGGCATGGCACCGTAGCTGAAGCCAAACCTACCGAATCAAAAATCCATATTAGAAAGGATAGTTAGCTACAGACAACAGACCAGCCAAATAAAGGTGCTGTCAGTCCTCCTTCTCATCCATGGTCCTACATTTGTGACCTGATGTGTCACTATATACTTTTAACAGGCTGCAGCCACTTACCCAATCTCTTCCATAAGCATCTTCTTGGCACTAATATAGCTGTTTTGCAGCCATGTCATTTAAACCCACAACACACAGCTCTTTCCTTTCCATACAGCAAAGAAGTTAGAGAATTCAGGCTAGATGATACATTAGGACGAGTTCAGCATCCTCAATGCATCAGTGACAGCACAGCCAAGCTGTCCACAGTCTCACCTACTGTTTTTGACCAACAAAGTCAGGCCAAATGGAGTCAAGGGGAAAGAAGAGATTCTGGGAAAGTAAGCTCTGTATGATTTATCACAAGAAGCAAATACACTTCTGTTTCCACAGAATCCAGAAAAACAAATCAGTAACATCTTGTAGTCAATCACAAGAGCTTTTGATAGCTCAATGAGAACCTTGGACACCTTATGTCTAACATAAGAATGCCTGGAGAGAAAAGCTGCCTGAGGTGGGCCTATGGTTGTTGCTATAGTGATTATGAGAATCCCAGTAAATGATGAGAGGGGGAAACTGCCAAAAAACAAACCCAAAAACAGCTAAAGGAATTTAGTACCAAAAGCCCCGTGAGCATTCGTGAGGCCTTCTACACTCAAAACTCATGGAGAGCTTTCAAAAACTTTCCCAAAACAAATATCCCTGTGGATGAAGAGGCTGCAAACTAGACTCAGCAGAAGTACAGTAACTGGGGAAAGAATTTCAGTGGGAAGGGGGCCAGTTTACACCCCATATAAACACCCAATTAATTCAATGTTTGCAGCACTCCTTTGTGGACACAGTCCCCGGGTTTGGTCATTATTCATATCTGAAAATAGCCACGCTTCCCTCTTTAGTCCTTCCTGGGCTCATGGGAGATTGAAGTGAGTCACCAGAGGACCAGCTGAGTCATCCAGCCAAAGCTTGGGAAGAGATGCAAAATTGGTCATCACATCCATGATTAAAACGTGGATGACGGCAGCTGTCCTAGCAACCAGCCATGCACGAAGCAGTGCGGGCTGGAGACCACTACCAGATGTTACTTGAAGCCAGACAGAAAGAGGCCTTAAATGAAACTAGTACAAGGCCAAACAAGCACTGACCATTGGATCTGCACCTGACACAAAACCCTTCTCCCTGTTTCCCCACCCTGGCCACATTAGGGAAAAGGGGGTTCCTTCTCTCAGAAACGCCCTCCTCCATCTTCCCAATCACCAGCAATTTCAAGCTGCTTTTCCAGCTTCTACAAACCAAATCCCAATTTGTTCTATTTCCTTAGTGTATCATCAAACCTTAAAAAACCCATTTCAATATACAACCTACCTGAGGGCCAAACAACTATGACCTTTCAAGAACACAGCTCCGTATTTCATTTCGATGTCTATTGTTTTCAGAACAAAAGGGAGCGGGGCGATTGCTTTTGAGCACAGAAAATGTATTTACCTAACAGGCTTTTTTATGTCAATTATGAAAGTTTTGTGAGCAAGTTAGTTTGGTGTTCAGGACAGTGGGAGACGGCTAGGCCCAGCCTGCGTCAGGCAGGCTGTGAGCAGATGCAGTGCAAGCTGCCTCGGCCTGGCCTGGACAATGCAGCACAACCTCGCATTTCGGCACCCAGCACACGGTGCTGATCCTGACCTACTGCCCAGCCCAGCCGAATGTGGTATCACACTGGGCACATACACACACCACCAGGCACGTCTCTGGCTCACCGGGATGGGCGAGAGGCACAGGGTGGGACCTCAGTCCTACAAAAGCCAGTCACGCGCATAAAGTTTAAAATGGACACGTTCATACCAGTGCCTACAAAATCAGCGCCCTGCGACGTGTAGTTCGTCTTAATCTCTGTTCACATTTATGGTATTCTGGCAAAAGTAGAAAAAAATAGATGTAGCTGAGTGACAAAAAATCACTGGGGGCTACGGAAAGCCCTAATATTAACTATTATGGAAATATTTACTTCACAGAGGAGACAAATAAAAGGGAGAAGATGTAGCTCTACAGCAAAATGAATAATAGGTAGATCTCCAGGGAACATCTGTTCTCCCCGTGTTGTCATGGAAGAATAACATTGACTTGAAAGGACTGGAGCACATTTCACAGCTGCTCAGGGAAACCCGTCTCGTACGGCTCACCATCGCCCTCTGAAACACACTGCCACAAGCTGCCAGAGCCAGCATCCTGCGGGACTCCAAAGCAGTTATGGGGACAACTCATGGGACAGACAGACAGTGCAGGTCCCTGTGGCTCCCCTAGATAACCTGCTCTTGGCCGGCCCTAGCAGCAGCGGTGCGTGGCACCGAGGGACAAGAGGTGAGATGGCACAGGACAGGTTTCCACAGAACGACTCCGTATTTCCCAACTACTGATGCCACTCTTGTTTTTTTCTCAGTCCTTCCCTCCAGCCTGTTCCTGGGTTTCAGCCTGGCCGCCATGCATCTGTGCCTCCACTCCCAGCCCTCTGCACCTTTTCTCCTTTTTCCTGTACCAAGAAAGAAAGAAAAGGGAAGGAGAGCCGAGAGGTTTGGATGGGCACCCGCGAGCAAAGGCCCAATCAGCCAGTGTAACGCTGGAACCTTAGGGACGACAGGTGTCAAACAGAAGCAGGTGTGATGGACATGGTCTTTTAAAGACTCAGCAGTAGAGACTCCGAGCTGTTAAAATGAAATGATAACACAGCCCACGCTCTGCAGGGACAGAAAATAAATATGAAATTGGATCCTGGCAGCACCGCTAGATCCCCAAACTGACCCTCACACTCCTTGCTCTGCCTGCTCCAAAGAACAGGCTATTTCTGGAGGAGTTTTAAAAAATAAAGTCCAGGCAAGTGTTCTGATGTCCCCTCCGCTTCCCAAAGCCAACACAAGCAGCTCACTGGAGCAGCCCCTGCACCCGGAGCCCTCCAGGTCCTGGCACAAGGGGCTGCGCTTGTTCCAGATGCGAGCGGTGCAGCAAAGGGAGTGTGTGGCTCGGCACACGCAAGCTACAGAAAACTTGTCAGACTGTGCAAGACATGAATCATATGGATTGCCACAACAGCAACAGAGTGTGTGCAGCCCTGCAAAACAAACAAATAAATAAAAGAATCCAAAGACATCCCAAAACGCAGATTTAAGGAAATGGGCACTCTCCCGAGGCTGCCAGTATAGTTATACCACAGGGCTTGCTTGGAAAATACAGATACCTTCCTGGCTTGTGACACTTTAGAAATGCTTCTGCATGGGGAAAAGCAAGAGTAACACTCAGGCTCTTCCCACTGGGCACCTGGAACCTGACCAGGTAGACACCTGGGTTGCCTGGGATGTTTTAAGTGGGTAAATACTTGCAGTAAAAGCTGCTCATTAGTCACTGGGGGCTGTGGCTGCAGAGGCTGCTCAGGATCTTTTGGAAAACACACCTCCAAGTGCACTTAGCCAGCTGGTCGTAGGTGCTGGCTGCCTTATACCACTCCTGCAGACTGCGTTTGGATGTAGGCAGGAAAGCTATGCTGGAGAAACAGCAACAACTCTTCTGCCTGCTCTTGGAAGTCCTCTTCCTCCCGGAGCCCTCGGTGCAACCATGAGACATACCTCACCTTCTAAGCAGCGACGGCAAGACCGTGACCCAAGAAATGAATTAGGCTGGCCAAAGTAAAGGTTCAAGGCCAGTTTGTTTGTTTTTCCAGGCCAACCACTCCAGCTTTTCCAGGCCAAGCCAGTGTCTGCATTAGAAAATATTCAATAAATTCTTTATTTAACTGTTCCCCTAGGGCAGCCGGCTAGACCCTCATGCTCCAGGCACGTGGGTCTGTGTCTGAGTTTAAGCACATGAATTCTTAACTGACTTCAGCAGGATAACTCACACATTTAAAGCTAACCACATGTGTAAGCGTTTGCAGGATCAGCGCATTAGTCATCTTCCCTTGTTTTCTGCAAGGGGTTTTGTGTAGAAAAAGCAGAAAAAAAAGCAAAAACCCCCACAAAACTTGCAGATACAGTTTAGGTACCCGAGTCATACTTGAAGCTAAATTAAATCCCTCTCTCCCACTCTCCCTTTTTTTAAACTAAGTCTTTTTCTACCAGTTAAGTATTTGGTCTGCTGAAGCATTTCACTGACTTAAAAAGAAATTCTGGGGAAGGTTTGGTCTAGAGAACTGATGCCGACTCTCTTAAGTTACACACCTGCAGAAGACCCGCACAGGCATTCAGCAGGCGTCCTTGTCCCGCAACATCTTGTGGGTTTTCCCTTCGTTCCCCACAACCAGCGCCACGCACATTCAAACAGGCTCCCTGGTCTGGCAGAGCTCATCTGCTCCTACTGCGCATTCTCCACCTGGAGTGAAGAATCCTCTTTGTGACACGGCGCTGTCGCTGCGGCCAACAGTGAGGTCACAGACCGAGTATTGTGACTTCAGCTGGGAAAAGAAGCAGCGGGAACAGATGAACTCTAAAAACAAAGATATTGTTTCGATGTAAACAGCCTTCACAGAAATAAAAATAAAAATGGTATTAATAAATGTATGATAAATAGTTTGTTTCTAGGCAGACCTCTCAAAGTCCCAACGAGGTACTGAAAGGTTTTTCATTTTATTTCTGTTTTGCTGAAAAACGCGGCTCTGTTAGCTTTTGAAATAAACATCTTCCATCCTTTTTTTTTTTTTTTTTTTTTTAATTTTAATACCTTCATGTCTCATCATTGTCCCAGAATAAGCAAACACCATTGCTATGTAAAGAAACAGGTCTCAGGAAATAATGTACTGCGTGTTTCCAAAACGCTCCATAAATCCACAGGCAGCTTGCAAATACCGCCTGGACTCCTGTGTGAGGGTTGTTGTTTTTCACAGAAGTCACGTATTAATGCCTATTGAAAAAGACCTTAGCCCCATTCAATCACAACCCTTCCACCTTCACACTGAAAACCAGAGGTTATAATTACACCCAGGAGCAGGAATAAATTAAAACAAGTGCTGGCGCCACCTTGTACTCTTTTTCTGAAAGCAAGGTGATCCCTTCTATCACGTCGGATGTGCTCTGGCCCAACTCAGAACAGCTCAGGCTGTTGAGAAGGGGCAAAGAGCAGATTTTCATGAAACTTTTTCAGAGGTCAGAAACAGAAGAATGCACTCCATGTCCTAGCACTTATCAGGTCTTCAGAAGGGGACAATACCTTCACCACCTTCCCTTCCACCACTCAGGATCTCTAAGCTCTGGTGCCCTGCAAGCTCTGCGGCAGGGAGGTAGGGCATACACATGTCAAGGGTTAGACACTTTGCACCCCTTAGTAATGGGTATTTGGGAAGCAGCAAATCGTGACAAAGTCAACACCCTGCAGTTAGGTTGTGGAGTACAGGAGGTGAGGACAACAGGCGGATGAAATGCAGTGGACTCCCAAAGGGCTTTGTTCGAGTACTCAGCCTCTTCATGCAGGTACACGCTACATGAAGCAACACCACGGGACCACAGTCCCCTTGTTCCTCATTCACGGGGTCCTCAGGTTGAGCAGGATCACCTGCTCCACCCCGACCTCACTGGCACGGTTTCAAAAGAGATCTCACCCAGATCTCTTCTGCCATCAAAAAGTTTGCGGTGAAAAGGTGTCCTGTGAAAGAGCAACAGCAGACCTGCTGAAATCAGCACTACAACAGAAGAAATCCAGTTTCAAATAAATCAATGCTCCTTCTGCAGAACTGGGCTGTGCCACCAGCAGTTGCACAGTGGTCAGGCAGAAGCCCTGCGGGGGGAAGGCTACACACTGTTCCCCAGCTCCATACTCCCTCCCAGTACACAAGCCCATGCGATGTGCCTGAAATGCCAAGGAGCCCTGAGGTGCCCGGGGAAAACAGAGCGCTGGACGCCTTATTCCATGAGCAACAACAGGCCCACCACCCGCTTTTAAATTATATTAAGTCATTTTTAAAGTTATACACTTAAGCGATGTGAGTTCAAATGCGTGCCTCCTTCTGGATGAGTCAAAAGCAGGGAATGTGAAAGGCATTTGCTATTAAAAAAACAGCGCAAGATAGAGAAATAGAAAGAGAAACTATGACTGCTTAAAAAATTGCCTAATGCTAGAAGAACTATAACAACCAGCCCTTGCTGGCAGACCAACCCTTAACAAGCCTTTGTGAAAGCTCGCAGATAGAAGGGGAAACATTGGCAGGACCTCAGTTATCAGCTTCTCGGGGGATACCACAAATAATAAGCACTTCCCTCCCCAAAGTACCCTGTCGGCATCCTATCTTTACAAAAACAACACTTAAATATTCTTTCTAAAATATAAACTTGCCACGTGTAGTCAAAATTAAAAAGAAATACAGGGCATTTTTAAAAGAAACTCCATGGGGAAAAGCAACAGTGGAATAACCAAACATCAATTATGGAAGCCACATCAAGAAGAGGCTCTTGTGCAAAGGTTTTAGGGTTTAGGGATTTGAAGAAAATGTACGTTCTGGTTTGACGCATATGGTAGGCAGAGAACAAACAAGTTTCCCCAACTTGTACAGCTCAGTGATTTGCTCCTGCGCTGAACAGTAACCCTTTAAAGTCAGAGTACCTACACAACTCTTGTCACATCCAGCTCCTGGGTCACGGCAATCTTTGCTCTCTGCTCCCACCTGCTCCACAGCATCCAAATGAGCATCTCCCTCCCACCCTAACTCAGTGCAGAAGCAGCAGCAAATACCACTGTGGCACGGGCAGACTCCTGCCGCAGCATGAATCCCAGCCCCCCAGTAACTTGGTCATCTGTAGCGCGATCATGGTTTGAACTTAAAACCCTCACCCAGAGCATCCTCCTCCCCTGCAATTGCTCACACATGACTCTGAACTCCTAACAGGCTGTGGGCAGAGCTACTTCATTCTACCTCAGGAAACGCATATGGGTGGAAAAGCAAAATGTAAGAAAATGAGAAAAAGCAGAGGGATTCGGGGATGATTCTGCCTATGAGTCAGGGCAGGGTCATTTTCCCAAGTGTAACAATGCCAATCTCATGTGTGTATGAGAATTTCCCCAGGGCAGGACCTGGAAGAGGGAAAAACTAGAACTGTGAATACCCAGGGTAAAACAAGGAAGCGTCTTCCCACAAGACCCACAGCAAAAAGCAACAGGATGATCTTGTCCTAATTTAAAACAACTTTCAAGTCTGTTGGTTTGTGGCATTACTGTTTAATGGTACACAGAGTTACTATAGCAAAACAGCATAAACTGAGTAGTTGTCATAAGGGGAAAAAAAGACATCTTGGACTGTTTGGTTTTGTACCATCTCTGACTTCTCTCTACCTTGAGGGTCACACATGCTCCAATACGCAGTGTCTGGACAGAAGACTTCGCCAAGAATATTCTTCACTGATGACCGATGGCACAAGATGTTTCTCCGGCTTTTCTTCCAAAAGCAACAGCTGCTTATTATTCCTCATGCCCACTCCACGTGACAGACAATTACACAGAAAGCAAAACAGGTGAACTGATTGTTTAAAGCTGCAAATCAAGTATGCAAGGCTTAGGAAACTTCATGTTTATGACTTCCCGTGCAATCTTCCTTCACCCCTTTTTGCCTGGCTATGGTGCTAGAGCTGTTAATTGCATAATAACAAGCTATTTTTCTACAGGACCTTGGCCTCAGCCGGTACCCAGGATATACTGTGCTCATTTAGTGAGCAACTATTCAGTATTTTATCCTCTCCACATTGGTCGAGGTGTGGCCCCAAGCCTTGTTTACTAGGTACCCGTCAAACTGTTCGGCAGACGGAATTAGTAATTTACTCATGGGCTTTCCTACCATATGCATCATTAGAGTAACTGAATGTTTCACAAACATAAAGGAATGTATTTTCACAATTGTCCTCATAAAGTAAGACACTGCATTATCCATATGGCATGGGCAGGGAATTGAGGCACTGAGAGATTAACATGAAAAGCTTCCACTAATTTTAACTGCCTAATTGAAACTCTTAGGTCCCAATTCTTCAGAGATTTGTTTTGTCTGCTGAGAATGTGACAACAACAATTTTTTGTAAAGCCTAAAACTTGGCCAAGTTTGGGCTGATGCTCTTGAAGACAGCAGAAGGGGTGCATCTGACATATATACTATGTGAATTTCCATGGGGCTGTTAAGGTGGGGGGTTGTTTTCTCCGTTATTTGTACATTTTTTATTTTTAACATTCAGCAAAAACTTCAGTAGAAGTAGCAGTTTTCTAACTATTCAGTCTGAGGCAGGTAGCAGGGATGGAAAATTTTAGCCTGGAGAAATTAAGTTTGGGAAAGTGGTTAATAATCCAAAAGTGGGTTTTATACCACCGCCATAACATGTACTTTTCTTTCTCATGGATTATCTTATCCAGCTGCTGAAGAAACCACACGGGGCAGATATTACATTAACAAAACCAAGTCCAACTTAAATGCAAACTAACTATTCTGGTTCTGTTCAGACAAACAAGATTCATTTATTTTTTAATCTTAATGCAAAAGAAAGTTCTGCTAGAAAGTTCCAAATAGCAACTTTTGCTTAGAGCATAAGCCCCAACTTTCCTCCTGTTCTCCCTGTAAGAAGGAATGAGCATCAGGCACTGTAGGCAACAGTGATCATAAGCTGGATAAAGGACAGACAGACAAACTACTCAGAGGCAGGGACTCTTACACTGCTACCAACCAATCCTTCCCCTGATTATTTACAAGGAGATTTAGAAAATCCTAAAAAAAGAACCATCAGAAAATTTCAGGCAGAGATTCATCTGTGTTAATAGCAGCAAAGAAAGGCAGACAGAAAGACAGACAAAGGGGAAAAAAATCAATCAATACATGGTGCCAGCCTTCTTCAGAGCTGTAAATTATTTTTAGAGAGATTTTTGTAGAAGTGTTAGATCCAGCCTTGAAACTGTCCACTGACTTGGGTGGAAACAGAGTGAGACTGCATGCAGAAGAATTGGTTGCTCCATCACCTTGTGAGCGTGCAAGGACAGCCCTGGGATAATTCTGATGATTCCTCTCTGCCACCCAAGCTGTATTCCTGGTGAATGATGTTATAAGCTGTCCCTCCCCCTTGACACATAGCACACGCACACAGGGATGAACACAGACCCAGTTTCTCTGTCCTGCACTGAAACTCTTGCCATATATTCCTGCTTTCCAGCTAGCAACATCTCCTGACTGCACTAACATTGACTAATTTAGTATTTTTAATTACAGAGGGATTTACAGCACTGCACTATACTGCTCTCCTTTATTATATCCCCTGTTTCTACTGGATAGAGGTACACTCTACATACAAAGTTGCACATTAGACAAATTACACTGCACATTAAGTAAATCTCTCTCTGGAAACAGGATTAGATGAAGAGGCAAATCTTCCTCATTCCTAGTGCATAAATTAATATCTCTGAAATCAGTATCGAGTTCCGCACCAATTTATGAAAAGCAAAAGATTGTTTAAACTTTCTCCACGATGAATCAAGTTTATGTAGGAGATGCATTCTTTTTCTCCTATTTTGCTTAATAAATAAAACAGCTGGTCCGAGGAATCAGGTCAATCAGTGTCTGGAAAAAGCCCCATTAAAGCTGCTATATAACCTAGTTTCTCAAGCTGTACGAGGCATTCTAATATTGGAGAGGCAGGAGTCCATGAAGAGATAGCCCTTACGCCTCTGCTTCTGGCCCTTCAGGATTATGCAGTATATTTACCACAAAATATAGCAGTAATTGAGGTGTCTTGCGAAAAGATAAGGAGCTGGGCTCTGAAGGAGCAGAACACAGACAACCTGACGCATCCAGACCTGTACATTAAATATAGATTTGGAGTGAGCCGTGGCCTGGTGAGCGATTCCCACAGCTCAGCTCTCTCCCCTCACCACCTCCATCTTTCTTAGGAGGGCTGCAGGCCTTCATGGCCAAGAGGCCAAACACCTGCAACAGGTCTCTCTTTTAACCACAGGAGAGAAAAGATGGCAGCAAGGAGAACTGTCTACTGGGTATACTGCAAGAACCCTCCTTGAAGAGCCCTGGTCACTTTGGAAAATGAAGCCTTTCCTTTCATCCACAGCTTTGAAAATGCTCTAAAAAAGTATCACAGTCCACATCCTATAGAGACAAAATGGAACCAAAAGAAAGTAAAGTGACTTGCCCAAGCTTACGCAGCAAGGCAGCAGAACAACTGGGAAATGAAACCTCCTGACCCACAACCCGAGGTTTTAGCCTCTTAAATAAGGACTCTCTTTCCTCATTAAAAAACTAAGAATGGGAAGAGAAAGAGGAATATTCTGCAAATACAATGAACTTGGCCCTTAGAGGGCTAATGACCTGAAATAGTTTTTTTTTTTTTTATTTCTTTCTCACCTCCATTTCCCCTGCTAAAGTTACTGTAACTTCAAGGACTATCACTCTTTACTGGTCTATTTTCACTTAATGTGTCAGCTTGACATCATTTTCCCAGCCTTCTGCAGCCAGAGACCACTCTTCCCAGGGAAGAAGTTACCTCCTCTCTTCCAACCTATCTGGATGTCCTCTCAACACCCTGGACGGAGACCACTCCGCTTTCTGTATCACGCCGAGGGGCACCAAAGCCCCATCTGCTGGTCTCAGCCTCCGGTAAGTGGCAGCCTACAAGGGCACCCTGGAGGTAAAACCTGGTTGTTCGCTATTAATTTTTAATTTCAGTAATGGCCCTAGGGAGAGGAGGGAGATATAGGTCAGAGACTTAGGGGGCTGAGGAGTAACTCCATGTCTTCTTTCTCTTTCTCTTCCTCCCTTTTTTTTTTTTTTTTAATCTTCCAAATTCAGAAACAGGGGGGTTTCCCTCTGTATTTCTCATTTACTCCTCGAACATTACAGGCATTAGTCAGCAAACTCCTGCTCTTCCTTCAGTGAGTCCCTGACGCTTGCAGAGTGACTAACCCTCCTCTCTGCACACTTCAGCTCAACAGTTGCATCTGCTTTTTCCTCACAAAGAAGGGACGTCCACGTTACACGTCTGGTGGTCACTGCAAGGCTCACGCCTGCCACCCCACAGACCTCTCACACACAGCTGAAGAGCCAAGAGGTCATGGCAAGGCCTGCCCTCAGGCCACTTTTCAGCTTCCCAAAACTGGGAAACAGCTGCTGCCCTAAGCACCAGGATATGGAGAATACCACAAAAGCAGACCCAAGAGTCCAGGGACCTCTGGGGACAGCCTGGCCTTCATAGGTCACTTTGCCTCCAGGTGCCTTTCCTTCCCAGGCCTGAGACGCTCTGGCCTTGCTCAGGCCTAACGCAGCACATGCAAGTTGGGCTGCTGAGGCAGGAAGGCAGGGAAAGTGAAAACGCAGCTCCTTGTGACTCAAGGCCACCTCATCAGAGCATGACAGAAGGCTCCTCACGGCCAGGTGGGCTTGCACAAGATGTCCACCCACAGCCACCCTCACGAGGGACCTCGCGGGCAACTCAGGCTGGTGTAAGCACATCCACAGACCTGCCCACACCTTGCTCTCGGCTCTGCGCGCCAGCAGACAGCAGGTTTATCACCTCCACCTTTCCAAGGTGATGCCAAGACCTCCGCTAGGTCCAGCACCCAAAGAGTGCCCCCGGGGCCAGCCCATGCCGTGGAGCTGCAGCAGACAACCAGTCCCACCACCCTGGATGGGCATGACAGACATCCAGAGCAGAGCACGGCAGTGAGGGTCAGTCGGAAGGCTTGCCAACTTGGTGTCGGAGAAGCCCATTCCCCATTCGGCCCTGGCACCCCCGTCACCCACCCCACTCCCCCCGGTACCTCGGCACCCATTCTAGGAGGGTCTTCTGCATCGCCGCGTAGGGAGGCATGAAAACAAATCGTCGGCTCCAGTGCCACACTCCCTCCTGGCAGATCTGTTTCTCTCTTCTTAACTGTTTCCAAGTGCCTGGCTGTTTTATAATCCCCACTGAGCAGTCCCTTAACTCCTTCCTCGCTGAGTCCTTCCCACCCTCCCTCGCCTGCTCTCGCTTTAGAGGCAGAAAAAGCCAAGCTGAGGTAGGGGGTACAGAAAGTGGGGGGGGGGGGGGGGGGGTGAATCAAAGGAAGAACAACTGAATCAAACTGCATGTACAACAGAACCAGTAAATTAGTCATTTCCCCAGCCTTTGCTTACGCAGACAACTGAGTCTTCTACGAAGTTTTTTTTTTTTTTCTTCTGTGGACATTTGTGTACAGTAGAAGCTTACTTCTTTGCTAATCTCCTCCTGCTTATTCATACCATGAGGTCATATGTTTCTGCTGGTAACACAATTTTAAATCACACAGCAGCTTGCTCTTTGAGGTCTGAACTGAAAGCGCTTTCTTAGATCACAAGTAAATATGAGTCGATGGCTTCACACCCAGCGTCACCACCACCCCATTTCGGCATATTGCAAAATCCTAGCAGGATCAAGCACAGGTACCGCTTCTCCATCAAAAAGACCTTGGACATCTCAGTGAGGGTGGCAAGGAGGAGCTCAGGCAGGACACGGGACTTTGAAAAGGCCCTGAAGTGAACTGGTGCAAGCCATACGTGTTGTATGTGCTACAGGTTGTGTACTGCATGTCTGTGTGTGCGCACATGTGTAACACAGTGCAGACGAGGGGGAGAGGGAGATTCTTGGCCTGAGATATTTAGCAGGCCCACGGGACAGGGCCACGGTAACCACAAAGTCCTGCAGGTTGCCCAGTGCTGAGCAATGCTGGAACACGGTGCGAGCGGGATGAGCACAGCAATCCAGCAGCTTTGGATTTCACAACACTGATTACGTGAAAAACGACGTCACAGAAAACTCCTCTTCTGAGAGAATGAATAAAGAAAACGGGGAAAAAAAGACATGGCTTTAACACGTCCCCTACCAGGTGGGAACATGGCACCTGCAGCTGGCTTCTGCTCTTCTCTCAAAGCCCACGGCTGCTTCTTCCAGAGTCTTGAGGTTACCCCTGACAGCTAATGCTCAAAAGTTTGCCAAGGTATCTCTTTCCCTGACAAAATGAGCTATTCTGTCACACAAGGCTGGGCTGCAGGGCTTTTAAAAATGGTTCTGCTGATGTTCAAAGGGAGCAGCTTGCTGTGCAGAGGAGTGGTAGAGTTAATAGTAGTAGGATCAGCACAAGCTCCTACCCTGCCATCTGCCTTCAGCTCAGCCAGGCCTTCTGCTGAACAGCCAACACGGGCTGGGGCCACTGGAGTGAGAAGCAACTCAGAGACATGAAAGACTGCCTGGGTTAGTTGATTAAGAATAAGATTCAGAGCGCAGGAATCCTGTACAGTGCTGATACTGACTCAGTCCGGGGATTTCATGGGGATATTTAAGCCTGTTTTTTCCAAAGAAGTCTTTTATTTTGAGCAGGTGGGTGTTCGCATGCCTGCTTAAACCAGCCCCAGGAACCAATGATCCCAGAAACAGGGGTCATTTCTGAAACTGCTATGCTTTCTTCTCCAGTCACCCCCTGGTAGAAAGTAGGGATAAATAATACTTAACTGCCTCATTCCCCTGTCATGTTCAACTGCTTCACATTTATAAAAGTACACAGAAAATGCAGTACAGCCCACTGGAATGCATGGGCATCCCCTTGCAGCTGTGGGTCACAGATTCCCCCTTGCTTGCTCTGTGGACTTCTCCTTTTAAGCACTGGACCCTGGCTGCTATGGGCTGCTCAGCTCTGTTCCTGCACCTCCAGATTGACAGCTGCCGTAAGAGCTTTCCTTTTTTTTTTTATTATTGTTAAAAAAAAAAAAAATAAAAATTTTTTTGCCTCGAAGTACCAAACTGCTGTCCCATCCCCATATTCTTACTTGCCAGTGCAGCCATGAAGAGAAGGGCTTTTCATGAGGGATAGTGGGGCAAAATGGTTTTGTAGACCCATAACAAAAAGTTATGGTCCTCCCTGATGTCCTAACACTGTGTGATGATTGATTTCCTACAGAAATCTAACAAACTGCCCTGGCTGACCTCCAAACTTAGACCCTGCCATCCACCTTCTCCCTGAAGACAGGCAGGATGAGAAGTGGGAGGCTGCAGGTGTGGAAGAGGACAGAGGAGCAGGGACGAGAGAAGGCAAAATGCAAGGAACAGAGAGGCCTCTCCTCCCACAGACGGAGGATGGGAAAAAAGACAGGAGCAGAAAGCCTGGACTTAATCATGAAAAACAATAGCTCATCATTTATTTTCATATCCCCTCGCTAATGCTGGAATAATGCTAACAGTGGAATTCTTATGGCATGCATGTCATGCCTACAAATACCAAGTGAATTACTTCTCGGCAAGGCTATGGGCTATGGCACTGAGCAGCACATTCGTTACAAGTGATTGGATGATGAACAACAGTTCCCAAATTCCTCCTTCACAATGCTACTTGCATTAGTTGTAATTTAATGAGAGAGAGAGAGAGAGGCAGAGAAAGTTTTGGCTCAAACCACTGAAATAACACTGCCTGCCGCTGCTTCCCACTGGGTCTTGTATTAACTCACACCACTGCCATCATCTCCACCTTCTCCTCCTTCTCCACCTCCTCCCTTTTCACACCTATCCTCAGGTGCTAAAAGAGGTGTCATGAAACCCATCAGCATGGCGGGAGAGCGTGGCAGGAAGCCCCAGCCACAGTGATCACAAGCACACCGCATTCTTTCCAGCTGAAAGGCAGAAGAGGATGCGAAACTCTCCCTCTCCCCTGCAGACAGTAATGGAGGGGTTGAGGGGGGTCTTCCAACAGCCAGTCTCTACGTGGAAGAGCCTTCAGCTCTGTTTTTTCCCTCCAAGAGAGTCTGTGCAGGTGAAAGATACTTAACTGACAGCTCTGGAAATAGAGGCATCTCTCCAGCAAGCACACACAGCACAGCCCGTGTCCGTGCAGAGCTCCCACCGTGTGTCCTCGCCAGCATTTTCCTACGGCCTCCTGCAGGGAGCCGCAGCGGGGTAGTCCAGCCCCAGCCCAGCCCTGCAGGCCGTCTTAGCTGGCTTGCTGCTCTTTGTAATGATTTAGAGCTCTGGTAAACAACCAGCAAATGTGAACAAAAACTTCATTGTAGGTAAGACATCCAGTGGTATAAATGTGCCGTCGCTGCTGAGCCCAAACGAACCTGGGAACTGCTGCTTCAGGTAGGTTTGGGCAGAAACAAACCCCCTCTTCTTTGCTCCACGTGCCCCCTTGAATAAGGGCGGCCTCTTCTAAGAGGCAGGGGCACCTTGGAGGTATCTGTGCTGGAAGAAGCCCAGCTAGCCAGCATCGCCTCCCTCTCCTGTGGCAACCTCGCCACATAGCCTGTCCCCTATCACTTGACAGGACATTTATCCACCTCATGACCCTACACTTGGGTTCACGCCTGTAACACGACCCAGTGTGTGGGGTCTCACAGGCTGGGCCAAAAGAAAGCTGAGAGGTCTGATCTGAGCAGCAGACCTACAAGTAAGAAGCTGCAAATGTCATTACTGCTCTCGTGGTGTAGCCAGTCTCTCCAATGTGCCCCTCTGACAGGGCATAAATGATGAGCATCCACCAGTTCCTGCCCCTTGGAGCATCCCCAATCCTCTTCATCCCCTCTATCCTAAATGCACTTTAAAAGCCCCCACCCCTGGCCACATTTTGCGGTGTTTTGAAGGAACAAATCCCAACTAAATTTACATGTTTCTGAAACTAAGGTATAGGCAGGGGAAGGCAAAATGCCCCGAGGACTGGAACCGCATGTATTTGTGCAAATGAGAGCTAGGATTTACGGTTACCTCCCAGCTTCCAGTCTGTGCTACACTTGTAGCTGCGGTTTAGAAACAATTTGTTTTACTTGTAAAGGTTGACAAACACCAGCAGACATTTCCCCAGCGTGCTGGCCCAAGTGCCATGGACCTGACCGGTTAGGAAGGTAGGCAGGACACCAGAGGATGTTCCCAGGCCTGTGGCACATCGGCAGGCACAGGTCTGTGTGGGCACACAGGTACCCCTGCACGCTTCCCAGGAACACAGCAGGCATGCTGCCGGGAGCCATCTTCAGGAGCCATCCGAAAATAAATCAGCCCCTCTCCAAAGGGCCCCGTCCAAGCCCAGGGGCAGCCTGGCAGCTTCTGTGGCTTTCCTAGAGCTACAGCTGTGGTCACCCCCCACATCCAGGGGTGAAGGTACGTAACCAGATGCATGAAGGCCAGCGAAAACCACAGAGGTCAGAATCGCTAGCCACAATTAATCACACCTAGAGTTTAAGAGCTGACCAAATCTAACGCTTTTGCTGGGACAAGAGGCTCTGAGTGGCCTCCTGGCTCAGGCCGGCCTCGCAGCCTCCACAGCCCGTCTGCCTCCCCTCTGTGCAGGCCGTCCTGGCATACCATGGGTGAAAATGGACACAGGGTTGGGTCTCACAGCTCCACGCACGCTGCTGGCTTGCCACCCATGCCCCTACACGGGACGACCATCCCTCAGGCCAGCCTACCCCAAGCAGGGGATGAGGGCCTGCCCTCCCTGCACCCCAAGCTGGCACAACGCGAACCACCACGAGAGCCTCCTGCTTCGTTTTGCCCCATTTAGCCGAACCACTCCGATATCTGCCTTTTTAGCAAGCGTTTCACGGTAACCATGGAGTGTTTTCGCCGCGCCTGCGCTCCCACTCCCCCACACACCCACTGCCCCACGGGCCGGGAGGCCGCGGCGCGGGATTCGGCTCCCACAGAAAGTCGGCGTGTTCCCAGCACTTGGCTCGCCATGTCCTTGGCCACGAAAGCCTCAGGTGGGCTGGTAACCTTCAGCCAAGCGTGACGGAACATGACAGGGTTGTGGTAGGGAGGGGGCGGCGGAGGGGCAGAGGCTGGCAGGGAGGGACGGGAGGACAAAATATGAAAGCCCAAACCCCTTTGCGAGTCCTACAGTGACAGAGAGTGAGGCAGACAAGAGAACCAACTGCAGCTGCAACTCATTTGGGGAAACTTTCCATTTGTTGATGGCTGCTGCGGAGAAATAATGAAACCCAAATGAAAATCCATGACCTGCAACTTGTTCCAGTGATGCCAAATGACATAAGCACGTTCCCAGCTCACCCCCAGTGCTGCCACAAACATCTGTTTTATCGTGCCCACTATCAAAAGCGTCAGGCACCCCCACCTGAAACCCTGCCCTGCTTTGCCATTCACCCACATCCCATCTTCTTCTCTCCCACCTTATTTTCTACAGGCAGGGGCTTTTTGGCAGGAGACTTGGTATCTGTTTGTGACAGGGTACAGCAAGGGAAAGCAGACGTCTCCTTGCAAAGCATCCTCTTCCTGAAACCCCTTCAAATCCTTCCTGGCTCAGAGGAAATGCAGGGACTGATAATTACTCAAGTGCTCCTCTGGGAAACAGCGATGATTTTGGAGGTACACAAAAGCCAAGCCCATTCCTAAAGAGAAGAACTCCACAGCCTGTAGCACGAGTTCCTGTTTGAGTAAGAGCAAAACCAAGGCTCAGACACCTACCTACAGGGATGGAGAGAAAGCCACAGCTATGTTACTGGTCTCACCTACATGAGAGACTCTCTGAGTAGTATGGTCAACACATCTAAACGGGTACAGATTCTCAAGGAGATAGTGCATTTGCACGAAGATAACAGCTACATTGGATGACCAAGACAAGACTGAAATAACTGAGGATACAGCAGGCAGGACCTGAGAGGTAGCAGCAGAGCTGCAGAGATACCCAGGAAGCTATCCAGTAGAGCCACCAAAAGCTGGTGCTGGGAGAGGTGTGTAAAAGATGCCAGGCATGCAGGCTCAGGATGGAGACGAGCTGGTACATACGGATTACAGATCACTCCCAGTCAAAATGTCTTGGATTATATTTTCTTCCAGCTTGGATTTCTAGTAACCCTTTTCTTCAGCCTGAAAGAGTCACACTGCTTCAAAATCTTTCCCTGCCTTGTACAGGCAGAGTGGCAGTGTCCCCTCCCGAACACGCCGTGATTTACAGCCTTCCATGCTCACACAGGCTGCACAGCCCCTTATGCAGAGACTGCAGACAGCGCTCCTGCCAACACACACGCTGTCACGGCATCGCTCTACGTAAACACCCTGCATTCACCTTGTATATATTTCCTCCTGTACAGGCTGAGACAGCTCACAAACACGCAGAAGGCCTAATTTATACTTAACGATAAATCTCCCTTCTTTATTCCTTGCAGAGAAGAGAAGCCTTGGTGCAAACAGTTTGCTGGGAGGCTGGTGTAACGGCTCTACGGAGAATCAGGCCCACATGGCCTTCAACAGACACAGCCACATGTGTGCTCCTACACATGCCTGCAAACACGGGAAGAGTCCCACACGTACCTACATGCTCTCCCATTTGTATTCTCACACACACAGCTCTGTAACAGCATCCACTGTCCCTTCCGACTCACACGAGCCTTCAGACAGCGCAGGCATCTGGAAGCTGCACTTTCATTATCCAGGTGCTCACAGCCTCAGATAAGGAATGAGAAAATGACACTGCAAGAAAAGTATTGTCAGCATCAATGGGATATGCCTGTGTCTGGGTTTCACATGTCCTTGTCAGGTGGTGCAGCTATTTTAAATGGGGTTTGCAACGTGTTTCTTATCCCCGCTTGCTAAATACATACATCCTCTGATGCTGAGAGAATGCAGAGGGGGAGTTTGATGGGAAGGCAGGTTTCTGTTAGAGCCAGTGATAGTGCCAGAAGAGATGAAGGAATTTATACTTGTACTCATGACTAAATGCGATCCCCACTTGCTCTGCAGGCACATGCCTTGGGGGAGTTATTAAGGCTTGGGTTTCTCCACGATGCCCACAAACTGGCTGTAGGCAAGAACTGTCCTCTTTAAAATATGGGTTCAGAGAAATGGTTGCGATCTCCCTCCCTCTGCAGAGGACTTGTTCCAGCCCCCACTGCCCCATCACCAGGAGCCCTGGCGGAGGAAGCGCGTTCCCCGCAGGGCGACGCTGTCAGCCGGCTCAGAAACGGGGCTAGCCTCCAGCGCTGGAGCCTGTCATTACGCGGAGCTGCGCATGGAAAGCACACCAAACCAGTTCTCTGTGGTCTGGACTGGCTTCCAGTACACTTCCATGAAGGTGACCTAACTATTAATTCCTGTTGAGGTGCTCTGCATGCGCTCGTGTTGTAACTTTAACCCCTGACAGTGTTATGGAATTTGAGTGCCTCGTGCGATTTCTCCCATTTGCCAACTTCTCCCCAGCCTGGCTGCACTTAGCAGGACAAAAAACTCCTCACTCAACACGGCCACAAAACCCACCGGCAGCTTGCCCAGAGCCAGAGAGCTGCTGTGCAGCACTCTTCTGCTGTCCCAGGGCACATCCTGTGCAAGGAACCAAATCGCCCTCACAGAACAGGGCACGTTACGTACCCTCCTGCCCCATCGCATGGCTAAGGTGAGCTGGTATGTTACATTTTACTGGCTGCTTCTTCCGCTGACAGCTAGCCAAGCGACTTTCCAGCAGGCTGCTGGCATACCTGAAGGAGAAAACTAGAAGGATGCCGTTTGTCTGGGAGCCAGCAGCACCGATGGCTCTAAGTGGAGGCAGCCACACCTCGTTCTGCCCTGCTCAGGTCCCTACCCGGCGTTTCTCCCCATGGCATTACAGTGCCTAAGTGCAGGATCAGTACGGTGTGTCACTGCTCGGGTACTCGACAGCACCACGAGGCATCACTTACCATGTTAGACCAGACCTGCTCTGGCTATTTTGAAGGCGAGCACCAAAGAACCACGCAGAGAGTCACAAACCAGGCCCCCAGGCCGCTGCCAGCACAGCTCTCCCAGAGACACCACTGCCAAACGCCAACACGGGGGCAAGGCTCAGCCCACCGTGACCACTCTGAGGGCAGGCTGGAGCTTTTTCCAGGGATCACACTTCTGCCACCATTCTTCTTTTGCTTCCCTTCCCCCCGTTCTCATGCCAGACGTGGAGAATTTGATCACCTGTTGCATCCTTTCTCAAACGCAGGTTGTGAGCAACCTCGAGCGCTGCTGTGCTGCCTTTGTCCATCTTTTGGAGAATCTGCAGCACAGGGATCCTGGACTTGGGATCCCAGCAGATCCCATCCCAGTGGATATGAATAATTCATAATTAAAATAAAAGTGGAGCCGTGCCAGGGGACTGTTGTGCTTCCAAGTTTTTTCCAGACTAGATGACTCTCAGGGGACAGGGGAGAGCTACCACTGAGATTAAAAACAAAAATAAATCTCAGCCTACCAGGTTTACATAGAGACGATCAAAAATATGTGCCCATATTGTTCTGACCTCTAGCTCATCTTTATTTTTTTTAGCTTTTTCCTAACCTTTAAAAGGCACATAAGATAAACAGAGAAGAAACTAGACAGACAACATCCTCGGAAGAGATGGAGGAATATAATCAAGCCCTCAGCCACACACACACAAACACCATAATTTATCTCTTCCTCCTCCTGTTTGATATTATCCTCTGTTCTAGTATCATAATCTGTTGCCGTGGAAACTGCTATGATGTCACCACGAGAGGTTTATGGATGCCTTCAACAGGAAGGAAAGGTACATGGCGATGGGAGAGGAAAAAAACCCACCTCCAAACAGCTGCCGAGAAGGAGACGTTCCAGGAACGGCAAGTGTTAAAAGGAAAGAGATAAATACATCGACGGCGCTGGCGCTGCTGCAGACAAGAGCAGAATATAAACCGTGTTTTAAAAATAAAGAACACTTACCAATTTTGCCTACAAGTAAAGATATTCTGGGAAAGCTATAGGAGCTTCCTGAAAAACTAAACTTTCTCTGAAACGTTCCACAAGTTTTCTGGGACTGGATGTTTTCTGAGCCTTGCTGCCAGAGTCCAGGTCTCCATCATCCCATTTCGTTGTCTGCCATAAAATTCCCCCCAGAAGCGTTAGCCTAACACCCCACCAATGCAGCTGATAGATAGGGAGCTCGCTGGCTACCTGCCAGCCCGTGTACCTTTACGACCTTTGACTAGGAAAAAAGTCATGTCTTCAAGCAAAAATAAACAGAGACACGCTGAATCCACTGGATCGCATCCAGTAGCAAATAAACGCCCTAACGCCCAGCTATAAGCAAGAAATAGCTTTTCTTGCTCTCCTCGCCCAGGAGAAAACCCATAATCTTACGGACTCACTGCCAAACGTCCTGAAATACCTGGCCTGCTACTGGAGAGAACAGTACGTGGACCCACACACTCAGAGCACACCCAGCCTCAGGGCCACACACACAGACACGAGGAGGACACGATGCTGGTGTGATTGAGCTTTGCCACCGGCGGCTGCCCTCTGTGTCTGCAGCCGTTTCAGTCACCTGGACCGACCACGAGAGGACAGACACAGGGACGGAGGGTGCGACAGCCACGCACGCCCTTAAAGCCACCGTGTGCAGGAGGGCCCAGCACGCAGGGTCTGCCGGGGAGGAGGAGTGAGGATGGCGAGATCAAATTCTTCCTGCATAGCTGCCGTCAGCATGGAAAGGGCAGCGGCAGAGAGGGAGGAAACCACAGGAATCTCAGATCAATGAGAAGTACTGACATTCCAGCTGATCTCTGCCAGATCAGGATTTCCCCAGCATGGAGAGCAGGATCTGAGATCTTCTGGGAATGCTACAGCATCATTTTTGCCTCCAGTCTCAGCTCCAGCAGGGGAATCCCTACGCAGACTCTCCTTCCTGCCTGTAAGTGTTAGGATATAGGCAGTACCTCCCATCCTCGCCTGCCTTCCCTTCTGAAGATGCTAGAGACAACTGAAGGGAAAAGAAGTGGGAGAGACTGAAGTCAGTAAGAGCAGCTGCAAAAAAAACCACAGTCCAAGCAGGAACCTTCCGCGATTCACTGAACTTTCTGTTCCTGACGGCCTTGGCTGTGACAGCCTCAGACCTTAAACTTTGCAGGGATCCTCTCCCTCTCCTGTTACAGTCACTTGCCATCATCTTTCTTCCCCACCTGTCTCTCTCATCCTCTTCTGTCTTGTCCCTGACCTACTTCCTTCCTTCCCCTCTCCCTTCAGCTCACCCTTCCCCAAATGAACCCCCGTAAGAAGAGATGTTTAAGCAAATCCATACATTGTGATTTCCTATCTCCACAGATTCCATCCTGTTTGCATTATCTGCTATCCTGTGTCTGCAGCTACAAAATAAAATAAAATAAAGAAGTAAATTCTTCAGGATGGGAACTATCTGTCGCTTCATGTCAACATCATGTGCAATAAGGTCCTGCTTTTCTTTGGCACTGGTGCTGTAACAGCAAATACAACTGTTCTTGTTAATACTTTAAAAGCACCAAAGAACAGGAGGTGTGAAAAAATGCCAAGTGTTTTGTGATTTTTTTTTCCAATTTCTTCTATATTTGGGGGGCAAGGCTTTTTTTTTTTTTTTTATGAACTAACTTCTCTTTTTCCGTGCTTTCTATTTGGGACTGCAGAGTGGAAAACAAAGCTTGGTGAACAAACAGAGATTGTGCTTTTTTAAAATTGGCAGGTGACACCGAGCAGGAAGGGGCTGCAAAGTCAGTGGAATTCGATTAGAACTCCAAAGTCCTGACAAATGGATGGAATTCAGACAGGACAAATAAAAGAACCATACGCTTAGGTAGGAGAGGCTGGCTCCACGCACACAGGGTGGAAAACAGCTCACAGGGCACCGGACTTCTGGGCACAGGGAGCCACAGCACATCACAAGCTAAACACAGATGAACGATGCTGCGGGGCACAAGGCAGACCAAACAGGAGCACTGTCTGTAAGGCACAAGGAGGGATATTTCTGCTCTGCGTGGCCCGTGTAAGACCCCGGGTAAAGCACTGTGCTCTGGAGTGCCGTTCGGGAGGTGTGGGCTTGCTGAAGGGAGTGCAGGGAACAGGAAGAATGGTCAGGGCTGCAGCAAACAAGACACAGCCAAAGAGCTGAAGGATGGGTTTGAGAAAGGATTTAGCCTAGGGAAGACAAGACCAACGAGAGACATGACAAAGGAAGAACTTTCCACATCCGCTGTCAATAGAACAAGGAATCACAGCAAGCAAAGCACAGCCAAGTTACGGAGGAGGTAAAATCTTTACACTGACAAAGACATCTAAGGGCAGTGGTCGCCTGGGCCGGCTGCGGACCCTCCATACGTGGGGAATATGCTAGACGAAGGTGTTACGGAACATGATGGACAAGCACACGTTTGGTACAGCACATACTGTTTTGATGCAGGGGGAAGAACCTCTTGAAATCTTTGCTGTGCCTACAATAGAGATCCTACGATCTCTCTGATTTTGCTGAAAGCTAAGTTTCTTTGGCATTTTAGCACAGCTCACAGAGTAAGATAAACCTGTCAGCCTTCAGAACTGAAGGAGACGTTAGCCTGCAGGTTAGCTCAGTGTAACACTCTCGTTCCAGGTCTCGCTGATGCCTTTCAGGTTTAAAGGTTATGACGAGCAGGGAACACGGCTGCCCTTCTGAGCTTCCCAAGTACCTCTGGCAAACATCACTGCCTCGTGGGGTGACCTTTCCCACTTGTCACGGCAGGAACTCTAAGTGATTGTTCTCACTTCATCCTTCCAGAGACAGATGTCAGTACGGGCGCTGGAAGGTGAGCAGGACCGGGAACGAGGCACGAACAAAGAGCGAGCTTCTCCTTGTCCAACCAACATCCCATTCAGCAGGAACTCCTGGAGAAAAAGGAGCGAATTACACCAGCCCTCGCCCAGCACAGAACCCCTTCTTGCTCCAGAACACAACCGAGACACCGCTAAATGCACAAATACGGCTTTGCTGGCACTGCCGCTGGTCCGTGCTGCGCTGCCCCAGCCTGGGGGCAGCGTCAGGGGCTGCCATCTGAGGACGCCTGTTTCCTGCTGGCTGTTTTGTGCCCCCACTGCGAGTAAGTCAAAGACTCCATTCTTTGGCATGCTGTCAGGGGCTTGATGAGACAGCCACTCCTTACACAGTACTTTGAAGATACGCAGCCCTGTATAAACACACAGTATTACAGATTATTATTGCTTCCATTAGATAAATAAATTCTAATGGCATGGCTTTCTAATTCTTTCAGCCCTGATCCCCGACTCTCCATGGTATTTTGTGATGTGGCAATGCCCTTGCTAGCCTAGGAGGACTGGGCCTGCTCCTCCTCTCATTTGCCCTGGGAAGTCTGACAAGATTGCAAGTCTCATAGGAGCGATTTCTGCTGTAGAAATTACCTTACTCAGAAGGCTACGTGAATTTGAGAGCGCTCCCAAAATACATGCCCTTGTGCTTTCCAGAGGAAGGATCTCAGCTCCTGTTGTGGCCAGACAAAAGAGGATTCAGGTGCACTCTCTGCCTCTGTGTTGTCAGCAGGTGGAAGCGGTAACGTGCCTCTGCTCTCCCCACACCACAAGTAGACAAATTGCTAAATGCCCTATCTGGAGCAAAATTATCACCTGGGCTTGTTTTCAAAACAAAAGCTGAACTCTGTACTGCTGGGGGGAACAGTTTCAAAACAGCAGGCCTCACGTTAAACACCTAGGTCCACATTAGGGTATGTAAATAGGTGATGAGAAAACCCAATCTCCAAACAGTGCTTAATTCTTGCTTCTTGTTTTCCACTAGCTAACCTTCCAAAAGTCAGAAGAAAACATACAAACAATATTTCACATTCAGAGGGCAGAGATTTCCTAGTAAGGGTGAGGAAACTGCCTCATTTTTATAAATGGACTGGTTAAGCTATAGAGGCCGTGAGTCAGAAAGGTACTTAAGCGTGTGGCCAGCTTTAAAGACATAAACAATTCTAATGAAGTCAGACACACCGCCTGTGAGCTTAAATTTAGGCACAGACCTTAAAATATCTTTTTAAATTGGGATCGGAGAGGAAAAGGGTGGAACTTACAAAAATACCCAGCCTCACCTCTCATCCATCTTGTCCTCTATGGATACAGGGATGGGGATGCACCAAGTGCCTTCGCCAAACTCCCCTTTCTCAGCTGTCCCACCCTAAGGCACGCTCTATCCCAGCTGCCTCAACACCCATGCCTAAGAGAACTGGTCTAATCTGCCTCATACTGGTGTCTCAGCCCAGCCCCAGAAGACCACAGCTGAATGTGCCTCTGACCTTGCTGCCTGACAGGACTGCTCTAACACCACCACCTGGGGCCCGCTTGGTGAGGACCACAGCTGGGGCAGGAACTGGCCTCCGCTCCGAAGTCACCAATCCTTCTGTGATTTGGTTTCCCAGAACCTTCCTCATGGATGAGCATCCACATGCCATCGCTGGGATGTGCCCAGAACTCAGGCTTATTCCATTAGCCACCTAATTACTTGCCTCTGAGTAAATGGTTTTACTTCCAGTGGGTGCCAGGAGTTCGAAACCGTGACAGGCACCATGGAGGGCTCTGGGCTGTTCCCCGCTAGCAGAGTACCTGCGAGCCTACCAGCTCTTATCCAGTTTGCTCACCTCGAGCTTCCCAAGCATCACATCCAAGTGGGCAGCAAATAGCAACCACTTGGTAAATGCCAACGACTCTCACAAACCCCCAGGCCCTGTCCCAGCAGCCAGCTGGATTTTTCACATGGGGGCTCACTCCCACAAGTGCTGAGGGAAGGGCTTTGCCCCCAGCTGAGCTGTCCTGCACCTGGGTTCCCCCACCTGCTACAGCCATGTAGGAGCTCATGCTGCTCCGGGGCCGAGGGCTGTGGCTGGTAACTGCGATCTCCTCTCTTTGTCCTGGCGTGCTGCTTGTCTGCTCGCCCCTGGTCGTGGCAGTGCTGCTTCCGCTTCCAAAAATAAAACGGCATTTTTTCACCCATCACTTCTAAAAAACATTTAATCGCTAGATGCTGCAGCATGATAAGAACAATAATTATAACTGGAGGGGGCTTCCTGTTATCTTGGCGATAGCCATATCCTGAGCTAATAAAAACTTGGGCTTTTGGTCCCAGCATTGATTTAGCTGAAGTTATGGTCATGGCTTCATAAACAGGAAGCGCCTCCTAGTTATCATCGCAGTGCACAAACTTTGGGGTAAGGACCTTTCCTCGGTGTCACTGGAGCCGCTTCCCCGCTGGGACAGCTCTGCGTGCTTTAACGAGATCTGACGACCCCCCCGAAAACGAGCGGGGCTTGCCTGTTCCTGCAGCCCTGGGAGAGTGCCCTGGAGTTGAGCAGGACCTGAGGCGTGACACGGCCAGGGTCGGAGCTTCAGGCCTCCAAAACCCACGTGCACAGAGCCGAGCACAGGCAGCTCCCCGCCAGCACGCAGCTCCAGCAGTGGCACCAGTGGCGAGGTGCAATTTACAAATATTACGGATATTAATTCCATAAGCCACCCACATATAAAGCTACCGACGCCGCTGCTAAAAATACGCTGCAAGTTGCAACAAAGTTGTCAGGAATAAGAAGCAAAGCAAAAAGGAACAAAAACCAAAACAGAGGTAATCGCTGTTTGGAAAATAAAGGTTAAGGCACATAAACGCCTCCTAAGGACCCAGTTCCGAAGGATGCCAGGTAGGAGCCACCCAGGAAATTGCTGGAGACATCCACCCAGGGCAGAGGGCTGCCCAGAGGCCGTTCCCCGGTGATGCCTGGTGACAAACCCTCTTACAACAGGGTCTCAGTTGGTCTGCAGGCCCTGGATCTGTCCTCTGCACGGGAGGAAACCGCACAAAATGAGTGCACTAGGCTGATTCTGCACAGCAAGGGCAACACGGCTTAGAGGAGAGCCCGAAGAACCAGATTCTCACCCGTCCCAGGCCGTTCGCTCCCTCTGAGGCCAGCCCAGCCGCCCCTGCCCAAGCCGCGTTTCCAGCGCTCAGCAGGCCGGCCGCGCTTCGCCTGACGACCTCAGGCCGTGCAGAATTACACCTGATGAGGCCTGCTTCCCAGCCCAGCACATTTCCCTGCACAGCTCACAACTAAAACTAAAATCCAGGTCAAGCACTGCGCAGCGGTGTTATTTCTGTTTTATTTTACTTGGAAGGTTTTTATGCCCTTCATTTTACCGCTCAGCTCTGCAACACTTGGAAGAGATGGAACGAGAAAAAACGGTAGGGGAGAACACGACGGCAAAACCTCTACATTCCTTAAAAAGAATGGCAAAATTCTTCTGGCACAGGGGAGGAAGGAGGATTTAACACCAGATATTTATTTATTCATCGTGCCTCGCCTATTAATATCAGGTGAGGCACCGTTCTGCTTCCCAGAACCGGTATTTAAGCCAGCTGCAAGGTACGCACAGGCACAAAGCTCGCCTAAACACCGAGAATCGCCGGCGAAGCTGCGCGTGTGTTCTGTGTTATCACTCACCTAAAGTTCCACTGGAACCATTTTATAAGGCCTCCGAGGTGTCACATTTCCTCCCGGGGCACGTTTTCTGTAAAAGAGCCTATGTTCCGAAGCCTGCACGGCGGAGATATTGTTTCACGTACCCCTGCCTTCCTTGCGGTGGCGGTGGGCGTGCGTCTGTGCCACGAGAGATCCCTCCATCCCTCGCAGCGCCGGCAGGAACGCAGCAGCTGCCCGCCGCAGCGCTGAGCCAGCCGCTCGGCTCTCCTCTCGCGCTCTCCTCAGCGGCCTAAATGTCGCCGATGCTCCAGAGGAGGGACGCAGACCAGGCTGCTACACACACGTTACGCGCCCGTGAGGGAGGACCGCGCTCCTCGTCCTCTTCCAAGGAGGAAATCGCATCCCCTGCGATAAGTTTTTATCTATGCGCTGCGATATTTCAGGGATTTCTAAGGACCTCTCACGGCAACTCGGAGGCGAGTAACATTCATTAACCCCTCCTCCGCCTGCCTATAACCTATCCAGAAGCAACTTCACCCGCAAACACACTGCAACGCAAGGCAGACGGCACAATCCCTGGCCACCTTCAGGCTATTTTTTGGCTCCTGGGGACTGGCGCAGTCACCGACTTCAAGGCTCGAGGCGTGCGGGCAGAGTCCGTCCACAGACCCTCGGTGTTTTTCCACCGTGTTTCCAGGGAATCTGTTTTTTACCGGCTGCTTTCCAGGGCGTTATTTTCTGTTATTTCACACACACACGCCCGCTTTCCTCTCCCCGCCAGGCAGCTGGGACACAAGTTCGGGCACTCCCGGGCACCGCCAAACTTCCAGCGCACGCCGCGGCACCCACCGAGGCCTCTCTCCCCGAGCTGTGCGGACAAACGCCGCCGGGTCCCCCCGGCTCGCCCGCGGGCACGGCACCGCCCGGGGCTCCGCGGGCCGGGCCTAACCAGCCCCGGGGGCCGGGCAGGTGGGCTCCGGCGGCGGCGCAGCGGCCTCGGCCTCCCGCTG
>CM021765.1:59034656-59067469 GCA_011076525.1 Nettapus auritus | reverse complement strand
TAAGAGCACCAACCCGACCGGCATCGTTTTTGTCAATTCATACGGTAAGGCTATAGGCAAAGCCACGCTATCCAGAACCCTTTTTGTTCCCCCCGAAAGCGGCTTTACAAAGGAAGATAAGGCACCAGGTACCATGACACAAGCAAGACAAGACCCATGCAAGACACACGGCGGCAAAGCCTCTGGCAAAGGTGGAAACAAAACCTCGGGCTGTGATCCTGCGTTAGCTGCGTCTGGATCTGCCCGCCTGGAGCTCCTAACTGGTGAGCAGTCTGGGACCAGACCGGGGACGACGAACTCGCTTCATGCCTGCTGTTACACCAAGTCCTAAAAACGCTGCCACTCGCTGCTGCTGGTGCCAGCCCAAACCTCTCCTACCGCAGCACTGGGTCATGGCCGGACACCCGGCTGCCACCTTTGGATGTCTTGAGGAGGAGGCACACGATAACTTTTATTGAGGGATTTCAGTGAGGTTCAAGCTGTCCTGACAGCTCCGTGGTGCTCAGAGCATGCCTGTAGCAGCAGACAAATGCGGGCCGGGGAGCTAACCGTGCTGATCACCCTACAGAGCTGGATGGCCATGCCCGCACTGCGGAGGTCTTGACCCCCTGGCTCCTATGGGCCCCACTGTGTGCGAGGTATCCTCTGCATTTTGCATGATTTTTCTCCCTCTTAAAAATGCCTGAACCACCATGGAGGCTGTCTCCTGTTTGTGTTTACGGCACGAAGGTGAGGATACGTGCTGACTGCGCTGGGGCTGGGGAGCAGCCAACGGGGCAGGCGGAGGTGTTGGAGGGCAGAGGCGGCTGGGCCAGCACTGGAGGACTGTGTACAGCAGAGGGAGCAAAACCTGTTGCGGTCTCCTCTGTGCTTCATTTTGAGAGTGATCCCCAGACCAGACACTGCCAAACCTGGGGAAGAAATGGAGATGTCTCCAGCTGGACCAGCAAGAAGTCCAGGCCAGAGCTGGAGGGCAAGCAGTGCCGACGGCAGCGGTGCGGTCCGTGAGCTTGCTTCTTGCCCCTCTTTTTTTGAGCTGTGCAGACCCTCAGTGTTCGGCTCTCGTCACAAAGCCAATAACCTCACATGTTCCCAAAACACGTTTCTGGTCATTGTAATTCTGCGCCTCTCTCTTCTCCTGTGATTGAGGATATTTTCTATTTTTCGAGGCCACTGATGCTTATGATCCCGGCCTGTCTCCTTGCCCTTGATCAGAGCAGCAGCTGTGGAGCTCCATTTCAGAGCCATGAAGGAGAGGCAGAAAAGTATCAGAGAACAGCAGAGGACAAAAACACAGTGGAGGAGCAGGAAAATAAAGCACCTGGCTTCCTTCCTCATCATTGCATTTTGCTGCAGCATGGCTTCAGGTTTGCCACATCAACCTTGCTTTCCTCAGCTGTAAAATGGGGGCAGTGGTCCCCGCTGAATGAAGGTGCACTGATGGTTTCTTCTCGCTGCCCTCTCTGTTTTACCCCGAGCTATCCTGTAGGCATTGGGCCTGCGTTAAACTGCACTTCCATCAAAGCTAGCGTGACACCAGAGCTTAAAACATAAAACAAATCCACTCCCCAGCAGAACAGAAGAGGAAGGGGTCAGCAGAAGGCTTCTCAGGACTCACTTTGTATTGCCTGGGCATGGAAATGGCAACTGTCGGTGGCTGGTGGAGCATGGAGGGGGATGCCGGAACAGTCAAACCTGTGTGTGACGTACCTACACAGCTGCTAAAGCTGCCTGGCTCCATAGCACAGGTTATTCTGCCTCTTTTAGGGCAAAGTGTTGAACTTGATGGGCCATATGGCTGGCTCAGGACAGCAGTTCCCGATTGCCTTCCAGTTCAGTTATGCCACAGAAATTATAGATGCTTACCTGCTGGTAACGATAAGAAAGCCAACAGAGATACTTTCACTGACTAGGGCCATTCTCTATGTACGTTTAAATGCCAAGTGAGGTCATGGCACGTGTGGGTAAACAAAACCAGCCCCAACAGGTCCTGACCTTGGCCCAGACAGATGCAGGGAGGAAGCTCGCAGCATGTGGGCATGCAGAAGGAGCATGCCTTCACCCTCTTGGGCACAGCCTTCCTCCTCAGCTCACCCAGGAGCCTCCCTGTGAGAGCCTCCTGGGGGAGACATGGGGCATGTGGTTTGGAGCTGGGGGTACAATCCCTTGCTGCCCTTTGCCATTGCTGTGCACAGATAGTGATGCACTCAGGTGGTGGCCCAGCTCTACCACCTGCTTTCTGTTCTCTCCCAGGCTGAGCAACCACACAAGGATGTTCACATTGGTCATCTGCACCCCACCTGGGTCAGACCGTGCAGAGACTGTCTTCCTGGCATGGGAGAGAGACATTGTCTGCTCTGTGAATGCATGTGACCAACATGGCATGGTGCTAAAATTTTGAATCCACAGAGGTGTTCCCACCCCAACAGAGTATTTCTTCTCTTTGGCCCCTTCCCCCAGGAGAGGATGGCGAGCCGGTGCCGGAGAAGCACATTTTGATGTGTCATCACACAATTTTTCACTTCTTCATTTGCCTGCCATAAACACACTCGTGGTCAGCAGGCAAGCACGCAGCCTGCTCGTAAGCAGCGCAGCCCTGTCAGGGAACACCATGCACCGCCGGGACAGCGGCACCGCCAGCAACATCCTCTGTGAGCATCGGGCAGCGGTGGCCAACAGTGAGCCTGGGACAGGAGGGGTGGCCTTTGGGCAGCGCTGGGCTGTGGCCCAGGGGCACTTACTCACATTTCTGCCCTACACGGGCAAATCTTGGTGTCCCTCACTTCTCCAGAAAGGTGCATGGTGCTCGGCTGGCGTGGAAAGCTGAGAGGGTCTATGGCTCCCAGCTTTCTCAGCTCATTGCCATAGTCAAGTCTGTCCACTGCATTGTCTTCTTTGGAAAGATTCAGCATTAAAAATGTACTAATAAAAGACTGTAATGTACACTAAATAATAATAATAATAATAATAATACATAAAGCACAAGAAAAAGGCTCTAACCTTGCAGGGTTTGCAAGTCCCCGTCAGTAAGAACTCTTAATACCTGTTTGCCTTCATGAAGGAGCTGGAAGGCATCATTTTGTTAACGAGAATCAGGCCCCAAATCTTTCACATTAAGCAAAGCAAAATATTTTTGTAAACACCAGGGGAAGGTTTCCCAGTGAAATATACACAGATGTTTTCTTTTTAAATGTAAATCAGCACGGGAATGGACAGTTTAATTAAAAGCAAAATTATTAGGTAAGTGCTGAGGGAATCTACTTTATTTGCTGGGTACACTCACATATTTTGAATGGTGAGTCAATGGCAATTTTTAATTTTGTTCCTCCTAGTACAATCAGCTCAGAGACCAGCCGTTGTGATGTGGAGTTTTTGGGGGAGGATTTTTTCCATGGATGGCAGGAATGTCTGCTCTGTATGCAAGTTGTGGGCACTCAGGCAGCCTGCTGTGGTATGTCCATTCCCAGCCTTGTGCCTCTGCTTGTCCTTAGGTAATGCATGGTGGAGGCTCCCTCTGTGGAGGCATCACCTGGAGAAAATCACCTGGCATCACCCTTGTGACTGGGATCTGGGGTAACTGCTGGCAACTCACTCACGCTTGCTGCTAGTTGGGATACAGAAGTGGGGTTGGGGACCGATGGCCCCGTCATAGCTGGAGTTCAAAATAATACCACAGAAACCCCCAGCGAAATTACTGCATGCACCAGAGAGTGTGACTGTACAACAACGCAGATATTTTTACTCTGAATTTCAGTGGCATCCTCACTGCAGCTGGTGTGATGCAAATGCCTCGTGCGGGGGGCAGCAGCTGGATTTACGGTGCAGGCAGACAGCTCCAGCAACAGGGAGGAACGAGACTGCATTCCCCATACGAAACTCAGTGATGCTGGTGTAAATTCAGCAACTTCAATGTACGTACCTCGATCAGACAGCAGCATGGCACTGAGGAACAGGGCAGAGGTTGGTAGAGTTCTTTCGGTACCACGGATGGCAGCAAGGTGCAGTGCCAGCATGCGGTCTGCTCAGTGCCCCAGGGAAGACAGAGATCTGGGTCACCTCCTCCATGCCTTCAACCATGTCTGGTCACCCTCCTGAACTTGCTTCCCCCCCAGGAGAATCGCTGAAATAAATGCCCTAAAAATGACGTGGCCTCTGTGTTTGAGGGGTTAAACGCAATTTCCCATCATCTAGCTTTTGCAGATGGCTCAGGTATTGTTGTCAGGGTCTTGGATCCTTTTCTTATTATTAAAAAAAAAAAAAAAGAAACTTTGAAATATATTAATTTTTTTTTTTTAAAAAAAGTGCTTATCAGATAATGAAATTCTAGCTGTGGTCAAGTCTTTCAAACAACCAGGGCCATGATTTAATTGGAAGTAATTATAGTCTTTTCTGAAGTATAATTTTTAGGGTATTTTTTCCCCTGACATTTGCAGTGTGGAAATTAAAAATAAAACGATGTCAGAATCACGAGATTTCGATCTGTCTTCAAACAATAATGTGGGCTGGTGTCAGAGGTTTGTCCTTGGCAGGAAGGAGGAAGAATTCACTGAAGAAAATTCTCCTGGTGAAAATAGCCAACAGCACCTCGTCGTGTGCATTTTCTGTGCTCTGAAATTCCTGAGAGACTGCTGTCTCCCAGAGCTCGCTAGAAATCCTCCTACCTCAGCTGCAGTGGGAAAGGGCACATCAGTACCTAGCTCCTGAGAGCACTGCATTTGCGATTCAGGCTTGGTTAATTATTCCACAGTGGAGGCTGTGTTAAGAGACAGACTTAGAGCAAGAAAAAAAAAATCCCCATCCTAAACAACAAAGATGAATGTAGTCTTATATCTATCTTCCTCTAAACAGCCCAGTGTGTAGCAAAGTTATTTCTGCTATTTTTTTTGCGCTAATATTTCCCCATTTTTGAAGTATTTTTTCTTCCAAGTGATGCTCTTCTAATTTTGCTCTGATTTCCCAAAGTAATTAATTGGCTTTTTTTTTTTTTTTTTTTTTTTTTTTTTTTTTTTTTTTTTTTTTTTTCCCATGAAACCACTGATGTGTCCCATAAACTCCACCTCACACACTCTCTCCTACACAATCTGCTGCCCTCATGGCAACAGACCCTGCCAGCACAAACTAAGCCTTTCTGGTGGAAAGCCAGCCAGCACATCTCTGCTGGTACCAGCAATGCTACAAGGGCTGTGCCCACTGGTAGGTATGCATGTCCCTGAACATATCTCTTTGGAAGGGCAATGAGGGCTGGCCAGACTCCACGTAATCTTTGTAAGGGTGTGTGTGCATGAGGATTCCTCTTGCACTCCGAATCCTGTGCTTCTGCATTTGAAATTTCAGATTTAACACCCATTTTAAGTCCATTCCTGAACACCAGTTGAAGTAAAAGGAAGAAACTATTTCAGATCAAAAGGGCAACACACAGAAAGAAATCTCATTCAGGACAGGTTGTAATGACAACATTACATAGTGTTGTAGAGGACTGGTGTGAGGGATGCTCTGTCCTGCAAAGTACATTGAAGCTGATCTTCCACACTTTAGGGACAAGGACATATATGCTGACAGGAACCCCATGGCTTCCGACCCATGAGCTGCAGAGAGCCTCTGGGGATTTTCTGGAAAGCAACTGCTTTTTCTAAGTTAAATATTTTTAAATGACCATAAGACTAGCAGTGTTTCAAAAGCAAGCATGCATGTTTAATTCCACAAGTTCGTAGCTGACAACGGAAAATACATGAAATTACAGGGAAAGTTTTCAAGAAAGCAGAGATGGAGTTCTTCTTCACTTAGATTCAGTGCTCAGATCTCTACAGCAGTGCTTTCCCTGCCTTTGCACTGCACCCCTGCTCAGCTGGGAACCCAGGGATCTGAGCATAGGCTTGATCACTGATCTGCCTGGGGACTTTGTGCATTTGGGTGGGCCAAGGGTTACAGCTGTTGCATGCAGCGCCCAGAGCCTGGCTGAAGCCCTTGGCCAGGGATGGGAAAGCTTGGTGATATTTATTCTTATTTCTATATTTCATGACAGTCATTACATTTCCCACTTGTGTTTCTGTAAAAGCCAAACCTGGCCATGAAGCCCATCACTGTTAATGTTTTACCAATGTTAATAGTGAAGCTCTGAGGGATGGGTTCGCATAATTATCCTGGGTCTTGCACAGCTCATCTAGCTGCAGTCTGTGATTATGGCTTTAAAATTTGTGCTGAGGAGGTCTTGTCTTGAGACCCTGCTTCCCACCCTCTTCCATGCTGAGAGAACTGAATAAATATTTACCACTTCTCATAATAACACCCAGCCGCACTCATCCTCACCACTGCATCGCAGTTCATCTAATTGAAATAAGAATATAAGTAAGCTGTTTGTCAAGGCAGTTTATGAGGAAAAGCATTGCTGTGTCAGGAGCTCCCTCACTGTGAGAGATGCTGTGTTGTCTCTCTTAATATTTAATGCCATTTTAATAATATTTCCCAGTTAGGGGCTCAGGCTGATGCTACAGACTAAAGGCCAAGCCTGACATATGGGGAGGAAGGAAATCTCCTAGACTGGGGCTGGCTAAGTCCCCTGGACAGATCTGCTTGGAGGCTGGGCACACAGCAGTCCTGCTGCCTCTTCCAAGGTGGCCTGCACCACCCCGTAGGCCTCCTCCAAGCACTTTGCCTGAGATCTGTGGATATGACCCACCCTCACCCAAAAGGATGCTTCAAAACTTTGGGGCCCCATCTGGGGATTGTGGGGCTGAGATGTCCACACTTTTCCTTTGATGAACTCATTTATCTTTGTAATTTCACCCCTGTTGGGCTCATTAATCAACCACTACGATCAGCTACTGAATTTCTCCCAGGCTTGTGATTGCAGCTGTAGCTACAGTGCTCTCGCCTGCATTTGGGGACCCTTGTTTTGGAAACCTCTGAACTTCTGTGTTAAAGTCAGAGGTGTTGCAGCTCAAGGAGTGGGGGCATGTAGCTTCAGCATCGAAGGTCCCCGCTAATGAAGTGCTCTACCTGTGCTGCTCCTGACTCTCCCCTCAGCCCTCGCAGGCCCAGCCTGGGGTCTGCCATGCTCCTCCAGCTGCTCCTGGAGGGGTGTCCCCGTCCCCATGCCATACCCTGGGCCTGCTCCCCACGGTGATGCCCAGCTGGGCCTGCTCCTTGCTGTGCAAGTTTCCTGATGAAGGACTGGAGAGGCAGTCTTTTGAAGCGGCTGCATAATAAGCTCTATTTTTTTTTTTTCCAAACATCACTAGATGGTTCAATAATAATTACATGAACTTTATAATCAGCCAAACCAGCACAGACATCCACCTGGCCTACACATAGCATTTGTGAGTAATTTTACATAAAGGGCAGGTACTTTTGAACTTAATGCACAGGACTTGGGCACAAATAGTTATAGGAGGAGGGCCCTATTATAAATAAAATGTCCTTAGTTGTCACTTTGCTGTCTCTGACTTCCCACGCATTCAAATGCTGAGACTGATTCATTTAATCTTACTCTAAACCAGCAAGCCACAGAGGCAGTTTCCTGACAGTTGCTTAAAAAAAAGTGTATCTGAGCTCTCTTAAACTGTGTTCCCTTGTATTATATTTAGACATCGTGATTAGAGAAGCTGCCACGATATGCTCTCACTCGAGGGAAGGAGTTAAGGCTGGAAGCCATTGGAGGCACTCCTAGGGACCAAAAGGTGCCTCGGGTCGGCGTTTGGGAGCAGCAGGCCTGAGCACGGCTCGCACCACCTGCTCCCCCAGTGCTGCCAGCCCTGGGAAACCTGAGTTTTCAAATAACTGCAGCATTATTTACAGTAATGAGACTACTGGGAAGAATGGAGGCAGCGAAAGGCTTAGCGGCTGTTGCCGTGTGTTTTTAGCAGCATCAGCTGAGCAATGCTGATGGCCTTTCCTTTCCCTTCCTTCCCTCTTCCCCCTTAAACCTGGCTTTCCTTGTCAGAGGCTCGGCTGCAAAACCTGGACACTCCTGTCATGTGAACAAGAATTATGTATGTTTGTGTCACTGCAAAGCAGATTGTAACAACAACACTTGATGCATTTTACTCTAATTAAGTCAGTGGAGGTTTCAACAAATAAATGCTTCAACACAGACATGACCTCAACGTGCAGCTCTGCCCTTCACAACTGCATACTAAAAAGAATACCTGAAAGCTCTGGTTCTGCTAAATGTACTGTTTAGTATTTTGTAATGCCCAGGTAAATATAGTCGATGAATGCACCAGAATGCTCTTTGCACTGCTTCCCTCACTCAGTGACTTGCTTTGCCAGCCTGCTTGCCCAATACTGCAGACTTCAGTCCTGCTAAGCAACACCTGAGGTGAGAAGACCCCAAATTCTTGCAAACTTGCAGCCACTGTTCTACAGCAAGGTAGCAGACTTGGCAAAAGGCTGGCAGAAAGGGCAAGTTGAAAGATCCTCTGAGCTCTAAAACTGTAAAAGCAAGGAGCAGATACTGTACCTCCTATGCGGTTTGTTAACGTGGAATACTGCTGTGAAAGCTAGTGGAATTTAACATGCTGAATGGAAAGGTGAGTTTCTCCCATATGTCATCTGCTCAGTTTTATGTTTGTGTTTTGTCTTCCTCCTCTATCTGATCTACAGAGATCTGTCATTCTGTTAGTGCTACCTTCATTCCCTAAACTAAAACCTGTGTGTTTAGTTTAGAACATGCATAGATAACTCAAAGCCCTACATCCAGATCTTAATGTTGGTCCAAATGTGATTAGATTACCCTTTATTTAGGTTCTGCTCTATTCCTTTGCTCTCAGATATAAACATCATGCTAGAAGCTTTCCATCTTCTCTGTGCCTTCAGAGAGTCAAGGAAATTCTTGGAGACTTGAAGGTGACTTTTCTGTGAAATGGTCTCAATATAATTCCAAAAATACTTCATAATTTGGAGCCTTCTCCTCAACCGCCAGCAGAGATCAAAGGGATCCCAGAAAAAAAAATTAAGCACCGTGCATTCCTAGGAGCTGAGCCTTTGGCTGTAATGAATCAATCAAGTACCCTTTTATCAGCCAGATATAAATTGACTTGGGGCACTTTGGAGCCTAAGGCTAGTATAAGACTGCTGTTTTAGGCCTTATTTCCATGAAAAAGTTTGACTCCAGAGGAAGACCTTAGTTTTCAAATGGTGTATTTTCCATCTACTTATTTTCACCTTCAAGCTTGCTTGGCCAGTTGGGTATGAAAAGCTTGTTATTGCTTCCTAGCGGCAAGATTATCTGTTGATGGTATTTATGGGGTGCTAATTACTATCTGTCACTGGTATTTATGAGGTTCCAATTGCTACAGTGCCTAGGCGCCAGGTACAATATTGAGATAAGCATGAATGTTACTGAACGTGGACTCTGCTCTTCCCATCCTAGTGCTTCGCCCCCTTCGCTTGAATACTTTTCTTTGTCCTCTGCTTCTCACTCCTTTTCATATTTGTGGGACATCCAAGGAAAGGTGAATTTTGCGCTCTGCTTCAAAAACAATCGCAGCTTGTGTTGTCACCCAGAGGGAACCTGGTACCCTCAGCTCTGGGCTTCTGGCCCCTAAAAGCTTCACCCATCATAAAAAAGATAGCTTGCTTTTTTATTTAATCTCAAGTTATGATAGGTTTTGCTCTCACTTTGGCCGGGAAGTGCAGCAATGATGCTGCAGGCAGGATCATGGTGTGAGGATTTCCCTGGGGACAGCTTTAGAGGGGAGGCAGGAGGGGAGCACTGCGGAGGACACACTCCTGCTGGTGGGCACCCCAGGCACTGATGCGGTGCACACCAGAGCAGAGCCCTCAACATCCTCTGGTGTCACCTGGGTCTGTTTTGCTTTCAGACTGTGCAGAGCAAATACTTGTGCCCAGGATGTTTTTTGAAACCCAGCAAACTGCAGCAAATGGGACGGCTGAAATCAAACCAGGTGCTGCTTCCAAGCCTTTGCAGTGTCACAGAAGGTGTCCTGGTCTCAGAGCGATGAAAGCTTTGAACTCCTAGGACCAGGAGCTGCCTAGAAGCAAGCAGAGAGCTGTGAGAGCCTGACTGGCATTAACAGCAAGAATTTCTTCTGGCTATTAGTACTAAAGAGACAGTTTGCTGCTTAGACAAACTAGAGTCGTTGCCCAACTTGATCAAGTTGCTCAAAGAAAACTTGACCAACAGCTGTGGCCAGAGATGGTCTCAGCCTGATTCTGAGAAAAACACAGACTTGGGACTCCCTTTCTACCACTACAGAGAAATTAAAATGATCCCACAAGAAAGTTGAGATGAGATGAAAAAATGCAGATCACAGTCGCAGCTAGTTCCTAAGTGGAACAGACATCAACTTTTTAAATGTGGATATAGAAGGGGGCATATGTTGTTTCTATTATTACCCAGCTATAGGAAAGTAGAGGGAAATTTACTTACAACCTCAGAAAGAAGTGTTCAAAACACATTTTGAAAACCTGTGAAGTTTAAAAAAATAAAAAAGGATATAGAAAAGAAGTTTCTGTGAAGATTTTTCCCTGCTTGTTGAACAGCTCTGTTGGTTCTAATTGCTGTCCAAGGATGAAGTTGGAAAATCCTTCAAAATGCAGAAGAAAGGAATTATGCCCTCAGTAAGTGCTGCCTGTGGGACAGCAACCCCGAGACATGCTGAAATTACAAAAAAAAATAAAAAATGAAGGTGCCGGGAAACAAGATTTATCTCCTTAAAGCTACTTCCTTACCCTAAAATTTTGGGAATGCAGAGCTGTGAGTATCAGTAATTACACAAGGAGTTTTCCTTGATGTATCACCGCTCGCTCCAGCCCATAACCCTCCCAGCAGTGACATGCTGCCCGGCAGCCCTCTGAAGCAGGCACCGCTGATGCTGCAGGCTTGGTTTCCCCAGCACAAGAGGAGCAGGGGAGGGAGGCGAAGGGATGGGGCACGCCACCACACCAGCAGACCACTGACGCCAAGCTGCCTTCATCTTCACTCTCACGAGGTGCTCATTCCCATCCTGCTCTGCTTGGCTTTCTCTTCTCAAACCCACCTGGTGATGCCCCATTTGGAAGAGCATCCATCATTTTGCTCATGCTGCAGGAGCTGAAGGTCACATAGATGCAATCAGCCTGTGCCTGCCTTCCTGGGCTGGTGGTGGCTGTGCGTTAGCACGCAGCACCCAGCACCCAGCACCCATCCAGCCTAGGTGCTGAGTGCCGAGGGCAGCCGGAGCCAGGCTGCGTGACGCCAGTAGGTTTGTGGAGAGAGAGGAGGGCTGGAGTCAGGTTACGCCAGCTCTGAAGGAGCAGGCAGCAGCTTCCAAGGGAAAATACATGCCCGCATAAATAAAGAGGGAAATAATTACGAGTGACTAATTAACTGAGCAGAAGTAAAAACGGAAAGCAGAAGCAGGACTGAAAGGCAGAAGGAAAAGAAGAGTGCCGGAGCTTTTTTGTAGGTGCAGAGGTCTGTGTTTTGCATCTAAAGAAACAGGGAAGAAATTTAAATACATATTTAAAAGAAAAAAAAAATGCAAAGAACTTTGATGAGGAAACCATTTAAGAGATAGAGCTATAAATGCACAAATCCAAATATCAACATTTGTTCTTTCAACAGAAAAAAAATAATAATGTGATTAGCACAGACTGAAAGTAAACTTTAAGGGAAGTACCTGAGGCCAGTTCTGGGAATTGTTTACCCTGTTATTGTTGCTCCAGTCAGTGGGCAGCATAGATGTGGTAGTTGTCCAAAGTATAATTTATTCCAGTAACAATTGCTTTCCTTTCCTCTCAGCACTACCTTGCTACAGCCAGGTGTATTTACTGAAATGTGCTTGAAGCCCCAAGCTGCACCACCCCTGGTCTCCCAGACTGCTCAGCTGGCCAGCAGAAGTGGAAGCACCACTCCGCAATAAGATACCCATCTTCCTCATCCACCTTTTGTTCTTATTAAGGAAAAACTGGAAAAAGGGTAGGCCTCATGGCACATCTCAAAAGCCAACTGACACCAATGACACCTCCCCAGACTCAGACACGTGAGATGTTCCTGGTCCCTTTCCGGAGGGACCTTCTGCCCCTTCAAACAGTGGTGCTGGTGGACATGGGACATGGATGAAGCAGGACAGGCTCGCCAGGAAAGCATCATCTAACTTACATAGCTCCTGAGCTGAACATCCAGCCCTCAACTTTCTCCCAAAAGGCTAAAGAGGAAACAAATCTAAACATGCTTTCTTTGCGCAACATCACAAGGTACCTTTTGTAGTCTACTCTCTCATGTTTCTGGATGAAAGGAAATCCAGCAGTCAATTTATCACTAAATTAAAGTTGCCGTTATCAAAATCATTCTGGATGCAAAAGAGTGGAGTAAATGTGATCTCACTTGTAAAAATGTGTATGGGGTGATGATAAAGAGCCTGGACCAGCTGCTTCTTTCTTAGACAGAAGTGGCAACAACACCTGCACTGGTGTTGGTAGAAAGCCTGCTGAGCAGGGACCGGCTGGGGAAAGGCAGAGCTGGGGCAGGGACAGAGGGACGAGGTGACGCCTGCGCATCACCTTACGGTCCTCAGCCTGGGGTGTGCCACAGCCCCTAGAGACACCTCAGACAGGCATCAGCTGCTTTTTTCCAGCCTGGTTAGGAGACACTAGGAGAAGATTTGGGCAATATATATATATTTAATTATTAGTAGTAGTATTATATATAGAGAGAGAGAGAAAGAGAGAGAGAGAATATCCCTGTATGATTTTGTGGCTCTTGGAGCATACTGGGTGATAGGGTTGAAAGTACAGGAATGCAGAGGGACTTTATTAGTTTAAAAAACTAGAATAACTTACATATTTTAGCATTCAGTCACTAAGTAGCATTTGGTGAGAACAGTGTGTTGAGCCAGCGCTGCTGCTGAAGAGGCTCTTGCACCCTCGTGCTCCCCTGGGCCCCCCGCAGACAGAGGCAGGCGTGCTGTTTAGCCTTCCTTCCCCTCCTTTCTATTCCTCATTCCCACACAGCCCATAGGCAATATTGTAGGACATGAGTCCCCTCCCCCAGACTTTCCCTTTTTAAATCGGTGTCACCGCAAAGGAATAGATTATTACTGACACTGATCCCAATTTAATCCTCCCAATAATCTGATTTTTCCAAGCCTATTTATATCTTTGAAATGACAGTGGGTTTTAAAGTGGTACAAATACCCGCTATCCACATCAGCCTACTTCAGTTTTGACCCTCCAAACAGAGTGTGTTCCCCCAAATTACGTGGTTAATCCCTCCCAATGAGTCGGTAGTGTTAGTCCTTGGTCCCTCTTTTTGGCAAGCAATTCTTTTCATGCCGCAGGCTTTCCCTTTGCATTACGCTGGTAACAAGCTGAGGTCCCAAAATAAGTTTTAGAGCTCATATAAATGTAGAATTTCTTTTTCCTTTGTGGATTTTTAATAACCTTCTGGTGTCTGGAAATGATCAAGAAGCAAGGCTTTCATAGCAATGTAAGAAGTATAAACCGATTCTGGTTTGTTATTTCATCCAGCAACTTGAGAACTTTTTTTATTTTCTCGGCCTTTAAGGTGATCAGCCAGTGTTTTCTCCCATCCCCAATCTCCTTAAGAAGCTTATTAATGTTTTACATTCAAAATAAAGACAAAGCAATCTGAAAACAAAACCATACTTAGGGCTGCATATTCTAAATGTGCTTGCTGGACTATTTCCACTATTTGTAACCAATTCATTTTAATATCACTCCTGCTTCTTGCTAGATCTGCAGAACTTCAGTTCACACATAGCCAAGGAGTAGTTCAACCAGCAGTCAGCAGGTTTTTGCTCTTTTTTTTTTTTTTTTTTTCACTTTTATAATTCAACACAGTGACTTGTTTATATAACCGAATCCTTTTGTTTCTCCAAAGGGGACTTGGATATTCCACTGAGCCACGACACCCGGGGTAGGTGATTGTCTGTTTTTTCCAAAGCAAAGACCTCAGTTTTCAGCACAATTTACATTCCAGTAATAAATATTTAAAAGAATTATAATGGAACTGAAACAAAGAATGTCTCTTTGAAACACACGCATATACTCACACGCTGTCAATTGGTCTGGGGTCGCTCCCGTGCAGATGGTGCCTCTGTTCAAACCCTTAAATATTTTACTTTTTCCATTAGAAAACTTGGCCACTTTGGATTTTTAATACCCCATAAAAACCTTATAAAATGCTATTTCTTACTGTCTACCCAGCAGATCAGTCAAACTTCTATGTCAAAAGCATTTTCTGCAGGAGGAACTCTTTCTGCCCCTAGAAGAGTGTAAGACAGAATATAAAGCCTCTTGATTTCTTGCTGCTCTTTCTCAGATATGAGCTTTTAGGATTTTTGATCATCTCTGTTTTTTTTTTTTTTTCTCCAACAGGCAAAAATAAATGACATTACTATGGCAGTTTTGGAACATACCAGGGCTACACAACTACATTTTGGCTTCAAATGTGTAGGCCATTATTAAGCAAATGAGCTACTGATGTACTTTACAAAGCTTGTATTTGCCCCTGTGGGCATAACACCAGGTGATGTCTTAATTAATGATGGTGAAGATCACATATATGACATAAACAAAAGAACTGCTTTTGAAAAATAAAGAAAAGAAAATATTCCCACTCCCCTGAGGAACAATAATGAGCTGGTTTCAGAAAGCAGAATAATGAAAACCAAAAGGGAAAACAGGGAGGAATGTGGCGTAAATAGAGAAGTTACCTGCACGTCTCTGTCTGCAAATACGTATGTGTTCTGCAGGGTACGTTGTACCCTGCACAGCACTTCACATTGCTCATAGGATAACCTGTCACTCTTATGTCTGCACTGAAGCATGCACTGTGTTTGTATTATCCACTGTGATGCCCACTGAGCGCTGCCTGCTGAGGAGGATCCAGAGCTGCAGTCCCTGCCTGTGCCGTGGATTGCCTTATTTCTTGACCTTCTTTGCCACAGCGAGCCCTGCTACCTGCAGTGGAGTTACCTGTGGGGAACTGACACAGGGTGGTGGGCTCTGACACATCTCTCTTCACACTGGCAGGAGAAAATGCAGCTGTTGGTGCTCTCCTCACCCATACCCACCAGGTTATCCACAGCAATCATGCGATGGGAACAACACACCGCTGCGTGCCAGCCAGGGAGGGCTGCTATCTCTGACTTCTGAAGCTTGAAGTGTATAGGATGGGTGGGAGCTGCAGAAGGAGCTGTGTCTCTTAATGTCACAAAAGGGGCAAGGAAATGGGTGTCAAGGGGGATCCATCTTTGAGAGGGACCCTAAGGCAACAGGGAGGGCCGAGAGCTAATATTGTCTTTTTCCATTCATTCCTGTGTCCAGGGCTAAGCAGGAAAAGAGTAATTCATCTCCATTTCCAGCCCCATCTCTGATTTTTCACCTTGGGAATCTGGTCATCCTTAGCTCTGTAGGTTTAATTTGCTGAACTGACACACACATATCCATCTTTCAGGTTGACCCTGGTTTAAACTCAACAGAAACAGAAATAAGAGTGGAAAATAAGCTTGTTGGCCATTGCAGGTAGTGACACTGAACCAGCTCAGGAGAAACAGCAGGTTAACACAGGTATGTGGGAGGTCTCCATCTACCCAAGGTGGTTCACAGCCAAATTGCAAAAGGGCAGGTGAGTGTCTGTGGGCATGTGAGCATGGACATGCATGCACCACTGAAGAAGAGGTGAGAAACACTTCTATAAACCCCTTCTTGCCTTGTTCAGGTTTCTGCACACACCAGTGTGAGGAGGCAGCCCTGGGAGGGGTGTATCTTCGTCCTGGCAGGGCTTTGGGCTGGATCCTCCTGCCAGGGGCGGAAAGGAATGAAGCCTCCTGTGTGGGAACGGTGAAACCCCTCCGTGGAGGAGCTGCTCCTGGGAAGGGGCAGGATGGAGGCAGGAGGGCCTCCCTGCAGCTTGCTCTTCCCATGCCAGCCCTGCTCCATCTACTGGCAAGAAGAACACGGAGCCTCCGAAATTCGCCTGCCGGGGTGCAGCTGCTCCTGCAGCTTCCCCAGACCAGGCTCCCCCCATGGCCTCCTTTCATCTGCCAGCAAGGGCCAAGGGTGGGAAGAGCAGAGGGTGAACATCGCTTTCTCCCTAGTCACAGGACAAGGAACTGCTCTCCCACAAGCTTCCCTCTGCTTTGGTTTGCAGCATGTCATCAAGGTCACACAGGAGCACATTAAGTATTGTGCACACGCTGCATGTTTGCCACTTCGTCTGCTGATTGAGAAGCTGATTTCACTGCTTACTTGTGGTCAGTCAAGCCCCAGTGAAAATGCCCTGCAAATTTCTTCCCAGAGCAGAAATGGGGTGGGACGGCAGCACCAGCTCCTGTCCCAGCAAGTGCCCAGGAAACCAAGGTGCAGCAGCAAAAGGTACCCATGGGAAACATCAGCACTTGGGCTCATGGTTTGATGCTCAGCATTGTGCAGGGTTATTGCTTTTACACCCATTTTTTCCGTTGCCCACTAGGTGTTTAAGAGAACTTGCTGGGGGAAGCTCTGGTCTTTACAAAATATGGAAACCACACAGCACGCTTTTGCCATGTATGCAGTTGAACAGTATTGCAAACTTGACTTGTTCAGCTCTGTGCAAGGAGACAGGCTGGGACCCCAGTGCTGTGCTGTGCTGTGCAGGGGTTTTAAGAAAGTTCCCCTGTGGAAAGAAGTAGGATTTTTAGCTCTGGCACCGTTGGCACTAAATTGTTTTTCCTCTCGTCCTGCCTTCTGCTGTTGGGAAATCATCTGCACCTGGACTTTGCTTCTCTGGTCTGTATGGGAAAAGCATCCTGTTCATCCTCCCATGGTCCTTACAGATGGCATCTCTTCCAGCTCTGTGCTAGAGGTGGTGGGGTGAGTGGGGTGGGCTGAGGTCCCCATGTCAGACGTTCCCCTGGGGAGGGAAGCAGGGCATCCAATGTCAGGCCAGTGTTTACACAAAGTTTAGTCTCCAGTGGATTTCCCTACTCCAGTGAAACAATAGGAAGGTCTGGTGCTATATTATCCATGCTTCCTCTTTATTCAGATTTTATCTGTGAATTCTTGCAAATAATAGAGGACTGAGACCATTATTGTTCTGGGAAATAGGAAGATGAAAACATTAGACAGACCTTAGCAATTTCAATGGACTTATTCCTGGTGTATTTAGTTATGCAAGTCTTTGTAGAGTCAGGAACTACCAAAATACTTGTTGGAGTAAGTAATAATTCTGTGTGCTCACAAGAGCAGTTCTTTTACAGCTCATTTATAATAAGCAATACTGCCTCAGTCAAACAAATGCTACAGAGTTCAGGAAAAAAAAAAAATAAAAAAAAAATGCTCCACCCTTAATGAGACAAGATCTTAGGAAGCAATCCATCCCAGCTTTTCTATGTCTCTGCTTTAATACAGTCTCAATGTAAATTGCATGCCAATGATTAATAGATTTTGTATCAATTGAACTTGAACTGAAGTCAAAAGAACATACTCTTTTTTTTCTTTTCTTTCTCTTTTCTAAACCCGCATTAAAAAAGATTATTCAGAAAAATTAGAATGAAAAGTGCCAGGTCAAAACTCACATATTTCTAGCAAGTCTATGAAACCTTACTTTTAAGAGTCACATACTGTAGAATCTTAATCATTCTGGAAGGCTTATTGAGGTTAGGGACTAAGCCTGCTGTTTGTGTGGTGCCAGCTTGTTCTGGAAGTACAAGATGAGATGCAGCACCTTGCCATGCAGCTAAACTCTTCCCTGGGCCAGGTGGACTCCAGCCATAGTTTGGTGGCTTGGCTGGAGCGAAGATGTCCTGCAGCCACCCACCAGCCCTGCATGGTCTCAGCACCACAAGCTGTGGAGCTGTGTGGGTCCTCTGCACTTCTGGCAGGACTCCTTGTGTGCCTCCACATCACATCGCGGGCTCTGGGAAGTCTTCTTGATGTGGGAACATTGCCATACAACTGCACAGAGCCAGAGTTGGCTCAGTGCTGTGTGGAAGCTAAGAGGTCTTCCTGGGTACCACCAGTCTGGGTGGTACAGCCTCCTGCATCACTCCTGCACTATTATTTTCCATTATCTAGGAAAACAACCCTTTCTTCTTCTCCCCTTTACCTCAGATAATGGAAAGCTGTTTGTATATCCATGAGCTTAATAACTACTGCTCTTGGAAGAGCTTTTCTGGCTGGTTGTACATTAACATTATTCACATTTTTGATGCATGTGCAATTAATAAAACTTGGGCAAAACTTTAAAGCTTGGACTATACTCTGGACAGATTATAAGTTTTATGTACGCTCTCCACAAAGTATCATTAAAACTTGCTGTGCACAAGGAGTAATTACTGAGAGGATATTTTACTTTGAAAGGAGAGCATTCTCCCCTCTGCATTACTTCCTCTCAGAGTAAGAAAAACAAATACTTTGATCCTACTCATGCAAATAGGGCCATGCTTCCAAAGGTTTTTTTTTTTTTTTTTTTTTTTTTTTTTTTGTGGGTCTCAGGGCATTTAGTGTTCCTATAGATCTCTCAAATTGAGGACAGCAGAGATCGTGTGAGAAAGTTCACCTCTGGTCTTCAAAAGAAATACCTAGCTTTGGAGAGAAATGCCTAAAAAAGGCTGAAACACAAGCTAAAATAGAACATGCAGTTTAGGCTCACCTTGCACAAGTCTGTCACTTCAGGCAAAGGTAACTTGCGAGCTGAGAGCCCAAATGGTGTAAACAAATGCAGAATAAAGCAGCGTGAGTGTGAAATACATGTCCAGCACAGGGGAGGGGAGTTACGCAAGCGAAGCTTCTGTGCAGCAACTCCCACTGTGGATAAGCCCTTAATTACTTCTAAAATCTCACCATTACTAAGCCATGCTTATAATTTCTAGAGGCCTCGAGTTTCTGGAACAACTGGAGTATGAGATTCAATTGCATTCACTTCAGTGGAGGATACAGTTAAGTACGGGCACGTTTGAAAGCTTCAGGCCAGTCATTAACTAATTAGCGTATGGGAACATTTGAGTTTCTCCCATCTGATTTTGCAAGTTATTTGGCAATACTTGCTTACGATGGTGTTTTCGCTCTTTTTCCCCTTCCCTTCCCAGCAAACCAAATCTCCACCGGAATTAAAAAAAAAAAAAAAAAAAAAAAAAAAAAAAAAAAAAAAAAGTACACAAACTTCCCATTTTCCCCTTACTGTAGAAAAAAATAGTTGCTGACTTTTGTTTTGTGTGCATATATATATTTAAAATAAATATATTTATGGACGTCAGAGCGCCTGCTTCCTTTCCCCACGCAGCCACGCACCCAGCAAGGGCACGGAGCGTGGGGAACTGCACGCCCCGAGGAACTACAACCCCCACAGTGCGTGGCGAGGGGCAGCAGCGGGGGGCAAGGGCTGTGAGGCACGGGGGCTGCTGGGAGTTGTAGTCCCGTGGGCCGTGCCCTGCCACCGCACCGGGGGCAGCTTTCCAAGCACCTGTCCGCTGGGTGCGAGGCAGGATGACTACGTGCTCCACCGCTCCCTTCGGGGTGGTGCAGTGCAGCTGCTGGCTGGCAGGCCAACCAGGAACCGCTGGAAGAGGCACAGGAGACACCTCAAGGTAAGGTTCTCGCAGTGATTGCTGCGGAGTTGGAGGAGGAGGGGGGCTGTAAATCCCGCTGCCCCACCGGCTGTCCGGGCGTTGTGCTTTCGGCAGGCAGGTTTTGCCATCTCGCCCTTGTGGCACGCCGTTGGGTGAGCCAGCTTTATTTGGGTTGGCTCGGGGAAGCGTTTGCAGTGTTAGCACGTGGGAGCCGCTGCACAGGGATGCCATTCTCCCCTGCAGCTGTGGTTGGAAGTGTGGCTGCTGGCTCCGCTGGGTGAAGGTTAGCAGGGATAAATATTCATTCAGCCTTAGAAGAAGGCAGGGGAAGAAATCCCACTCCCTATAGGGACTGGAAATCTAGTGAATAAGGGTCTTATGACATCCAACTTTTTGCTGAATTTAAGCTTGCTTTTCTAATTCCATTTTTTTTTTCCTGTATTTTTCCTTTTTCTCCTTTTATATTGACTTTCTCTGTCTTAGTAGAAAGAAACAGCCAAATACAAATTTTGGGTAAGCGGCTGTAAGAGCATTTGCCTGTGTACATTTCCTTGTTCCAGCATTTCTGCTGTTTGCTGCAGGGTAGCTGAGCAGTAGGCAACTGACATTCTCAGGCTGCGCAGATCACCACGGTCAGCAGGAGAAATTCTTGGAAACGCTTTGGTTTCATGCTGCTGCTCAACGAAACGGAGCAGTGGTCAGGACAGTGCAGGGAGGAGAAGCAGCTTTGTATACTTCATGGTTGAGGTAAAACGCTCCCGAGCATTTTGGTGGTGACAAGAGGCTTCCTGGGGAACTCTTCCAGCCTTGCTGTTCTTCCTTATACTTGAGAATAAATTTGCCAGAGAGTTTTGGGAAATCCTTGGCATGAGGATGCTCTGTGGGCCTTCCAGGGTTGAATGTATATTGGGTGGACAGGGACTGGGCTCATAGCTACTGCTTCTGGGGTGGCATAGCAGGCAGTGGGCATGCTGTATGAGCAGAGTGGATGTTTTTAGCTAAGGTTGCTGTTGCAAGACTCTGTCTAAATTAAAAAAAAAAAAAAAAAAGAGTGGAGACAGACAGGAGTTAGTCCTAGTGAAGATCCCACCCAAAGGAAAATGCAAGAAGCAGTTCCCAGTTCTGCTGAGAACTGTGTTGCCCTTTTAATGGTAATAAAGAAGCCTTACCATTAATCTCCACAGCCGCTGCCAAATGCTGAACAGGTCTGGATGATGAGGCAATTCCCCTCCTGCTCTGAGGCTGATGCGGAGGTATGGCTTTTGGGCGGGCTGGGCTCTGCCCCATGCGCTTCTGTGGTATGGAAGGGTAGAAAGCACACAGCTAACAAGCAGGTGCCCTTCGTGAATCAAATGAGGGGAGAAACAGTAAGCACGGTGCTCCTGAATGCTTACCCACAAGGAGGGGTTATACATCTAAAATGAGGATGCTGTAGCTAATGTCAGAGGGGCTGGCAAGAAGTGCCAAACTTAAGTGCTGTTACCTAAAATGCAGCTGCAGGAGTGGGGAAGGCTCGTGGGTTTCTTATTTGAAGTGTTTCATACACCTCACAGGCTTCTGGTGTACCTAATGTTCTTAGTGTTTACAGTAACAAACACTGCTAATGTGTATGTAATAGAAAATGATCTGCTGGGGCAGTGGCACTGAACCTGAAAGCATCCCATACACATTCAAGAACCTTTCCCAAACGTGAGTAGCACTAATATCAAAACTATATTTGCCTACAGCCTCTTTGCATTTCGGGCATTTCCCTACATGTTGACACCACCTGTGTCAACTTGACCTGGGTAACAAGAGCCACTGCAGTACCCGCAGCTCTGTTTCCAGAGCAGAGACATGGCCAGGGTGCCACCGAAACCCCCGGGGCAGGGCAGGTGCTGGAGGAAGAGGAGGGTGATGGCGGTAGGAAATCCTGCTGAATGGAGCCCCGAGCAGTGGGTGCTTCTCCTGCAACCCTCCTGGAGGTGAGGGTTACCCCATCAAAAATCATGACCCCCCCCTGCCCTACCTGCAACGTCTAAAACAGGCATGAATTTCCCTGTTGCATCTGTCGTCAGTGTGCTGCACAAGAAGCAATTGTGTCAGTTTTGTTTTCCTTTCCTGGTACATATCAGAAGTCAAACAGCGTGATGTGGCTAATGGTATTATATTGACCCACCTCTGTGGTTGCTATTAATATCTGAAGAAATTCCTAAATGTCACAGTCCCAATAATAGCACAGTTGCCTGCCCATTTTTCTCTTGCCAAACAGATTGGTGTCCTTTTATGTTATCAGGTCCAGTAATTGCTAGTCAAATTTTGCTCCTTGCTAATGTTAAGATGCTAGGGACCAAAAATATGTATTAGAAGACTGATATACTTGCAATTGCTAGTGAGGTGATTTGCAGCATCATTTGAGTAGTATCCAAATTGCCAATTCTTTTCAAAATAAGGAGTCTGAGGGGGATTGGGGGAGAGGTATCCTTTTCTTCTCACTGGCTGCAAAAACATAACCCACCCTTAAATTAAAAAAAAAAAAAAAAAAAAGCATTCAGAATCCAGCCATAGTGCACAGGCTACTAAATTTCAATTGCTGTTTTTATGTCATTATTGCAATTGTAGTGACTCTGTAAAAGACAAGACAAAAGGTTGTTCTTTTCACTTTGAGCTCTTTCCATCCTCCACTTTTACAGCAAAGGTTACCCTGAGCAATGTGTACATATGTCTGTTCTAAGTGTAGAAATACATATTATTCATACCTTGTCAATGTATATGCTGGAAAACAGAAGCTGAATTTATAGCTATATTTCCTCTCTACCGGGGCTTTTAGAGTTCAATGTTTCAGTGTTTCCATTATAAACCCCTGTTTTCTGAGGTTTATAACAGTCTTGAAGAGCATAGCGGTCTTGAACCATAATAGAAAACATGTAATGTTGCATTTACAATACAGCTGTAACTGCACATTAAGGAGTGTAATCTTCTCAGTGTACCCACAATGCTCCAATAAGGTTAATTGGAGTTACATATACTAAGAGAAAAACAATATTTTACCCTTGGAGTTGGTGCTCTCCACCCAGAGAGCTGCGAGCACTACACAAGGGTAGTGCCTCTGCCTCTGCCAGACTTACAGCTGCATTGTTCCTGGCTGTGACATTAAAACCCCACATGCACTGCAAGGGCCCAGGAGCACCTGCCTCCCTCCTGTGATGCCTCGCTGCTTCACAGACTTGCCTTGGAAATCAAGGCAAAGATGACCAGAAGATACTGTACCTCATCGAAAGTATGGTGAGGTCTTCATCCTGTGTGTCTCTGCTATTGCTGCCCTTGGCTTTTAGTCTTGCATAAATATAGGTCCCTCCTGAAACCCCAGGCATTTCTCCATTTCCAGCCAGCTTACTCCATCTGGCATCTTGCATTCATGTGTCACTCTGCTTACTAGGGTTAGGTAAATAAACTGAAGTTCATCATAACATCCCATTGCCCCTGGGCTGTCTGAATTAGTCCAGCTCCTTTGCAGGGCACCTGGGTGGTTGCTGTTACTAGTCTGAACTGCCATGGGCAGAGCTGGGCCTCTTCAGGAGGTGCCCCACAGCACTGAGATATCTGTATGGGACTTTTACTTCAGGAAAAAGTGTGTCACTCTATTATTCACATGCAGCAATTCCAGCATACCTGGGACAGGGAGGTAGCTGCTCGTGTGTGTCTGACAGGTCTGACTCTCAGAGCTAGCACCTTGCTTACATTTGGCTGACAGCTACAGGGCTCTGCCAGGCCCGATGTCTCACCATGCCAGTTCGGTTGCTTTGCGAGGTAACCGTGAGCGCTGGGTGAGGGGGCAATGTTGGCAGGTAGTGGTGGTCTGACTTAAAATGAACACTTTAAAAATGGATCATTAGGGAGAAGAGCTGAAGTTAAAAGTGGACAGTTGCCAGGGCTGCTGGCCGTGTTCATACTAGAGCTGATTTATCATTGCAATTGCTCGCTTGAGCTTGTTGGACTTAATTGGCTGAAGGTGAAGAAAGCAGCAAAATGTTCAGAGCAGAAAGAAATTTCTAAGAATTGCTAAAAACAAAACAAAACAAAACAAAAACAAAACAAAACAAAAAAAACATGACCCTTGGAGCTTGAAGACTTTGTTAGGCTCTTCGGTGAGTACAAAGCAGTCCTCTCAGATTGTCACAGGGCCATGGTTTTCCAGGTTGAACCTTAGCTTTGATCAGCAGCCAGTAAAAAGACAAAGCATGACAGCTAAAAGGTGTTTTCCATACTTTTTTAAAAAATTATTTATTTTATTTTATTTTATTACAGTGAAACTGAGAAGAATACCTATTTCCTTTTTGCATTAGGCCAGCCACAGTTTAAAGCCGGTCTTATCTGCCAGCTGGTAGAAGGCAGCAGAAGGTAGGAAGGAGGTAGGAAGCTGGGCTCACTGTGAACCGTATGCTCAAATCCTGTCTATGCATCAGTATGAGAGAGCAATATAGCATGAGCATCAACAGGGTTGAAATCTTAGTGAGACTAAATTCTTCTTGCTGTTTCAACTCACATGTCACCTTACTTAGTCTTCCACTTAACCTCTCTTCCCATGGCTAACAGGTCAGCTTATTGGGTTCATGCCCTTTTGGAAGTATTGCTAACCTCAAGCATTCAGAAATCACAAATTCACTCTCAGATTCATGAGACTACAGGAAAAACATGCATTTTTTTAATTGAGCAATTAACATAGCTTAATTAGTATTTTAGTCCCAATACTTTGAATTTCACAGCTTTGGAACATCATTTTCCTTGCTGTGAGGGCCTGACCCTTTGTGCCCCCAGTAAAACCTGTATTTGTCGCAATTGCACAAATGAAGAACTAGTGCTCTAGCAAAGCCAAAAACAATAAGAACACCAGCTAAGTCTAGAGTTGCAAGAACTGAAAATCTGGAAATGCTGGTTTTGTTGTTGTGCAAGTTTGTTTTTCACTTTTTTTCACTTTTTTTTTTTTTTTTTTTTTAATTTTGCCCCCTCACCAGTTATGCATGCTTGTGTTACAACATATCTGCTGAGAATGAGTGGGAGGGAGCTGAAGGGAATTCTGATTTGGTGAATTAGTGTACAAGGGGCCAGCAGAAAGGACTGCAGTAAAAAAAGGCAAAGAATGGGAGGGTACAAAGGCTGAACTAGAGTAAAACCATCTGTATGGTACATTTGCCCTTCTGTAGCATTTAAGGGGCTGCAATTTGTATGTTAGTTGTTTGTGCTCCCTTCATATGGGTAAGAAGGCCTTTGGGAATATTGGGCATGATCTACTAAGAATCATTCATCATGTGATGCATGAATTTAGGTGGAGAATATTCCCTGGATACGGGACAAAAGTCAAAGCTTTTCAGTGTTCTTTATATTGCCTCCTTAAATTGCCAAACACAATCTTCTTGCCACAGCTCTGTGTGTTCCAGTGTATCATACATTTTGTGTTATCAGGGCCATCTGAAAATAATCTGACAGGATTGTTCACACCATAGTTATTGGTATTTTGAAATTTTTACCATGGGGAACATCTTCAAAAGCAAGAGAGGCAACAGGACAGCAAGCTCCCTCTGCCTGTCTACAAAAGCCAGAGAAGAATTACCAAACCCTGCAGCGGGTGTTCTGCTGGAGAAGTTCCTGTTCCCCTGAACAGCTGTTTTTGCAGCCTACAGGAGAGGCTCTGTGGATACTGCTAAAGAGCTGCTGAAGAACTGTGGACCTTAGTGATTGCTTTGAACTATCAGGTTGAGTCTGTTTGCAGTTGCTCAGTTTTATTTCCTTTCTACATGTGGATGTAGACTAATAGCTCCTGGGCTTCTTGAAGTTTGAAAACCATTACAGTGGCAATAGTATTAGTCTGACTTGCTTGATTTGACCTTTCTTTTTCCTTTGTGCCAGTTTACCTCCTCTTCTGCAGTGAGACTAGCTGGTGGTAGTGCCTGAATTGTAATACCTGGCCTTTTTTTGTTATGTTCATATCGACTAATCCATTGTACATTCTTTTGCTCTTTCATTTTGCTTTCTTATTCATCTCAGAGGGTTAATTGCATCCAATCACTCTGATGTTAGACAGTTAGAGATAATGCACACAGGCAGAGCTGATACTGTCTGCAGTTCCCAGCTGGGACTTGATTCTACCACTCTTAGTCAGCTTGAAGGCCTTAACCCATGGGAATATTCTCTGTTCACATTTGTGGGGCTTATTCTACAAGCATATGCTATTTGAAAAAATAGTGGCAGACCTAGGGTGAAGAATGGTTGCTTTCCTCATCCGAGATTCAAGGTTTTTGAGACTTTTGATACATTTCCCTTTTTGTTATTTTGAGCTCTGACAAGGTATTGATAAAGGCATGCTATTAGTGAATTTATTCTTTAAATAAAAGAAAGACATTGTGCCTGTCATTATCTTTTCACCTGTTCCAGGCCTTAGTACTGAGCCTGGCAATTCCCTGAGGGTGCTAGTAGGTCTTAATCATGCTGAGTGGCTTTTCCTGAGCCTTCCCCACGAACCCCAACACCCCCTCCACAGGAGCCCCACTGAAATTCAGACCTGGGGGTTCAGCTCTTCCTGAGGCCTGCTGGAGGTATGCTTGTTTCCAGCCCTCCTTCCTGCGTGAACTGTGGCCCTATGACAAAGAAAGCCTGTCTCCAGCTCTGTCCCCTAGATTGAGCAAATGTAGCAGCCCTCTTTCTAGCCCTGTTTCTCCAGACTGGACTCCTGAGTGGCCCCCAGTCCTGGCTCAGCCCTTGGTGTGCTGGAGCCATTGGTGAGCCTCCCTGCTGTGTTCAGCTTTGTGGAGCTGTAGCCTTTGGTACGGGCTGGTTGACGTGGAGGCTGTCCTCTGCTCCCCTCCTGTCTCCCATCGTGAGGCAGCCCTATACATGGCCCTTACAGCGTACCTCTGGGGGAGGCTACTAGTGGTGCATATCTGCACTCTCTTTTGACAGAGATACACAGCAACACAAGCACCCAGTTCCTGACTTGTGCTTTTCCCAAGTAGAATGCAGGGCAGATGGTGGTGGTGGTCCCCCTGCAGCAGCCCTGGGATGGTGTGCTCAGACCTGCCTCTTGACAGCTGCTGTTCTTCCCCTCGTCCATGCAATTTGTTTCTTCACTCCCGTTCCTTCTGTGAGGATGACTTGAAGGATGCAACGGCTAGGATTTCTCCAGCTGGCAATTCAGGAGCCACATTGTGCAGAGCAGTGCAATGTTGAGGCTAATTGCCTCCAAAGCTGCTGTCCCCTTTTAAGGAGGCTGCGTGTAATCTTTCTCTAAAGGAATCTCTTTGTATCCTATTGAAAGGATTCTGTAATAAAATTATTGAACTGCAAACTGGAAAGGTAAGGTGGGGGATGTAGTAGCTACAGAGCACATTGAGCTCTCAAAATGTTTCCATTAATTGGAGAAAACCAGTGTTCTGTATCTTCCTATCTGCAAAGCACAGAAAAGGACTGGGCTTTGTATGTTTTGGTGTCGATTCCACGGGCTAGTGAGTGAAAGAGAAGTTGATAAGCACAATTTAGTTAATTAAATTATAGAACACGGTGCTTCTGTTAAGTTTTTCACAGTTCTTTCGATCTGTGGTTCAGCACTAAAATGCAGCTTGGAGAATTCAAGCCTTGAGTTTGCTATCTGAAATAAGTTTTCAGTCGTAGAACGTTAGACATTTTTCTTGGTGTTTAAAAAACGAACTTCATACAAGGAATTTTAACTTACTGATTCTTACCATGATATTGTTACAAAGGCAAACTTAATGTGGCTTTGTGCTACTACAAGACTAGTCTAGGCAGGGTTCTTTGGCTTTTGCTATCAGTGTGGAACTATTGATTCATGAACATAAATCTTTACTTATCTCCAGTCAGCTTTATAGGGTAATGAAATTATAGGATTGCTTGAATCAATCAATGTTTCTAAAGCAAACTATAGAAATATAAACAAGTTAGAGATTATTTAATAATGTCAATTTGCGTAGAAATGCTTGGACATGGGCAGCAGATGTTACATTAATTTTTTCTTTCTCTGAAATTTCACTGGGGCTGCAAGACCTTAATGTCACTATTAGCAAAGGTAACTTTATTTTAGAAACTCATTCCAAGCTCTCACAGCAAGAGGAAGAAACTGTCATTCCTTTTGACCACAAAATCTGTGCTATTTCTAAGTGGAGTTCTTTGAAATAACTAGGATATCTCACAGCTTGTTGCTTTAGAGAGGACTTAGTGTAGTGGCACTACATTTAGTTAGCATAATGAGTTTTTTAGCCCCTGTGATATTGACTGAGTTTGAAGTACCAAAACTTTTGGTCGTCTAAGATTAAATATGTTAGTAAAGTGCAAGCTTGCATTTAAGCTTTCCTAGAATTTTAAGTTGGGTTCCTGTTTTCTGAGAAGCAGTTAGGTTAACATAGCCAGGTTCTGACTTGGGGAAACAATTTAAGTATAAATGTCTGTCTTTATGTTTCTCAGTAGGAAGTGTCATGAAAGCGGCTTCCTCAGCGTGGTTTCACACTTGCAGTGTAGGCCTTTTGGAGATCCAGTTCATTGGAGCGATTTTATTCAAGGTGGTTCAAGAATCTTCCATGAGTCTGCGGTGTCCTTTCAATGCTCCTGTCCTTTTTGAATGCAGAACAGGATCTTTATAAATGGACTCTGGTGCCTCAGTGGTCTGTCCATTGAGTAGTTTGTCATAGTTTCTCATGTGGAGGTTAAGACCACCCGATTAATCTCTTTGGTCAGTCCTTAAACAGGGATAGCAGTAATGAAGTCATACAAGCCAGATGTAAATCCCTCTACTCTAACACATTAATATTCTCAGTACTTTCACTATTAAGGTAGTTTTAAATATATATTAAAAACTCCAAGAAATGTACCTTTGATCTTTTTGATTGGTCTACCTTAAAAATGTTAAGAATTAATTTTTGCTTTGGAAAGGTTTTTGTCTTTAAATTAATATCATATATACTTATACAGTTTTGTACATGGGCTTTGTTAAAGCTTATATGTAAACTGGTCTGATTAATCTCATGTTTTTTAAGCTGTTCTGTGGTATTTCATTTGCAGTATTTTGTGGCTAAGCTGTCTGTGTAACAGACTTCCTTGATCTGAAGACTATGCTACAAATTTCTGTAGAGAGAAACTGCTATAAAATTTAAGCTTAACACCTTTATAGACTTCCTTCATCTACGGTAAAGTTGGTGTGGTTCAGCCTTAATTAGATTATTATAGACCTAAAACAGATGAAGTAGAATAGCATGAGAGGATTTGAATTTGGTCGTTAGCAAGAGCTCGTGGTTAGTCTAGCTGGTTAGGCATTAGCCTCTGAAATAAATGAAAGTACATTTTCCATTTGATATGCTTTGAAGACTGGTCAAAATCCTTAACATGATTTAGGTCTTCTGAGAAGGCCTATAATCCTGCTTTTTTAATAAGCTCTATATTTCTTGTCTGAGTGATAATTTGTTTACGTCAAGCATTGCCGAGGCTCACTGCCATGCTTGTATTAATTTTGAAGTTGAAATGCATTGTTTTGGAAGAGCATTTACAAAAATTATTCCTGGAACCAGAATGGACAGGAATTTAATGTATGAATGCTTCCTGGAAAACATGGGTTTTCTAGATGCCTTTTTTTTTTTCCTTTATCAGTCGAGGAGCACTTCAGCTGCTCATACTTTGAATGCACTAATGCACTTCCCTTTTTAATATTTACTGCCGTGAACATGTGTGCAAGCTGAAGTTCAATCCTGAACAGCCAGAGCTGCTTCTGTCTTGTAGGACTGACTTGCACTGGAGAGCTCCAAGTCTGCGGTTATGGCAGTGCTGGGGATGAAAGGATGGATGGGTATCTCGAGCATAAGTTTGTGTGGAATGAGGTGGAGATCCATGGACTTTCATTGCTGCAGAAGAGAAGAGCTCAGATGATACCACATCAAGGAGCTATGAACCTTGGTAGATACTATCTTGAGAGAAACCTTGTGAAAGCAAATGCAGATAGTGCTGCTGATTCATAGGAGATGGACAGGAAAAGGTTACTTCCACTTCTGCTTATCTCTGGCTTCCTTCAGCATGTGGTTGGTGAGGACTTTGTGTCTGTCTCCACAGTTCTTTAATATACTTATAATCAACCTGCTCAATGTGTGTCCACAAAAACAGCTGGGAGGTCAGTGACAAATATTTGTGCTGTTAGTTAGTTAATAAGAATGGCGGTTTTTATGTAAATGACCTGTAAAGAAAGAGGGGACACTGGAAATAGGACTGCTTTTATTGCTGCCTACATCCCTGATTCTTTTCCCCTGTCCCGCAAAGTATTTTATGGATTTTTCTGACTCTTCATGCAGCTGAAGTACCTAACTATGGGAAGGTAACTGCAAACATGTGGGTCTGCAGTGAGGAGTATACCAGGTAGGTTTTGGAAATAATGCTTCATGCCACCCTTCTTAATGGCTGGAGGTGCCATGTTAAAATCCTCTAGTAAGAAACAGGTGCTGAAGATTAAAAATAAACCCCCAACATCAACAGCAGAAAATGACAATGGTTGTTGTTGGGTGCTTGATTATGTGTTCTCTTCCAAATCAGATGCTGATGTGAGAGCCTGTTTCCTTTCACATTGTGTGTGTTTAAGAATTGTTCATCCCACCTACCCCCCAGTGTGAGTGGGAAAAGTCTCCAGTGTAATTCTTAAAAAAATAAGCAAGGTCTGTACTTGGCTCTGTGTTTGCTGAACTTAATAGGAGTTCAACCACAGTCTTGAATAGGAGAGTATCAGTCTTCTGTATGCAGATAAACATGACCTTTAATTAAAAAGCCAAGTAAATGAAAGCACAGTGAAAGAGGAATATTATTTTTTAGCTTCTACATTTGTGGTGGTTGGTTTTCTTTTTTTTTTTTTTCCCCCCCCTTTTTTTTTTTTTTTTGAAGAGACTTTAATGCATATAGTTATTTGACTTTTAAAAATTATTTTCTTTCTTAAAGTCCCACAGGATCAGTTGCTGGTTGGGATTGGCTTGTGCCCACTGATTAATTACTTGCGTCACACGTCTTGAATCTTGTTGAAAATGTTCTTGGAGAACTTGGCAGCAGCAAACTGGCAGAGCTGTTATTGACCCAGAATAGCAATAGCAATGTTAATACAATAAGCAAGGTTTTCTGTGATCTACTGTGCTATTCTGTGGAGCTGATGAGCTGGTTACCACCTTTTACTTATTCTGCAAGGATCTGAGGCTGGAAGGGAATTAATGCAGTTGTGAAGCACAGAGAACCAAAATAGCAGTGATTCAGTTAGAGTAGAGCCAAATCTTCTTAAAATTAAACTCCATTGTGTTAGAGACTTTACTTTTTTGATACCTATATTATTAACTTCTCTGATAAGAGCAGGAAATGTAATACAGTGATATTGGAGGAGCCTTGCACATTAAATCTAAGCTATTATCTTGGGGTTGTATGAGAAGAAACTGCTCTTCATCTGGTGTGTTATGGGAATCAGATGTTGCAGACTGTTTTTCAAGGTTACCATGTAATTCACAAACCTAGGTTTTTGGAGTAGTTTTAGTTTCCTTAGCTTTCAAACAGGCTGTATGGAATATGTGGGAAGGCTGCAGTGCGTATATGGCTATTTATAGCTTCATAAGTAACAAATGATATACTGCATAGTTTCAGGGAGTTTTGTCATGGACAAGTGTTTACCCCAAGTTGTAGCAGTTCATGTTGCAATCTGGAATATTTTTATACTGGTATTTACTAGCTTTGTGTGTAACAGGTTGATGGTCTTTCATGGATGTGCTTCAAGGTTTATATTTATATTTATGTTAACCCTAATACTAGAGGTACTCTGCCTATCCCTGTACTGTATCTCTGGAGTTAACAGGTTAACAGTACCTCCAAAGGGGGCACTGCATCGAGCCAGGAAAATGTGCTGTAGCACCTGTGAACCTGAGATGAGCCGGTCAAACAGTGCCGCATGTGTGAATGGACTGGCACGGCTGACCTGACTTATATGCCCCGTGCTACAGTTGGGTTTTGTGCTCATTACTTTCTCTTTCTATATGAGTCTTGTAGTAGTGGCATTAGAAGAGCTTTTCCCTAGTTCCTCCTTTTAGCTGGGAAAATTTAAACTTTATTGTGTTCCGTTTTTTTAAAGTGTAACCAGTTTGGAGATTTAGTGCTAATGAAATTGTCTATTGCAGAAACGCTCTGTTTTTGCTACTTCACAGAATGCCACTCTTTGTATGCTAGGGCACCACTGACCAGTCTTATATTATTCTTCCGCAATCTGTATTGTGGTCAGGCTCTCCTCCCCTCTTTCTTTTTCCCCACATTTTCCCCAGTCTCCCACACTTCATGTCTAGGAACCTATTTGACCGCACTGATGTCTTAAGCAGTGGATATGTAAATATTTACTGACATGACAGTAAACAAGGGGGAGGGGGGGAATTGCTACATATTACCCATTCAGTAAACCTTCAAGTTTTCTCTCTGAGTGTGCAGTTGATGAGAACAGGAAAGGTTTGCAGTTGGTGCTTGACTTGATGTATTTCTCTCTCTTGGTTCCTGTTTTTGTTGCAGATGTCATTCATATAGCTGTGGAAGGCTTTATCAGCTCTTGAGGAGACCTTCCCCTTCACACACACACTCATACCACTCAAGGCTGGCACTCTAACGGAGGAAGATGGAGCTCGTAGATCTCCTGGTGTTTTCCTCCACAGAAATGAACAGTACAACTCTCACTCTGGCTTTGCTGGTGGTCTTCGTGGTTCTGCTGTACTGGTAAGTGATAACAGTGATATGGGCTGTGCGTCACACACAAAGCTTGCTGAAGTTCCCCCAACATCTATGGAGTCTTTCTATTCTCAAGGTGAAACTGGATGATAATTGGCTGGAAGGGATGTGGAGGGCGAGGAGATTCGGATGCAGAGGTTGAAATGAATGCTCACAAAACTCATGTTGCTGTTTAGAGAGTTCTCTCTCCTTGCAATATTTTCTCTTAAGTGCTTAACTAACTGCTCATAAAAGTTGTCATCAAAATTAAGAACATATTACTGTTTTCTCGCTAACTTTAGCAGGCATCAGGAACACTGGTGCTGGTCAGAAAGAGAAAGTACTTGTTGCAGGGTCTTGTTGGACTCTTAGTATTATGCTCCACACTTGTGACTTGCTAGTTTACAGGTTTACAGGCACTTTAACTGCTGCTGGAATTTCTTCTCTTGTTCTTTCCACACTGAGTAATAGATACAAATCAGAATAACAGTAGCCCTACTGGTAAGCACAGTAAGTATTGTAATGAGCTATGCTGAAATGGAACCGGGGGGGGGGGGGGGGGGG
>CM021765.1:58559598-59034556 GCA_011076525.1 Nettapus auritus | reverse complement strand
AGAATAACAGTGGCACCATGAGTTCAGCACAATCGTTGTAGCAGTGTAAGTGGTGGATCAGTTCTGTTCGTGTTTTTTTATTCTTTGATCCTGTTAAACTTTATTCAACTTGTGTGTCAAGGGAGAGTCTAGAGAGATTAAAAAAAGAATCAAGTCAAGCCCCTATTTGATGTGCATTTCCGTATCAGGTAGGTAGATGAGTCTGCTTTCTTAATAAGATCTGCTCAAAACTCTGTCTCAAATAATCACGAAAGTCAGTTACACAGGCTTTGAACTTTATTTGGGGAAAAAAAGTGGCAAGGCTACATCTTTCAGTAAATTCATGCTGTTTAACTGCTGACCTGTGGATTTGAGTAAGCTTAAAGTGGTGGGAGAGAGGCTAGAGGCAGAGGCACAGCTCAGAAATGCAGCACATGGGCTGGTGAGCTCTGGCAGCCTGTGAGATGGCTGGGAGAGCCTGATGCTCCTCAGTAGTAAATGTCAAGATGTGCCAAGGTCTGTGAAGAAACAGAACTGTTCTGTGCAAATGTACTGTGTGTTCTGGTGTATGCTTCTCCAGAGGCTCGCTTTAGGGCTCATTTTAAGGAAGGCTGTTCCTCCCATTTGAGGGAAGACATGGGAGATCTGTGCAGAATCTGGTCTAGACATAAACCAAGCTGGATCTAATGGCAGACTGAAATCAAACTTGAACCAGCCTCCTGGCTGTGGACAGTCAACTGCTGTATTGAGTATGTGCCACATAAGTTGCAAGTCCAGTTTAGGAGTGAGGTGGGAAATTGCCTTACAGTTGAGATACACCATTCAGTGTTTCTCCTTTCCTGGCTGAAGATGAGTTCTGTGAAGGCATTGAGTAAAGGAAGATAGAGTTTTATGAGGAGAAATTTTTTATACCTTTACCTGTCAGTGGTTATTGCTAACTGATCTTATTGATCTGCAGGAGCAAGTTGGTTTTAGGATACTTTATTAGATACGGCTGCCTTTAGGCCACTCTCCCAATGAGAAGCTGGCATTGCTTCTTAAACTTGCAGTGAAGCATCTTGGGCAACATGCTTGGGCTTATTGGTAGGTTTGCTTAGTTGACCAAGCTATTCAGATCCATTTATTTCAGTAAAATGCAATGACTGAACACATAAAGTTAGTGGCTTGAAGCATATCTACAAGCATGGTGCTTGTTTTTCAAACCTGTCAGTCTATTAATATAAGATTCTATTTCTTATAAAACTTGTTTTATATTGCAGCTCTATTTAAGCAAATGAGTTAAAACCAACTCATGCACATAGCCTCCTTTATTCTCAGCTGAAACCTTGGGTTCAAGGAATTGGTTAAAGAGTATGTAAGGGGCTGCTAATAGAAAGGCAGGTCCCTTGTTCTAGAGATTTTTTTTTATTTTATTACAACCGTATTGCATGCAGAATTGTGCCTGTCTTCTAAGAGTTAGAGAACACAAGTGTTATGTATGTCAGGAGTAGTAATAAAGTAATAACTGCTCAAGTTCCTTATTCTAAGCCTTACTCTCATATTTTAATAACTTCTGAATCCCTCTTTTTTTTTTTTTCCTTGCCTTTTCCTGCCAGCATTGTAACTTTTCAGAAGGAGAAGGGAGGAATTAATATTTGCTGTTGTAAAGTTTGTTATGATAGTAACTTCTGATTGATCAGGGTTTTTATGTGTCCACTGTTTTGTGAGTACAAAGACAAGGCAATTTGTCCACCTTTTTTGCTTTAAAAGGCTTACAGGCTAAACAGAAGGCAGTTGTAGGTAGAGAAGTCAGTTGTTACAATTCTAGTGCGCGTTAGATTTACCATGGTGTTGTCAACTGCCATGTTATTGAGCTATTTCCTTAGCATGATTTTTGTGGATGGGTGGTACTCAGTGGTTTAAATGACACCCTTGAGTTGCTGCCCATCAGCAAACCTCTGTAGCTGCTAGTGTGGGCATTGTAAGGCCAGCTGTGATTTATCACAGTTCAGCTGACAGGTGGTATCTTGCTAAGTTGTGATAAGACCAATCTCTTCACATTTCTGGGTAAGGTGAGGTCATATGAAATGGGGGGAGAAGCAAGGGTTGATTCGGAAAGGGAGGAGAGGCTGTAGTGGTTTAAAAATAAACTTCTGGAGAAGATACAGGTCTTGAGAGGAAACTTGGATACTTTGGTCATTCCTTAGACTGTTTTTTTTTTTTTTTTTTTTTTTTTTTTTTTTTTATGGTGCAATTAAAATCATCAATGATTCTTTAAAAATATCCTCTAATAGCACACCTGATCTCTTATGTATCATCATCAGTGAAATACGAACATGATTCTGGTAGTGTATTGTGTCAGCCTTAATTCAGTGACTGTAAGCTGTGTTTATCCTCCATATGGCCTTAAATCTGCTATAGGGAGAGGCTTTTTAAGTCAGCCGATCTAATTTTGGGAGTGGAGAGAACAGAAGCTTTTGGGTACACAATATCTTTGGATTTAGAACAGGGTGAGCAAACACGAAGCTGCTTTTTCTGTCTTCTGTTAATGTAACTAATGTGCTCATGTCTGCCTGCTGCCCTCCGCTTCTGAAGGACTTAGTTGTCCACTTCCCTCCTCATCTTTACTACTTGCTATCCGTGGCTCCAAGTCTTTTCCTGTAGACCTCATACCATGGATTCTTCAATGGCTGTTGCCACTTCCTTACTATTGTGGTAGACAATGAAATTTTACTGCTTTACTGAGAACAAAAAGGTGGTATATGGCTGAGTACATAAAGCCCGGTGATACCTGAGACACAATACTGAGTGCTCTTACAATCAAAATAAAAAGCAAAACAAAACAAAACCAACAACAACAACAAAAACCTCATGTCTATGTTGTTCCCACCCTCTATGATTTCTACTAGCCAAGCTGATTATCAGATCCGTTTCTTCTAAGAGCACTTCCTTTCTCAATTCCGAGGACTGCTGTCTCTATTTGTTTAATCTCTTTGAATCTCAGGGTTCTTTTTCAGGCATGAAATAAAAACAAACACTTAAGGTAGGAATGGGGTTAACATTTACAAATCCTAATGATATTAGACAAATTGACTGTACCCACTGTACTGAAAAGTACAGTGGTATATCTTTGCAACATATTGTTCATTTTCCTTTCAAGTGTATGCTGAGTTGGGTATCCCATGCTTGGTTGTAGCTGCAAACATTGTTTTGTGCCTTTCTTTTTGCTGTCTGGGGAGATGTTTGATAAAATGAAAGCTGGAGTTCATCTTGCTTTAAAGTTTAATGTACCATAAGCTTAGCATTATGAAGAAGCTGTCACAGCATTCTGATACCTGTGTTCAAACTGGATTATCAAGCCCTTGTCTAAACAAACCTGTTTTTTTTTTTTTTTTTTTTTTTTTCAAAAACTTGGAGGTTGGATGGGAGGTGTTTGTTTATGTTTGTAAGATACACGTCTAATTGCATGCTTTCAAACATATCAAAATATATACCAGTAATGTCCTTGTCTGTTTCTGAAAAGCTAAATTGTTCAGAAAGATGCCATTTTTACATTGAAGTAATTTTATGATCACTCGCGTAACAGAAGTGTATAGACAGTGAGAGACTTGGGTTGCCCTGCGTCGAGACACTGTCCACACATTGCATAACAAGTAAATTCCGACCCAAAGCATTTGCTGTCACTGATAATCAAGAATGAAAACTAAGCCTTCTTTTTTTAATTCTGTCCTTAAGTCTAGACATTTGCATACACTTAAATGCAGGTGATACTAACACTTGGAGGACAATGTGTTAGAGTTCACTGGCTGATACCATGTCTGTAGTAGGCCGCTTTAGAAGTTAATTTCAGGACAGTAGTATTTTGATATAAGTGACTTAAACGCTATTGCTTGTTTGGCATTACTTCACATCTGTGGTTTGGGAAAGCGCTATGAAAGAGAAAGCTTAGGTATATCTGTTTCCAAATAAAACTCTGCTCAGGTTTGCAGAACCTTGTTGTTTGGTCTTGAGTTAGACAAAACTGAGATCAAATACATCTCTAGGCTTATGGTTTGAGTGCAGGCCTAGGGTGAGCAGGTCATTCTCTCTTACACATGCAGGTATAGATTCGAGCAAGACCTGTCATCAGGCTGTACAAAACTTGGATCCTTTCTGAAAGGAGCACCAGTTGTGGGTGGGTATGCTCTGCTCTAAAGCCATCAAATGTACAGTGCTATAAAGTCCACTGTCTGGAAACCAAAGCCCGGATATGGAGCACAGCACCAACACACATCCATAATGATGTATTGCTCTGCTGTCATGTCAGGCTCATTGACTTGAGAGGTTCTGAGAGGCATCCTACTCCTCAGATGTTTAAGCAAGCTTGTTTCACCTGCTGTCAGAAAGCAGGGCTTTGCAGACAGTGAGTGCTCAGGGGCTGGTGCTCCTGGGCTGCAGCTGGACTCTGGCTGTGCTTTCACCAAGCTCTGCCTGCTGAACTCTTTTCATCTTGTGCATCCCTCCCACAGCAGTGGCTGACTTCAGGTTTAGGCTATCAGGCTGTGATTCCTTCTCTTTTAGCTAAATCAAGTGTCTCTGGGTGAGCCTGAGAAGGAGCAGGGTCTTTCCCTATTACAGCCTGGTAGTTTCTCGGTTTTCACTGATTCCAGCATTAGGTTCACAGGGGCAGAAGGCAGGGAAGTTGTGTGTGGTGTGATGGTAGGTTTTTTTTTTTTTTTTAGTTGTCTTTTTTAAAAAATATTCTGTTGACCCCAGCTGTTTTTTTTTCCTAAAATGGCCATTATGTTAGTGGAAGTCATTCTGCTCCCCTTTATTCAAATGGCCCATTATGGAAGCTAGAAGGATCTGACTCAACAGGAAACATCAGCAAACTGCTGTTGATGACAGAAAAAGCTAACAGATTCCGAATGGTCTTTGTCACGCAGCTTTACATCAAGCAAATCTGGAATTCCCACTAACGCGTCAAACATAATTTGATCCCACAGCTGTGCAATATACGACCGCCTTTTCCAGCTAAATCATCTCTAGGTGAGCCTGAGAAGGAGCAGTATAAGCTGCTAAATTATAATTTGGAGAAGTGCCATACCACAAATGACTAAATGCTTTCTTCCTTTGAAAACAAGGTAGATTTGATCATCCAGAATGAAGTTCGCTCTCTGCCCTGATTATGCTGCTTTTAAGTAAACAAAGTTCGCTATTTTGGGGGAGAGGTAAAACAGTCTTCCAGAACTGCAGTAGTATCTTCAGCTTTATTCTTTGGGGTTCCCTCAGGGGCTAAGTTGTAATGCCTCTGTTATCCTGTTAAAGGTAGTTCAGCCTTTAGTGCCGGGAAATTTGGTTTTTGCTTGCTTGTCTGCCCTTCATTACAACATTCAGAGACCTCTTACGTTCATTTTTTTAAAAAATTAGGGATTGCATGGCTAGTAGTATTTATTTGAAAGTCCTCAAGTGCTTGTTGGTTGTGGTATTTTTTTCCTTTTTTTTTTTTTTTTTCTTTTTTAAAGGTACTTTACCCTAACACATGTGTAAAGGCATCAGTCCCCATCCTATTTATTCCTCATGGTCTTTGCTTTCCCCTAAACACTTTCATTCCTCATCCCTTAAGCACAATTGGATTTTAGTGCAGGGAGATTATAGTGTTAATTGTAGGCTAAGGTAGACTTACAAGGATAAGTTAGCTCCTTTTCATGAAACAAGTATGTTCACCTCTCTCTCTTCTGACATTGTATCCAGATCTAGCATCCACTGGATCATAACCAGTGAATGCTGTGAGGTTAGCTAATGCATGCAAATGTCACTGGGTGACAGGAGCTGGTTCCAGCCCTTAAACAGTCCCATTTCTGCTTTCCCCTCCTGCAGGGCTGGAATGGACTGGGTCTGATCTCAAGTGGGTTACATAGACAGGAGAGACTGGCAAGGGACTGTGGAATTACTCTGGCTGCTCCACCAGGCAGCTTCTGCCTGGGAGTCTTCTCTGGTGTTTTGTTTAGCTCTCCTGGACTGGCATGTTGGGTTTAGCTTCTGATCTGCTGTTTAGCTTGGGGCACATTGGTTTGTTTATCTTGGCAATATGCAGACACCTCACAATGTAATTTTTGGTGCTCTGCACTAACTTCTGGGAACTCCTGCCTCCATCTACTGACTGTAAGAGGAACATGAGGAGCTTAACACACTGTCCTTGGTGCACCAAACGGAATTGAAATTAAAGGAGGAAAGAAGGCAATGAAAAATCTACCTTAGCGAGAAGGCTCTGGCTGCTTGAACATTGGGGCACTCCATTCTGTTGCGCAGAGGCTGTCTCTTATTGTGTCTGTGCAGTGAATTGAGACTCAGAGGGGTCTCTTGGGGTGCCTGATTTCTCTTTAAAAGAAATCTGCCTACTATTCTTTGTTTCATTTTGTCTTTCCATCAGTCTTCATCAATGACAGTGCTGGGTCTGTGTTGTCCTCACTGCTGGCTCACTGTTAACTAATGCCTTTGACTGCTGTGTCTTGCTCCTCTTTAGGGAAGTTTTATACAATATTTAATGGAGCTGCCTGAAAAGCATTTTAAAATACAATATTGACATATTATTGAGACATTGTAATTGATGGTTTTGATGGTTTCCCTTGACATACCTGAATCCCTTAGATTTTTTTTTTTATTTTTATTTTTTCCAGTTATCTCCCTAGGTTTGTTTTTTGTATTCCTTCCCCACTGAAAACAAAGTTTACTGTTCGGTGAGCTCGCTGTGTGCTAACTGCTGATAATTCACCAGCGGAAGAAGGTTGAAGTATTTTCTGGTTTGGGTCTGGAAGTGCATTTATTTCACTTTCACAGAAATGGTGAATGAGTTTGAGAAAATGATGTTCAATGTAAGTCCTTTCAATCCCTTTCTTTATGGGCCATTGTGTAAACTGCTGACAATTTCTTTTAAAATCTGCTTGTTCATTTTACATGTATTTTCTATGGCTGAAGTAACTTTGCAGGTCAACAGGGATCTGAGAATTTTAATGTAGGGGTCATCTAACATACGGGAGATTGTCCATATAGTAGTTTCTTCCATTGCCAGCCCGTTCAATGGCTCTGCAGAATGTATACAGTTGGCCTGGGGTAGTTTTCTAAGGAAGCAATAAGCAGGTGAAAAGGGCAAAAACTTATATTGGTTTGGTGGTGGTTGTTGTTGTTTTCAATAGGATAAGAAGCTGAATGTGTCCAGCAATGGCTGGAGAAGGATAGGAACAAAGGGCTGGGAACAGAAGGATATGACTCCACACTAAGTGGAATGGGGCTATTACAGATTGAGGCCAAATATGTTTGGGAAAGTTTAGGCTGGAGTAAAGGAACTCAACTGAGATATATGTTGGGAGCAGGAGGGCATGGGGTCAGTGGCTATATGCTTGTGCAGGCAAAGTCTACTTCCTTGGAAAGAATAGTTCCTTTCAGCTGACAGAAACCTTGTGATACTTGTTGGCAGTTGAGGGATACGGGAAGGATGAAAAGGCTTCAGAAGAGATGGGTAATTGGTAACTATATGATCACAAGCTCCGTCTGTTTGAATGCTCTTGGATGGGAACTATTGGCAGAGTTTTGAACCTGTAACCCAGAGTATTCTTTTAAGTTATTCAGTAGCAATAAATCTGATGTAATCTGTGCATGTATGTTTGTGGTTTCTCGTCCAAAAAGCTCCAAAGAGCTTTTATGTAAACACCCTCTCAGTAGAGCTATAACAAGATGAAGAGGTTGTGGAGGCACGTGGTTTGAAATGTGGGAAAGACATGAAATATAGCCACCCTGGGAGAGGAAGGAACAGCTAAGTATGTTGCATGCTAGCAGGAGGAAAAGAGTGAGAGAAGAAATGGTGGTCAGGACTGCAATGGCCCTCTTCCAACTCTTAAAATATCAATGTGATTTGTGTGTTCTCCAAAGACTTTAACAAACCTCTGAAATACTCATCAGGGGTTGAGGTACGGCAGTCTCTCCAAGAGATCTCAGTATAAGCTTCATGGAAGGTACACTGAGAAGCTTAACATCTATGTAAGGATAGAATCATTACGGTTGGAAGAGACCTCCAAGATCATCTGGTCCAAACCATCCCCCTACCACCAATGTCAACCACTAAACCATGTCCCTAAGCACCATGTCCAACCCTTCCTTGAACACCCTCAGGGAGAGTAGATTTCAGTGAGTAAAGCACCACTATCCTGGATTGTTTTATGTCTCTAGAAGTTATGTGAGATATTGCAATATCCAATGATCCGATGTAGGATTCTGGGTTGTCCAAATATTTTCTCAGTAGCCAGTCAGATCAGACCTCTGGCTGAGGGAGACATCACAGCTTTAAGGAGGGCAAATGCCTGTTGGTGGTTCCAAAAAGACTTCAGATCCAGCCTGTAGATAATGAAGTAGGGCTGTTCTGGAGTGTTGTTCAGCAGCCTTCATTTCTAGATATATATCTGGCCTGCTCTCATCTCCTCTTAAGAGCCAAGAACAGGTAGTGCAAAGATAAATGATCCTCAGTTTTATGTTAACTCTTCCTAACTATGATAACAAACCCTGAGGTCTTTGGAGTTCAGAAGAATAGTATTTTAAACTTTGTCTACGAGAAATGTTTAGAGTTGAGGTAATTTTTCGTATTTTGGATACAATGCACAGTAGTTACATTTCTAAAGTTTAAAATTATTAGCAGTAGTTAATTAGCAGTTTCAGAACTTATTTTCTTTCCTGATAATATGACTTTTTCTTAATACAAATGGAAGTCATATCAACTGGAGTGGAAAGCTAGCTGTCTGGTTTTCTAGAACACAGAGCTCTGTTGTTGAAAGAAAGATGATCAGATCTTGGTGTCAGTCCTAGAGTGGGGAGGCCTCCTCAGAGCAAGGTTATGGAGGCAGGCTGGAGTATTCCTTGGGGTACACAGTGGTTGTAGGACCATAAGAATCTGTGTCTTCAAAGGCCATAAGGACTGGTGTATTTACAGTGTAGGGCTAGTCATTCAGCCAGGATGCAGGCTGTGATTTGAGATCTGGGATTTGAGTAGTTTGTCCCTTAACCTGCTTCCTCAGTTTTAGCAGAAGTGAGCTATTAACAAGCACTGTAGGGAGGACCTAATTTCCATGACAGCTAGTGAGTCAGTTCCTCTTGCAAGCCTTGACTATATCACTGATGGACATTTTTCTACTTATTTTTTGACATTTCTGGGGCTTTTGTGCAGTAAAGCCTTTTCTCCCTCCTTCCCCCCTTTTTATTTACGTTCCTGAGTGAGAGTGTAGCCAAGCAGCAAGCTCAGTGCCATGGAAGCATTTTATATTTTGAGCAGAGATAAAAATCTCATTCCTTCTATAAACAAAACAAATCAACAGATGATGCCCAAGAGAACCATTTCTCTATAGCCATTTTCCTCCAGCTGCTTTCTATTCCATGCGGCTTGCAATGCACCATATGAAATACGTGTGCCTTTGTATGTGCAGAACACAGGTTTCCTCCAGACAGTGGCAGGTCCACTGAAAACAAACAAAAAATACTACCTCCGTTCTTTTTCTTCTACAATCCTGTAATAATAAGTTTACTAATAAATAATTACTAATAGAGTTATTTGGTCATTTCATAGCCTATAGCTTAGCAATGCAAGGGGGTATGCTGAAGGAGCTCTGCAGTTGCAGCTGCTACATCTTTATTCTGAATGGGTTTGGACTATTGTCTGTGAAAGGATGAGGGGCAGAAATAATCTGAGTGAGCCTGAGTGCATCATAAACAGGTGGGGATGAGGACACAGCCAAAAGGCTTATGTGGAGTTTGCCGCTCCTCATGTGCTTTCATATGCCTGTGCCTGTGAGGAGCTTGTGTCTACTGCTGGAGTGGCTTTGTGGCCAGGTACAAGCCTGTTGGAGGAATAAGACTGGTGGAAGGCATGAGAAGTGGCCCTTCTAGCCTGTTGAAAGCCCTTGGCTGTTGACACCTCATGCTTTCCTGCTTTTTAGTGAACAGCTCAGAGGCTCAAGTGAATGGCCAAAAGCCATGGTAGAGAGGGGTGAGACCAGCAGCACCATGGAGGGAGATCAGGCATGGAACAGAGCAGAGGGTGCTGGATGAGGACATGGCAGAGAAAGTGCACAGTGAGCTCCCATGTGGTCAGGAATAGTTGCAGGTGAGTTCCTGGCAGAGGGGCAGCTGCAGGTGCCTCTTATCTCAGCAGCATCTTGCTGCTCATCTCCTCCCTTCTGTACAGGAAAAGGGGGGCTAAGCCAGATGTTCCTCAGCTAGGGCCTGGAGGAATAGCATTTGTCCTTGCGGGGGGATAGTCAGTGGCCTCTGAGACTTGGAGGAACTTGGAGCTGGTGTGGGGGGAAGCGATAAAATTTGGCAACACCTCTTCTTGTTTCCTCACAAAGTGTGGTTTAGAACTGATGGGAAAATACTGTGGCTTCTCATGCAAAAAGCTCCCAAGAGTTTTTATGTAAACAGCCTGAATGTATACATGTATGTATACACATATGTATATATATGTATTTATGTGACTAGGAACAAACAGTTTCTGAGAAGAGAAGCAAAACATAACTGATCTGATCCATGAATGGACCGTGCTAAGTCCCCAAAGCAACCCCCTTATCCCATCTCTAGCCAAATGACTTCTGGCAGCCAAGGAAGTAACCTTGGGTAAAAACAATAGAACTTTTACAACAGGGATGTTAGCAACTGACCCTGAATGTATTTTATGACACCACCTTGGTTTAGTCTTGTTTATCTTCGTTCTGTGGTAGATACATTGTCCTGCGTTTCTGGAAAAAAAACTGCAGCCTGTGTATGCAACTCCAGTATCTATCGTTAGGCTATGCAGGGTGTGCTCTCGTGTTCATCAGCACTGGACCAATCCTCAAGACAGATCTAATATGGACCAGGATGGGCATGCAAAACAGTTTTAATTTAATTAATTGGAGTAACTTATAGCATTTCTGTTATGCTACCGGGAGAAGGCAAGCTGTACCTGGTCTGGTTCAAAGTTCACTTTTCCACATTAACAATTTGGAATTAACAGAGCTTGTTTTACACTTACCAGATCAACACTTCTGGATTGCGTGGCTGAGATGGTTTTGATCAAATGTTTCTTGTCTAAAACTGGATTTACTGTATCACTTAAACAGGGTCTCAAGATTACTTGAGAACTTGATTCCCTTTACTTTGTACAATTGCCCTAGTAACGTTAAGGAGCAGAAAGAAAAGGTCAGTAAAAATATTACTTACCACCATGTGAAAATTAATCAGTTTTGTAAGTAAGTAATCATTTTTTAAGTCTTGTATTTGTCAATGTGTTTCTCAAGGTGATTTGTTTGTGCCCAAGCATTTAGACCAGTAATATTGTTCAGGTTTAAACTCTTTGAGGAGATAAAGTGTTGTAACATAGCTGACTCTTTCTCCAAAGAAAAAAAAATATTTTAGCTGCTCGGTTCTTCTGAAAAATTGTCTTTAAACACAGATAGTTAATAGTCAGAAACCTTGTCCCAGTTGTTGGTGGCAACCACTGGTTATTTTTTTTTTTTTGGTAATGTTATTTTGTGTCAAGTTATAGAGCTAAAAGTTAAAAATATTTTGGTAAAGTTTACATGGAAAACTTGTCTAATTTGTTAACCAAGAAATTATGAACTTTTAAATAACTCCTATAAGCTGGTTTACCAATGTAAGCCCTTTAAATTCTTAGGCTGAATTTGGCTTGTGTTATTAGGAACAGTGATAAAGCATGTTGTTCTTCATCCCTCCTACCTGAGAAAAGTTAGAAATAAGTCTCTTACCTCTTGACTTTGTTATGGACCTTTTTCTGGCTAAAACTGTTGCTAAACATAATATTGATAGTGTAAAAAAACTAACCCACACAGAAACCCAAGCTGCACCATAAATCTTTCTCTGACGCTGCTTGCACTGGTTATGTAAATAAAAGAAAATTGATGCTGTTTGCAGAATTGTGATGATCTGGGTGAAATTGCTCTTGCGTGATAGAAATTGTATGCGCCTATGTGTGCCCTCTGTCTGTCTGCCCACCCACCCAACTCCTGTTGTTCTGGTTAGCTCTGTAGCTGGCATACATACCACACAACCACTAACTGAGGCTGAAAAGGTCCTTGCTCAAGGTTTCTGAGAAGATCATTACAGTGTCTGTTTTTATCTTTTCCTTGCTTAGCAAAGACCTTTTGATTGAAAAATATATTGTCTGGTTTGGAAGGAATTACTGCATCTAGTCAGACACTAATGACTTTCAATTGAATGTGGTGGATTTGGGTTCCTGTGCCAAACAGTTCATAGAGATGTAGTATACTGGGGGACGTTTCAGCCCTGTGCCTGTTGATCCCCAAGGATGCAGCTGATCCATCTATCTATCTATACACTTTTTTTTTTTTTTTTTTCTTAATTACATTGCATCTGTCAATAACTGATGGCCAAAATCATTATCAATGTGTTAATTTAAAGATCAGTCAGCATTTTCAAAGGCTGGGCAGTTTCAAGAGCTTTCTCTAAGCAAGTAGGAGGCTTTGTCTTATAGGCTGTGAGCAAGTTGTTACAAAACACAAGAGAGTTGGTAGGAGTTTGTGGAATCATAATTAATTGACAATGGTTTTTCAAAAACCACTTCTTTCAATTTGAAATAAGCTGTTAAAATAATTTAGAAGTGTTATGATAGTCCCTTGATACATGTTCGTAGCTTTGGGTTAAACACATAAATAATGCTGAAAGAACTATATTTAGTTCCAGACTGATCCAAGGACAAACTGAAAAACTGAAGGTCAAATAACAAAACAAAGAAAATAAAATTATAGCCCTCCTTATTCTGTTCTGCAGCATGCTGCTTGGCAGCCGTGAAGGTTCAATACTGGGGAATTTGTCACTTACAACTCTTTATGATTTGTACTTTAAGTAAAGCAAGTAAGCCCGGAGTGCATGTACTTATTGACAAAAGCACATCACTGAGTCCTGTCAGGCTGAATCTAAACTGCAGCTTCTGAGTATTGCAGAATTGCAGGGGCCTGGATATTAAAAGGTCTACGAAAGAACGATGACTTCCCCCATGCTCTGTCTTGACCCTTGTGCTCTAGGAGCTTCTGCCAGGAACTGAGCCAAACTGTAACCAGGTATTAAACATGGGACTAAGACAGTTGGATGATTGTTACTTCTTTATTTTGTTCAAATGTTGAACTACAGGAACTTCAGGTCACTCCTTACTTGAGCTAGCTAGAAGTCCTTGCTGGAGCAGGAGTTTAAATGGTTCAGGTGCAGAGCTCAGTGCTTCCAGTCACAGAGATAGGGCAATGAGCTTCAATCCATGGAAGACCACTCTGAGCTGGGAGTGTTTTTTTCCTCCCTGATAGAGGGGCCTATGCAGCTTGCTAATCCTGGCAGCACCCAAGGTAGGAGCTAGATTATATCATCTCTGTCTAGGAAAAGCATCTTGCTTGCATGGCTGCAGGCCACATAGGCACTGTTAGAGCCGTTGGACCAGATCTCAGTGGCTGTGACTGTTTGTTCAGCTTAAGATCTGCACAAGGTTGGTTAGACTCTGAATGCTCAGGCTGATGCTAAATTGATGATCATCAGTGATGTTATCTATTCATTCACATTTATGCTATATTTGACCTAATCTTGCCAAGCCTGATCATGCCGGCCTGTCATCTTCCCAGCTCCCCAGCATGCCCAAAGCACTCGCCTTGTGGCCAACCATGCCACAGCCCCTGAGGCCCGATCCCTTCTCTGGGGTATCTGCTGGCCGGTTTGCTCCAGCCAGTTGACAAATTCAGTTTGCCATGCTTTTATTAGAGGATATAGGTAGTAAACAGTGTAATTAATTATTTTCAGAGACTTCCTTCCTTTTAAAATAGTTTCATGCTAGCCTTCCCAATCCTGAGCTGTGTATGAAACCTTTCATTCAGTTAACATAGCAGGGTAGGCTCTCACACACTAACAGTGTTGTAAAATTGGTTAGTACACTTTATATCAAATGTGTGCATTGTATGGACAATGTTTATTCAGAAAAAAAAAAAAAAAAAAGGCTACTAGTTGGATGAAGATCAATGCATCCTTAGCAGACCTTAAAAATGAGTGGGAACACATGTGATACAACTTGGCTGGCCAATGGTTCCTAGGTGTATGCATTCAACTCTGAAACAGCAACGTTCAGTGCAACTGGCTTGTTTTTCTGAGATAGAAACAATTTTTTTTAATGTAATCTGTGTTTTTGCAATTTTATTTCAAGTCTAGTATTTGCATTTCAGAGGTGATGGGAAACAATTTCCTTATTACTATCAGCTAACTATCAGTCAAATTTCTTCTGTGGCAATCTCTCTTTTTTAAAAAAAAAAAATCTTTTTATGGTGGTGTATGTTGTGTCTAAAAATAAAAGAAATCAAATTAGAGGCCCAGTAATTAGGGCTATCCCTTCAGCAATTTCTCTGGAGAAGTGAAGAACAAATTGGGATTGTCCTCAGAGTCCCAGCTGATGCCTCACTTTTGGCCTGGTTGTTTCTTTGGTTCTTGAATTTATGATATGTCTAATCTTGACAATGTTTCAGAATAAGATGTAAACTGAGTTGTGGTTTAGAGTATTGGTTGAAGTCGTATCTTGGCCAAGGCTCATGTAAACTGAAACTTGAAACTCGGCCTTAGAAGAATTAGAACACTAATTCTTGCAAATATGTCTATTACCAGACATGTTTCTAACAAAAGGTTGTTTGCCCACTTGTTTTTTGCTTCAATGTTACAAGGAACACTTACATGAGCAGCATATATTTTCATCAGTTTAGTTGTGCTGTTCATTTATAGGTATGCTTTCTTTACCTCAGACTTTTACAAATTATTTGCAGACTAATTCTGAGGTCATAAGCTTAGATATGCATACATATTATTATTTTTTAACCACCAGATGGGTTAGGAATTTCTGGGTAGAAAAGGGAGTTCAGCAGTGCTATGGGTGAATGTGAGTACAGCTCTGGTTTTGCTTTAATAGAAAAATAATGTCACTTGCATGTGCATGCACAAGGAGGAGAAATAAACTTCTTTTTACTTTACTGACTATGAAAACAGAATTAAAAAGGAACTCCCAGCCATCACTATTTATGGTATGTCACCATAGCATCATTTGGAGTTGTTTTTGGAAGGCCGTTAACTTCACTATCTAAAAGCAAGCAAGCAACCAGCATTCTTCTATCTGCCAAGAGCAAGTTAAATAGATGCTTTAAAAATAGTCTTCACCTACGAAGAACATTTTGTTGTTCTTGTTTAGTCTGTAAGGGTGCTCAAATGCCCAAGTTGAAGTCACAGCTGGCCACATCAGGAGAAATAATCTTTACGCAACATGCTATCTAACTATGCGTGCCTTTGTGATGAGAGGAATATACCTTTCCTAGCAAAACCAAGAAAGAAATATCTTAGGAGCATAGAGGGCTCAATTATGATCTTTATTACCTTGCTGTAAAGCAAGAGCAGCACCACTGAACTCCTTGGAGTTGCCCTAAATTGAAGTGTGAGCTCTGAAATACAGAGCAGAATAAATTCACTTTATAACATGTTAACTTGGAGAAGACAAGTCTCTGTGGCAGTCCCAGCAGGATTACCAGCATTCAATCAATTTCAGAGCTTGTATATCCAGCATTGTAGGTAGGCTTGGGAAGCTTATTTTGCAATAGAAATGCCACTGCTCTTCCACAGAATTCTCCAGTAACAGCCAACCCCCCTAAATAATCATCATCCCTACTGTTCAGTGTGTCAGTACTAGAAACAGAGGCACAGGGGAATCTTTTGCAGTCCTGGCAGAAAATGTGTGCCTCAGAGAACAGGAGACTTTCCACTGGCGCAGGTCCTTGCTTTTAATGTCCTGCCTCTTTGGTGAGGGATGGCAGCTTATGGCACAGTTCTGTAGGGGGTGGGAATAAGCTTTCCATGCGGCTACAAAAGCCTCTGGCACTTGTGTTCCACTGCCATGGACAGAATGCAGAATTGCAGAATTTTTTAATGCTTAAATGCATTATTCAAACTCCAAAATACTGTACAGTTAGCCTGGGGGTGAAGGGAGCCCTAACCCTAATGACTTTCAGTTTTGCTATTTAAGTCATGAACAAGCGTTAACTTACTTATAGATTTGAGGACTTTGAGATTATTTTTGGTTCTATGTAGCAACCACAAGCCTAGAAATAAGATTTAGTTGGAGCCCTTTACCCATGCCCAAACTCTACTTCTTTATGCAATCATGCAGCTTTAAAACTGATGCTTTCAGAAAAATTCAAATAATGAGGGATTCATGATAAAGCCATGAGATTGTTTTGCCAGACTTATTCTTGCGAAGCAGAACTAATAAAACTTTAAGGAAGAAGCCTTAGCCAAGTTCTTGAAAGTAGGCTATTTTTATTGTGAAAAACAAAATTAAATAAAAAAAGGGAAAAAAAAAAAAAAGCTTGAAGATTGAAACTCAATTTAATTCATGTGGCCACGGTAGGCTTTTTTGGTGAGCTGGAACGAGACAAACAGGTGTCAGGTGCATGGGAAACAAAGTAGTGTCAGTATGTTGGCTATGAGCTCTGCTTCTTCCTCCTTGCATACATAATGCTATGATGAAAGTTGGCAAAAGGAAATATGATTGCACGTGATTAAATGTTGACAGCTGAGGAGTTTGGCTTTCGGTTTACAGAGGTTAAAATGACAAAAATAAGCTTGGGGAGTAAAGCATCCTATGCGACTTTCAGAGTTCCCTTTGCACAGTCCTGGAAAATATGAGCTGAAAAGAAATGTAACAAAGGCTGCAAGAGCAGTCTGATAAGGGGAAAAAAAGTTTTAACCCCCCCAAATGTTTGTTCTAATGGAAAAATTCTAATGCAAATTGCAAAGGAAAATCACTGTTTCCACCCCCTGGGTGTGTACTGTATCCCAGAGCAGTTGGGAAATTCATGTTAAGGGGAAAGGGGGACAAGTTTTCCCCTTTCCTGGACTTTTGATTTAATTATTTAGCCAACTCTGAGAGAATTTCTGCATACTCTAAAAATTCAGTAATTTCTGAAATATTGATCTGGGGAGGTCACTGAATTCCAGAGTTGGTGAGGTCAGGGTAATGAGATCAAGTGACAGGCCCAGTGGTACCCACTGATTTAGTTGTTTAGACACTGTAACCAAACCATGACCTTCTTGCTCTGCAGCCTCTTTGATCTAACTATGTGAAAACACAGCTGCTTTGTGGAGATCGCATGTTAGTATGCATGTAGGCGTTAGGGTAACTTTTCATGACATTTACTTCAATTATTCTGGCGTCAGTTTATAACAATGAGCATCGCCCATCTGCCCAGCCTTATCTGTTCCTCAGAGCCCTGGCTTGTTCTCCCCTGTTGTAACTAGTGAGAAGATCATGCAGCCTGTGGGATAGTTTCTTGAAGGGGCTCCCTGCCTGACCTGGGGGTGTGGATAGATGAAAGCCCTCCTGAGTGAGGCAGGGAGCCAGAACTAATCTCCATAGCCCTCCAGAAATATGATGGGGAAGGGGTGTGAATTGCTGCTCTTCTCAGTCCTGGTGGACTTGCCAAAGGACTTGTCCTGGTGGCTTCAGGTGGCCGTGACTTTCACAGTGGGCTCTGCCAGAGGACCTGCTGGCTTTTACAGGCTTTACATGATGAGTTTCACCAATTCACAGAATCACAGAATTGTAGGGATTGAAAGGGACCTCAAAAGATCATCAGGTCCAACCCTGCTGCCAAAGCAGGTTCCCTATACCAGGTTGCCAAGGTAGGCATCCAGATGGGCCTTGAATATCTCCAGAGAAGGAGACTCCACAACCTCCCTGGGCAGCCTGTTCCAGTGCTGTCCCAGGCCCAACACTGGCTCCTCAGTGCCTGCTTTCCCTGCAAGGAGGCCTTGGAACTGGTGATCAACAGGCAGGGTGAAGCCTCTGGTGTGGTGGACACATCTGCCTCTGTAGAAGTGCGTGCAGTGTGAGTCTCTCACTTTAGGGTATCTGATTGGTTTTTCAGCATCTTTGCAATACAGTGGTTCCCTCTGCAGGTGCTCTTCCATCAATGCCCCACTCCCTGAGCTGGAGTCCACGTGGTTATTTCCTTCCCCAGGCAGGAAAACGCAGGTATAGAGCAGAAATTAAATCTGCTAAAAGCTGTACCATGCTCCCATGGAAATACCTACCCAGACCCATATGAGATCATATGCTGGAGGCCAGCTGCTTCCTGCCCCAAGTTTAAACACTGTAAGCACAATAGTAAAGTTTGGTGATGTATGGATGTGACCTGGAATCATTTAGAGCAGAGGAGCTGGATGCAGAATTTATGTCTAGCCCAGGGCAGAGCACGTGGGCTCCTGGCTATTGTGTACTGTTGCCTTTCCACTCGCACACAAGCTTATCAAAATGTTTTTGCAGGCTTGCTCCGACTTCCCTGCACAGCTTTTAACTCTTCATTTGGGGACCTCTGCATCCTTTGTGAGCTCAGCTGTAACAGGTGGTGCTCAACAAGGGGCTATGGAGAGAGCTTGGCCAGAGCCAGGCTTCTGCAGAGCTTGGCAGGAGCCAGGAGCCCACAGTGCTGTCTCTGCAGGCATGCTGGCTGCTCTCCTTGCCCACAGGCGCAGGGGTAGATGCATTTAAACATAAATAGAAAGGCAGCCTGGAGTGCCACTGTGCTTGTCCCGATTTGAATGCATGCAGGAGGGGAGCATGGAGATGATTTGATGTATGGGCTGGCATCAGAAATACAAAGTACATGTGGAGCAATGCCCTACAAAGTCCAGCAAAAAAATCTTAACGATTTCCCTCCCCCACCACACACACTTCTGTGGGTGGTGTGGGGTACAGAAACCCAGCCCCATAGCATTAGGTGCTGAACAAATGATGAAAAGATGCTTGCTGGCCTAATAATCTTGGATGCATTGGAATCTAATTTAGTTCCTTGTGTCTTCATTGAATATGGTAGCAATAAGGCTCAGACCTTTAAAGTGTGCTCTGTGTTTCATAGGGAGGTAGTTGTCTTTCAAGGCAGATAGAGGATACTTCAAACTTTCATCCATACTGAAGTAAAAAAAATGGAAATACCTTCTTTATATGAAATTTCTGTTTGTTTTTAAAAAATCATCTTTTTTGTATGTAACATTTGCACAGTGCATGCATAAAAGGTAACAATCACTCTAGGCACTGGCAGATTTTTGCAGTGTGTGCAAAGGTCTGGAAGAAGCAGTTTTGGGAACGTCCTCCCTGCTGTCACAAAATGTTCCTTAGCTGCAGAAAAATAAATTACTTTAGGGAGTTTTTTTTTTTTTTTTTTTTTTTTTTTTTTTTTTTATCAGTGTAGATGTTCTATGGCAAAATTAACTCATTGAAATGCTGTTTTTTTTTATTCTTTTTGTTTGTACTTCTTCCTTGCTGTGGTGACCTGTCAAGCACCAAACCGAATTGGTAAACATGGTACAACACCAAAGCAAAGCTGCCAAACAGTCCCAATTAGATGAGGGCAGCAAGTATGTGTTTGTGTTTTACTGTGGATATCTGCGAGAAATCAGCTGAGCATTTGTAAAGTGCCTGTCTGGGCTTTTATTCAGATTGATTTTAATGTGGATTTATATCAGAATTTGTTTAATGAATGCCCGTGGAAAGAGTTTTTTCTGCTGCTTAGCATTACCTGTGTGAAATACTCATCCAAAACAGAAGATCTAGCTGAACATTTCAAAGAAAAATAGCTTTCAACACATGCACTTTCTGTTCTAGGTTAAAAGTACTATGCAGAGGCTTAAATAGCTAGCTGTATTCTACCTTTTCATATAAAGTGATAGCAAATAATAATTTACTTTTCTGTTTAATACTGTGTGGCAGCGACTTGGCTGTAAAGACTGGGAGCAGGCTTGCAAGTGTATGAGTGGCATGCTGCAATTCCATTGTATGTTGGAGGGGTGGAAGAAGGATTGCTAGAAACCTCCATGGGCTGCTATAAAACTGTGTCAGGAGTGTGTTGCTGCAGGGATCAAATAACTAAACCTGCAAAAAGCCGTTGTCTGTGCTCCTGATAGGATGCATAGATAATAGAAGGATTCTAAGAGAAAACTCTGAAACGGCCAAATTTGACAAGAACCGGAAAGTCGCGTTGCAAAAAGATGCACAGTTCAGATTTACGTGCTTTGTTACTTGTATGCAAATTGAAAACATTCACACGTGTACAGCAGGGAAGGTATGGCCAGAGCATTTTCACATGTGGCTCCTGAGGTGTTAAATCAGCCAGCACCTCGAATTTCTGAAATGCAGGAAATTGGAGTTGGATGCGGCTGCAGATCAGGGTGAGGCTGGTCTGCCCAGGAGACTGTTCACAGGAGTCAATGGGAGCATTCATGGAGCGAGGTACCTCTGTCTGTAATGCACAGTATTGCGGCCCAGTGCAAGTCGAGGAAATGGATTTCAGAGATAGGGTAGTCAAGGGAAAACTGGGAGGAAGGAAGGAAGTCTGTCGATACGGAGGTGTGTTAGTAAGCCGCTGAGAGAAAGCTGTTTCAGTAGAGGGTGTTAGGTAACTGGGGGAATGCTGGTAGTATTTTGTGCTTTACTGAAGATGGAAACACTTTGTTAAATTTAACCCCCTCTCTAACTGTTAGCTATCCAGTTATTACAGCAACCCCACAAAGGACATATGTGGCATTGAAATGGAGCAGATGGCTTGTGATGGAGACTGGGGCTGGGGATCACTTTCCCACAGTAACCCTCATGCTCTGGCTGGACTTCTACCCCTTGTGCCTCTGTATGGGCACGCTCCTACCCAAATGCTCCCTTAAGTCCAAATTGCCGCTGTCCTGCTGGTATAACAGTGCCAGCTGTGCTGTGTGTCACCCCAGCAGGCTGTCAGAGCAGGTTCTCCTTCATTAGGATCCTGGTGTTAAGGCAAAGTCCAACACACGCAGCAGGATCTGGGCAGGGGGGATGCTGAGGAGGGAGAGGGTGCTGCCGTGAGAGATCATGTTTCTGTAAGCTTTTCTGTAGGCTGTGCTCTTCCCCAGCTTACAAGTTGTGCTGGAGAGGAGGGCTGATGTACAGAAATGTCAGGCTGTACCAGAGCTGACTCGTGTTCTTACATAGTTCAATATTATGCTATATCTGGGAAGAAAGCCTGAATTATTCAGTCTCTTGCATAACTGTGTGTAAGAGTGTTTATAATCAAGGACTTGGGTTCTGTCCATATTTATGAATGACCAGGGCTTGGTCTGGGCATAGTTCCAGCACTGATACTGTGTGTGAATTGCACAAAGATTGTGGATACATGACATTGCTGCTCCACGCTAGGCCACGGGCTGGATGGGACAGCTGGCAGTCTGTGTTCCCTACTTGGATGAGTGCACGCACAGTGAGGACTGCTACTGTACAAGCACGCCAGCCCAGAACGCTTTGAAGTCCTTCTACTGATTTAGTCACTATCTCTGTTTTTTTTTGTCCTTCTGATCATTTCTTGAGTTACAGGCCATGCCTTGAGTGTACCAGAAGCCCATCTCCAGCAGAAATAGTAATAAAGAAAACAGCTATTATGTTTCTTGAGTACTAATTGTTGAATTCTCCTTTTGCCTTTTATTAATGGCATATGGATACAACATCTTTACTGTATCTGATGAAATGTTGGACAAAGTGTTGCCATTAGCTCCACAGCTGTTATGGTTGTTGATGTTGAACACTCGTACTTCTCTAGAGACCACTTTAAATGGGAACCTGATCCTGGCCATTACTGCCAACTCCTTTTGCTTTTGCCATCACTTAAGGAGTGGAAGCCTTGATGTTACCTTGGGGCAAAAGAATAGCAAAGCTGCTGTGTGTCTGTTTCGCTCACACCTAAGGGCTCTATTCCATAACGTGCTCCTCCTGCACTAGCATTGGGCTCCACCACGTAGGAGGTTGGTGTATTGCTTTCACTCCCTCATTATCATTTCATAACGAACTAGTCATAGGCTGTCTGTAGTATTTTCCTCCTCTTCAAGATCTCCTGTCAGGGTACAAGCCTCTGCTCACAGGACGAGCTCACAGATTGGTCTTCAGCCATTCCTGGAAGTAAGCAGGATCCTCTCTGCCTGTGTCTGATGGTGCAAGGCACAAAGCAGAAAGACCTTCCTGCCCTGAAGATCCTACCATCTGAAGCAGAGGAGTGCTGGTACTGCTGCATTCATCACCAGCTAATAGCTCTTGGCCGGTGTCCTGGATGAAGGCTCTGCCTGCTGTACTGACATCCATCCAATTTCGGTAAATACTGGATTAAGCAAGAGAGAGGCAGCAAGAAAATGTCACAGTGATCTCCCAGAAACAGCCTGTGATGTATGATTCCTTTGCCTCATCCTAAATGAATTAACACTGCTGTAGAAGTAAATGGAAAAAAACAAGCCTCTCTATGCTTTCTGTTTGTACATAATAAGAGGGGAAATTTTACTTCCTGACCAGGTCCTGACCAGGTTTGCAGGTCAGTAGATCCCTTTTGAAATGACATAGAATTAAGGATGTAGAATAATGTTCCTGTGGTAGCATAAGATACTCTAATTTCACTTCCCTATCCAAAGTAATCTCTTTTTCAAGAAACGCAACTACAAGTAAGTGGGAAGTTGCCCTATTTATTTCTAGCAACTATGAGTAGCTACTGACAACATAGGAGTTTGTTTTGAGTGTGAAGCATCTTTTCCCATTGCAGCATGTCATGGGTCATTTGGCCTTAGAAATCTTCTGTTGTGTCTCTTCTGGAGGTACAAGGGCGTTCCCATGTTGCTTCTAGAAACACACTTGTCTAAGTGCAAGGCATGCACCACCGAAGTTCTGGAGGAGCTCATCTTTCAAAGGAGGTGTCTGAAACTCCTTTTCAAGTTTATTTTTGTCTGAAGCCAGGATGCAGCATGTTGGTTGTGCACTCTGCTGGAGAAGTTTGAATCCTTCACAGCTCTCTGCTGGCTGGACCAGGGCAGCACTGTCCACATCCTGTGGCAGGAGTGCAGTCTGGCCATAAACAGTTAACGTCCGTACTGTGGGCTGTCACCAATTATCAGGAATGGCATTTTGCTTTGAAGGCTGGCTTGTTTTGGAAAGAAGATGGTGGCTGCTGTTTTTAGAAAGGAGAAAAAAATGCAATTACCTTTACCAAAGGAAGGGAGCAGCTCTAATAGGATTTTTTTTTATCAGACTATTTTTTTGACTATTTGGGTAATTCAGTGATTATTACTGCACAGCTCTTTTTCCTTAGGGGATGCTACACTGTTCCAAAAGCGTTTGTTAGTTTACTTAGACATTAAAGGGGTCCTTATGAATTTAGATTATGCTAAAGTAGTTCAAAGTGTCCCTAGAGGTCCAAGCTGCTTTGAACTTAACCTTTTCTGCCCAGTCTTGTCATATGTGCAAGCCTGAAGATTGTAAGCAAGAGGTCGGTGTTTCTCAGTCTTTTTAATACTTTGACCTATGTTACAACAGGAAAAAATAAACAAACCAGTATACCCTCTGATCTAGCTGGGAAGAAAGAGAGAGGACAGTTTCAGTGGGCCTCTTTGTGACCCTCTTCTTAACCTGCTCACTCTTCTGACCCATTAAATAGGACAAGCAGGAAAAAAAGCAAACAAAAGCCAACTTTAAATACCCGTTGCTTTACTTCTGATTACTTTCCTTTAAAATATGTGCTTGGTCTTCAGGGCTCCTTGAGATTTTAAATAAATAAATAAAAATTATAAAATGTGGATAATGAAGCATGTGAGACACTTGCAATTGGAAAAATATGAATTTTAATAAGCTGGTCACACTCCTTGTGAGCTATGTATATCACCAAGATGTGTGGCTTGATCCTCCGCTGGGGCTGTTCAAAATAACTGCAGTGACTCCAGTGGCACTACGCGGATTTACGTGAGGTGAGAATCTGGCTAGCATCCCTTATTATCTTCCAATGTGACTCTGCAGCTGTAATGCAATCTTATTCAGCTCGTTGGGCTCGGGGGCAAAAAAGTGTCCATGGTTATTTTTAGAAAAGAGCATCATCACAGGGGTTCATATGACTCTCTCTCATGTATTTATTTTTTATTGCTGTTGACCTACCTGAGCTCTTCTGGTGTTGGAAAACTTTAAAAAGAATAATTCAATATTTTTCTCCACCGAGGCAGCTGGATGGTAGGGTTTTTTTCCCCCTTCTGTTGCTTCACAGTGTTGAAGGCTATACAGGCAAGGCATTATTTTGCACGCGATGCAATGCAAGTCTTGCTTTTCTTGAAAGGTGGGTCTGACTGCACCTCTTTTCAGTTTTCAGGTGTCTCCGCACAGCCTGCATTCTCCTGTGCTCTTTAAAATAGAAATTTGACTGTTTTAGGGTTTTGTAGGTCATGCACTTCATATTTTCCCATCTGAAATCTGAGCCCTCAGACCTTATGGTCGTCCTGGCTACAGATAACCATGATGGTTGTTTTTCCCATTTTGCACTTTTTTTTTTTTTTTTTTTTTTTTTTTTTTAATCCCTGGGCTACAACAAAGGAGAGTATGAGGGCTATTGGTGTCCTTGATTGAGATCAGGGTCTGTTGCCCATCAAAAATCCTCTTGGATGTGCTCATCCTGTTTATACCTCTCCTAATATTGTTAAGGAGGAAGAGATTGGGAGCGTCAGTTATTTTCTTAAGCAGAAAGTGCTGCTGATTTCCCCCAAGGCATCAGCAGCTTTTTAAGAACGTTTAGAAGCGCAAACCCACAAGGTACCACTGGGCGTTATCACCAGCATTCTTCTTTAAACTATTTTTATTTGCACATACTTTATCTCCAGCACTTCTCCAGTCTGAGAAGATCAAGCAGACGCCACATGTACAGTGTAGCCCAGACAGCCAAATGACACAGTACTGTTTTGACTCGGAAGGCAGACTTCTGCTAAGCATCAAGGGGCAAACCTTTATCTCTGCACGTAGTGCTGAGGAGTGGAGGGAAGAATTCATTCCCTCAGATAGAGGAGCTGATCTAGATTTTCCATTGCAGTCTTCAACTGCAAGCCTGTGAGCTGCAAGGCTCTTTTCTGTAACGTATCTCTGGGACTACTCCACTTTCCCCCACAAACTTAGATCCACAAGCCTTGTGCAGCTTCATCTCCCTCATCTATTTCTCCTCTGAAGTTCAATTGCTGGGGGAAAAAACGTGCAGAAACCTCTGATTGATGCTCCCATAAGGGTAAATGAAAAGTTGTTGCACTCTCTTTTTGTCCCACCCGTTAATGAAGTCTAATCACTGCCTTGGTCCTGCTGGAATGAAGATTGCCAGTACCCCAAAGGAAGTGACTGATTTGCCCCCAGTAAATATGTAAACTGCAAAGGTGCTTCTTGAAGAAATGAAGAGCTTTGATGTAAGAATTTGTCACTAGATTGTAATGTACTGAGTCACTTGGACTGACACAGGTTCTGGGTTGCAGCTTGCTGTTGAGAGTGAAGTCTTGTCCCTTACAAAAATCCTTTTTTTTTTTTTTTTTTTTTTTTTTAAAGCATGAGGTCACCTTGTTCTGTGGAAAGTTTAGTTCATTTTTCTTCCCTGCAGTAAGGTATGCATAAATCAGACTGTGTTATGGTAGAGGTGCTCACTGAAACAAATTCCTAATAAAAGAATAAACATGGAAGTAATCCATCTGTACCCTGCACATTCCTCAGTGAAGCCTTCCTAGAAACACGGCTAGGAAGGGAACTACTGGAGTGGACAGGGATACCACTTGCTAGCAAATGCTGACAAATTAGGAGAGGTGCATTGAAGACATTTCTGTTCCCCCAAAAGTAAGTCTGATTCCCATTGTAGATTTAGGTTGCCAGCCAAGTTAATCCACCCCCAGCAAGCCTTTGCTTTCAAAAGCTGGGATGCTAATGCATTGTGCTGCTTGCGTTAGCTCAGATGTGCATCATCTGGACTTGCTGATTGCAGTATTGTTCTGAGTTTGGCTATCGAAACTGGCAACCCTGTATATTTATAAATACCATTATTAATCCCCGCCCATGCCTACCCTTTCTCCCTTTCCAAGAAAACCCCATTATCAGAAACAAACCACCTTTTAACACATCCAAATCATAGTACGTTATCTAGGTTAAATTTTGCATAGGCTTTGCCTAGATTTAATTATGGCTTGCAGTCTGTCTTGTCCTACCAGGAGATTACATTTAAATAATGCTTGATAAATGGATACTTATGACAGTTATCAAGCACTTAAGAGGAGTATCCATAGAGGAAGTGTAGGAGAGGCCTGACCAGTTTCATCTACATTTCCAAGTTATTCATCCCTAAAACTAAGTCAATTATTGATCAACGTTTAGATTTGAAAAAAAGAAGGGAAGAGTGGCTCTCCTTTGCAGAGGAGTTACTCTAACACTGCTTCAGCCCAGAGATGTATGCTTTATACTGTGTTCTCCAGCTCCTTTTCTTTTAAGCCCTCAGCTGTTCAATAGACAAACCTGGAATTCTTTCAAGAGCATTGTTTTTCCCCTCTAAAGGTGGGAGAGCTCAAACACAGAGAAATGATTTGCTACTGGTGCACCAGTCCATGTCAGAGCTAAGAAAGGACCTAAAATTGTAGGCTTTCTTGGCAGCGTGCTAGCTCTTATGCATTATATCATGCTCTTGTGAAAAATGAATACCATGAAACTATCTCTCCTCCACAGCGTAGCTGCAGTGTTTCCTGCGTATTGATAACAAAGCGAAGCATCTATAATAAATTCCAGGAACTTTATTCCAATTGTTCTGCACACAGTGATTACAGAGCAAGGGGAAAGTTGTGGTCACAACAAATGCCTCGTCACTGTCTGAGGGCTGACTTGCCTTGTTTGTGCCTTTCCTGCCCTGGGGCGTGTACTCTTGTGTGGTCACCTACACAAACGACTTGGGCTGCAAGGAAGAACACGCAGCTTTTATCTTGACTTTGTGCCCAGCCTGGGCCATTTTTGAAAGACAGACAGTCTGCAGCATTAGATGGCTGCTGTTACTCTGTACTCACATAGACAACGTGCATTCTTCTCATGTTTCATTGTCTGCCTATCTGCTGCTGCTCCCTGTAGCTTGTTTGGCCATGAGGCCTTTGTGCAGAATGATTAACGCTGTTATTTGCCCTCCAGCTCCTTGTAGACTGGAGCACGTACCCAAAAGAGGTGGTCTGGAACCATGATGGGAAGAGTGGGGAGACTGGGGCCAAGGTTTGCTGATATACTTTGTGTTTCCTCACTCCTGCAAGCACGCAGAGGAGCCAACAGGTGACCCTCCATGTACCCTTCACGCTGTGCCTGTGGCCTTGCTGGCTCTCATAGCTGTCAGTTCCTCGGTACTGTGGTGCAACTGCCAGCTCAGCACCAATCCTGCTGTAGCTCTCCCTTTGTAGGATCTGGTGGTGCATGTCTAGCCATGCCTTAAAACACAGTATTGACCATTCAGAAACAGCACGTGTTCTTGCTGGGAAGAAGGGCTATGTCTTAAACTGTTTCCAAATAAAGACTTGCTCAGGCTGTCTGTGCTTAATATTGATTTAACATATTTTTGCTACAACTCAGTTTGGCTTTTACTCTCATCCATCTGTGGAAGCTCCTTTTGTGCATTTCTTTCATTGTATGCATGGTGTCAATTCTCACCTAGCCCATCACCTGCTGAAAAAATCCAGAAATCCTATTTGTTTTTATTTGCTCTGTTGTATATACAAATCAGTGTTTTCATTTTCTGTTTTTTAAACAAAAATATCCATGAAAACAATTATGCAGTGTTACCCTTATATCCCTCCTTCCTTCCCCTTCTCCCACACCCTTCTATTCTTCCTAAACCCATTAAAAGCATATATAGTCATTTGGCTTTCCTGGCTTATTGCCGTATTTATTACATGAACAGGAACACACAACAACACCTGTGAGCATTATAAAGGTTTTATTGATCTGATGGGCTTGCACAGTACTGTGAAGAGAGGAAGGCTATGTACAAATGGAGTGGGAGGAAATAGTGGAGTCATGCTTATGGGAGATGCTACAAAAAGCACAGAGAGGAGGCCAGGGGGACTTGGGGAGTTCAGGTGTCTTTGTGTCTTTTTTTACTGATTGATTAAGGCAAATGGTCACCCCAGCCACAACTCATTCCCATGTATGCTCACATCCCTGATGGATCACGCTCCTTTCTGTGTGTAGGCCTACAGGTCAAGTGCAGCACTAGGCTCTTCGTGCTGTCTTGTGGTTTTGGGAATGGAACTGTCCTGCCACTGTGTGTTTGGGAGGTGGCAGTGGGAAGCAATTTCTGAATTTCTGTGCACACAGTCATGCTTGAACATCAGCAAAGCAGACATTTATATTTTCCGTGCTTTGTTCTTTTTCTTTCCTTTTTTTTTTTTTTTGGCACAGAAATAGTGAATTGTGTAAACAGGTGAGATAGTTCATGGAAACTTCTTGCAGGTATGCACTCACATTTGCACAGGTTTGTCTCAAAGCTTGATATTCTTTAAATTGAATTAATAAAATTGTTGCAAGTTTTTGTTGGTAATTTTGAGAATTGTTCTTGCAATTTTTTTTGTCTGTCCCTTTCGAGAAAGGGATAACATATACCAAAGGAAATTGGTATATGTTAATTTTAAGAGGTGTAAAGAGAATTAATTAATGAATTAAATCAGTGGAATTTTAACGTGAAAGTCAGGATCTACTGAACTTAAAGGCTCAACATCCTCCTCCTGTATTCCACTCAGTTCTCCTAGTTTACATGTGGGTAACCTTTATTTCAAGGTCAATGAGATTCTCTTGGTTGCAGACAGCATGATTAGTTAACTGAGGGCTAGCAGTTCTGTAATCACTAACCAGTGCAAAGCTTTAGCAGCCCAGTTTAAGCTGCCTGCCTATGTGTCCTCTGGAGCACCACTGTGGGCATCGCTCATTCTAAAAAGAGAGCCTGCATGGGTGCTCTGGGGCAGCAGAGCCTGTTTCTGACACGGAGCAGAGGCAGACGTTGCCTTCACCGACTAGAAGCCAGGCACAAACATGAAGCTCTGCAGTGATGTGCCATCCCTCCAGTGTGAGTTCAAACTTTGATGGACGAGTAGCTTAATGCTAGGTGAAGTGGTTAGAAGAGCTGTGGATTTTTACTTCTCTCTGCCAGAAGAGAAGCGCCATCTGGCCAGGACAGGCTAAGGCCCAGTTCTCCATAGCAATGTTCCTTATCTGCTCTTGGAGAAATAAACCAGGCTTAACGCATAGTTCTGTATGATGAGATGACGATGTTCAGGATCACAAAGAAGTGTGATCTTTGATCACCACAGCTCTGCTGACAGAGCTCTGAGCACTTGGTCCTGACAATGGTGACCTTGCCACACCACAGTGGAGCACTGCACTGCTAATGCAGGGTGTTCTGGCAGTCCTGTAACACTTCAGATTTTGTGCAGCAGTCATAGTTTTGCTGTGGTTGTGTGAAGGATAGAAAGAGAATGGTATAGGTTTGGTCTTGTGGATGTGACATTTTTAAGAACCCTGTAGTGCTTGCCCTCCTGTCGTAGGCTGAGGCCAGCTGCAGTCCTGGGTTAAACTCACAGCAGAAGAGGCAAGATAGGGCAGGACAGCAAGTTAGATAATACAAGGGTTGTGGAATTTCTCTAGGAACAGTTATGCTTTTGTTTACCCTTTATCACAAATTAGGTTATTTTTTTCCCCATAAAAGTCAGTGGAACTATGTCAGTAGAAAATCCTGTTAGGGAAGATGATTCCTGAACACTGACTCCTGGTTTTAGTGAGGTTTTCTGTGTCTTTCCTAGAATAATTATTTTCCTCTTGGCATGTCAGTAACAAAAACATGCATTTGGAAGCTCATGTAGTTTGAGGAACTTAAAAGGTATTTCCTGCTTGATAAGGTCCATTTTTAAGAACATAATGTGTTTATTACAGGTTATCAGATCACATCACTTATAATTTGCTCAGAAAAGCAATCGGTTTCTTAGATTAAAATGGCATTGAAGAAAAAAATCAAGTATTTCTTAATACAGTGCCCTTTAGCCTATCTGTAGAAGGTTTTTTTTTTTTTTTTTTTTTTTTTCTCCTTGTAGTACCTATTTGCACAGTGCCTAAGTGCTGAAGTCTATTTTCCTAGAGCTATGGTTTGCATGAAATGGAACTCAGAAAAAGTGCAGTTTGCCCTCTACAAAGGCTTAATATAAGACCTAAGCACTACTTAGAGTTCAACGTAAGCCCTGTTTTGATGGGCTGAAGTAGAATACCTGCTGACTCTGTGCACAGTGATGAATTTCACCTCTACGGTTTGATTTGCAATTGATGTTAATAAGGGGATGGCTTACACGGAAAGCAGAGAGCGTGAAGACAAGTGTGGAGGCCCTGCCTTTGGCTGGAAACGATAATAGGTGTGGTGCTCTAAATTTAACGTGGCTTTTTTCTATAGCTTGTGAAATACAGGATTGAGTAGGCCTGTCAAAAACTAAACAAAGGCACATTTTCTGCTTTCCACTGCTTATGGGACAGCCCAGCAATAAACAGTAGTAAGCAGGCAAAAGGTGGCAAGGAGAAAGCATGACAGGGTGAGTCTGGAAAAGACTTGTGAGGCTCTGAGTCCAATCCCATGCGACTGCAGGCACCTGTGTTATCCTGTAAGTCTTTTCATAAACTGGTAAAGCCTTAAAGCTCTATCTTATTAGGTGATGTTGGCTTCCCTGTGTGAATAAGCTCCATAACACATGCTCTTGACTTCGTGCCTCAGAACTCATTAATTCAAAGTTTGGTTATATATATATATATATATATTTTTTTTTTGAGACCAGTAAGAGGTGGTGTTGGGTAAGATGCAAAGGAGCCAAAAAATCAGCTTTGCAGTCAGATTTTGGGAGAAGTTTTGCAGAGAGCCAGAGGGGTGGATGGCTTATTCATATCTACGGAAACAGGAGAAAGAAAACATGAAGACTGAGGCCTTTGATAGGGCAGAAAAGAGGGGAGGCAGAAAAAGGGACTGAGAGGTGTAGCAAAGCATGTGATTTTTTCAATCCGTAAAAACAAAGATCAGAAGACTTAAATTTTGAATTCTCTTTGTAAACATAAATACCATTTTAAGTTGTTTTTTTTGTTGTTGTTGTTTTGTTTTTTTGTTTGTTTGTTTTTGTTTTTGTTTTTTTTAAATTCACTGATTGTAACTGAGAATTTTGGGACAGCCTTACAAAGCTAAGCACTGAGCAGAAGCCAGCAGTGCTGTGATACAGAGAGAACCAGCACATGCAGAAAGCAAACTTCTGTTGTGCTGCCCAGCTTCCTGACAGAACAAGCCAGGGGCTGCGTGTACATGGTTAGGGCTTTGAAATGTCATTGGCAATGGGGAAAGGAACATGTCTGAGTCCGCTATGGCAGTGGTCGCCAAAGTGGGGTGTGTGCAGGGCACGGGGTGCCCAAGACAATTCATTGGGCTACAGGGAGAAATATTTTATGTATCGTTAATAAATAAATAAGTATATAAAAATACCATTTACTTCATCTTATACTTTCATAATTTCTCTTTTTATGTGTTTTATAAGGTATGTAATATATTAGTACAGTAATACATGTATATAATTTAGAAATAAATAAATATACATATATTGGAGGTATGTGCTCAAAAATATTATATTAATAGTATGTGTGATCAAAAAAGTCTGCAGACTTATTTACATTATTCACCCTTGATCACATTACTGCCCTACTACAGGAAGGACAAAATCCTTGTCACCTTTATCATGTTCAGGCCTTGCTTCTGATTTCTGTAAGTCAGATTCTGTCAGCCTTTCTCATGCTCTGTAATGCTTTTATTCCAGCAGTACAGCTAATTAACACAACCATATCAAATGAGATTACTTGCGGAGTGGGTCTGATCCAAAACCCACAGAGGTCAGCTGAGGAAATCCCATGGTCTTCAGCACATGTGGGATAAGGCCCGGAAGAAAGATCTTGTTGAAATTGGCTGGTTGAATGAGTCCCTAGCTCTCGTCCATAGATTTGATTGAGCTGTGCTAACCGCTTTTTTCTGAGAAGAAGTAAATAGATAACAGCATGTTTGTGTATGGGTTTGTGTTCTCCTCCTTTCTCTCCCCCCCTCCCTGCACAGCCACAGATCCAGCACAGAGCAGACGTGCCATGGTGTCAGTGTCCCTCTGATAAAACTGGGACTCTGTCTGATGCGCTTGCAGTCAATTGTGCTTGATTTGAATAGGAGATTTTTATTTTTTTTAATCTATTTTTATGCAGATTTTAAAGCCTGTAAGGTAATGAGTCCGTAAGTCAGCAATTAATGCTTCAATCTTTCTGATACCCAGAATCTCAGAAGGAAATGGATGAGATCCGGCTGTTATAGATTTGTCCAGCCTTTTCTTGCTTGGGTTACATTAACCCTGTTTTATATGCTGAGTTTGGTACTTGGGTAGTTCCAGATTTTTGCAAATGTGAGATTCAACTACATGGAAGACTGTCCGAGTGTGCATAGTGATATCTCCCTACTGCATCCTTCCTCCATTTCCACATTTATATTTCTGTGATAATGGCCCTTTTTCAAGGTAGTCTCACAGTAACTTTTACTCCCCTTAAAAACTATGTGCAGGGACTGCCTGCTCATGACTCTGTCCTCATGTTTTTCTCCATAATGATCACAGCAGGCTTGAATAATGAGCTTCAATTTCTGTTGTTAGTGCAGGTCATGGAAGCACTGTGTCCAATTATTTAAATAAAAAAAAAATAAAACTGTTGATTATATATTTTAGAAAATGATTTTCTGTTTTCATGTGAGGTCCCGGGGTAAATGACATGTACATTAGATCTTTTATTTATTTTGCTTGCCCCTCTGAGGGTATGATCTTAGTTACACTCACTGAGAGTTGCCTGTGTACAAACATAGGATGCTATTGAATGTATGAAAGTGTGCCTAACATTCCCATATTTACAATTCCTACATGTTCAGGCTGAATAATTATACACGACGGTGCAGATAATTAGGGGTTCATGACGGCACACACTCAGTAGAATTGAGCAGCCAGTTGTGTGTCTCAGCCGTGTGAGAGCTGTGTCTCTGCTCTTCAAATTATAGCTTTTGAGGGCCAAGGTAATTTTACACACGGAACCAGTAGGGCAAAGCCTGCAGTTCAGTTTCGGTTTTGCCTTGCATGGTGCAGGGCAGGCAGCAGCCTGCTGGCTCTGTGCTTCTCAGGGCTGAGCTGTGCATTGGTGAGATGGGGCACCAGGAGAACAGGAGCCTTGTTCTCCTTTCTAAGGTGCACACTTAATGCATACACCTCTATTAATCTCATCCTTCTTTCTCTCTATTTCCCACCCCTATATTTCTTCCTAGAGTTTCTGTTGCAGCTGGGCACTTCTGTCATCTTAATGCTCTGGCCTTTGTGGTCAAAACTTCTTTGCTCTGCTGTCCTCAGGTGCTTGTATTTGGACACATATATAAATAATGTGACAACTTCTTTTTTTTTTTTTTTTTTTTTTCTCTTTAGAATATGTCGAGCACCTGCACCTTTGTTGCTGGGGTATTCCTGTGCAATGGTTGGTTAAGATAGAGCCCCTTTGCTTGCATAGCTAAATGTGAATTTAAGAACTTTGTATTTTGACACCCCAGTTTGAAAAATGTGGCTGCAGGCAGTGATGCAAACTGCATAATGTTTCTCCTCTAAAATGAGAGAAACACCAAAATGCATTTCCAATAAGCAAGCATAATGTGGAGTATGCAGCCCCTGGGTTACTTCTTCTTGTGTTTTTTAATTAAATCCAGGAAAGTTTGTTTTGTTTAAAAGTTTCCTAGCCAGGGAGTTGTATCAGCTGAGCGCAGAAGCAAGGCCCTGGCAAAGTCACTTGCAAGGTGGGGAAGCCTGAGCAGCTAGATTGGATGCTGCAATTACCACGTACTCACAGCGGCTTGACTGCCTGAGCTGACATACTATCTTTCCTAAGCACTGAATTACCTTTATAAACAAACAAACCACCACCACAGGCTTTAGAGACCAGCCACAACTTGCTGGAGGAACAATAGGAGCAGCGGTAGCGCGGGCTGACTGGTCCGCTGGTGTTTCACAAGAGCCTCTGAGTCATGGCACCGCTGTTCCCTGTGGTGCTTTGCCAGCCAGGCACAGGTAAGAGGCACAGCTACCCTTCTGCCAAGGTGCCAGCAGCTGCAAATGTGAAATCCTCCCTGCCTGAGCTCAGTCCCAAGCACTCCTGATAGCCCAAGCCCCAAATCTTGTCCCACCACCAAGTCCCACTGTCAAAATCTTTTCCTTTCTCAAGTGCTATGACTCTGTTCAAGTAGACTTGTTTCAGATTCAAAATGGCAACTCTTCTTCTGGCTCTGATCAGTCAGGAGAGAAGAATAATGACAACACCTTCATTTTCAGGAGGTCTGAGCCCACAGGTGGCCTGCTCATAGTAGCAAGTCTCAGTTTCCTCATCTGTTGCTAGTGGAATAATTAATCCTCCCTGCCTGCGCCTCATTGAGCGGTGAACCATGGCAGCCACAGCTGCTGAAGGATGCATGGTCTCCTTTGGGTGCTCACATTTGGAAGTTGAGAATGTACTTCAAGTCTGGTGGTTAGGAGTAGATTAGAAAATGAGTTGTTTCTCAGTTTACATTGGAGAGGGGACTTTGGTAGCGATTCTTCACCACCTCAGTGTGTCTTTTAGAAAGTGCAGTCCTTATGTTTGGGTGTGGTGACTCTGAAAGGGTAAATTTTGCATTTTTTTTTTTTTTCCTTTTCCTCCTCCTTTCTTAAAAGACACTTCAGGTTGTTGGTAGTAGCTGTGGATTAGAAAACATCCTTTACAGCTGCTCGTATGTCCATGTGTATTCTCTCTGTCCAGAGGTTTGTAGAAAATCCTGCAGCGATGTGCTATAAAGTTCCAAATGGTAGTGGTGGTGTGATTGTGCATCTGTTTGTGCTTGTGCCCTCTTAATAAGGTCTGTAGATAGAAGGCTCTATGCTCTAAAACATGTTTAATGAAACTACATTGTAGGGTAAGGCACTAAAATAAAAGTCAAGTGCTTGATCCTAATAAACCTTTCAGTTAATAAAAGCCTAAACATGTCTGGTGCTGCTTTGTGAATTGTTAGCTTGCTTGGTATCTCTGCTTAGTCTCCCATTTAAAGAGGCAATATATTTGTCTTTGTAGATAAGCTGTTGCCAGTTTCTAACCAAAACCTTTTTGTTGCTGTCTTTACTTGTGTGGCTGCATTGGTGTGGAAGGGGCCAGTTCCATGATTTTATCACTGATTTGTATTGGTAGCACAAATCCCTCCCTGATGGAGAAGGAGGGAAATAGTCCCTCTTCCATCGATAGCAAACAACAATTAGAGTGATAGTTAATCACTTGTTTATTTATAGACCAGAATGAGCTATGCATCCATCTAGTCTGACTTCCTGTGTATTCAGGCTGTTTTCCTTCAGACTTGCTAAGGGAAGTCCTGTTGTTAGGTATGGTGTGTGGTGGGGCTTTTTTATTTTTTATTTTAAGGATAGAAAAAAAAGGCAGTCTTCTAAAAGCTGAAAGCAACAGTGAGTCCCCTAGCTCCCCTGGTTAATTGCTTTAATCTTAATGCGTCCCAAGACATGTCATCTTAATTCAAGGTTATGTTTCTGTAATGGCTATACCAAGCTCCATGCATTTGTTTTGGCTTTATCAGGGAGGATGGAAAGCTGCTCGCTCTCAGAGCACTTCCCTGCTTAAGTCTTTGTAGGCTCAATCTCCTTTCGGTGCTGGAGGTACGATCTGTGTTTTTGCTTCCTAGATGTATCGCCAGGCTGCCAGATGACTTCATTTCCCTCTTCTGTAGTTGCAGCCTGTCCTTGTTGCTCTGTGCTGTCCTACCAATCTTTGTGTCAATGTTAACTTTGCCAGGAAAGAGCTTTAGAGACGCTGTGTCTAAGGGAAGCATTTCACACAGTGACTGAACTGACCTCATGGCTTGCTGCTGCCAAAAGGGATATTTCCCTTCCCATCACCCCTGTCTGGTGCTGACTCTGGCACTCACTTGACCGTTCAGTGGACCTGTCTGGCTAACTACATGGGCACCCTTTACTTTCCTTCTAGATACAATACCACAGGCAAAAGAAGTTTGTTTTTGCCAGTTTTGTTTGCTGATCTAGTGGTTGCGTCAGCTCAGGCAAGGATCAGATGGACGCAGGGAAAACAGCAGAAGGGGATACATGGAGATGGGTAAGAGGGAAGACAAATACTTTTCAGCAGTTTGCTCTTTCAAGCAAGCACTTTAGGTTGCCTCAACTGCCTCCTGCAGCCCAAGTCTGATAGGTGACCTGCTGGCTGAATTGTTCCCCTAAAAATATCATGGTCAGGATGGGATTCCTGAAGTTAAAGTGAGCAGAACTGTTGCTGGTGGTGTATAACACCCAACAGTTATCAAATAGCTGCCAGGACAAATTTCCAATTGTAAAGTCCTACGGCCACTCCAGTGGCTTTACAGCAGCAGGATGACAGAGAGCCTGGTGGACATGTCCCTTGGCACAGAAAATCTGGGGTCAAATTTATAATAGCTGTAATTCATGATTCCTTTTATTAGTGAATGGGAAATTATCCCTGGAAGTTGTGCTGCTGAGGCACCTGCTGATACATACCTTGTGGTTATCAGTTATGTTTTGTGGCCAAGAATTGAGCCAGTTTTTAGTTTGTCTAATCTAGTATCATATTAGTTCTCCATGTAGTGTGAGGTCTTTTAAGCAAAATTTAAATGGTCTAGTGCTTCTAGTGCACTGGACTAACCCAAATTGATTCTATTGAAAGGGTTATATTTATCAACCATAGCTGTATCTCTGCTGGCCGGGCCCCCCCCCCCCAAAAAAATATATATATATATAAAAAAAAAAATGAAAGGCTTGTCTGATAATACTAAAAAGCATTAATTAAAGTTTTCATCTTTCCTCTAATTCCTTGTTGATGGCATCCCAAATTGATAGTTCCATTATTTTATGTAGGGATATTGTCAAGCTAATTGACTTGTTACCTCTGCTTTTCTCCTGTCCCTTTACATTTTGGGATTATGCTGGCAGTCCTAATACTCAGAGTGTTCTGGTATATGCTAAATTCAGTATTGTTAGCATAGAGAGTCTTAGCCATTTTGTTAGGTATAAGTTATGTGCTGTTATGATCACTATTTAATTTTCAGACCATTCACCTTCATCAGGATGCTACACTGTGCTTTCCTAAGTACAAATTCTTACTTTCCTATTGCATGTGTTTAAGGAACACTCCAAGTGTTGTTTGTTCAGACACAGATAGATGTGGATGCAAAAGTGAATCCAATCAATCTCATAAACCACTTCAAGTACGCATCCACTTGCTTTCTTCCTCACATACTTCCATTTTTCTCTTTCCTTTTCTGAGAATCCTTTAGAGTTTATCTTTTTGTATTTTCTCTTGAGGGTAGAAAGATATTACACCAACTGAGAGGTCACTGAGCTAGAGTGGTGGTCATGGGAAGGTTCTGGACTTTTGTATGGCTGTGAAATAAAAGAGAGGGGACAAGGTTCTGCAGCAGAGAGCCAAGTGAAGGGAACAGAACAAAACTAACAGCAACTGCTAGGACTAGTGTAGAAAACCTTCAGCCTTGCATATTAGGTTTTCCCTGAGCATTGTTCAGCATGGCAGCTTCCCAGGGGGAGGAGAACAGCACTTTCTGAAGTGTTCCATTTTGAGTGCATGGTAGCAGAATGTCATCGTAGTTCACCTCTGCTGCAGGTACACCTTCAAGGGATATGTGAAAGGTGGATGCTCAGCGTACAGGAAAGGGTGACGTACAGAATTCCGTGTGGAAAACAAACAGCAAGCAGACACATAAAGTAGTTAAATACTCATTTTGTTCTGTGGGGAATTGAGCAGTTACAGTGTGTGGGTGTGTGTATGGATGTACATATATGGATGTATGCTTTAATATAAAAACATGGTTTCTTGAAGGAATCAAAAGTAGTCTAGCTTGAGCTACCTACTCTGCAACTAAACTAGGAATAGCTAAATAAAAGAGCCATTATGCAGCGTGGTATGCCATCATAGGAATCCATCGTCTTTGCCAGGCATTTACATTGCAGCCACTGTTTCCTTACCGCTTTGAAGATAAGCTTTAATATTAAAGAGTTCCCAGAGCTCTAGCAGTGGCCAGAGAGGGTCACTATTTTCCAGTTTACCTCATGGGGCACATGGTATGTTGTGTACTTCTACACTTTACTTGGTTTGGGTGCATTGTGCTAATACTTCCTCCTCAGTGTCTTTTTTCATACTCATCCAGTTCAAAGCTTGTAACCCATTGCTTTTTTTGCTGTGACGGGATCTTTCAACCTGGCTCACTTAAGAGAGGCATCAAACTCCCCAGCAGTAAGTGCACGTATTTGTCTCCAGGCCTCTAGCTTCATGTTTATGGTTAGCTCCTTGGAGACAAACTGAAGCTGGAAATAACAAAATAGGTCTGTAATGAGCATAAAAATAAATAAATAATCATTGTTTTAGTTAGCACTAAAAATACACAACTGTAATAATTACTGAACCTATTCCCTGGTATCTGAGTCTATGCCTTATTTGAGGTGTGGTGAGGTAGTGCTGAGGATCCTGCATCCCCTGTCCAGTGTGTGACTTCTGAACCTCTGCCTTTCCTTTCTCTCAACAAGAGCCTTTCTTCCTGCCAGGGTTTCTGTAGTTTATATTGGGCCTTGCTCCTGTGCTCTTCTGTTCTAGATCTCAAGTCTCTCGTTGGTCCTGTTATTTTTATCAACTTCTTAACGTGTTTTAAAGCCTCTGGTTTCTTTGTTCTTCCTCTGGAAAATATCCAATCTGCACCTGGACTCTTGCAGGGAGAGTGAAGAAAACTGGCTTCTCCAGGCTTCATCTGTCCTCTTGCCTCTGAAGGAGAATCGTTCACAGTAATGACTCACTATTGTTACCTCCCTCTGGAATTTTAGTCTGTGGTGGTAGTTAAAAAGTAATGGGCTGATAGTATGCAGACTTCTCTTCCCATCAGGGGGCCTCGTGATGATGATTTATTTATCATTTTCACTTCAGCAGGAGCTAGGAACCCCTGTCAACGATCAGGGCTTCGCTGTGCGCATGAAGGCTGTGCAGTGTAATGGAAAGATGGTCACCATCTTAATGAACTTGCCATTGAGGTGTTGAAGCCTTTGGCTTTCGTGTGCCAGGAGTGCTAGAGGCTTTTTAAATAACGGAGAGTGGGTGAGTTGGGACAGGAGTGCAATAGGGGGTCCTTTGAGAAATGCTTCATGTGTGTGTGTCTGTAATGCATTTGTATGGTACGTTACTCGTGCAAGAGTCTGTCATATGTTAAAGACTCAAGAGTCGAAGGAACAGGCAACAGTAACGGACTTTCCTTTGTTAGCCGAGAGCAATGGTTACAAATTGCATCCACCAGCCCACCAGATAAACAGTTCAAGAAAGAACATGACTGATATGCAAGCAAAGACGCTTCATTAAAATTAGCTCTTCCTGTCATGTGCACAACTGCTCCATGGAAAAGAGGACTGTTACTGTGTGGATTATGGATGATCCAGATGAACGGACTGTGGAGTAAGCTGTCATGTGCTGTGACACCAAGCAATGCAAATCAATTCTGTTCCAGGAAAACCATTTCTATGTCAGCCTGTACATGAAAATTATCTAACTTGAACAAAGGTTTCTTTAAAGTTAAGAGAATTATTCTTAAGGATTGGAGCTTGTCTGTGTCATGGAGGGATGGACAGAATGGACTTCAAAGTGCAGTCAGAAGATGAGATAATGTGCATCAAGCATTTTTTTTTTTTTATAACCACCGGCCCAGAGAGGAACGTGTCAGCTTATAAAGTACACTTCTCTCTGAACAGTCCAACCGTCCGTTTTACAAGTAATGCACAATGCTCCTGCATTTTTCAATGATTAAAGAAGGAAAATACCTTTCAGTCCATGCTGCTCTGGGTTTAACAGTTTGTGCGTACCCAGTGTTGCTATTCCTGCTTCTACTCACTTGCTCAGTCGCCTTGTTGTTTGAATGGGTGATTCAGAGTTCCAGGAAACCCTGGATGCTTTTGTTCCGCTCTTAATCTGGATGGTACTTGGGAGCAATGCTTGAGTTCACTTTTTTTTTTTTTTTTTTTTTTTTTGCAGTTTTTTGAGTTCAGAGTATCTCCTTAAGTTTGCTTTCTGTGATCCTTTCATCCAGTCTGTTTGAAATTCTGCTTTTCCTTTGGCTTTGTTTGGCATTGATTCAACTACCTTCTGTTTTGTAGTAGTAGTTCTCAGCCTTGGCTAGTGGCCCACGATAGCTTACACAGACTGCGGATGGTGACTGCCTCTTCAAGCACACTAAAAGTCAATTAAAATAGTTTCACTGTTCTTCCTGTCTCATTCCTACAGTTGCTAAAGGGTATTCTGTTGTTGCTGATGTAGGCAACGATATCTGTGCATACACCTTGCTCCTATTCACATTCTCTCTTATATGATGAATTCGTGCTATGAAAAGGACTGAGCTATTCATCATGTGGGCTCAGCTCTTGTCGGCCCATAGGTACCTCATGGAGGCATGACTAAGATGCAAAGAGGAGGCTGGATTTATTAGTGTGTGTGTCTGTATTTCCACAAGCCTTTGAACCCAGCTTCCAAACTTCCACTTACTGTTCGTGTGTTCAGGAGGATGGAAGGATCACCTCTTCCTCCTTCCAGGAATTACTTATATTGTTTTTTGGTGACCACAATGCTTTTCTGCTTTTCACTAAGGGAGCTCCAGACATTCTTCACTTTAATTCTAGTGGTATTAAATCATGCAGCAAAATACAAATCTCTAGACTTGCACTTTTAGATGTGTGTGTGGTAGCTTCTCGTGCTTAATTCTGGGGCTTTGCTGCCAGTTCTGGGTTTATTTCATGATGTAGTAGACTAACATTTGTTCCCTGAAGCATTCTCATTTTCCAGTGGCTCCTTCTATGCCGCTTAATGCGGCTGCTTCAGCCACCTTCTAGGCCATGAGATTACTCCTCCAGAGGTGTTTGTGCCTACTTTGTATCTGCGTGGTTTGGAAATGAAGTGGAGGGAAAAAATGTACTTTAATCACTGTGATATCTTTGAGAATAAAGAAAAAGGGAAGAAGAGGAGGAATGAAAATCTGGGCAAGAAAAGAAATCCAGAGGCAACCTTTCTCCTTGTAGCATCCCAGTTCCCAAGTCTTGGGGAGCAGGCAGTGTCTCCAGTATTAATTTCAATTTTATCTTTGACTGTCTGGTAATGTACAGTGTTATAACATCTTTCCTATAATTAAAGGTCAGACAATGTTGTCATTGTCACCCTCTACTATAATGGATTATAACTTGGTAAAATAACTAACAGTGAGCTGAGATTTTTATGTGAGCTCTTGGTCTGAGCCAGCACTTCCTTTATTTCTAATCTGGCATACTTAATTATAGGTGGGTCTGAGAGCACCACAAATTAAGGCTGTGTGATGCTCCCATTATACAACTCTATTTTTCAATTGTCTATTGTTTTATCAAACTCCAACCAGCTGGGCTTGAAGTTTTCTAGGGCTAGTGTCTTAGGTGGAATTATTGAAAAATCTCCGTTAAAATGAGGTTCATCATTTCTGACAGAGAGGCTTAAGAAAAATGTTGTTTTGCTTGTTTTATTTTGGGTATTTTTCTGGGTTTACTTTATACTTCTTAGAGGTCTTTTTTGACTCTTATATTAGTTTCCCCATGCTTTGATACAGGTGTGCAATATTTGGTGGGAGAAGGTGTTTTTTGTGTCAGTGGATGTACCCTTTGCCTTTCTCATGCAAATTTGGATCAATTGGAAGCCTTCAAAAATTGCAATTAGCACACATTCATTGTAATCTTGCTTTTTACCTATTTATAATGTTAAGCTAATATTTCTGGTTCTGTCTTTGCTAAGCATATTCCTACCCTTTGTGCAGAGGGTTGACCAGGCAGGCAGTCCCTGCGAGCATCTCAGCTTGCCCCAACTACAAGAACTCAGAAAACACTTTACTGTAGCTGATTCCCTGTGCAATAGCATCAGTATGGTTTGGGCACAAAAACTGCAAGCAGGGTGCCTGTCTCACCTCTCTGCTAGCCCCTTTCCTCTCCACTCACCCATCATCTGTTTGCAGTGTGGCTGGGGAGGTGGGAAAGTTTGGGTAATGTGAATGTCGATATGATGAGAAAGGAGGGGACTTGTGCAAGTGGTCTGGCAAGAATGGGTTTAGGGAAGAAGAAACTAGGGAAAGAGCTGCATGGAGGAGGATGAATGGATGAGGTGGAAGAACATGGGTCTGTGTTAGGCAGAGATCTGTTGGGGAGTGCTTCAATTTTGCTGCTCTTTCTCCCTGAGGAAGTATTGGTGAGACACTCTGGCAGGCTGTGCCTTGCAGCTCCCTCACATGAAAGACAACCTGCTTCTGTCAGCTTTGCAGTTTGCTCACTTGGCAGAGACCTCTGCTGCAGTCCTAGGGTCTTTTGATGACCCCTGGGGATGCAAAGTGATGCAATGTGATGGATTTTTAATGAGCTTTTTAAAAACCTGATAACTTGCATAGAGAAAATTGCATTAAAGGCACATTATGGAGGTTGTAAAGTCATCACACAAAAGTTAGAAAATGACGGAACCAAGTTGGGCTGTGGACCATTAATTCAGGCACTCTGCACATTTTGAAATGATCTCTGTCTCCCTGATCACATCCGTTTCTGCTCGTCAGGACCTCTGCAATGTTCCCTGCGCAGAATGGGTGGTGCCCCCACTGATGTTAACTTTAATAAATAAGTTTAAAAAATTATTTCATGTGCAGTGTAATCATGAGGTCTGTCTGCATTTATCCAGAATGGTCTGAAGGGAGGTGAGTTGTCCCTGCAGTCTGTCAGAGCTGAGATTACAAGGCAGGAAGATGCCTAGAGGTTTGTTCCAGAACCACCTTGTCTGTTTTAGTGCATGCCAACAAGCTGGTCTGGAAAAGGGAGGAAGGGCTGCGTTCCTCACCTTGTCTTCAGTCAAGGAAGCCCTCTCAGGCCTAGAAGCACTGGGAAGCGTTGATTATCTTAAAGCAGTTTTGTCCTTCACCATCTTCTGTACAGCCCTCGTGCCAGCTTGTTGTTAATGTCACTGAGTGGCCCTGCATGTCCTGTGGCTGTTGAGGAATGCGGTACTGCACATGAACTCTAAAACCAGTTCCCTGACAACAGCAACAGACAGACGTCAAGAGAGTTGTCTGATAGACCAGAACAGCATGGATTTGAAAGTGACAGCTGAGGTACGAGTGCGCTATTGGGAATACGACTTGAGGAATACAGGCTTTGCCTGTGTGGTGTGCTGCCGCTTGATGTGTGCTAGGTAATGTTTCAGGAAAAACAGCCATCGTAGTGCTGCAGACTGACTGACCCTATAAAGTAGTGGGTCAGAGGCCTAGTGAGTGCTTCCTGTGTGGCTCTGAAAACTTGAAATGGTCAGGCTCCCAAGCAGGCTTTTCTCCCTCTGTTTAAACTTGAAACTGCATCCCTCATCCTTAACCATTATTCCTGGTATGTAGGAAGGGTTGTGGTACACATAGCAACACGTGCCATGTTGTCTGCACATGGAGTTACATCACAAGGAAAGCACCTTGCATGACAATTAGCAAGGCTAATTAAGCTGAAACTTCATGTCCTTTTAATTATGTAATTAAGGTGCCTAATTACAAAATTAAGATATGTAATTACGTGGGGAGGGAGGAAAAAATTTATGAAATTTTACTGATTTCTGAAAATCATGTTTGTAAAACTACCCTTGTTTATGCAAACTTTAGTCTTCATGGCTAAATCAAGAGCACTTGTGGCCTGGAAGTGGTACTGCTTTCATGTATGCCACATGGTATCTGTGTGAAGAAAAGGTGGGAAAAGGAAATTGAAGAGGGAGGAGAGATGGTGCCAGTCATCCTGGGGAGCAAAAGGAAGGCTAGTCCTGCAGGTAAGGCCTGTGACATGAGGACTCAGCTCTGCCCCAGGTTTCTTGTGGACCTTTTGTATGGTCCCCCATACTCAGGAAACCTCACATCTGCTGTGGACACTCCTGCTTCATGCCCAGAGCAGGATGTAGGTCACACCTCCCTTCCCAGGGATACCACAGAGATATAAGAGTACAACGAACTCAGCTGCTGTTGAGCCTGCTGTGAAGGGCTCAAACTGTGGATTTATGACTCGTTCGTTTGCTCTTTATTTGGGAAAGTTGTTGCCCAGTGTGAAGGGGCTGCATTCTGAGAGAGGTGATGAAATACTGTCATCGGCCTGCTGTACCATCTGTCTCTCCCTGGGCTACTCTGGAGCATGGTGAAGCATCTTGCTTTTCTGTATGGGCTTGTTTGTTTGTTTGTATTTAATTGGCTTTGATTCACTGCTTTTTTTTTTTTTTTTTAATTTTTGAAACCAAAGCAACCCCCCAAACTTTAAATGCACTGTGACAACCTGCAGCCTTATTACAACTAGTCCCTTGAGCCTATCGGTTCTCTTATTATAAGAGACACTAAAAGAATTGTTCAGCAGACCAGAACAATATGGATTAAAAAATGATTGTTAGCAGATAGATGAGGGATAAATGTGATATTGGGCATATAATTTGGCCTTTTCTGCACATTATTTCATTAAAGCACTTGCTAATGCACCAGGAATAATAATCCTATGGTCATTTACGTTTCACAGCTGGAAAACATCTGCCCCTGTGGAGGCAGATGGTGCAAGTGTGTGTAATGTCTGTCTTATTCTTGTGCAATTATTTTAAAATTCAAACATCGGGAGTGCAAACAAGTGATTAAGGAGAGCAGGCATTACATGGAAGTTCTCATTATCTCTGGAACTGGTATTACAGCCCCACAAAATCATAGTTTTAAAAGTATATATTCTTTGAGCTTGAAAATGAAATTGCAGTACTCAGCATTATTCCAAACTGGCTAAAGTCTCTTTTGAAGCTTATCTCAAGAATATACTAAAATCATACTTGTAAATATTCTTTTTTCTTAATAATAGTCAAACATCCAAGTGTACTTCTCAGCAGAAACCTTCATTTCCACCAGAGCTACCAATAGGTTAGAGTAAAGGGCACTTTTGGTCAAAGGTAGCCTTTGACCAAAGTTAAGAGAACAGGTTATAAGAAAGTATTCATTTCCTCAGTTTTCCATCAGCTTTGGGAGAGAGTGCCTCAAGAATTACCTACGTTCTGGGGTTGGCTGGCTGATTTTTTTTTTTTTTTATTCTGTGAGTTCATTTGCTGGAGTTAATAACCAGAGGTGGTATCTGCCTTGTCTGGAATACTTCCTGGAATACCTGCTTTCAAGACCTGTGTTCTGTGTGTTCCTCTGTTGGACCAAATCATGATTTTCTGTCTTACGTGTCCTGAGTATCAGATGTGATGGCAGCTCTCCAGTGATTGTGCTGCAGTATTCATAATGCAAAAATTCCCAGAGAGAACTAAGAGCAGAAATTTCAACTCCGTAGTGAGACCAGGGATGATATCAGTGCTTTGGTGAGACTGCTTTCTAGGCAGGGCTCCCAGGAAGGCTTATATATTTTATATGAGCCATCACTGTAATGTTTGAGAGGCTACCATTATTTTGTGTATTATCACTACTTTGAGCAAAAGTACATCCCAGTGTTAACTGGGACTTAGTGTGGGTATACATAAATAGAGGCAAATAGGTGAAAAATGCATGATTATGTCTTACTTGGCAGGAATGTTTTCCATTATTTCAGCAAAATGCTTTGTTTTCCTACTCAGTCTTCCAAAATAACACACCTCCCAGCTCCCCAAAAGATTAAAAAACATTATTTTTTTTTTCTTTCTGAGTGTCCTAGTTTATAGCTTTCAGATATTCTTAGGATGTGCATTACTTAGATGCAGAAGGAATGACGCACTTTCTATTGAGAGAGGGATTTGGGGTGATTTCAGTGGTATGTTGAATTCTGTGATGCAGATTTGGCAACTTGTGAATGTTATCTGCTGTACGAATCGATTGCAGTTAATGGTGGACTGCATAATACTTTTTCTTTCAGCAGTGATCTGTACTGGACTGGTGAGGCAGATAGTTCTGTTGCACATACATCCGTTGCAACTTATGTTAATTAGCTGTTGGTTGGGATTCCTTCTCATTTTTTGCATGGTGTCTCGTGGCAGGAAGTTCATGTTTCAGATGGCTTAAGTTAGCCTTGCAGGCCTACAGGAATGTATTTGGCATGCCAACTTTCTTTTAACAGTTATGTTTAATCTGCACAGTGATCATCTAGCTCTGAGAGGCCATCTGAATGTCTTCAAAGAGTTATTGAATTGTTTATTGATCCACCTCATTACTGCTGTTCCTCTGTTTCCTTTTGATGTGTTGTCACTTCGTTCAAAATATAATGCCAGGGTTTTAAATTAATAGTTGTGTAGGAAGCCCTACATGTGTAAATATTAGGGTATGTTTCTCCTTTGAGTGAAAACGTGGTAGGTTGTCCAGTCAATACTGTTGCCATGAGAGCCTTTATCATGCCCCTCTTTGCACAAAGGCTCCTCTCTCCCATCTTCTTTAGAAAACTTGAAGTTTCTGAAGTTTTATGTTAGGCTTTGTAACAATCTAATTATGTAACAATCTCTTATGCTGCCATTGGGAGCTTACAGACTGGTTCTCTGATTATGAAAATAAATTTGTCTCCTTCACTTTAATCTTTTTCCATGTGTCCCTTTTGCATTTGTTAAATTCATGAATTAAATAACTGCTGATTTTCCTTCCATTAATTTCATCACTTTTTGAAGCTTTTTAAGCACCTAGAATAGATAACATCCTGTAGCAAGATGTAGTTAGAATATTGATTATTTGGAAAAGTGCTTCATTTTAATCCTGCCACCTGAACATTTATTTGTTGTGTGTGGCTTTTTTATTTAGTTAGTTATTTTTAGCAATGATGAGTAACAATGCTTTATTTATCTTCTCTAAGCCATGCAGGATTTTATATGTATTTGTCATGTAGCATCAGTTGCTTCTTTTTTTCAAGGTTAATATTATAGTCTGGATATTTATTCCTTGTAGAGAAGTTGTTCTGTATCTTTGGTCATTTTGGTCACCTCCCAATTATCTCTTCTATTTCTAGATTCCTTGAGGTGAAGTATTAGAACCACAGGTAGTATTTAAGATGAAAGGTGGAAATGTGTATTTCTAAGCAATAATATAGCTGTGTATATCTTTGGAGATTTTTTTCTTTCATTTTCCTTATAAATACTCTTCAGCTTAGGGGAAAGGCCAGTAGTTATTGACTTTGTCCTGTTTGCTAGTCTGATGGATAGTCTTCTACCATTAGTGTGTGCACACAGAAACAGCATTTTTTATTTTGGAGGTTGCCTGCTATCAGATAAATTTGGGGGGATAAATTAACACAGAAGTGCATTAAGTAGCAGAGTGAGAAATAAGACTTCCTGCTGGTGATAAGGCAGATTCAGAACTGTTTCATGTAGATGTCAGCTTCTTGAGATGAACATAGTGTGCCTACCTGCAAGACAATTCTGCCTGTTTGCACTCTTCATCTTCTGGCCCGTCACCCCTTCTCAGCAACAAAACCTGGCCACTGCGTTCCCCGGCACTTAGCACACAACTCTGCAAGCTACTGGCCAAGTGTGTGTCATGGGTGTGCTGAGTAGCTGAATCACATAAATTAGCCTGTTCCAGTTATCAGATGCTTCTGGCTGAAGAGGCAAAGGTTTGTGCCATGAAGCTGTCAGAGGCATGCATTGCTGGCGTTCATTGTGTGTTACACAGGACAGATTTTTTTTTTAATTTGTAATTATTTTTTTTAATGAACTCCAGAACACCCCTTCCTCTCCCTCCTCCCTCCCTCCAGTTGGTGGGTATGAGCTGAAATATTGCAGAGGAGGGGGATGGGGGAGAAGCTCTTAAAGTGATGATTAAGGTTGCAGAACATAAGCTGTTATGTTAGAAATGGCTAAAGTCAAGATTACCTTTGTAATGCTAAATATTTCTTCTGTGCGTGCAACATGGTCAGTTCTGAAGACTTGCATTCTCTTCTCTGAAAAACTACAGGCATTTCAACAGTACCAGAAATGCAATGAAATCACAGACACAGAGCTATATGTGTTTATTGATGAGACTTTTTTATTTTATTTTTATTGCTGACCCTGTCCATTTGTTGGTATACTTCAGTGACTATGGTGCTTCTGTTTCCCATCTCATTGTAAACCCCGTTTCTCTACATTTTGAAAACCTACTTCAAACGTAGCTGAATGAAAAGTACCAGAGAAAAAACTCTTAGGACGAAAAGAGAAAGCAAATTATTGGTATGGAACTGCCAATAAAGTTCAGAAGCTAATGAAGATGAACTGCTCATCTAAGCATAAATAGTCCACGGAGTCCAGGTGTGCTTCATGTCTTATGAACCTGGGTGCCGAGTTTCAAGCACCATACTCATTAATTCTGCTCCTTCCGAAATATTCGGTGATCGCATCAATTAATTTGTGCTGTGTAAGACTGTTTGAGTATGCAGGACAAGAAGAACAGGGGTTTACAGTGTCCAGTCTGCAGTGAAATTAGTAGTTAGTTGCATCTCTGGCTGCTATTCTGTAACCTGTCATGTATTCCACAGCAAAAACATCCAGCAGAAAATGCTGCAAAATTGACTGGTTTCCATTGAGAGAGATTTTCATCTCTTCCACTGTTTACATACAGAAGATGAGGTCTTTGCTGTGACACAAAGACACTTTAGGCAGATTTCAAACAGCAGCAAAAAAAAATTCCTCTCTTTGGGGAAGAAAATGTATCGTGTAGGCTGTTTGTCATTTTGAAGTTAAAACATGTTTTTTTTTTCTTCCCAAAGAATATTACCTATTTCAGCTTTTAAAAAAACAAGCAAACAAACCTTATTTTTTTTTTTAAAGCAGTTATGCAGCCAAAAAGTCAATAATATATATAAAATGTGTAATAAATTTTGACTTCTTTGCCTTTTTTTTCCCACAATACCCTGTAATACTGAAATAGCACTCCTGCATAGAGACATCACTTCTATTTAGAGGGCTTGTGTTTGGGAAGGTTTGTACTGCCACATAGGAAGCACATTGCTGATATTTAAATATATTCAGATACGTATCTTCTGATTATAATTTTTGTACAGTATCTTCACAAAAGAAAATCCATTAAGAAAATAGGTACTGTGCTGCAGGAAGTCTTCTCAAGAAACAGATGTACAAGAAGCTGCTAACTAGATACTTAAGCCCTGTTCTGTATTGCTGGTCATGTGAGATTTAATACTCTTAATTTCCTATATTTCCCTTCACAGCAGCATCTTTTCCCACCTGAAGGAGGGAAGGGCCTTTTTCTGCCACCGACTCTTTTTCTCCCCCATGTTCCCTGTCCCACAAGAATTGTGCGCTATTTGCCCATTTAATTAAACTAGGACATCCCTGCCTGCATTGTGTAGGGTGTTTCAAATGAGGCGCTATGTAGCTTTATGGGATCTGAAAGCAGAAGTGTCCAAGTCATAGCAGTGGGTTAAGCACGGTCTTTGGAGTCAACGAGACTGTCAGCTGTGCTTAAGGGGGAGTCAGCTCACTGGGATCCCAGGGCACTGCTTCTGGCTATGTCTCTTATTCAGTTCAGGTGAATTGCAGGCTCAGCAGACTAAGGCAGCTGACATCATGACCCCTATACCTACACTATATGCAGTTCATGATTTTTACTTTGGGTTAGATTTAATTTGATCTCCAGGACCAAACAGTCTCACTGTGCTTGCGGTTCAATGCTGAAGGACCACTAGTTAGTTCAGAACTGCCCTGTTAATAGATAAAGTATGAGAGCGGAGACTCAAGTTCAGTTTCTCCTCAGTTTCCTCTCAAAAAAAGTGTAGTTCGCATGTACCAAAACTGCCCCAGATATCAAAAAGTCATGAGGTAAGCAGGGGCAACTGGGAAGGTTCTTTAGAATTGTTACTGCTCTGAGCTGGGATGCTAATCAAGACACAGCCTTTCTTAATGTCAATGATCTTTTGCCCTGGTCCACCTGGTGTTAGTGTTCAACGTGATAATAATCAGTATTATTGTGTCTTTGGCTAATTAAAACTTCTGCTGTTAGCTCCTGTTCTTCCAGGTTTCACCACCTGAAGTCCACTGACTTAAACTCATAGTATGTATTAAGAAAGGAGGAGAAGGGGTAAAAGGGCTCCGGGATTATTTCCTCCCCCACCCAGTATTGTCCCTGCCAACATGCCACAATTTCATCTGAAACGAGGGATGCATGAAGCTTTTCAGTCTGGGTTTTGTTTCCCTGTATTTTTTTTATCTTTGTTTAATTTGCTGACTGGCAGCTGGAAAATCACTTAATCAGCATATCTGGCCCAAATACCAGGCTTGACTTGAAAACACTGACAGTGTCTTGGCTCGCTCACAACTGCATCTAGTTTGAATTCCTGCTCTGTGATCTGTATAGGTAGTGGTGATAGAAGAAAAATAAAATAATCATGTGAAGATCTGTCTTGCTTCTTTCCCAGCTGTGCCACAATGGTCGGAACCCAAATGCCCATATCAACCTCCTTGTAACCTCATGTAGCTTTAGCAAGTTGCTTCTGATGCACACACGACCTTCTGGGGAAGAGGAGCAGCTCTCCATTTCCACTGCCCAGTGTGCAGGCCTGTGTTTGAGTCCCTTTGTTCTTCTGTCCTCTCAGAAGCACCACTGCTTTGTTTGCTCCTGTGGTTGAGCAATGCCACCTCCCTAATGGTTCTGTTTGGCCAACGCAGAAAGCATCTTCTCCCTCTCTGAACCTACGGAAGCCACCTGAACCAATTACTATGGAAGTCTTATCCTAACGAGGTCCCAAATTAACTTACTACTTTATTTTTTTCCAGGTACTCCACCTCTGCCTTCTCCAAACTAAGCAAAGTAGGGATCAGACATCCTCCACCTCTTCCTTTCATTGGAAACCTGCTCTTTTTCCAAGAGGTAAGGAAGAGTTTTATTCGTATTTATCAAAAATATTGGGAATTATGGTTAGGTGGTAGGAGGAATTGAAAAGGATCCTACACTTCAGTAGTACCATCTCTTTAAGTGTCCCCCCATGGAAACAACAAGCAAAACTCATCTTTTTGAGTGAATTGGTAGAAACGGTTGTGTGCAAGCAGCACTAATTTCAGGGTAAAATAAACTTGAGGGGAAAGAAAATGCATAAGCTTCTGCAGTTAATTACTTGAGCTTTTCCAAGAAAGTTCATGCCCTCAGTGAAACAAACTTAGTTATGTGAATAGAGCAGATTATGTTAACTAGCCCCAACTGGTTTGTTCTGAGTGGTTTTGGCTTGCACAACCTTTCTATTTGTTTGTGTTTTTGCTGATGGTACACATTTAGTTTAAAGCTTGTGGCATTGCTTGCTCCTAAGCAGTAACTGGAATTGGCTACCTCTGAATGCTATTGTTCTTTGCCCCAAGTGTTGCCATCCCAGCCTGGGAGGGGAAGTGCTGGGGATTCTGCCGGATTTAATTCACTTATTCTTCCCGCCCTTCACCTTCTGTCAGCCTGTTCATGCTGGACTTTTTTATTCCTTGCTCAACTTTTATAATGATTCTGATTGTCTAGGTTACATTAATAATGAGGAGTTTACATTTCTTTGGTTGGACTCCTACAGTAAAAACTCCCAAGTTTGTCTCTGTTATGTTCCAACAACTTTTCAGGAAATCTGGGCTAACTCCAGCTGCAGCCCAGTATCCTCTTTTAAGTGCATAGTCATCGATATCCATGCTGAGATTTGAATTATTAATGCGATTATAGTGCTTCTTACCTTGGTTTTCATGGTGATTGTTCCATCAATATCTGACTCATTACTAGGTAAAACCCATTTAAATACCAGTTTTACATGTACATCTGATTTCACTTAGAAAATATCATAAAAGGTGGACTTGTTTGCTCTTGGTTCATTTGAAAAGGATTGACAGGATGACTTTAAGATACAGGAGATGCTGATTGTATGGAATATGGACCAGTTCACCCTGATTGTTCCAGTTTGAATTCAGCTGGATGGCATGAAGTGACTTGTTCTGTGAGTCTTTGCTGACAAAATCCTCTTATTGTTAGTCACCTGCTAACACTTGCTGTAGGAAAAGCTGCCTGGAGACTAAATTATTTTGACATGCTGTGGATAGGCTTACCCTGTACTAGTGTATGAGTCAAAAGTTTCTATTATGTGTGATCTACTAAGCAAATTTCATTACTGGTGCTGCATTCATAGGGCTTGCTTAAAGCAGGCTAATGAAGAAACTGGACATAATTTTAGTAACTTCTGGGGAGAAACTAAGTATATCCATGAAACTATGCCTTGCAGTACCAAGAAGTAAGAATTTCAGTCAGAGTTTTTAAGCAGTTGAGCACTGAAGGAACGCAAAGTCCACCAGGCTATATGTCCAGCACTATGCTTTGCTATCTGTCCTGTCTATAGTCTTATAGTCAATAGGAACAGGTAGGGATGAGTCCAAACTCTCTGTAATTTTTCTTTCTTCCCTCATGTTTTCTGGATCTACTCCTGTGGCTGCCTTCTTAGAATTAGTGCCCATAGCAATGTGCTGGTAAGAGGAGGGCTGCTCTTATACTGCTGGGTGTTCTTGACTAGAGCATTTTCAAGTTACAAGTGCTCTCACTGCAGGCAGTAGAGGACAGCTTCCATGTTTCCTCCCTTCCCCAGCAGGGGAGAGCTAGGAACTGCCTCCCACCTTCCACAGGGCTGGTCTATGTTTTAGGGACTTTACGGATTTAGCTGCCAGTGGCACAGTGGTGCAAGAGCAGCTGGTGTGTGTGTGTGTTTTATTTTATTTTATTTTATTTAGGATGTAGCAAAACTATGTCTATAACATTAAGAAGTTCTTGTACTCGCATGTTCATGCAGACATATATTTTCACTGAACTGGATTTTTAAAGGCCTTCTCTTTTAAATAGGGCAGCTGGCAGCTCCCTCTTCGTCTGTGCATTATCACCAATGTTGTGCATGGAAAAACAAAAGCCACAATCCCACTAAAAGGGTTTTTCAGCCCTTGAACCATTTATGTCAGAGGGGTTCATGAATGGTGGCTAAGAGGAATGAGTTCTCATGTGCTGTACAGGAATATGCATACATGGAACTTGCACATTTCCAGTGTTGAATTTGAACTACAAATCAACCCAGGTTGAAAACCTCTGAGTGAGAATGAGACTTAGAAATAAAAACACTTCAAAAACATATTTTTCCAGGCCAAAGAGTGTGCTCATCTCATGGTTTTGGGCTTTCATGATTGCTAGAAATTTAAGGGGAAAAAAATGGAAAAGGAAGGTGAGTCCATCTGAGATAATCGAGTAAATCACAGACCCAGGGATTTTAGGGGAAAAAAAAAAAAAATCAACAACATAAAACATCAAAAAGTATTGAAAAAATTGTAGGAGTAAGCAGCATTTTTTCAGCTTCTGATGGCATAAATTCAAGGATTTGCTTGCTTTCTCCCCTGCTTACATAGGTGTAAATCAGTTCTACTGATATTAGTGGAGGTTCTCATTTTACTCCACTGTAAATGTGAACAGAACATCAAGCCTCATCGTTCTCTTTGTCATTATTATTCCGTGTGTCTGAAAATGAATGAACAGTGCAAGCAAGATTTGACCAATAGTGTTGGGCTGTACTTTTTCTTTTTTAATAAACTTTCAAATGTATTTTAAATGAGAAAATGTTTTCTCCATGAGATTTTTCTTGAAAGAGTTATTTTTCTCTAAGAAAATATATTGCCTTAGGAATGTTCGAAATAAGAGTTGCTGTAACGTAGTGTCTCAGAAAGGAAGGGGAAGTGCTGAAAGTTAAGAGGATAAGGGAAATACAAAACGAAAGGGCTATCTCTATCATGGAAAAGTAGACTTTAAGAGCTGTCTTGGGGAAAACAAAGTTGTTTTACTGTAAGTTGCCCCTTTTCTCTCAAGTAAAATAGAGGAAGATAATCGCAACCTGAAACTAAAATGTATCCACGTTAATTGGCTTATCTCAAAAATGAGAAGATATGAAATTATTACAGTTCTGCAGCTGGGAAATTATCAGAGTCCAAGATATTAGATTAAAAATTCTTCATTGCATGAGAACAAATTGTGGTGGGCAAGTCTGATGTAATAGTAAATATGATTAGGCTGTTCAAAAAAAAAAAAAAAACAGCATGTTCAATTTTCCTGAACAGACTTGCAGCAGACAGACTAGTGTTGTGCTGGGAACTCCTGACTGTTTACCCCATCTCTCACATACTTCATTTTTCCTACTAATCTGTGGATTTTTTTTTTTTCCCCCGTAGCAGTGTAACAGGAGACACAAAGCTATACGCAGCATGGACTTTGACTTTGAAGCCCGTTCAGGTGCATGAGTGAGAGGGGCAGGCTACAGAAAAAATAAGCAGAACTATCCTATTAATTCCTAGACTAATGATTTTGTGACAAATGCTCTGAAAATCAAGAAAGTGCCCATGCCCTGTTACCCTTCCTTCCAAAGAACCATGGCAAACCCTTGACCTGTTGCTATGGCTCTGCTGTGCTTTTCTCCCTGTCTCCCATCCTTCTCTTAAAAGGCAGCTGTGCTGTTTTTAAATGTCACTGGCTCTGACATTTGAGAGGCTCTGGTCGCCTGGTACCGTACCTGCCTGTGCTGCTCAGCCTCCTGCAGAGCACCGCCCTGCTGCAACCTGGAGCTTGCCTGTCTGCTGTTTTGAGGTGGTGGTAGGTCTGCCTCAGCTGCCTTGTTTGGGGTTTGGTAGGCAGGCTCTGTGCAGCTGGGTGATGTGCTTTGGGTCCCTGTGTTGGCGTGAACATGTGTTGCCCTCCTCCGAGTGCTCCTAGCAAGCTCCAGCAATGCTTTTGACTGGCTGCGTTCTTGCATCCCTGCCTTGCATTTTAATGAAGGACATCGCTCTCTTTAGCCCCTCTCCGCTTGGACAGGATACTCTTTGTTTACTCTGTTTATTTCTGCCTGGCCTACTTGTGGATCCTGGGCTACCCTGGAGCGGCCCATTTCTGCTGAATGGAAGTGGAGGCTGTGTCGATGCTTTGTCTTGCTTTCCGTTTGGGATCTAGCTGGGATGTGTTGTTTTATGGCTGATGGGTGGGAGTGGAGAAGGAGGGTGTGTGTCTGTGTGCGCGCAGGGAGGAAGCAGAGAGCAAACATCATCTTTTTCCACTATGTATCTGCCAAAAGCATCCTTTGACTGAAAAGTAAAGAAAAATAAAAGGCTGAGTCCTTGCAGGAACGATTGTAACCCCAAGTCCAATTTGCAGCCTAGAAAGCAGTATCTCAGTGGTTGGAGAGAGGCTGCAGCACTTACTGTACTGGAATTTAATGACACAGCACGTAAACCCAAACAAGGTTGGAGGGAGGCAAACAGTGAGGGTCAGGGAAAGGCTGTAGACCTGGATTTAATTACAAGAATAAAATGGCTTACACTGACAGTGAAAGCCTGCATATGGTTTTGTGTTGCTTTGCATAGATAAATAAGAGGAGTGGGGTAGGGAGTGTGTCCTTTGCCTCTTGGTGGCTGTGTGGAACCAGAAAAGGCAGCCATGGTACCACAGACCAGCCTGTTGCACCCGCTGTGGGCTGCTGACCGCCCCGACAGGCCTCACGGGGTGCTTCAGGTCTTCTCTCATGGCCTGGAAAAATTCTTCTTGACTGGAAGGCCCATTTGTGTATTCATGTCAAATGAAATGTGTGCATGTGGTGCAGCTCTGAACCTAGACACTACAGTCTGCAACATGACAGAAAACCTGAGGTTGGATTTTTTTTTATTATTTTTTTGTGTGTGTGTCTGTAAAGCCAGTCTCTCTCCTTTTCAAATGTGTGTTTTCCTAGTCTCAGCTGATACCCTGTGCCACCTCCTTTGATGAGATGTTAGCGCTGTTGGATACCCTGACAAAGTCAGTGTGTTACCTGGCTCTGGGAGCCTAATGAAGGAAATCGAGACGTGGCAATTAGTTGACTCCTACTTGACTAAATGCCATTGGCACCCCTTAGCGGGAGCAGGACTGCTGGTTTCTCAGAAGGGCCTCGGGCAGAGCTGTGCTGGGGCTCATCCCAGCTACTCCCTGAGCCTATGGGACCTCAGCAGGGAGAGCCTGTGGGGGAGCAGTGCATGTTCCTCAGAAAGCCTTCTGTACAGGCACGATGTCCTTGGTGTTCCTGCACTTGATCTTTCTGATCTCTGTGCTCACAAGGTATCCCTGAATGCAACATTAACAGGTTCTCTTTAAATAACCTCTATGGAAGCTAGAGATGGTATTGTAAGGCACGGAGCAACAGGCTGGTCTTTTGTGACAGAAAAAGAGGGGTGAATCATTGCTGCTTTGTTGGTAGGTAATGGTGACCTGAGGGCAGTGGTCATGAAAGATGCTTTTGCTTTATTGGAATGTAATGTTTCTTGGAATAATATATAATGTTTCTTTTGGAATATAAGAGGAGAAAGAAGTCTGAACTATCCCTTTTGTATTCCAAGGAACAGCTCCTTACTGTGTGCCCTCTGCCGAGAGCATGTCCTACTGCTCTTTGTGCTGTGCTAAAGAGGCCTGGATGGGCCCTTCCTGTAGAGATGTAGAGTTGTTGCCTCTCAGAGGAGGTGAAAATTTCATTCATGAGCAACATTATGTCTTTGGTATTCTGTAATCCATGTTTTGGTAGTTCCTTTTGGCATATTTCATGCTTGGTTGTGATAAGGAGGCAATAGTTGAGGCAATTGCTAGCTGTATGAGAAGGCCTTTACCTGTTAAGTGAAAAGGGAATAATGTTTTCAACAGCAGCACAGCAAGTGAGAGCAGAGACTTTCCAATCATGCTCCCAGCTTTCCCCAGACTTCCAGAATGATTTTGGGCAAGTTTGACTGGGACAAAGACTCCTTTCTGAATAAGCAGATCCCCTTCTTTTATTTCACCCTGTGCCTCTTTTTACCCACCTATAAAAAAGCTGGCATAGACCGTGTTCTGATACATACGTCTTGGTGGTATTTTGTTTGTTTTTATTTGTTTTTCATCATGTTATGGTGAAACACTCTAATCGATGCCTAAGTAACTTCTCTAGGGACTTTTCTGTGGTAGATCTGGGGACATTGACACCATTGCTGTCTCTAATAGACTGGTCAGTTTGAAGGCAGGAGGAAGTTTAAATGATCCATCAATAGACACAGACCAAAGAGCTGTGAATCAATGGCAACCTGAGCTTTGTCCTATAAATGAAGATGTCTGAATAAGGTGGGTCCCCAAGATCACCATGCTGATGGGCATTTCTCCGCTATTCCATTCCATCCTTGACCGAAATCATTCTTTTTTGTCAGTGGAGAAATGGCTACCCAATATCCATGAAAGTAGAGGTCTGCATCATTAAAATAGCATCTTGCTGCTGGGAGTGGTTTAGGGGAAGTTTGCCATGTATTGTGCCTCTTGGAGACTATATTTGCAAGTTCATCACAGCAAATTCCAGAGTGTTATCGGTAGCCTGCTCTTTAAGAAGTGTGTACTGCTAGGTTAAAGCCAGTTCTGGCATGAAATCTAGCATTAGAGAATATAAACCCGGTCTCCTACACAACAGTTGAGTTAAGGGAATGAAGATAATGCAGAGTTTGAATGGTAGAAGCATATAGATAGACCCAGTGTAACTGCTCAAACTGTAATTTTCCTTGGACTCTGTGATCATACAAAAGAATTAAGATTCCTGCAAGAAATATGGACCTTCACCTTGAAGAGTGGCTTCATAGTGATGTGACTGAACAAGAGGACTTAAAGCTGTTGTGGTAAACTTAATGGGCTTCTACACATTACTTTTTTTTTTTTTTTAAAAAAAAAAAAAAGGAATATTTCTTAGATGTGATTGCCTTCCATTCGGTTTTGGCTATATTTACATCAGTGCTGGCTTGGAGAGAACTGGATTGGAGTAAATACAAAATCTACTATTCCTTGAAATTAAAACAGAAAGCAATAGACTTGGTGCTGCAATGAGTAAGAGCGATCTCTGTTGTTGTAGATGAAGTTGTATCTTGTTCATATTACATGTAGATCTGGAGTTCAGTGGTATCATATGCTGCTCACCTTCCTATTGTGACATGTAGAAATCCACATTCAGAAAAAAGTTCTGCAACATCGGTACTTAAAATAATGCCCAGGTATCAGTTGTAATGCTAAAATTATAGCCAGCTCAGATTGGTTGTTGAGAATAGTCGTTATCTATGAGCCAACAAATTTAGCTGAGTCTTAACTTCATTAGCAGTGTCTAAATGCATTAGCCATATGCTCCTCAGCATATGGGTAAATACATAACAATTTATTTTCATTAGGGTTTTCTTGCAAGTGCTGCTAACCAAAGCTCCACTAGAAATGTTTATAGCATGACATGTCTCTTCAAATAAGAAGCTGGCCTTCTGCATATCAAGTCATCCTGAAAGGGTAGCAAACAAATATTTCCGCTGCCCTTTTCTGAAGTAGGAAGGTGCAGCTGCTGTACGTCTGATCTGCTGCAACTAGCTGTGCTCAGTTTTATGTTCAAATGAATGTTAGAAGGCTCTGGAGAACTGCCTGTTCAAACATGTGCCATTAAATACCCGGCATTCCTTGTGCGCTGTCCTCTGTCTGACTACAGCGCACTTTGGGTGGCACCACCTCCTTATGGCTTTACCTGAATGTAAGACTTAAGACCAACTGTGTTCTTCACCTTTCCTTTCCTCCCCTCCCCAAGAAGGAAATGGAGATGAAATTGAACTTTCCCTAGGAGGAACGGTTTCTGAAATTAGGTCTTAGTCACGGCCCTTAGTCAAATGGATGCAGTTTTGGGAAGGACTGCACAAGTCTGCAGAATGGGCATTGGGACAGAGCCATGAGGACTTAAGCAGCAGTGTCTGTGCTAGAGGTGCAAAGCAGCCGTTGCATGCTTGGGCTTCTCTTATATTGTCAGAGACAGGTGAAATGTTGTCTTCCGGAGTGCCTTTTTTTTTTTTTTTTTTTTTTGACAAATATTTATGCAGTTTAGTCCAGATATTGAAGTTGTCTAGGTAGATACGGAGATGTAGGAAAGGACCAGTGTTGTCTGGGGGCTATAAAGTTCAAAGGTAATCTAACTCTCCACATACTCAGAGGCCTCAGCACTCATCTAAGTGTAGGCAGTAAAGTGAAACCAGAATCAACCAGATTTGCACTTGAATCAGGCTTGTTTGAGGAATCAAAAAACAGTTTTTCAACAGGAAGTCTAAACAAACCTCTGTACTTTAAAACCAGGTATCTCAAATTGCTATTGGCTTTTCTTTCTGTTTTTGCTTTGCCATGCAGTGGAATGACTGATACAGTCTTGGATTATCCTTGTACTTCTTAACTTTTTCTTTTTGTTTTCCTTTGCTATTATCTTTCTATTTTGTAATTCTTAAATATTTCATGACTATTAGGTGATTTATAATAATATACAGGGAAAAGTGAAAATTTATTTGAAAAATTATATTGGGACACTTCTAAATATTCAGGCAGAGGAAAAAAAAAACAAGGTGCTCACTGACCATTCTTCTTCTCAAGGTGAAATAGAATTGTGAACGAGGGTTATAAGAAGGAGAAAAAGACACTGAATCCTAGGTATAAGTTCTAAAATACTCCCAAATATATCCATAATAAATGTTGTGGGGTGAATACAAAACATTAAAATAAATGTAAATTACTCTTTATGTGTTTTTTGTTTGTTTGTTTGTTTTGGTCACATCCTATAGGTGTTGTCCAAAGTATCTGATGACCTTTTCCAATTCTGGGAAAGTCAGACTTTCCAAAGTCTTCATTGTTTTGGCTTTTATTTGTTTTTATGTCTATATGTTGAAACAGCAGTTGGGAAGCCCTGGATGGGATAAAACACCTAGTGGCTTTATAGGGTAGTTAGTCTAGGAAATACGTACAAAGAGGTATGAACAAGAAATTGGTCCTTAATATATGAATTTTACAAGGGTTACAGCTTGCAAAGCGTTAAACAAATCTGCTTTGATAGGTTAATATTCAAGAACATATAATGTTCTTTGAAAAACATGAGGCGAGGCAGCTGGGGAAGGGTGGCATTTAAGTTATCTTTCTTTGTGCTGCACATCTGAGGACAGTCGTGGACAGGAGCACCTTGCAGGCAAGGTGTGGCAGAAAAGGGTCTATCACACACGAGAAGGGAATTGGAGACCTCTGAGGGGGAAAAAGATGCAGTTGGTGACCTTAAACTAGGGGTCTTCATTTTAATAAAGAGTCTCATGTAGTTCATGACAGGTAGAATTAGGAACCATGCAAGTATCTTGTAGTTATATTTGTGTTTATATTTCTCACTATCTCTTATTTATTTATTTATTTATTTATTTTCCCCAATGCCCCAGGGAACCATCTCAGATACCTCATAAATGTGAGATTTCACTTTCTAATGCTATTTCATTTCCTGGATGGAGGACCTGCCACAAGAAGACCAGACCTCAAGTTATAATAGCCCTATAAATAACTCCCTAAGGCCAAAGGGAAAAAGAAAGCCTTTGAAAGACAACTGCAAATACAAACATGGAGGTGTTTAGGTTCTTGCAGAACCAGACTAGGAAGCTCCTAATTAGGACGTCATTTATTTAGTGTAAAGTTAGTGGGCTTTTGGGTTTCTGTGTTGTTTATCTCTGTGCTCTGTTTACTTAAACTTGCATCTCAGAAGTCTCCTGAGGTATTTTGCTCGAGTTTAATTTCCCACAGTGTTTTGGTGTCTTTTGGCCTGTCTTTAGAGCCTGCTAGAAAATGGAGTTCCCAGGTAAAATTGAAAATGATCAAACTGACTAAAACAATTACAAATCAAGTAAAAAATAGTCTGAAAATGCAACTTTCTGCTTTCTGGGTGAAATCATTTTATTTCAGAAGACCCAGACCCAGGCTGTCTGCCTGCTTTCCACTGGAAATCTGTGCAGAATTGGCACATTGACTAGAATAAAAACATTCCCGAGGAATCGGCATGTTCTGTCAAAACATTTGAACAGCTCCCGTCTCCCTGAGCACAGCACTGTTACGGAGCCTGCAAAGGGAGCTCTGAGACTGCGACGCGGCTGTGCTGGCTCCTCTTCCAGCCTCCCGGCTCAGATCCACCTTTTTGCATAGTTATGGGCAAAGCGCTGTAGGTTAAATTATATTCAGCAGTGGTGGGAGCACGGAAGGAGGTCTGTGAGAGCCTTTGGCATCCTGATGTGACCTGTGGAAGGGCTGACGATGAGTGTGGTCTTTGTGCTTTCTCTGTTCTTGCTAAAGCAGCATTTACATGTGTGGAGAAGTGAGGAAGGAGGGGCTGTGGGACCCCAGTACCTTCCTAGAGCAGCTTGGGTCAACATAGTGGCCAAGGCCAGCTGGGTTAGCAAAGCTGAGCTCTAGGGGCAGGATTCTCCTGTGGTGGATACCTGTGTGGTGTCCCTCGCTGCTGCATTCTCCACTATTCATGAGCTCAGCCAAACAGCAAAGTTTGTTCTTTGTGTCGTGGAGTAATAGTGCGTTTTCTCATGGATACCTTTTGGGACTTGGATTGTTAAAATAAATAATAAAAAATGTAACCTTTGACTAGAAGATGATATATAGCAATTACAGAGTGTAGCTGAGCAAAATGTGTCTAATGGCCATCCTTGCAGCAGGACGCCAATTGCTTTACTTTTGCTAAGAAGTATCTTACTCCTCCAGCACAGAGGTGAAGGGGGTCTCAGTGGTGGGTTCTACTCAATACAAATGAGCATTAAAACCAGGCCTGCAGCCAGTTTACCAGAGGTGCTGTCTATCTGTTGTTGAAACTAGTTGCTTGGGAATGTAATTTTATCATTCTTGTTACCAAAACTGATATCCCCTGACTGACCACAGCTAAATTGGTTTTCATTTTTGCAGAATTTCTGTGTAGCTGCATTGGGGGACAGCATGCAGTCAGTGGTTTGAACCAAATGAAGATTTTCTTTATACTGGAAACAATGATGTGTACTAAGCAATGCTTTACTGTGCCAGTGAACTAGCAGATGGTGCCTTTAAGGCTGCTCACGTGACAATAGCCCATCTGAATGAGTATCGTAACTACTTTTCTAAACCCTGTCTGGCAGAAAAATCCTTTATAAGGTAGCACTCCAGTAAACAAGGTGGAAAGGCAAGCAACCATACGCATGTGCTTGTCTTGTACCCTGTGGTACATATCCATGCAGCAGTTCAGAGGCTTTTTGATAAAAGCGGCGTGATGGAAGAGAATGATCTATGCCATGCAGACCAGGGAGGGCAAAGGTGGCTTATAAACAATTCCTGCCTCTGTTTGGGTTAGTGGCAGCACGGCGATCTTGTAGGGGGTGGGATGTGAATGTGAATTCCTAACTCTTTTACTTATCCCCTGGGCCAGAAGAGCCAGATGTGTTGCACAGGCAACAAATTTAATCTGTGAATGATCATTCCTGATGGATTCCCTCCATTCAGTCCAAAAGTTACATTACTGGGCCACAGCCCACTTCAAGTAGACAGACAAGACCACCCAATCTGATGCCTCTGGGGAAGGGAGAAGGTGGAATTACCATAATGAATAACTTTATGCAAGCAGTTGTACACACTGTGGCCAAAGTTCATGTACGGGTGCCTAATCCAGCTAAAGCAATGCGGGAACCTAAAAGTGTAACTGCATGACTCTCAAAAGTTAATAGGTGTTGTTACCTTCATGTGCTGCTGTAACTCCTCTTATTTAATTACCCCATGTTTAGTACTCTGCACTTGTAAATTCTGGCTCAAGAATAAGCCATGCTTATGTTCTCCTCTGGAACGGAGGGAAAAGGTATTTACCACTCCCACAGTCGTATGGGAGGAGAAAAACCTGTGAAAATCCTTCTGTGGACAACTATGGGAAATATATGTTAAAAGGCTTTGAGACCTTGCACAATGATGAGCTCAGCTGTTCGTATGAGAGGTAACTGGCTGAAACAACCTTGTCAGAATTGAAGCCTCTTAACGTACTGTATTTCTTGCCTTCCAAAGGTCTGACAGACTCAGGTCCTTGTAGGCTCACCACTGTACAAACTCAGGAGTAGTTGCTTGATTTGCAAAAACCTCATCATCTGCAGCAGCAGGCCTGGAATAGACATTCTGGCAGTTCTGCGGGTGAAGAAATTGAGGGCTCTGGCTACACCAATTTTGCTTTACCACCCCTTGAGACCAACAGCCAAGTGTCTCCTGTCTTCTTTGGCCATGGAAGCAGCTAGTGATCGACTACTCCAAGCCTCTGCAGAGAGAGGCTGTGGCAAGGCTGTAAGCTGCGTTTGCATCCAGTAGGCTCTTGCTCAGCACCTCAACCACTGCTGCCTTCTCAGAGCCTCTTGTTGCTGCAGGAACAGTTTATATTACACAGAGGAGGATAATGGCTCAGAACATCCCCGCTGGAATAAATAAGCATCTTAAGTTGAGAGTTCAAACACAACTCGCTTTTCCACTCCTTCTCTAGTCAGTCTGGTTATTTTTGTTTGGCTTTGGAAAAAATATGAATAAGTGTTAAATTCATGTTTAAAAGATTGCCTCTCTTCAGAGAAATTTGTTATCCTTTTTCTTATTTTCAACAAGGAAAACTTGCTTTTGCACCAGAGATTTTGACATTAAGTGTCTTGATAGAATAATAGGCGTGAGATGGATTGCAATCTATAGCCTCAAGACTTTGCCAATCATAAACTAAAATCAGTTAATGCATTGAGTTAAATCTTGCTATGTTGTGAAATGTGCTAGTAGTATTAAAAAAATCAATCCAGAAAATATATTGATTATATTATCTCCATAGCAACAAACAATAATGGGATAACGTTAGCTTAATAATTGTGCTTTGTGAAAACCTTTCAGAATAATTACTGCATTGTGGTCTTTTCACGATGTGGAATGTAATAATGTTTCTTCCTTGACTGCAGTCACCATCAGCACTGCGTCAAGAGATGCTGTTTTTGTGTGCATGCATATGTATCCATGGGTAATTTTGCTCCGGGTGAAACAATTTAGCTGACTATTTTGGGACCCATTTTTAAATGGTCAAGACCACTAATTGGCAATTGTTTTCCATGTGGTTTGTTTTCCCCCACCTCCTCCGACAACTGGCTGCTGTAAAAAGAGGCCGTTAACATTCTTTCTCCTGCCTCTCTTTTTACACCCAGCAAAGGTTTTGGCACATAACCAAGCTAAATGTCCAGCTACTATGTTAAAGATCTGGGGGAGAGGGGGTAACCCTGCTCTAAAGCCAGTGCTTCAAAACTGTTGCTTTAATTGAATTTAATCTGTCATCCTCTACAAATAACCTGTTCCACAGGAGCAGAGATAGCTGTCTGTGTTCTGGAGGATATGATTCTCTTTGGCGTCCTGCATTGTCATATAATTAACCTGGGGCTGTTCTTAATGAGCATATAGAAATTCTAATATATGTGTACAAGCACACGGTTTTAGCCTGAAATTTAGTGGGATTGTGAGGGATAGAGTCTTACGCTCTTCATCAGGGCCTTGACTTTTATTTTCTTTTAATTTATTTCTTTTATTTTTATTTACTTCTAGATTGACTCCATAATTTTGCTCCTAAATTAAAAAGAGATACTGACCCAAGACTTTTGAAGAGGCCAAGTTTTTAAATTGGTAAAAACAAACAACAAAAAACAGCTTAATCCCTGGAGTATAAGCAGCCCTAAACTGTCCTGTCCCTATGAAAGCCCTCAGGAGCCTTACAGTGATTCAGGAGTCCATTCACTTTCTGGTCATGCTGGCATTTCCTGATCTGTTGTCCAAGGGTTGGGTTTAGAGTTTGGCTAGTAAAGAGCAAGCCTCTGCCACTTCTCTTATCAGCAGAAGCTTCCTCATAGCTTTGGTAGGGTGTCCTGCTTCCCTCAGTGGTGCGGTAGGATGCCCTTTACTTCCCAGGGCACAAGCAGATGCCTTATTCTCCAGTATTGACTCCTCCAGCCCTTTTTCTGGAGGTCAAACCAGAGACAAACAGTGATGTTAGGTTAAGTTTTTAGCATAATTTCTTAACACTGCAGCATATTGTTTCAGCTCTTAATTCCAAACAGCATTTGTCTTTCTAATATCAATGAATTTGGATTCTTACCGTTTACCAGATTGTACTCCCTTTTTCTTTGAGGATCTGCAGGAGAAAGCCCTTAGCTTGGAACTGCTAATGAGCATTGTAGGTCCACCTTGGAGCCAGCATTGTCCAAACCCTCAGCTCTGTCGGGGATGGCAATTTGGTACTGCATCCCTAAGAAATGCAGTACAGTGCAAGAGCAGGTGGTTGTCAGTCTGAGGTGATGTCTTCATCAGGAGCTTACTTATGCTGCTGTACCCTGCGTGTTGTTTTCCTCTACAGTCCCTCTGGGTTGTTTCTTTACAGGGAGGGTGTAATGGAAGAGTTGTCTCCTGTCCCAGGCAGCGCTTACTTTCTATCAGTGCCCCAGTCCTCTAGGAACAGAGCTAACTCTCAGGGAGAGGGAAGAGCAGTGGTTGCTCTCAACTTCGTGCCTTGTGCCAAAGCATCTAATTCTTTGGCCACTGTACTGAATGGGGGTGCCAAGTGTCTTCTCTTCTGAGTGCAGATGAAAGCAGCTGTGAAAGGGCAGCTAAATGCATTAGTTGTCTGGAAAATTCCTATTTGCAGGTGTGTAGCATCATTTATTCGTTCAAAAAAAAATGGTCTGGACAGATTGACAAGGTGCACTCGAAGCTATGTCTGTGCCTCTGCTGTGGTGCCCTGTGCTCACTCTGGGCCCTAGCCTTGCTGATCGTGAGATCTGTCCCAGATTCTTGTTCCACTGAAGCCTCCTGTCTAGTTTCCTATATATATCCCAGCTCTTGCATATCCCAGCTCTTGCTGTTCTCCCTGATTCTCTCCCTAGCCTATGCTGGACTTGGCACTGTGTGTTTCAGTCTGCCTTGTTCCAGGGAGGCCCAACGTGGTTTTCCAGCACGTCTGTTCTCCGTGCTTGGATTCCACCAGCTACCACCTGGGTGGCTTCGGTCTTGAACAGTGGTTGGCTTCAGAACAGAATGTGAAAAGTAACTTACCTTAGGAAAACAAGGAGATTTTATTGATATAATTATTTTAGGCTAGGCAAAGAGTCAACTGCGTGGTTTGATGTGGCTTTTGGGGCTGCAGCTTGTCTTATTCCAGAAGGGATAAAACTAATCCGTTCTGCGTAGGATCTCACAACACGTTTCTGTCTGTAGTGGTTTAGGCTAAGGCTGTCCTACCTGGTCGACTGTGTGTCTAGGAGCAGGATGAGGCACATAAAGTGTTCACATGGCTAGGGTGAAAGATGCTCATAGCTCAGCAGCCACATGCCCCCTTGTGCCCTGCTAAACGTATGGGCTCACCTTGGGGCTTGTGTGTGTCAAGCTGATTTGTCTGCCCTTAGCCTCGTGGCTTTTCTAGAGGTGCCATATGATAGATAGGAGCAAAAATGGGACTGTCTATGCTACAGATAGCAGCATGCTCGGTTCTGCATCAGAGGGCACTACAATCTATAGGGACATTTTTCTGCTTTCATGCTTGAGAGCCTACATCCGTACAAGGTGGGAATTCAGCAAGAGGAAGCTGGGCTTGTCCAGCTATGCTAAAATACGAAGTAGTCCCGCTATACTCCAGTAATGCATTAAGTGGCGTGATTAATGTGTCACATGTAATGCTCTTTCCAGCTCTCTTCCCTTGATGGAATACTCTGCGTGCAGTGCAGTGCTTCGATTTGGATACTGGTTTGTGTGCTAGTGTCAGCACAACATATGGTCAAAATTTGGGAGCTGAACATGGATGGAGCTTGTGATAATCTTTAGTTCTTTCAGATTTTTTTATAGCTTCAGACTTGGTTACAGATAATTAAGTGATATTGATTTTTATAATCAATTCATAAACCACAGTAGAGACCCCTGGCCCTATGGAAGGGAAATGTCTCTGAGGAGGCTGAGATATTATCGCCCACTGAATGAGTAATGTTGCTTCCTAAAGCTGAGGGTTTTCTTGAAATCCACCTGTCTAAATAACACCTGCTTGGGTGCTGGTGAGTTAAGGCAATAGGAGATAGCCCAGAGTTTGAATCAGAAAAGAGCTTAAGCACTGTGACTCCAATTCTGTAGATGAAGAAATAAGATTTGCATACAGACGTGTAACTTTTCCAGTATTTTTTTTTTGTCTGTTTGCACTGTGCGGTGTCAAAGAGAAACTGTTAAACAATGGGATTGGTTAATGCCTTTTATCCTGAAAAATGACATTTTTGTAACCTAAAGGAATCTGTTACTGCTGGAGCTGAGAAGAGGAACGCTCTTCAGTAGCAGAGAAAATACCTGAAGGAAAAGAGTCCCTGTCTCCCTTTATTGAGAAAAAAGTCAACTTTCATTTCTCCAGATGCCAACTTGTTGCCCCCTAAAACAGTACTGCATCGTCAGAGTATTCCCCAAATGTTTGCTTTCCTTAGATTTAACTAGCATGTCTGCCTGTCCGTCCTACAAGAAGAAGTTCTCATTTGTTTAGATCATGCAATTGCTGTTTTGCTCCTCTAAAGGGAGGCCAGCAAAGAAAAGTAATAAAACTCATTCACCATTAGTGATGTGCTGAATGCTTACGCTAATCCATCTGAGAGCCATTGAGCACACAGTGAAAATACACATTGCAATGGTCTTCTATTGCACAATGAATTCCCTCCTATAGAGAGCACTGTAATTCTCTGTTTTCCTGTTGTAATTTGAGGATGTAGTAATATTAAGAAAGGCAACAAAGACAGTTAGTGATCCAGTGGAATTACATACAAGAAGAGAGAAAATCTTAATGTGTAGGAGAGAATTGTCTTCTTTCCAAACTGAGTGCAACTTAAAAGAGATTTAGTTGAAATTACATAGTCTAGTAAAAACAAGATCCATCACATCATTCTTTTCTCTCTTTTTTTTTTTTTTCCAATTTCTTGACTTCTTATAAATGTATATTTATCACAGGATCAGAAATTGCAGTTTGTAAGACCTCATGGAGCCTTTCATGAACAAACATTGCACAAATTGTATTTCTCATTGTGTGTCTTCATAATAACATGTTTTCTGTTTTTGATAAAGGTTCCCAGAAGCTTGCATAGGTGTCTTCTGTGACATTTACTATTAAATAAAATAAGGGCCAAGCGGTTTTGTGTGTTATCTAGACAATAGTCTTAATAAAAATAGTAAAGTTGCAATTATAGCTCTACAGCAGATATAAACAAGGTCTAAGGTAATGGCAGGCAACTTCCAAATAGATAAAAGGAAATATGACTTTTGCCAGTGTAATCAGTCTGGAGAATTCATCACTGCAAGAATCAGAGAGTCAGGTACAGCAGCTGGAATAATTTGGGGGTCTGAGTAATTTTATGACTAATTACATTTATATCTATGCATATTATGATAAGAGTAATTGAATCTTAAGCTTACAGTTGGGTGAGGAAGAAAACGTCTATTTAAAACATTTTAGAGTTAACTGTGTATTTGATGGTGGTGTGTTTTTTTTGTTTTTTTTTGTTTTTTCCTCTTGCCTTTCTCTGAAGCCTCAGGCGTGTGAAATGTCTGAATGTTCAGAAATAGATCAAATTTGTTGATATTCCTATTCCTATTTCATATACCGTCTGTGTTTCAGTGGCAGAGAAGGAATGGTTTTGTAAGGTATCAAGAAGGACCAAGAAACTTGCAACTCATCTCTGGCTCTGCCATTGACTTCTTGTGTGGCATTTGGCAAATTGCTTAATCTCGTGTATGTCCAATTCCCCACCTGTGACAGATGAGCACTTACCATCCTAGAGATGTTGTGGAAATGAAGTTTGTAAAGTGAAATGAGATTGAAAGTAGAAAGACAAAAAGAAAGTGAAAATCTTACTGCAGCAGGCCAAATTAATGTTTGAGGCCATATCTACGTGGGAATGTGATTGCACAGTGCACATAAGAAATTTTTACTAGAGAGGAGTCTCTTTTATTCTGGAAGTGGCTGTATGACACCTTAAGGAGCGTAGAATCAGAACAGATGGGCAAGGTTATTGATCCTTCACTCTGTTTTTCTAAGTATTCCCATCCAGTCATGTCCTCTGCATCAAAACCCTCCTCGAGGTTTCTGCCTCCAGTATTCTGGCTGGGAGGCTGTTCTAAAATCTTACTACTTTGATAGTCTGTAACTTTCATCTAATTGCTACCAACATTTATCTATGGCCAGTTTATATTCATTTGATCTTTTAGTAATGTAGGCCTTTATATTAAATAGATATTTTCCTTCCCTGATGATGACTCCCTGTACATTTATAGACAGCAAGCATATCTCCTCCCTTTGGTCTGCTAAAATGAACCTTTGGTTTGCTAAAATGAACTCTCCTAATTACTACTTGTAAGACAGGCCTTCTGTTCCCTGAGGATCCTTGTAACCCTTCTCTCGACTTGTTCCGTTTTTAATTCATTCCTTTTGAATGTGGCTCATCAGATTTGCATGCAGCATTCCAGAGGAAGCATACCCCAGATTTACTGTGATTATAGTTTTCACTGTACTTGTTGTTCGTTGCTGTCCTGTGGTTGATGTGTCTATCCAAGGGTTTCCTTCTCCATCATTTTCAAACAATCTTTTATTGCAGAAAGTTTTGGAGTTAATGTAGTCCCTCTAAGGGCATGAAGTCTTGCTTTGAAGTAAAGACTCTAATTCACTGCTGTTGTTCTGGTTCTTCAGCTCATCCAGTTCTTTTGATATGACAGTCTCAATCTTTCTACTTGCTGAAGATGTCTTTCAATACAGAATCATGAGCACACTTGGCTAAAGTCTCTCCGCTTTCTTTGCCAAAGTCAGGTCCTCAAAACGTTGAGCAAAGTTTGTCCCAAGACTGACCCTTGAGACACTTGTGGATTTCCTCCTTTCGTGCCTGTACTATTTTTTCCTCATCCCAGTCCATACTAATTTCTCTGTATGCCACCAGATCGAATGTATTACCGACATCTGTGTGCATCTTCCCAAGTACTCTTACCTAGAAAATGTGTTATCTTCCCAAAGAAGGATACACAGGATATATCCCATTTTTCATTCCTCTCTCTGATGCTCTTCCATTAGGAAGAGCAAAGCAGGGATGCCAGATTTACCAGTGGGCCAGAAGTGGTGCACAAGGGAATGTTAACCAACTGCAGCTGCTCTGCGCAGCCATGCCACTGAGGCAGTTTTGGGGCTTACAACTTAGATGTTAAAACATATAGTGGTGTGTGTGAGAAAATTTGAGGATTGTGTGTGTTCCATGCGCTGAGAAATCTTGCATGCTATTGAGGTCAGGCTTCCAATTGTGTATTTACTTGCTTGGCTTCCCCTCTCTCCCGCTGTCTCTTCGGTTACCAGCCTATTCGAATCAGCCATTAACCTGGTTAATGGGGAGAGACAGCAAATACCAGAAAGGATGATGTGCTTTTCTTAATTCCCTCTTGGAAACCTGACTGTTTTAAACTGTAAATGTCTCAAGCAAGGGCTGAAAAGGGTCCAAAATATGTCTAGCCTTTGTAATGCAGGCACACCCAGGCAGAGGAGAACAGGATGAGGCTCTTTTCTCCTTGGCACTTTACTGGGAAGAGATCTTTGGGGATGAAGGGGTAGTGCCTTGCCAAAACTGCTCCAATGGCTTTGAGCTGGCCATGTGTGCAGGCTGTGGGGTGGGGAATTGGCATGACTGAAGGGTATTGTGCCATCTGATCCTTTGAGATGACTCAGTTATCAAAAAGATGAGTTGAAGCCCCTGGCCTCTCTGACCAAGGAGCTTGAACAGGTTCTCCAGACTCTGATATGAGAGCTGTTCATTGAAGATGGCAAGTGCTAGTACAGCACACAAACAGGAACCTGCCAACTTCATTTTTTTTTTCCTTAAGACCTGAAAAGGTAAAAGAAGAAAATATACAATTAAAAAAAAATTACCTGAACTAAATACCAAACAAATTATAGAATGAGAACACATTGTCCAAATTTTCATATGCAGATTCAATTAGTGTTCAGTTAATTAGCCTTTACAGATGAGGATCAACTTAATTACATAACACTAACCTCTCTTAATAACTATTAAGGGTAGGAAGGCTGCTTTTAATAAATTTGGAAGGGGCTATATGTGTTTTTTGAAATATGAAATGGCATACACATAAGTTAAACCAAATTACACACAGAGGACAGCTATTAAGGGCAGCGATCAAAGGAAACAAACTATGTACATGGCTGGAAATCAGGCTGGTTAGAAGTTCATGCTGTTCTCCTCCTTATCTGCTGGCATCCTAGTGTTTTCACTGGGATTATTACTGGAGATGATGTACAATCTAGGGGTCATTCCTTCAAAGTGGGCTGCAGTCAGATACCAGTTTGCTCTAATTAAATGTTAGCTTGTATTTTGAAAAATATATATCTATATATTGATTAGGATACTAGGCTGTTAGCACTTACAAGTGGTCCAAGGAAAAAATACACACAAAGGCCATTGAATAGTAAAAATCCCATCTATAAATGTTGTCATTCATTGCCATTATGTACTATAAGTAATTGTATAGATTTTTTTTTTTCTCGACAGGAGGTGTGGGTGCTCAAACACTGATATTTCAGCTAATATCACAGTGGAACAGAACATCACTCCTGACTACAGGGAGGTGAGGGTGGGGGTTGGAGCATATATGGGACTAGTAGTTGGGATGTGACATCTTTGGCTTCTAAGTCACAGCTTTGAATCCAAGCTGTTTTGGCAAGTGGCCTTGGGGGAACCTAGGTGAAATGAGTTGTTGCTGCCAGTCAGGATCCCTGTGAGTGGGTACTAACATCAGGTAACACTACCACTGGCAACCTCAAGCAAAGAGGTGCTCACACGTGCAAATACCACCTTGACCCTAGCCCCAGTGCTCTCTTCAGGTCAGGGTTGAATCTCAGAATCACAGAATTTCTAGGTTGGAAGAGACCTCAAGATCATCGAGTCCAACCTCTGACTTAACACTAACAGTCCCCACTAAACCATATCCCTAAGCTCTACATCTAAACGACTTTTAAAGACCTCCAGGGATGGTGACTCCACCACTTCCCTGGGCAGCCCGTTCCAATGTCTAACAACCCTTTTGGTAAATAAGTTCTTCCTAAGATCCAACCTAAACCTCCCCTGGCACAACTTAAGCCCATTCCCCCTCGTCGTGTCACCAGGCACGTGGGAGAACAGACCAACCCCCACCTCGCTACAGCCTCCTTTCAGGTACCTGTAGAGTGCGATAAGGTCACCCCTGAGCCTCCTTTTCTCCAGGCTGAACAATCCCAGCTCCCTCAGCCGCTCCTCGTAGGACTTGTTCTCCAGGCCCCTCACCAGCTTCGTCGCCCTTCTCTGGACTCGCTCAAGCACCTCCATGTCCTTCTTGTAGCGAGGGGCCCAAAACTGAACACAGTATTCGAGGTGCGGCCTCACCAGAGCCGAGTACAGGGGGACGATCACTTCCCTAGCCCTGCTGGTCACACTGTTTCTTATACAGGCCAGGATGCTGTTGGCCTTCTTGGTCACCTGAGCACACCGCTGGCTCATATTCAGCCGACTATCAACCATAAAGAGATGGACATTGCTGCTTGGTAGCCCTCACTGCATTCTGGAAGTGACTTTTCTAGAGTCCATATTTTGAGCTATTGTCAGGAGCATTTTCTGGATACCAGCAATGTAGTCCCCTTGAAACAATTTTATCTAGTGATCCTTACAGACTCTAGCTAAGTTCATGTAATTTATTTTCCAGCTGCAGCAAGCTGAAATTTTACAAAGCATCCTTCATGAACGTTGGGTCACCTTAAGCTTAAGTTTAAGCTTGAAGTCACATAAGTCCTTATTTTCAGCTCATGAGATTTGCAGGTATTGAGCAACTAATGAAAATAGGTCTGATAAGCCCCATGCTGACACAGTTTAATATCTTTATCAATGACGTAGACTGTCGGATCAAGTGCACCCTCAGTAAGTTTGTGGACAACACCAAGCTGAGTGGTGCAGTTGATAAAAGAGAAGGAAGGGATGCCATCCAAAGGGACCTGGACAAGCTTGAGAAGTGAGCCCCTGTGAATCTAATGAGGTTCAACAAGTCCAAGTGCAAGGTGCTGTGCATGGGCTGGGACAATCCCAGATGTGAGTACAGACCGGGAGAAGAACTCACTGAGAGTAGCCCTGAAGAGAAGGACCTGGAGGTTCTGGTGGATGAAAAGCTTGACATGAGCCAGCAGTGTGCACTTGCAGCCCAGAAGGCCAACTGCGTCAACAGAGAGGTATCCAGCAGGTGTAGGGAGATGACTGTCCCCCTCTCTGCTCTGCCCTGCTGAGGCCTCACTTGGAAAGAAGAAAATTCTTCGCTCAGGGTGGTGAAGCATTGGAACTGGCTTCCCAGAGAAGTTGTGGATACCCCATCCCTGGAGGTGTTTGAGGTTGGATAGGGCCCTGGGCAACCTGATCTAGTGGGTGGCATCCCTGCTGGTGGAAGGGATGAAACTAGATGATCTTTAGGGTCCCTTCCAACCCAATCAGTTCTATGATGATTATGTGTTAGATACCCCCAAAATTAAAATGTGTAATGCTACTAGATGTTTCTGAAAACTTTGGCTAAGTGCCTACACCCATTTTCAGCAAGGAGGGAAGATGACGTTGCTGCAGATTTTTGCGACTGTGAGACACTAGCAAGGTGAATATGCAATAAGTAGGAAATTGCTGAAAGATCCATCTTGGAATGGCAGAATCTATTGAAAAAGGGGGTACTTGAGCCTCCACAGTCCCTTTTTGAAGCCCTTTGATTTCCATGCTGCACAGGCTGAAGTTTCAATACCCAGTGTCTCAAGATAGATGGTTGGCAGGGGCTAGATTTTGCTGTCTCTGATGCAAACTGAAATCCTTTTTCCTTCCATAGGGGTCGCACCTGCATCCCTAAGAGCAGGATTTGGCCTTGCGAGTGATTCTGCCCACAGATGCAGCCGATGATGCATGCTCAAAGGAAGGGGAGAATGCAAATTCCCTGTAGGGAGGCAACTGCCAGCCATGTAAACAAAGAAGCCTTCTGGGTGTGCAGCAGTCAGCCCACTTGAGCTGCTGTTTCCATGGTGTACCAGATGCTATAAAATATGCTTTCTTCAGGGGAAAAAAGCTTTTCGTACTCCTGCATTATCTTGTTTGATAATGCACTGTCATCAGGCTGGTACCTCACTGTAGGAGCCACATGCAGCAAGTCTTTTCCCCCATGCCCTGCCCTAGCCCTTCTCTGAGCTGTTGTTGATGATGACAATTCATATTCTGCAGCTTCCAGACAAAGAGAAGGTCAAGTGATTTTTCTGTCTTGGAACAGCATTACTTACTACGTTTTTACACTTAATTGTTACCAATCTCTGTTTAATGTGCTATAGTTCCTCCTGATGTGCATGGTGTCATCTCGTAATATAGTGTATTGTTTTGCTTTTCGGTTTCTTTCTGTTTTCCTTTAAAAAATAAAAAATAGAATACATCTGTTTCCATTTTTCCCTGTTCTCCATTCCCTAACCCCCACATTGCATCATTGTAGCTCCTGACTTATGGCCGTTTAAACCACTGGGTACATGTCCAGCAGGCACAATTTCTGAGTTTGCTTCCTCATCATTGTGCTCACCCACTGGGTGGTCTTTGAGAGTTGAGGAGAGGTCTCTTACCTCCATTTTCATATAGAACAGTTGCTGGCGTTGGTCAGATATGTAGTTATCTTGTAAGTATTAAATACAATTGTAACTATAAACCTGGACAAACCTGCAATAATGGAGGAGATTAACACTGACTAGTGTTTAAAAAAAATTTTTTTTTTTAAGTTGCCAGTAGCAGTTATGAGGCTCACTGTGCTTCAATACATGACTCATAGGAGGAGGTTTTCAAGGTACCTGTCTACCAAAAGCTGTGTTCAGGGATGATGCTGCAAGTCTGGCAGGGCTTTGTGGATGTGGCATATCCCCTGGCTGTGTACTTGAGATGGTCGTTGGTTGATTGGCCTTCTCCATGGTTGTCTAGGAGAAATGTGAGTGCCTTCATATGCCCCTATCTCTATCCAGTTGAAAGGTTATGCCTGTGGCAGCCAGTTGAAAATCTTGCAGGGACTTCAGATAAGGCTGTTGATTTTGATTTATCGTTGCATATTATACATGAATAAAAAAAAAAAAAAAAAAAAAAAAAAAAAAACACTAAACAGTCTGAAGTTTTTATCAGCTGTAATGTGGCTTTCTTCATCAGCACGTTCTTCTTCCCCCTCCACCTTTCTCCTCTACCCTCTCTTCCTCTCTTTCCCTCTCAACAGCATCTCCGGACCACATCCCTGGCCTTGTCCCGCTCTGTTGCAGACAGGGATGCACACACACCTTCCCTCAGCCATGCTCTGGCCACCGCCACCTCTCAGGGCCCCTCTCAGGTGATGTGCTGGTGTTTCACCTGGTGAGATGTGCAGCTGGGTGCTCACCACACTGTACGTGCCAGGGCCGAGACAGCAGCAGCACTAGGGTGGCTGGTGGGGACAGGCATGGCAGGACAGGACATCAGAGTGACAAGGACTGTGGGGAAAAGGGGCTTCTATTGCTCCCAAAGGTGCTTTTTTGTGGTCTCTCCTGGTTACTTTTCAACTCCCTCCCTCCCCCCATCCTGCAGGTTTGTACTAGTCACTTTGTGGTGGGAGGAAAATAGGTAAATAAGTTACTTTTAACTCAGTGCAATCATTTAGGAGACCTGGAGTTGGAAGACCAGTTGTTGGTTAACAGGCCTGGTCTGAAACTTGAACTGCCTGACCCCACGGTAGTGAACCAGAAGTGCTTCCAAGAAGCCAGATTTCTGGAAGGTTTCTTCACTGAATTGTTTAGAGCACAGGCTTCTTGTAAATAAATGGTGGTAGCCTGCTAGCTTGCCAGAGCTCAGCTGGTAGATGCAGCGAGGGCAATATGTGCATGTGTCCTCGTTCTTCAGGGCGAAGCCTATCCAGGAGGATTGGGCTGCAGCTTGGGGTCTCCCTCCCTGGTGAAGGCCCAGGCCAGGAGGAAAGCGGGCAAAGCTCAGGCCTGGTTCTGCCATGCCATGGCCATGTTTTACTTCACGTGCCTCCCTGGTGTGTCCATGTAGGCTGGGGACACTCTTCCTGAGCAACAAGGCCAGTGTGGGCCTGTGTTACCTGGTGTTGGGTGGCTGCTGGCAGGACGGTGCTGGGAATCTGCCCCAGCATCACCCCAGCCACCCTGCTGTAGGCAACATAGCTGTGGCAAAGCACATATTGGCATGGACATTTGCTTGTCTCTACCCCTCCTTTGGTGTCTGCCAAAAAAAGTCTCTCTGAGTTAGTTGCGTGGAGCTGCCGTACCACAAAGGCTTTGTCCCACTTAGTTGTTGTGTGATAACTGAGGAGGCTTTTCTGCTTTCCTTAGTAGCAAGGTGTTTTTCAGGTAGGAATACATAATTTTTCAAACGATCATCTAAATCACCGATTCCTTCATTTTATTTTTTACATTGGTGTCTTATCATCTTACTGCTTAGGAATAACCTAAAAATCTTACCTCAACCTGAAGACATTTTGTCCCATAGAATAAACATATACAATTCCAGGATTAAGAAGTAAAATAAACAAAAATCAACGATCAAACAAACAAAATCCCCCACCTATATTAAGTATAAAAAACAATCCAATGGCTTTATGAGAGGAGAAATTGAGGTGGTGGCACGTAGTTTGCTAATTTGGGTGCTAAGTTAACACCTGAGGGCGATAAGTGAGGCAACTACCTTTGATTACCAGATTTTTTGCTTGTTTGTTTACTGGTAAAATGCTCTAAGTGCATTAACAGGTTACAGGGTCTTGTTTATTTATGTCTGTGGTTTATGTATTTATAACAGTTCATATTGTTCTAGCTAATATTCTTCAGCATGTCTTAAAAACAAGAAAGCTTCAATATGAGACTTAAGTATTCTGTTTTGTTAGTTGAGTTTTCTCTAAAGAATGAAGATAGATCACAATAGCCTTCCTTGAATTAATATAAATGCAGATTAATGCAGTCAAATATGTTATTTTTCCATAGACAAGTTACAAACACAATGCAGGATGATTTTCAAGTATTGCAGTTTTGTTAAAACAGATTTCTGTATATTCACTTTTGGGGATAATTTTTACACACCTTCTTTCAGATTAATCAATTTAAATTCATTTAGGACACTAACAATTTAGTACAGAGGCAGACCTGTTTATATAAATGGATACCAATTTTCATCAATTATGAAAATGAAACAGTGAAAATTCTGAAAGTTTGTTAAATACATCTGCTTACTATTCTGCAGAATCTCCCAGGGGACTGCCTTGTGCTAAACTCCAATTTTGCTGGGTTGTTTTGTTTTTAGTTACATTATTCAAAAAAAAACAACAACAAACAAACAAAAAAAAAACCCACCGCCACCAACAAAAAAAACAACCCACAACCTTTTCAACATTCCCTCTATTTCTCTAGTGTGTTATAAGTCATACTTATTCTGTTATTAATTTCTATGTCAGTTTTTCCATCCACACACGTATCAGAATAAAATTATGAGTCAGGACTCTGATCATGAAATTAATCAAAAATATTGTGAAATGGTAACATATTTCAAATTGTAAAGCTCTGAAAACATATTAATGGCTTTCCAGATTTTCTTTTTCCTTCAGTCATCATTTGTAGACTCTCCTTTCAGAAATGGACAATAAGAGAGAGATGAGATTATCAGCTAATGCATTGTCTCTCTTAGTTGAGGTTCAGAGCTTTGATGTGAGTGTTAGCAATACTGTGTAACAGGGTTTCTGGGTTTCTGTTAAGCACTGTTCTAAAATACTGTGATGTTTTTCTTTTACCCAGGGCTTTTGGGAAAACCATACAAAACTCATAAAGGACTATGGACCTGTTTGTGGGTAAGATTAGTTGTACCTTCAGCTTTCTGCTTTTGTGGGTCTTGCTGTTTCCTTTGGTTTGAGTTTGTTGGGTGGGAGAGGAAAACATACGACAATAAGATGCTCATTGAAATGCAGAGTGCGGTATTTCAGTCTGGGTGATAGAGGTGGAAGTTGTTTGGCCACATGAAGAAAGTAGCCTTGGCTTATTTTAGTTCAGCATTTGGTGCTGGACTTCTTTCCAATATGCACATAAAATTTAGTTTTTTTCAGAATGATACAAAGCTACCAGCATCAATATTATCTTTATATTTATAATTAAATAATTATAACATATTACAACATATATACATATAATTATAACATATATGCATGTAATTATAACATAATGTATTCTTTATATTTATGTGAAGAGTGGAAATAATAACTTAATGTCTTAAAACAAACAAACAAAACCAAAAACCTAGTTTATGAAACAGTGTGAATTTGGTTCAGCTATTTCTGGCTATCTTTACACAAAAACACTAAACTTAAAATACAATGAAGTACAGTTTAGAAATGAGGCATTCATCTCTCTGTATCTCAGCTTTGCTCCCTTAGGTTATTCAGAGTAAAGAGGGTTTAAGTGTATTTCTTCATCCAGCACTTCCACATTTCTGTGATCTTTATTTCTTTTCTGAGAACTACTTTCCTGTTGTCATTGCTTTAAGTGGAAATGCACTTATTTCATGGTAACTTGTATTGTTTTGGTGAGTTGGTGTTTCTAGCATAATTATTACTTCAATATGTAAGTATCAAGCAATATCCGTAAAGACAAGATCAAAAATTTTTCCTGTGTTCTCCAGGAGTTTTATGAAACTCTGTAAAAGAGCATAAATATATAAATGTGTGTATGTATTTGTTCAAAAATACTATAAATACACTTTGTATGTTCTTCCAGCCAAAAAAGCTCTATCAAAAGGAAGTCAGACTCAGCCATACAAAGCATTGGATGCTCCAGTCACAGCCTTCTTGTGGCATTTATGCTCAGCCCTAAGGACAAAGTGCTGCAAGAAGCAGTGGAAATAATGAATTTCAATGGTTAGGTACTTGTCTAAGAGGAAATAATACATTGTCTTGGCTGGCCAGGAATGGAGAAATGTATTCATTAACACTGTGGCAATTTGTATGTTGTGTAACAAATGCAAAAGGACTGAGGCTTATTATCTCCGTGACCTTTGGTGTGATGCCCTTAAATGACAATAATGCAAGAATAGTGGCATTCATTGCTCAGTGTATTTCCCTCCTTATTAATATCATGCCTATTTTTTCTAAGCTGAACTTGAGACAAGTTGCTCTGTAGTCATCTGTCTGTTCACTTGGCCAGGCAGAGGCAATGTCATGGGAGAAAGATGTGTATAATTACAGTCTGTGAGTGGATAGATAGAAAGTTTCATTTCTCCCATCTACCCATAGTTGACAGGGAAGGAAACCTCTGAGAGACTGCATGGGCTGCAAAGCTGGATGATGGTGGTAGTGGTCAGCCAGGACAGCTCTGCTTCCCTGCAATCCAGTAGGTAGGAGGAGTAAGCAGGTTGAGCATAACCACATACCATATATAGTGTGCTTGGGAAACTTAATTTGTGGGGGATCTGGGATATTGGCAGAGAATAAATACTGCTTTTGATATCTCCCAGGAAAACAAAGCTAGGCTCAAACATTGCTGTGCTTGAGGTAAGCTTGATTTGTAGTTGAAGGAAAATATTTTCAAACCTTACTTGTTGAGCTGGTGTTCAATAGATATGTGTATGTGTCGGGGGTGTTTATCATGGTCCTGTCAATTAAAGAAATTCCTTCTCTGTGCATCTGTGTGATTCTTTCTGTGGTTCTCTGAAATAGGCAGTAAATGGTAGGTGTGTTTTTGTGCACGGCCCCAGCGAAGTATTGGATCTGGCAGTTGGAAGAAGATGTGGCATTTTGCTTTTTCCAGATTGAAAACTGCTTTCCAATAAGCATAAAGAGCAATGATCTTTATTTCTACAGTGGTGAAGTGAGTTGAATACAAATCTTTGAAACTGAAGCCTTTTTTTTTCTTTCTAAGGTCACTTGAATAGTCTGAATGATACCATCACAACTGTTTTCTTTTGTGTGTGAATTGGTTTCCTTGACAACAGGATGTCAAATCAACTTTTCAGCTTTAATCAAGTCAAAACAATATATCCCTTCCATTCCAAAAGGCCTCAAGTCGTAGAGAATTATTTCAAGTAAGGCTTTTGTAGGTCACAAAAGCATTTTTTTCCTTCGCTTCCGTGTGCAGATCCAAAGCAGAGGTGATGGTATTACTCTTTTATATAGAGAGACAATGCAAATCGTCTTTGGATGTGTGTGTGTGCTGTGCAAACTGTCTGTTTTCATATAGAGGTGGCCCAAGATGGAGGCCAAGTGGGAAAAAAACGGCTCTCATTTGGTGCAAAAGCAGAGTTGGAACGAAAGGAATTCAAGCCACTGACATAGTTTTTGAGTAGATCATGCAACAGAATGATAGTTTTTGCTTCAGCTATATTTTGGAGCATCTTCTATATATGAAATCTGTCCTCTAAAATGTACGTGCTGGTTCCCATACCAAAAAAAAAAAAAGTGAAAGACATCCTGTTTGGAAAGCAATCTAGTCTTGGTTTCTGTGGAACTTAGTGATTTCTGTCACTTATTTTTCAGATGTACTCTTGTTTTGATGTTTTGTTTTCACTCTACAATGTCCAGTTGTTCCATTTCAATTGCAGGCTTTGACTACTGGTGAGAAATAGGTGGTAAGAGGGGGCAGGGAAACAAAGAACTTCTGATGAGAAATGAATAGGACGAGTATACTTGATAGAGTAAGAAAAGTGATTGCCAGAGATGTAGTGGCTGAGTTGATTTTACTTTGTATACGCACTTCGTATTCATGTAACCACTTACTGCAGTTGAATTATTATGACTTTACAACGCTGTAAGTGAGTATTAGTGATTTGGAGTGGGAAAACAGTGCCAAAATAAGTAACAGACTCTTGGCCCAGCAACACTCCGCCAGTGAATGATCAGAAAATACAATACAGCCACAAGAAAACAGGTGACTGAATCTATTCTGCCTTCTACCATAGCAATACATTTGGATATGGGGAAGAGTATACGAGTTTATAAAATAGACCTCACTCTATGTAATCAAAGAGTAAAAACAGAAGATTGAAATTCAATGTAATTTGTGGGGTGATATTCTTTCTTCGTGTCCTTTTGCATCTGAAACAGCTTGCAGCAGATCAAATCCAACTCTTGCTCTTCGTTCATTTGAACTCTCAGCTTCAACCTGCTGTGAGAAGTCTGGCCAACTATCTAGTTAGCGTTATCTAGAATAAGCGTTAATGAGGATGAGAACAAAGTATAAGGAAGAGGTAAAGGGATGTGTCCAGGAGAAGCAAGAATGGGGTGCTTGGATTAAACCACCCCTAGAAAGGAGGTGGCAATCAGGGAATTTGAGTCCAGGGTTGTTGGGCTGTGTACTGCTAAAGGGAGTCAACAAGCTCAAAATCTGCATTCTCTGATGGTGGGGATGAATTACGGAGACTGTTTCTGAGGAGATCCAGTTGTAAGCCGTTCTCAGTCCCCAGTAAAACCAGGAGCAGACTGCATCTACACATGCTGAGCTTCTGCTGGGCTCCAGCATAAGCATCCCAGGATCAGCATAGATCACAGAAAGCATGGCAACGTGCAGGTAGAAACATGGGTACATGCATGCACTCCTGAAGCACTTTGTGAAAACAACGATGTGAATAGAGTTCTATTCCCATAAAAAGAGCACCTTGTTTTGCATCAGGCTTCTTCAGCACATTTTAGAGTAATATACAGAAAGCAACTTAAAATAGTGTAGAAAATTATCTTAAGGTGTTTATGGAATTACACATTGTCTGATCTTTTTTGTTTGTTGGTTTTTATTTGCTTGGTTTTTGTTGTGTTGTTATTATTATTATTATTATTTTTCCTTAAAGACTTCCTAATATTCCTTGAATGATTTCCCAATAGGTCATTGGAACCAAAATTGAGTCTGGTCATTTAAATGGTTGGGTGGTTTAAAGGATTAGGATAGATCATGGAGTCAGTCACTAACTTGAAATGTGTCCAGGGCTTAGTTGTGATTGTAAGCTACACTGGCAGTTGACAGCTTTTCAGAAGTCTATGCAGCTGGAGTTTGTTCTGTCTTAATGCTTGACTTCTCCTCTCCCCCCAGAAATGGTTGCTGCAGATGGCACTAGTTAGCATTTCTGCAGATGAGTCCAGAGCCAAATGGCAGTGCACAAGAAACAGGCTTTTCTTGCTGCTGTTCCTGGCCTCTGCATCAGGGCTGAGGCACACTGGTTAGTCCCTGCAGAGGTCTGGAGCTTTCCCCTTGTGTGTACACAAGAGGGACGTGCTTTTCTGGGATTTGGAAGTCTGGAGCTTGGCATGAATTGTTATCCTTACCAGCTATTCCTTCTCAAACACCACACAGAGAACCTAAAGTGGACTGGGGCAGGATCTCATCCTGCAAGGAACAACTGCTATCTTCATCATGCAATTAATTTACTTTAGGAAGCAGTTTCTTTACTGCCATTTTAATTTCACAAACTTGATCTTTGTTTGATTGTTTGCTTTGTTGTTGTTATTGTTGTGTTTTACCTCTTGGTTTCTAACCTTATTCTGCTTTATGTGGGAAGAGTAATCCTGGGACAAGTATTCTCGTCTTTGTCTCTGAAGACTCATGTAAAGAAATAATTTAGTTTTATGAAACAATCTTATCCTGCTTGATTTCCTCTTTTACACTGGGGCTCTAACGGATTTACCACCTCTCCTGTGGTCCTTCGTTTATTTTGATATTTTAAACAATTTACTTTTCGTATTTCAGTTAGAGAAAATCATTCCTGGGCAAGCATAAGGGAGGGAAGAAAAACAGGCTTTCTGTTTCTGATCTATAGCTCCTCATAATCTCTGTCTCACATTTAATCTAATAAAGATTTTTGGTAGCCTCACTTGCCTGGATTTTTATTTTCTTAGAGCAATACATTTTTTTTATTTATTTTTTTGGACCAGATTTAGGTCTTTCATAACCAGTCAAGATTTTTTTTTTTTTTCCTCACATTGTTTCCTTATTTATCTATTGTGATATGCTCTTTGACTCTGCTGGGATGTTGATCACACCTAAAACTGCTCTTCTGAATTAGTTCTCTTTCCTTTAAATACCTGCAAACTGTGGACACAGTACAGGAGAACCCTTAAATATGTGCCTAACTTTGAACACAGGAGTAATCCCATTAAAGTCAATGGTGCTACTCAACATGCTTTGAGTTAGGCAGAAGTTTATCTACCCTGATGAATCAGGGCTGTAAAAGAAACAATTGCATTTGTGCTTGAAAAATATTTTAACTGCTGTTGGTACACATAAACACCTAGGTTTATTGTAGCACAAAGAAGTTAATGCAGAGAAAAATATTTCTTCCCCCTCTCCACCCTCTCTTTTGATAGCAGTTTGCATGTAGAAAATTTTATTGTTCCTCTGTGTAATCTGCTAGCTGTTCTCTCTGAAATGGAAGAGATTATCTCAAAAATTGACTGAACAATGGGGGAATCTTAATATTCTTAATTTAAACTCTCAGATTCCCCTCTCCCTACTTTTTTAATTAACACTTTTGGAATTTGCTAATTTATAAATGTCTTTTTAAGAAGAACCCAAACCTAATGATATTCCTGGCTAAAAATTAGTGCCACACTACAATGCTACATCTCCATCCAACTCCCCACACTTAGCCATAATTAGGTATTGGTTACAGTTAGTTCCAATAGTTAAGCTGCTGTAATAACTCTTGTGAGTTACTTAGGGGTATATCATCACCAGTCTCTTTTCTCTCTCGAGCTAATTGGTCTTGAAAACATACTCTTTTATGGGACTGATGCCTAGAGATTTACCTGAAAGGTGGGATGTCACACTGTTCTGAGAATTGGAGTCTGGTGTTACTGTTACAGTTGTAATAGGTTTTCTGCCTAATCATTGTGAAGGGTTTAAGCTTTGTGTATGGAGACCTGTGGGATGCAGTTTATAGGCTGAGTTTATAGTGAATTAGTTGACTAGTTTAATTCTGGCATGATTCAAATGTACTTAGGTCTCTGGGACATTGCAAAGCGATGATCAGTGTACTAGTAATGTGGAAAGTGTTCATTACTGAGCTCTTAGCCACGGACAAAATCTTGTATGTGGACTATGACCTCCCACAAGAACCATTTTACCTGAGCTTGTCTGCTCTGTGAAGGTTGGTTTTCATTTTGTCACTGTAGCCTCTTGCAGTCCAAGCCAGGTCCGAGGGCCCTTTTTTTTTCTAGGTGTTCACAAACACAGGACCCAAAGGCCCCCCAAAATGTCATGGTCCCAGTCCGTAGTGCAGGCAAAACCATTTGGATGGAAATGTTTGGTGCAAGTGATGAATTCTTCTGCGTGCAAAACCATCTGACTCCTGTGAGATTCCAGACATTGCCCCATGGTGTCTGCAATGCAGGTATGTGCTCCCTGCTGCATTTTTTCCAAATTTCTTTCCTCCACCCATGACTGCACCATGACTCCACTGCAGCTGTTCAAGCTGACATAAGTCAAAGACCTGATGTAAGCTTTTACACCTCTGGAAAGGGAGTGTGAAATCCAACCAAATGAGGCCCGTATTTTATCCGCAGTTGGCAAGGCAGCAAAGGACAGTGTCAGTCAGCTGCACCACGTTCCTGATGCTCATTTCTGTACTTGAAGCGCGTGTGGCCTGATTAGGTTGTAGCTTCAGTTAGTGTTTGCACAGAGGGAAATTCCCTGGTCAGTACAGCTCAACTGAGGCGGTGTTGGTTGGGTGCAGAAAGGCTCTGTGAGACTGGCCACAGCTGTGTCAGCTTTGACTGAAACAGCAGTGCAGGCCCTTGCACCATTTGTGGAACCTCATTAAATTGAGGTCTGCTTCTGCGTGTGCAGGTACCAGCTTTGGCTGCCTGGAGGTTGTACCTCTGCTTGCTCCCAAGGAGGTGTTTCTTAGTACCCGCGTTTCCTTGCACATTGGTAGCACAGTACTCACCCCTTAAAGCGTAGTCCTTGTGAGCTCCAGGTTAAGATTATTTGAAAACTGAAGTTTCTTTTTGAAAACACACTGCCCGAGTAGCGTTTTACACCTAGTATACAATACAGGTGATCTTTGATCTGCACTGCCTGCTTCATAGCTAATTAATGCTTAAAATCATCATTTTAAAGGGTTTGGGATAGGATCGCTTAACAGATTGCCTCCTCTTATTATATGACACTGTTATGATCAGCACCTGCATGCCAGACTGTGGCATCCTAATTTACGGGAGGAGGAGGGGATGTTATGAGGGAGACTCGTAGTTTCCGAAACTAGGTTCCTAGACTTAGTTTCACCTTGAATCTGTCCTCTTCACTGTTTACCAGAGCCTGCATTTGTTAATCTTAACAGGCTGTTAAGTCCACCTTGTAATTTTTCCCCTTTCTACCATTTGGAAAGAAGTATGCTGGGGCCTGTACAGACTGAAAAATCTGGGACATTGTTTTAGTATACCAATCCTATTTGGAAGTATAGGCAAGCAGCAGTGTTATATAATATGCCCAGCAAAATCAATGCTTTTATTAGAATTTCCTGTAGCAGCCAGAAGCATTGCTGCAAACCTGAGGCAGATGCATACGGTATGTAACGTCCAGTAGCTATTAATGGTTGCTGACTTCACCAGCTATGTATCTGATTGTGAATTGGTGTTCCCAGTGCCACACATAGCAATTTTTAAATGAGGCTCTTGAATCATTTCCTCCCGTCTTTACACAGAGGGAGGAAAATGCATCATCCATCTGATGTCCCCACCTCTTCCCTCTCTTGGCAGCCTTTGAAGCAGAGCAGCTTTACACCAGTGCTGCAACTCAGGAGCTCCTCCTGCCCTCCTTGGTTGCCAGCACCTCAGAGGAGCAGTGGGTTACTGCCTCTCCGGGTCACTCCCTACTGCCAGTTTAGCCTTCTCTTTGTCAGCCAAAAGAAATCCAAAAGTGACTTCTAGCTTCCTTCTCACGTGCCATCAGAAGCATCAAGCAAAAGGGATTTCTCTTCCCCGCAAATCCCCTGCTGGGAGATGGAGGAGAAGGTGCAGAGACAGAACTGGAAGCCAGCAACCAGTCCATTGCATGTCCCAGTTCTCTGCCAGGAGGCTGATGCTGGTCAGACCTCCTCCCCTCATGCTGGTGAGTCCTGAGCAAAGACCTTGTGGGGTCTCTGCCCCAGAGTGCACCCAAGTGTTGTGAAGGACAGGGTTTGGGATGACTTTCTCAGTTTCTTGGAAACTGTCATGTTTTCCTCCTTGAGGATTTGCTGCTTTGCCCAGGTATCTGTGGAGGCGCCTCCTATTCCATTACTGCATCTTCTCCTTTGGTGTTCCACCACCTTGGCTCTGGATTTTTTATTTATTTTTTTCTTTTATACCTTAATAGATACATCTTGTGGTCATTGTTTTCATGCTTTTAGCTGCATTTTTCCCCCCTAAACATTTGCCCTGGCTTTGTTTTCTTTCTCTTTCTTCTCCCCATCCCCTTCCACCCTATGCTTTATTCCCTCCATGCTCTAATTTTTATTCCTCCCTTGTTTTCTTACCCATGTTGAGCTGAAAAAAGTAACATGACCTGACAATTTTACGTCATTCCAAGGTTTTTATACACTTCCATAAATCTCTTCATTACCTTTTTATTGTTTTGTCATATATAGGTTTTAGTTTTTCCTCTACCTTATTAGTCTGGGGATCAATTTTAGTCTACTATGTTTTATTAGTAATAAGGGAAACAAAATATCTCCTTTTTCTTTGTTGCTTTGGCACCATCTTCAAATTACCCTTTTTTTCTGTTTGACTACCTCTCTTCCTCCCCTGGAGAGTCTGCTTTATGTCAGACCTTCTGCTGGTAGGGAACTGGGTATGATTTCATCAGGCAATAGGCAAAAGTATAGCCCATTGCAGGGAAAGAAGTTGTTTTCAACTGTTAAGCTTTTTCTTTTTCTTCTTTTTTTTTTTTTTTTTTTTTCCTATTTTCCTATTTTGGTGAGTGTGGAATGAGCTTGAGCCCCCATTACCCTGGGGATTGGGAATCTTTCTTTCCTTCATTTAAATGTGGTGGCTAAACCTGAAGGCTTGTCTTGAAGGAGGATTTATTTTAGTCATACTGATAAAATTGTACTGGTATAATTAAACAGCTATAGTAATGTCAAAACACATCCCATGCACGGACACAGCAGCTGCGGAATGGCGCAAACTAAATCGTGAAAAAAAGTGACCAACTCCCCCAGCAATTATTATTTTGATAGGGCTGTGCTCCCATAGGAGTTTTTTCTAGTCTGAGTTAAGATTCCAGCCATGTCTTGTCCCAGAATCTCTTCTCTTCCCCCGTGTAAACAAGCCTGAAAATAGTGGTCTGGACCTTCAAGCTGTTGTTTACCTCAGCGTAGCTCCATTAAAGGCAAAGAGCCATAACTATTTGAGGGTCTTGACCCAATGTTTTTAGGTCTCTCTCATGTCATATAACTTTGATTTTTCGATGATGGTACCTATTGAATAAAATTAGGTTTGGTACAGCAAATGTTAAAATGTATCTAGACATCTTAAAGTAGCTTATAGAAAAAGGAGAGAGTTGGGAGCAATGTTCTGACTCTGTAAGGGCGAGCAGTAGACATTTTATCACTCAGCAATAATCCAAGCTTTTCTTTCAATGTTGGAACCTGTTTTATTGAAAAAGGATTTTGGCAAGGACACTGGGAATTGCTGCAGTGTCTTTCGAAAATGACAATATGAGAGGATCTTGGTTCTTTGGGGCCTTTTATCACAGAGAACATCTTATGAAATACTCTGTAGGAAGGACCAAAGTAAAATATTCTCAAAGCAGCCTAACAATAACACCAGCTATCCATTTGGCCCAACAGGTAATAAGCCATGCATGGGGCAGGAGAATGAGAAAATCAGTCTAAAAGTGCAGCACAGTGGCAAGGGTTGAAACAGGTCAGATGGTAATGTGATACCACGTGGAAAAGTGTTGGCCTTTAAATATTAATTTATTTTCTGCTAAAATAATTTAAATTCTGAGTTTGAGGCAGAGAAATGTATTGTAAAACTGCAAGATCAAATACTTGAAGGAACTAAACTTATTCTTGCTGCAGACCCAACCTTTCTCTCAAGTCAGTGGCATTTTATTTGCTTTTGTCCAAGACAGTAACACAGCTGGATTTTCATCAATAGTGAAAAACGGAATTGAGTTTGGAAAACTACTGTAACTGCTGGTTTCTGTAGCAAAATGCTTAAATAAATACACAGTTTTTAAGCCTTCGAGTAGCCCCTGATGCACCATTGATAAACCATTGTGTTTACACACACAGCTGACTGCTGCGGGCATTGCATTCAGAGCAGTTCCCCATCCCGTGCTTCTTTGGAGCCTGCCATTTTGAATACTGCGTTTCTGTGGGTGGCTGCTCCCACGATTTCCTCCGGCTGTCTCCCCAGAAATCTGTGGGCTGTGCCTGCCTGCCCCCTCCTGCCGGAGGAGCCGAAGGAGTGAGTTGTGCTGAGGTCAGAGGAGAAGAGGCTTTTGCTAGCAGTGCTGAAGCTACCGTGAAGGCAGCATTGAATATTTAACTGTAAGGTCTCTGCTGAATTAAAAGGGCTCCAGGTGAGGAGAGCATGATCAATACTTACAAATATTAAAAGTGGTGCCTTCTCCCTTCCTTCTTCCCCCTTTTTTCTTTGCCTACAGGACACGAAATATCTGAATCCCCCAGACAATTGCTCACGCATTTACATTTTCATTTGCTTGGTTTATAGCGAGGCTGTTCAGGCTTTTGGGAGGGGCAGCTATCAAAGATGTACAAGCACTGTCATTGTGTTTTATTGTTCCAGTCCATTTTTCCCTGTGAATGCAGGTGGGAGTTTTTCAGTGGGTTGGGTTTGGGTTTTTTGTTTTTGCCTCCTTTCTCTCTCTCTCTCTTTTTTTTTTTTTTTTTTTTTTTTCCTTCTGAGCATTTATAACCCTTTTATTGTCAGTCTTCAATCATTCTTGATAGATCAATATATTTACTTCAGTGATGGTTCATCCTACAGTTGTGCGTATATTTTTTTGCCTTTTTTATAGGGGTTATGGATAGATTCAGTGGATTGTATCTCTGCTATACCTCTGTTACTGCATGAGGATCGAGTCACTTGATCTTGCCCCAGTACCAGCATGTTTAGAAGAAATATGTGCTGTTTGCATTGGCCTGCTTTCAGCTTGCTTCCCCTTTTTTTCTAAGTAGACTTTGAGCAATTAAAAATGCAAGGTTTGGTTCAGAAATGTTCTCCCCCAAAATATTAAGTACAAATACTGGCATTTCATGTGCACTCCACAGTCTGGACGGAAGGGCTCAAGGAAATAGTTCCAGCAGACATCAGAGACCCAATGGGTTTTGGAAGTAATATAGCAAAGTGATGTTGGATGATAACGTTTACTCAGCTCAGAAATGAGGCAGGTCCCCAGGAGTCCTGAGGCCTTTAGCCAAGCAGCTATGACCAAGCCAAAGAGAAATTCTTCAGCCTACGTCTCACTAACATCCCAGGGCAGCCAAATGTGGGCTGGGGACAGCTGACTAAAGCAGCCATGAGCAGAGCTTGAATGTGTACAGCATATGCATAGGGATCGGGTCCCAGCACCGTCGTGATGCGCTGTGTTGGGGCGTTCCTTCAGGAGAAGGAGGTGGGTGAACAGGGTGGAAGGGCAGCTCCGTGGAAGAGGACTAAACGAGCTCCATCATCCTCAGGGATTCAGGTTGTCTCAGGGTAAGACAACATATATGTAATTTGTTATAAAATTCCAACCCCACCATCTGGCTCAAAAAAAATAAAGGCGGCAGAAGAAGGGTATTTGTTACAATTGATAATACGTACAAGGTGGTCAGTGAAAAAATAGGTCAACTGAGCGGTGCTCTTAGTAATATTACTATTTGAAATACGATCTGTGTTGTATAACTACCCACTAAATATTGGGTCAATTCCTCAAACTTGCATGGATTTCAGTGAGGTTTAATAATTTAAACCAGGTGCTCACATTAGCTGATTGTATAGGATACTATCCCTGTAGTTGTCTTACCAGGGTCGTATCTGCCCTGTGTCCACCAGTACTTCAGATTTTAGGCTGAAATAATTTGCGATGTTATGAAAGTTGTGACTCAACTGCTTCCCAGCAGCGTGATGTCCGTTCATAACAGCAGATTTTCCTGGAAGTCATTACTTTGGAGTGCCATTGTCAGCTGTGCATATCCCTTCTGCTCCTGCCGTCCTTTGTGGCGCAGATTCGCTTGTTGTTGTGAGCGAGGATGTTACCACCGATACACAATCTATCAGCTTTTTCCATTCTTTTCTTCCTTTTCTCTGTTGAATTGCAGTTTCCTTTGTCTTCTGCGTGGTGCACTGAAAGAGGTTGGGAAATTTATCACGGTTATTTTAATGGGTTTTTAAGGTCCTGCATGACACAGATTGAATTGATTGAGGAAAATTTCCTGGAGCTGCAGCATTTTTTGCTATTAAAAATATTTCTATCTTTAGATTATTATTTTTTTTTTTTTTCTGTAAGAAAATGTATCTATTTTTTCCTTCTAGTCCTATAACAAAGCCCAGCTTTCTAATGTTTCCACATGGTCAGATATTAGCCATTTCCCGAGATAATTTAGTTTGGTCATGTGTACGGCTAGCATTTTTATTGTAAAGAATTCTGCTAGTGGTTTCATGATAAATGCATAAAGCACTGGGAAATGACTTTTATTGGGCTTAGTGCGCATTTAATAATGCATTAACAAAATTAAATGATTTTGTGTGTGTAGGTCTTAAAAATGTATAGAAAAAGCATACACTACCACAGGTATGCAAGAACTTAAAAAATATACAAAGAATCTTGCCTGAATGCATTTTGTATGCTGTAGCATTAAAAAAGTCCATTCCCAGGAGCTCAGTAGGTGGTTACTATCCTTTTTTCCTTTGTTTCAACTTATTTTTAAGGCAGACCAGGAAAGAAAAATGAGTCCCAGTGCCTGCCTGTCTTGTGCCAGCCTGGCAACCCTTTCCTTGCCGGAGCGAGGCTGTCCAGTGCTGGCTGGCAGCTGTGAGCATAGAGCATGTGAACCAGCTGTGTAGTGTACCCGTTATTTCTGCTCAGAAAACACTCCTTTTGTTTGCTTAAACTTCAGATATCTTCAGGCTGGTAGCCATGGCCAAGTCGACATCTCTCTTATTTAAGAAAGCACCGTACTCGATGTCTGTGTAGTTTGTTATGCAAAAGTCAATATGGCTTTCTCATTTCATCGTGTTGTTGTGTACATAACGCAGGAAATCAGTGCATTGAGTCCCATCTATCTTGGAGGAATTAAAATATTCTAATATTAAGACAGTATGATACCAGAAGGGCATGGATCTGCATTAACGTAAGCAGAGCAAAGGAATAAAAAGTGATGGTGCACAATATATTGCAGCACTCTCATTGATTTAAGATCCAAATGCCACTAAGAGGGGGTAGGCTGATAGAAAATTGTCTATGTTTATTTCAAACACATGCAAAAATAAAATATTGTGTCGTCCACTACTGCTGATTGTATTTACAGGAGGCAGATGAGCTGTCTTGCCTGGGAAGAAATAAAAGATGAAGTACAGAATTAAAACAAACAGAAACAGCCTACTGATTTTGAATGCCTCTGTTCTGAATGCCTCTTTCGAAGATATGTATCAGGACATGACTTTTCAGCAGATTGAGGTGCTCAGTGTTTTCTGAAAGCCGTTCCTTTCCTTTAGGGCTAAAATGGATAACCAAAACCGGAGATATGAAAATCTCTAGTCACACTTGAGTCCTGGCCACGATATGCAAAGTATATATGAGATGAAGGCTGTAGAAATGCAGTCTTACACATGGCTTTTGTTTGTACCCTGATGTCAGGTCTCAGGGAGGAAAAATAATAAAAGTTTCCATTTTATTGTGGTCAGAAATGCTTTAATGAGAGGCAGAAGTTGGATCACACAGATTTGGTTTTAGTCTTCTTGAAGAGTGTTTGCTTATATGAGGTTAGTGATGGGCATGTAACTAGCAACTTTATTACTTTTGTGGTTTTGTTATAGTCAACCTGTGTTATCGGTTGCTGTATCTTGCCACGTCATAATATCACAAACTGTATTTAAATCCTTCCACATCTCCCCGGTTTCATGTTCTCTGCATGGTTGCCCACATTTTTGTCCCCCAGCCCCAAATTTTCCCTGGAGCCTGCACCATGATGCTCTCCTGCTTCCTTGGACACAGAGGATCCTCCCTGGCTTCCCTGCTGTCTGCTCAGATGGGTCCCCCCTGCTCTGCTAGGAAGCAGCAATGCCCTGCACATCCCAATTCTGCATGTTCTCTAAAGCTTATTTTTCTGAGCGGCATCCCAGTTGTATCCCTCATCTTCAAGTACACTGCACTATGTCCATTTATCTTGTGTGAAATGACGGCAGCCCAGCCACTTACACTTCCTGTTGTTTCCTAGAAATTGCTCACCTGTCTGTCAAGGGAAGCTGCTTCCACCTTCTGACTGGAAATCAGGATATGTGCATCTCCCTCCTTTTTCTTCTTCTTTTTCTTTTTATTTTCTTAAATAAAAGACAGAGAAAGGGCTACTCTTTTTAACCTTAGTAATACTGTCTGCTTATCGTCCTCAGCCATCTCGTAGCCTTTGCCTTTTTTTTTTTTTTTTTGCACTGATAAAAATAAGTAACGCTGTTGAACATAAATAATAGATTCACACAAATCCATATAAACGAACACTGTGTAAATGGTGGCAAGTAAAGTTTGGAGAAACAGAAAGTTTGCTATCTCCCAGATGTAGCCTTCCCTGGAAATAGTAATCCAGTGTTCTGGAAATAGAAACCTGGTGGTTTTTCTCACAGCACATGGAAAAGGAATAGTTGGGTATTGAATGAGGTGCAGAGAGCCCAAGATGAGACCGCTCTCACGCTGTGTCTCGCAAGCCCACAGAAAGGCCAGGCACACAAATATGCTGAAACACACAGGAAACGTCTGCTGCAACATCACATGAGGTCAGTCAGGCATACTGTGCTTTAACGAGCGCAGACAAAACAAGCTTTGGTGAAAATGTCACAGTCTAAACATGGGTAACAAAACACAGACTAATACAGTCCAAGCTTGGTGGGAAACACGGTGGGAAAAGATTTAGAAACCTTCTTCTGTCGAGCTTGCCAAGTTGAGAGCTACGAGCATTTTGAGCATCACCCGGTCACAACAGCACCCTACTTCCAGGCAGGAGTTGCGGGCTTCTTAATAACATCTCAGCGCTTCTCATTTCCAGGAGCATCCTATGAAGAGGGTCCCTTATTTACGGCTTTCGCTCGGCATTAATGAAGTGGCGCACTGATGCAGTTAATCAGCAGGAGCGACGTGACAAAAAACGGTGGCGCTGCGGTGGTGGCAGTCGTTTTTGCCCGGTCGCTGGCATCGAAATAAACCTGCTGGCCCTGGGAAGGGTTAGCTCCCAGCTGTGGAGAAGCACAGCCTGCACCCCACCAGGCCCTGCTCTTCTCCCACTGCCTGCCCAGCACAAGAAAATAAATGTTTCCCCTATTCACAACCTTTTGCTGCTTCTCCTCCCCATCCGTGAACACAGGCATGAGTTTGGGGGCTTGCTGTGACCGGACCGTGCACTTGGATCTGGACTAAAATTTCCTCAGGAAACCAAATGGATGCCGATTGCCCAATATGCTTGTATAATTCAGAGGGTTGTTTTTTCTTCCCCGTGGCACTTTGTGAGCTTAATTTAATCCCTTGTCATTCCTTATATGTGGGTAAATGTCATCTACTTCATTTCATGAATGAATTAACACAGCCATGTGGAGTCTGCATCTCCCACGCTGCTCACTTGGAAGGGGGCTGGTGAATGAGGGTGAGACTCTCAGGTTGCTAAACCCTAGCCCGAGTTAGAGATGCCCAGAAACAAATCTTGCTTACAACGTGGTTTAAGGTACTTGAGAGGCTCTACCAGCTCTGTAGCTTGCAGTGGCCCCAGCCAGCACCCCTTTTCCTTACTGCTACCCCTGCTCCTGTGCCACAGGTCTTTTATTGCACCTGACAAGGGAGGAGCTCCTTTAAATGTAGCTATGCTTTTCGTGGCGGAGAGAATATAAATAATCCCAGCATTTTCCTCCTTTCTCGATACTTCCTTAAGCATGTAGGAAAGCAGAGGTCTTTTGGCAAGGTGCAAGCCTGAGATAGCGCCGAGGTTCTTGGTATGTAGAAGATAGCATTTTTAATCCAGGGTCTGTGGACAAAGAGGTGGGTGCAGAGCAATACAGGGCAGCGCAGACAGCGCGTGCGAGTGCCTGGGCATCTCGTTACGGGATATTTTTAATGCAGTCAGGAATTAAATTAAATAGTTTTGTGTGCTTATTTTGAAGCTTTCATGCCATGAAAAGAAGTACAGTTCATTGAAAAAGGAAATGAGGAACTATTTATTCTTAAATAGAAATCACTGTGGCCATGTCTTCTTTTTCATGAATTTATACAATGGGTTGGATTAGTCTTAGGCTAAGGCATGTGTGCACTGGCAGAGCTGTGGTTGGAAACTTTTCTTTGTGTCTGAGACTGCTCAGTGCTACCAGTGCTTCATTTTCATGTGCAACAGGATCACCTGTGTCTAGGGTGTCTTTTTTTTAATCCCCCCTGGCGCCCCCCCCGAAGAAGCCGTGTGCCTTTCTCAATTCACTGTCTGGAGCACACTGAGTGCCCACGAAGGACGCTCCCTCAGTTTGTGTCGCAGCCTGGGACGCAGGAGAAGTGGCACAGGAGCACTCCACACGTTCCAGCGAGCATACTGAAGAAGCCTGAAGAAAGCCAGGCCCAGATTTTCGGATGTAAATGACAGCTGAGGAGCCCTGGTCCCACAGGGAATCAACAGGAAAAAGAGCTGATGGCTGGCAATTCCCAGCTCCTCCATCCCTGCCTGTGCCTCGGTCCCGCAGCTGGAAAGTACAGGACTTTATTTGTTTTCCTCACTGTTTGTTGCTTGTGGTTATTTAAATCTGGGGCTCTCCAAGCCTCCTATTTATGTATAACTCTGACCAAATTAGGGCCCAGGGACCTTTGAGGCCTCTCACTGCTAATATAACACAAATAATAATTGGACTCATGGGTACCTGGCAATTTTTTGTCCCCTCCTTTTCTTTCCTCTTGGACTAAAGTAGCGATTTCTGGGAAGGCTGCGTTTGGGCTTCGCAGCTGTTAGTTATGTATCGTTTAGTCCTGCAGAGTCTGAGCTGCCAGCAGGAGCCAGGAGGGGACAGTGCTCGTGACAAATCAATTTACTGACCTCTGAAATAATTAACCAAGTAACACCAGCCTTGAGTCCTATTTTACGCAAGCAGCATGCTATTCATTTTTTGCATTTTTCTGCCTGCAGTGAATGAGTGTTTCTAAATAATAGAGGCAGAGTGATTGAGGATTTTTTTTTTTTTTTGAAATGCTTCCTAAGAAAATTAGCCCTTCCCACTGTATTTCTAAGTATGCAAACATATATCTTTTTTTTTTTTTTTTTTCTTTTTGTTCTTTGTTCTTCCCTGAGGAAGATGGAGATAATAAAATTGGTGCCGTTCTTTTTTTTTTTTTTTTTTTTTTCATTTAGCTTTCCAGATGATCTTTGTGTACTTCACCAGACTGCTGCGTGGAAAACAAAACCTTGTTTATTGCCTAACAACGTATATGTGATTTATGATGAATGTGCTGTGTTTGTAATCCACAGGACTGATAATAGATAGGGAGATCAAAGTCTTCTGTGAACTGACAGCAGCGCTATAAACAAGGTGAAAGGGTTGCAGGTGTTTCCCATGCGAGTGTTACCCAGAAACACGTGGCCCTTTGCCATGGCGTGCCCTGTGTGCTCTCTGGCTTTCCCCATGCAGTGAGGTGGCGCTTCTGTGGATTTGCAAGCAGTTGGTGGATCCGCTACATCACCTGGGAACAGCAAGCTGTGCCCCCAGGAGTCCCGGGTCTGCCTGGGTGCTGCAGGGGCTGGGCTGTCCACCAGGCTCCTTGTCTTTCCAGGGCCGTAGCTCTTCAAGAAGCACTGGTGGGACACATAGGAAACAGCAGAAGTCATTGCTAGATCGCTGCTTATCCTGGGGGATAAAAGGAAAAACGTAGCTGCTGAAGGACTAAGTAAGTGCAAGGAGGAGCACAGCATCCTGCGTGAAACCTGAACCAGGTAGAAGTCTGTGTCCCTTTCATTAGGTGCTATATGAATGGTGACTGCTCCTACAAACTGCTGCAGGTGACAGATATTTGTAGCCTGTGAAGTATTTAAAACACTCTAGATGCAGATTAACTTCCTTTTTTCAATACATCACAGTGTACCCACCCCCTTGACCTTTGGTAAACATGCTGGAGGGCAGCTTGGCTTCTCCATAACTTCTGGGAGTAAATCCGTGCCCTCTATTGAACATTTCTGAAAACCATTTTGCGCAGCCCTCCCTGGGTCGGTGCACCGCAGGCTCCATGCCTCTTGCACTAGCAGCCTTTGGGGTGATGGTGCCTCGTCCCCTGGCAAAAGCCCACACTATCCTTGGGCTGGTGATGGACCATGTCTGCCCTGTCTCATCTTGCAATGCATCTAAAACCACTGGTCTAAAAATGGGGATGTTTTCCTCTAGTTTGGAGGGCTGCATTTTAAACTGGAATTTAAGAGAAATTGCCCCTGCAGCATGGCTTAAAAAGTGACACCTCATCTACGCTTGAAAATCACACTTGTGTGCATCATGAATTTTTGTTTTTACGGGTGTCTAACAACCGATTCCCATGTGGACAGAGTTGTGTTGCTCTGAGGATTCACACATTTGCGTTTCTGTGCAGGAACAAGGTAATAGCCTGAGCCCTTCTATTGCATGCTGAATGCCCTACATGAAAATATGACAGAGGGTTGGGTTGAGCGGCGTAGTGGCACTGTAGTGCTGTAGTTAAAGGCAGGACTTCGGCATGTGGACAAGCCCCGTGAAAAGATTAACCTAGAGAAAGTTAATAAAAAGTGGTGTCCTAAATTATTCATGAATCCATTTGTAATGCACTTGCTGGGAGGCTTTTGTTTTTCTCAAACTCTTATTTATTAAAATCTGACAAGAATATCGGGTTTTGTTCAATAATAAATCTAAGTCTGTGCGAGGTTGGTGATATCCTCATGTAGTAATACAGAATAAAAATGAAGTAACATGGCAGGGGTGAATATGTTATTTACTTTGGAAGAATAGATTATTGTTCAGGAGGATTTTATCTTTTATTTTCCATTTCAAATCAAGTAAAAAATATCTATAGTTGGGAGATACAATTTTGGTTTGAGACTGAGGCCTGGATCCTGCAAAGGATTGTAAGTGTATTAAAACTCAGTTAAGCGTATTTCTGGTGGTTTTGCAAGTTCTGGACCTGTGTTTGGTAAATGAAATAGCTCATACAGTCTTGTTTCACACTTAGCTCTTCTTGTCCTTTTTCCTTAACTTCAGGGGAAGAGCATGGAAGTCACGCTCCTAGGTTTGACTTCCAAAGTATGTCCAAACGTGCCCTCGTCTTTCTGCGTCCCTATTAGAAAGATTATACTCAGGAAGTGGGAGAATGGAAAAAAGGCCAGGAAGAAATCTTTTACTGCTTGGGATACAATAGAAGATTGTCATCTAAGTATGTTTTACAGCAGTTGTTTCTCAAAAGCAGGCAAAACTTTGTTTAAAAAACAAATTAATATTATTTTTTTTTTTTCAGTATTTTCAATTTATTAATTTCAAGGAATTTTTTTTCCTTCTGTTCTTTCTTCTTCCCTACCCTTATTTATAACTGGATAAGGAAGAGGAAAGCAGATGCCTATAGACTGAAAACTAGAGAAGAGTAAATAAAAAAGAAAGAACTTAGCTGTGGAAGCAGAACTGGGAGTTCGGATGACTGGTCTGAGCTGGAGGATGATGAATAGATTTGTTTGCATAAGCTTGGCTTGTGAGTCACTTTCTTGTAAAAGCAGCTTGAGCAGGAGATGCTCCTGTCCCAAATTTTAGTCCTGAATACCTTCAAGCACAAAGCGTACTGTGACATAAGGGCTCTGACTGTGAGTATTGTCCCCTTGTTCCAGCACACTGGAGCAGCCTTTCTGCTACTTCCCAGGACAGAAGTAAGCTAGAGGTGTCATGCACACACACAACATGCTTTGCATGATATATGGTGTAGTGTCTCTTGGTGCTCAGGGTTAAAATATCTGGGTAGACACAGGTGGCTTCTAATGTTAGGGATTTGGCCCCTATGGAAAGTTGTGTGTTGGGGTACCAATCACTAACCTTTAAATGAGGCACTGCTGAGCCTGGGGAGGGGAAAAGAAACATAAAGTGTGAAGAGAGATCAGCACAAGAGACCATTATTCATGGCGGATCATCTTGGGTAGGCTTGGAGGGGTGCAGATTTTCACCCTCGGAGCCTGCTTTGCCTTTCTGACTTCAGAGAAGTTGTACAAAGTACATGAGGAAGGGACATGTGGGCTATTATCATCTTTTGCCAAAGGTTGATCCAAACTCTATTGAAAATGAGACCTCAGCTCTTCCTTAGGCAACTCTCAGAACTCTGAAGAAAACTTTGTCCATTAACAGACAGATACTTTGCTATGGTTTAACAAACTGGGAGAGGTGAGAAAGGTTTATTTTTAATAGAATATGTCGAACCCGTGTCTAAGGTACAAGTGGAGCCTGTGGGTTGGATTTGGGAAATAACTGTTCTCTCTGGAAACTCACCAAACATGAAAAGAAGATCTCTTCCTTCCTGAAGATTTTTTCTTTTTCTTACTCTTCTCTGCTATTTGTTTCTTATGAGTTTTGGTGGTATGGAGGTCAAGGTGGACTGTGAAACCCTGCTTTGGAATCAAGATATTTGTCTGACTTGTTTGCCCCTGGTGGAATCAGTGCTGCTGCAGCTTCATTGCCATGGGAACCTCCAGTTACTAAATTTAATTCAGCCCAGGGTTTGCTTGTCTGCTCTGTTGCTGCAATGTAGACAGGTGATAAGCAACATATTGATACTAAGCTGTATCGTACCAAAATGATCAGGCGTTGATATTACCGCAGTGTTGCAGCATCTGTGATGCTGCTCTTGTGCTGTGCTCTGAGCTGCCCAGCCTTCCTGTGCGTGCCTCCAGCCTCCTCTTCCTCTCTCCCGGCAGAGCAGAGGCAGCACCACCTGCATAGTCTTTCTGGCCCAGCAACCGGCAAAGGTAGGGACCGCAGGCAACCTCTGCTTGCTGGCCGTGCTCCTTCCTCCCCCTGCACAGCAGCCAAGCAGTCCTGGAGTGGCCGTGGGCCTTGGGGGGAATCCTGCTGGAGAAGGGAGCTCTGTGCCTCTCGGAGCTATGGGGTGTGGGGTGGGTCTCCGTACTTCTGTAGCACCCACCGCGGTGTCAAGTCCCCCAAGGGACAGATCCTGGCACCACGAGACCTGATCAGACTGGGAGCAGGGAGATAGAAGGTGTATGAGCAGAGAGTGAGGCGCCCCTGTCACCCAGTCTTGCCCTAAAGTTTTATTACTTTCTTTATACTTGTTGAGCCTTGCAGCTTTTTCTTTTTAATTTCTTTTCATCCCTCGGTATCTGTTAGATGGGTATGTTCATAGTGATGATGAGCTTGTGGTCTGAGAAGCACTCTGTTCCAGTGCTTCCAACAGAAGCAGTGGAAGTGTGCCTTTACTGCAGCCACACTGGGGGGACATTTTCTATGACTAGCTGCAGGGTAATTGATGTTGCAGGTCTTTCATGACCGTTGGAGTTGTTGGTTACTAATGCTTTGCCTCTGTGTAGTTAGGTTTAGTGATACAGCACCACTTTGTCCAGAATTCACAAGTGAGTGCAGGGTGTGTAAACCATTAGGTTAAAATGCTGGCTAAGTATTGATTAATCAGTAAAAGGTTTTAAGCTGTTTCCTTTAAATTCCAAGACCATGCATCTTAATTTAATAGTTGAGAGGGAGGAGGAAAGATACTGATCTACACAAGGGAATATATTTTCTGTAGTATTTGCTCATGGCAAGTATTTTCAAGCCAAGAGAGAGATTTTAGAGAAGGTGATGATTCTCTCATCGATGTTATCTGCTTAAATGGCTCTCTATTTTCTTTCTTTGCAGATACTACATTGGTCGCCAGATGTTTGTGGTGGTCTCCACACCAGAGATGATCAAGCAAATCTTAGTGACAGACTTCAGTAACTTCACCAACAGAACGGTAAGTAGATAGAAAGGTCCTCATTGTGGCCAGAGGTGGTAGTACTGCTCATTTGAGCTCAGACAAAAAGTGACTGCAAGAAAGTTGGAAATAGAGGGGCTTGGAATACAATATTAAGTTCCTAAAACTTAAAGGTATATAGACTCACTGTATGCATTTCAGTCCAAGGCTCCTGTTACCAGCACACTCTGAGGATGAAAGAGACCATCTTTAAAAGAAATGCAATGCCCTTGTGACTGAGGCACCAAATGGATGCCGAAGACAGAGGGTTTCAGCATCCAATTCTGCCACTTAATTCCTGGGAAAATCCCTTGCTAGCTCTCTTCCTTGGTTTTCAATCTGTAATATGGGGACAATGCTATTTGCTTTCTCCTACCAATGGTCTGTTTTGTCTTTTTAGATTTTCTAGGGCAGGCTGCTGGGGACATAGGCATACCTCTCTCAAATAACATATATCGCTTTGCACTCTGAAAACAACAAACAGAAAAGGATGAAGTTGGGGTTAGCAAGGATTTCTACATATACTGTCAGTTACTTATTTTACTTTTATACATGTATATATTGAAAAGCGTTTTTCTACGCATTGGTTAGAACAGATAATAGAGGGCTAGAGGAAGGTGGGGTGGTCAGAGGTAAAGTAAAGATTTCCAGCATTTTACAAGGAAATACTCTCACACTGACCACACGCTGCCTCAGTGCCATCCCTTCCTTTCTTCCTCCTGGCCCCTTTGTATGCTCAAACCTTCTCACATAAACCTGTATGTATTCAGGAGGGCTGTTCATGCCCTGAGGGAAAATTTCATCTCTGATCAGCTGTCTGTCTCCTCTGCCCCTCTGATCCTCTCTGCAACCAGCCAGTCTGTTTGCAGATTGCTTGTTTCCTTTGCTTGCTTCTTCTGGTACATAAGGTTCATCTTGTGACTACCTGTATCTTATTTAATAACCACTTGTACCAGTCAACCTTTGTTCTGCCTGTAACTCACATCTGAATAGCAGAATCCCAGCATGCAAGCTTCTTAGGCTGAAGTAGTTGCATGTGGGAAAGGCCTCTTCCCAATTTTCTCTATTTTTGAAGGAATTTCCTGCCCCTTTCCTTCCTCCATCCACAAACAGGAACACTATTTCTTCCTGTCTACAACTTTCCCATGCTTTTCTTCTGTATATTTGATGTGAGTAGGTTGTGTGCGGTATTCATAGTAGTAACTGCTGCACGAATAACACCTCCTGAAATTAGATAGCATTCCTTTGAGAGGATATGTTCAAATACTCATTCTGCTCTTAATTTCAGTCAGCTTCATCATTTAAATATATTTGTTAGTGCATTGTCATCCTTCCTGTATTGGCCAAATTTTACTTTTTCTTCAAGATGTGATGGTGAGATATTTATCTTTCTTTTGTTTACACAACCATCTGTCATGGTCTGTAATATTTGTGTTCTTCTCAAATTAAGGTAATTCAGGTCTCTATAACCAGCCTCTCTTCATTTTTTTTTTTTTCTCTTCATCAGAGATCAGTTAGGTATAGTTGTCTGTGTAGGTTCATATCTTACCCTTATCACTTTACTGTCCACTGAACAAAATCTGAAAATCTGTGGGTTTTCTCCACAATGCCCTCCTTTATGCATGAGGAACTGAGGTACAGACTGAGTGATATCCCTGCCACCAACCAGAAAGCCTGTGGCATAGGGGAAAATTTAACTCCTACCTCTCTCTTGAACAAAAGGTGCAGTTTCCCCACAATGCACTGTTGCTATGTCTAGTTTGCTTAATGTCCATAGGTCTAATTTAAGTGAACTTTCTTCATCTTGTATGCTTTTATCTGCACATACCATGTTCTTCTCACCCAGCTGCACACTTTGGATGTTGTTATCTTTCACTTTCCACTTTTTCCCCCTCTTCCACCCATTGTTCTTCATTAGCAGAGGATAAACAGCCTTCCATTTCTGAGACCTTCCACATCTGACTTGAGAATCTGTTCCCCCTCTTGAATTTTTACACTGAAAGCTGCCTCTCCTCTTTAATTCACCATCAACTCTATCAGTGAAGTGTTCTGTTATACTCTATACTAAGGATCCTATTTAATAATAAATAATGCTGTGTAGTATGTAAAGAAGGGCAGTGGGATTTATTCAGATGTAATTTTGGTTGTATGTGAATAATGGTTGAAAAGTGAGAGTTGGAAAAGCACTTTCCAAGTAGTAGATTCTTTTTTTCTCATATCAACTGAATAAATGTTATTTTAAAGCTTTTAATAGGGTTGCTTCTGTTTAAACTTTTAAAAACTACTCAAAGCAAGCTCCTCTGCTTTAAGTGAGAGTGTCTGTTTGCCAAGGAAGAATTCAAAACACGGAATAGATCCCTCTGCCTTATTTTACCCATTCCTTCCCCAAATACTGTGCTGGTGAGTGGTTATAGAACTGGCTTTGGAGTTAATGCTGTTCGCAGAGTTAGGCTAATATATTTTGGTCCGGACATGGCATTCACTTACGTTGTGGTTTAACCCAGCAGGCAGCTAAACACTACACAGCCATTTGCTCACTCCCTCTGCCCAGTGGGATGGGGGAGAAAATTGAAAAGTGCAAAAATTCATGGGCAGAGGTAAGAACACTTTAATAAGAAAGGAAGAAAAAAAGGCAGAGAAAATAAATAAATAAAAATACAACACAATAACAACAAAACAAGGGGTACACAGTGCAGTTGCTCACCACCAGCTGACCAGTGATGCCCAGCCAGTCCCTGAGCACTGGCAGCCCCTCCAGACAAATCCCCTTAGTTTTATTTTTCTCCAGGATGCCACATGGCATGGGACATCCCTCTGGCCAGTCTGGGCCAGCTGTCCTGGCTCTGTCCCCTCCCAGGCTCCTTTCTGGCAGGGCAGCATGAGAAGCTGTAAAGTCCTTGGCTCTGTGTGAGCACTGCTCTGCATCTTAAACATCAGTGTGCTATCAGCATCATTCTCATCCTAAATCCAAAACACAGCACCACACCAGCTACTGGGAAGACAATTAACTCTTTCCCAGCAAGAAGCAGGACAATTTATTATTTCAACCCAAAGCCTTCTCGTTGCCTTGAAAGTGTGAGTTTTTCAGGGTGGGAAGCAGGATGGGAAAGGGGTTAAGCCCTGTGGGTTTGAACAAGCCTTAGGAAAAACCACCATGATCTTTTCTTTCTTTCATCCTTCTTTTGCCCCTAAATGCATTTCCAAAATCTAGATTTGTGCCTTATCCACCAGAGGAAAATGTGAGTTATCTAACCCAGAGTACCACGGAGAGATTATTCACTACACTCTGTAACAGTTGTATCAATCACACTAAGTTGCAGGATGCATAGGATGAATTCTAAAAGCTAAGTGTATTAGAGAGCAGAAAAAGTTTGCATTCCATGTATATTTTGCTGCTCTTTCAATTTATCTAAATATATATATTATAATAAGAAACAATGGGAAATTGAATTTGTGAAGGGTTGCAAACAACGGATGTACTTGATAGACAAGAGTGGGTAAGATGATGATTCGGCTTTTATTAAAGCTGCCCACAACGTAACATCATGCCTTTGAGTACTTGGAAGAAGAATGACCTTTATCTATGATTCTACACTTGCTGGCTACTTGCTGGGAAGTAGTCAGAAAATCTTTATGGAATCAGGGTGGTTTTAATCTGCTGAGAGGACCAGAGGAAGAGTTTGCTTATTTTAATACCTAGATAAGAGATCATGTGTTTCAGTGAAGGAAACAGGTAAAGGTCTGCGCTATCCTCGGTCTGGATGCTGAATCTAAAGTGTAAGAAGACACGGTGTGCAGCTCTGTTCTGTGAGTGCCAGGTTATGGCATGTGTGGGTTCCTGACCCAGAGTAAGTCTCGTGGAGTTGGGAAGGCCGTCTTTGCCTGGTTTTCTTCTGGAGGAAGAGGGAGGGTTTGCCATTCCTATTGAAATAATGACCATCTCATGTTTCTCCATTTTCTGCTAAAAGGAAGCTGGCATGGGATTGTATTTGGCCTGAAGGGACTTGGTTGTGGTTGTACTGATACGGGGACTGATTTTGAGTAACTTGATTTTCTGTTACTGCATTGATGTTGTGCCATAAGTGTTCATTGTGTGGAGGAGAGCTCCATGCTCCCGGGTGCTGGGCAAAGCTCAGTGGGCCAAAGCGTGGCAATAGCACCAGGTACTGGGTGAATTGGCCATGTCTGTGCTAGATATGGGTGGCTGTGTTTGAATGATAGCTGTGGAAATGGCGGCATCTTTGTGTCCTCTCTCCACATCCAGAGAGAGCTAGATCACTTGCACGATTCTCCTGCATTGAACCAGACTGCTCACTCATTATATGGACAAAGTAGATTTTGCATGTGAACAGAAGCCAAACGATTGCTCATTTTATGGGAATATGTTTCCCTTTGATACTACACATTTCGCATCCTTGCTACAAATCTCTTTTGAATATTGCTTTTAAAAGCCTTTTAGATTCCTTTGCCCTCTTCTGTTCCTTCTGAGCTACTGATTAGTAATTCTTGTGACAGAAGTGTATGGTGACTGCAGATCAAATCTGCATTAAGGTTCACTTCATTTTAGAGCAAGCAACCAGGTCTTACACACAGGATGTTATTCCCCTGTAGGCATGGGGTATATTTTAGTGTTAACCATATAATCACAGAAAGGCAGTAATGACATCCTATTTTCCCACTTAATTTTGACTTGATTAAGGTGAGCATTGTAGCCATTTAAAAACAGAAAGGTCTACTGTAATGTACCTTCATACTTCAGGCATATGAAGCCCTTTCGCTATGTTTTTAATTATAGTTGAAGAAGAAAAGATGAAAATTAGCTTATAGACCTTCTGCCAAAAAATATGGAATTGATTTTAATTTAGGTTAACCATGGAAACCTCAGCCAGAATCCTAGGCAGGGCTGTGCTGCAGTAAATGATACCTTCTTCTCACAGCCGTGGTAAGTCGTTTCTTGAATAGAAGTTTTCTTTTAAAAGCACTGGGAACGTTCTTTACCCTTTTTAGCTGCATTACTGTGTTCCGTGTGAGACAAGTTTGTGATGCTTGTTGCATTCTGCCAGGCAGGATAATGACACATAATCTGTTTTCAGATTGTTTTTAATTTCTGCCTTTTTGAATTAGTATTTTAGAATCATTGAAGTGTACATTTAAAAACATAAGAGCCGAATGTTAAGATGGAGCAATCTGAAGAGGAGATTACCTGGTATCTAATATAAATATATAATATAAATGAGAATTTTCCTCAAAGTTGCAGACCAAAAATGTGGATCAGTGATCTCTAAGGCAAAGGTAAGCACTGGCCAGTCGAGGTTTGTTGGGCTGCTGGAGTCAGTGTTCTGCCAGAATTCATGTGGCTATCACAAGTGGAAACTAGTAGTTGATCCAGACCAAATCCTTAAATGTGTGCCAACCCACTGGAGGAGGGTGATGTTTTAAAACACACGAATCTGCACCAATTCCAGTAGCTGTAAGAGAACAGCATTGTTTTTTTCATTAGAAGTTTTGCTGTTACAGTGGAAAAAGTAACAATGGGATAATAACAAATAATAAGGAAGTAGGAAAAATAACAAAAAGCTAGAAAGAAAGTTAAGAAAGAGATAACATGGCAGTACAAATTCATTGTATCCCTCTTGAAGGAAAATAGAGTTGCCCAAGCTCCTTTTCTTTTCCCCTCCTAATTCATCTGTGTGGGACACAGTTGTTCTCTTCACAGATAGAAATTGCCAGTTACACTTAAGCTATTGGCTTCATCCTTATTTTGTTAAATCTGTAAAGCTCCAGGCCTACCTGTGGCATTAAACAAGCAAACCAGTTGCCAGATAGGATGGTGGAGGATGGCTGATATAGCTGCATGTCAGCTGATCTTTCTCATCTCTTGCTTGAGGACAGAGTACCAGCAAGAAAAGTGTCTGTGTACATTGCTCTGTCAAAAGGTCTATCCAAATCTGATACAAGATGCCCTCTGGAGGTCCCTTCCAACCTCAGCCATCTGTGATTCTGTGAATTTTGGGCCAGGGACTCAGCCAGTGTGAATCAGCACACTGCCATTAACTTCAGACGACCCTGCACTGGCTGATAGGAATTATTCATCTCCAGAGCAGGGCTTGGATGCATGACTGGCTTGAAACTGCTCAGTGTGGTGCCTCAGGAACTGACTGTGTGTGAGTGTGTGTGTGTTTTTGGCCTTTTTCAAGTGAAGGGTCGTTGGCGTGTCTTGAGTAAGATCTTACTGGAGTCATTCGGCGTTGGTTCTCAGCGCGCACGCACTGCAGTGCGCAGCAGCCCAGCCGATGTGCTGTCATTGCGTAAACAGCGGCCATGCAGTCGTGTATCCAAACACATGGTCTGATCCAGCTTACGGGCTGGGCTTGCTTCTTCAGTTCCTCTCTGAAAAATATGGGTTTTGTTTTGAAAAATAAACCCACTCATATATTCATCTGGAGGCAAGTCATGCAAAAACAGTTAACGAAAAGTTGTGTATTGTTGCCAGAAATGTGTATGTGTGCTGTCTTGACCCTGTACCCGTGGTTGTTTGGTTTAGAAATGTTTCTTTTCTTCAGATGAAACGTCTTAAGGTTATTTCCTGTTGTGTCAGTGTCATCATCATCATCTCATGTGAATTTCTTAGTTTATTTCCAAATTGTTGTTGCAAAGTGCAGTAAACTCAATCTGTAAACAGGTGATGAGCATACTTTGTGAGGGGCTCACCTTCACGTGGGCGCCTGGTTTGGAGCAGCAGACACACACACACACACACACACACACTATGATGGTGGGAAAGTCAATATTTGGGAAATGATGCAGACCATTTAAACAAGAGAAAAAAAAATGTTGAAATACGTCATGAGAGCTTCAGTTTACCACACTTTAAATGAGCGTTCAGTGGGATGGTATTGTACGCAAGTGATGTCCCGGTGTGTGCTAATAATTTGATTACTGTAATTTTTAGTTAAAGGCAAGCTGCTATTTGAGGGAGTGAAGGGAAGGAGAAGGGCTTTAGGTTTACTTACCACCCCAATCTTTTTCAATATATTTCTTTATTTTTTCCATTCCTTCCTCTTGTTTCATCCTGTTTTTGCTGGGTTCACATAGGACATGCAAAGTGACCAGCACGGTCACTTCTGGACCCAGCGTGTCTCAGAATTGTTGTTACTCCTGCCTGTGCACACAGGTGTATTTGTACATATTTCTGGATGCATACAGATGCACATATATTTGATTTGGGGTCTCTTTGCTCTTTGAGGAAATGCTGAAACTCCAGTCCTTGCTATAGCCTCGCAAACCTCAGTTGTGCCAAATCGTGTTACAGGAACCTCACAAATGTGCCACGGTGGCAGTTCGGTTCATGCTGCAGGAAAACCATCCCACCTGATGGCAGGCCGTGCCTTGAATGCGCATCCCTTTGTGACAGAGCTGCAATTTTCTCTCCTCCCTCCCTCCCTTTGTAGGACAAATTGAAGCAAGTGTCGATCCTGCCACATGTACAATAAGGCTCAGTCTCATTGAGCTGAGAATATTCAGTGCTTCCAAAAATCGCTCTGTGCCTTACGAGGATAAGTGAAAAGGTGTCCAAGCAGTGAATTTATTAAGATGTACTTTTTTGCCTAGCGGTTTTCTACAGCTGCTAGATCATCGTTGGTTTGAAATCTTGGCTGGTACAGCATGATTATAGAAAGGGAATTATGCTAGGAGGGAATGTGTTTGGCTGTATAGCACTTAACTGTTTAATATTAATTTGTTTGACTGCATATCTCTGGGTGCTGTTGTACAGCCATGTGAGCCCAGATGCCTGAGAGATCTTTCCAGTGTTGGTGCCTGCCAGGGAGCTGGGCAAGGCTCTTTTCCCTGTTCTGACCTGGCAGTTCTCATGAAGGTTTGTTGGGGCTGGAGCTCCTGGGCTCAACCACAGCAGTGAAATATCCACTTTCCTTCCTTAGTGTGCCTCTGTGGCTATCTTCTAGGCATACTGGTGTACCTTTCTAGCCTGGTCAACGTGTGTGTAACTATTTTGCCTTCTGCTTTACCTTGTAAAATAGCATTTAATTTTGTATTTCTTTTTTCTTTCCTCTTCTTGCTTTCAGAGCTTGCTAGTTAATTTTTCTGAGTGATTAAATCCGGTTTTGTTTAAATGTTTTAAAGTAGGAGTGCATATGCTCGCAATAGACACTTTAGAAATTAAAATAATAAATATTGAGAGGGTCATTTCTTTCAGGCAGTGTATGTCTTTTTATGCATGCACAATAAATTACCCCTTATTCCCCATCTGTTGCAGCTAATAGCACAAAACTAATGTTGTCAAATGATCGCTGCTATTGACTGTAAAATTAATCAGACTTTGGCTTCAGTTATCCTTAAAGAAAAACTTAACGTATTAGTAGGCTATGTTCTGGAAACCACCTCATGCTCGGAATCCCAGTGAGGTGAGGTCTGGTTTTGTGATTAAGGCTCTAGGTGGGGATTTAGGAGCTCTGAGCTCAGTTTTTGGCTTTGCTACAGAATTCCTGTGTTCACAAGGGCAAATCATTTAGGAAGTGCTTTGTCACCTTAACAAATGTAAAAGAGTGTGCTGGGAATTTCCAGCTGAACATTGCCATTAGTAAATGTTAGTGCTTCAGAACTGATGGCAGCTAATGTTGGGTTTTGATTTTTTTGGTTAACTCCAATTGTTGTACTCTTTTCTTTCTCTTCCTTTTTTTTTTTTTTCTTTAAAGGAAGATTTTTTTAAAAAAAAAAGTAGCTTCAGAAGTAGAGGGAAAACTTTTATTTGAAAGCTTGCCTTTTTTTTTCAAGTAACTATTTGTTTTGAAGTATTTAAAAAAGTAGCAAATACAGTATTAACAGGTTCAGTTGACTCTGTATTTTGAGGATTATCTTCTCTTAACTTTGTTGTTTTTATTTTGTAAATCTGATTCAGAATAGAAAACCAAGTGAAAACTGTCCTGCAAGGTTGGAAAGCTCATACTTACTTTGAACATCTGGCGTTTGCTTATGGTGACTGCTAGTCATAAAAACATGTTACCATTTACTTCCTTCTATGCATATACTTGTCTCATTTAATTCAGCGGGCCATGAGCATATATTTACCTAAGTATTTTTATTAATAATCTGTCCAGAATGAGGATGTTGCCTTAAATTGGAGCCTATGTCCTTCTGCACCTCTCTTGGTGAGGCGGGCAAACAGTCTCTTCTCATATGTTTAAGTGTTTGGTAACGACAGATGCTTGAAGCTTTAGGGAAGATGCTGAAAACAATAGTTCAGAGTCTCACAGAACAGCTTACTAGCAAGCAATTTAAAAACGCTGACTGTAGTTAATGTAGAATCATTATACAGAATCATAGAATCATTTGATTTGAAAAGACCCATAAGATCATGGAGTCGAACCATCCACTTAACCCTACCAAGTGCACCACTAAACCATGTCCCTAAGCAGCACATCCACACATCTCTTAAATACCTCCAGGTTGGGTGATGTATGTAGGATATTTCCCTATATAGACCTAAAAGAAAGCTTAGTGACCAAGGTAGATGATGTGAACTGTTTGCTTAAGATTTATGAATGTTTGATTGAGGAAGTGAACGCTAATGTTGGTCATATTTCCAGGTAAGATAGCGAAGAAAAATGGCTCATCCCTTCTGTACAAAGGGCTAGTAGAGATGGTGGAAACAGATGGGTTGCACACAGATGGAACACTAGAACAAAAACTTTCTACTTTTGTGTACGGCAGCTCTTTTCCAGAATGAAGAAGGACATGGGTTGTCTGTTTTCAGATGCCATGGGCCATAAACCTCAGCAATATAGAAGCAATGCAATTGACTGTAAGGAGGCTAAAAGGCTTAAAAACAAGTTTCATCTTCCCTCGCCCCCCATCAAGATATGATGAATCAGTAGGTTGAGACCACGGCTGCTGTTGAGATGGACAGTCATCTTATTTTTTGCAGAGTTTGTTGTGATATGAGTTATTTTTCAGCATGGGTCTAAGTATTTTAATCTATCCCTGAGTCTTTCCCTGGTTTATTAATGGGCTGCAGTGCTCCCATCACCATGGTATCCTGATACCTCTTCCTTTATGAAGGCTGCAAAGCTGAACGTTGATGAAATTTACATTTTTAATTCTCCACTCTCCACGCCTATACATAGAAAACGATTTGGAAAACCATTGGGGGAAACAAACACAAGGACAATATGGCATGGAGAAATGACTGGGGTTGCTGTGTTGTTTTGTTTGTTTTTAATGCGCTTTCTTTCTGCTATTATAGTGCCGCCATTGTTGGTTCAATACCTGCTCCTAGGTAGACACCAGAACACCAGATGGATTACGTACTTTAGAGCACTAATGATAGTGGCTGATAATGTGTGCAAATCTCCCTTTCACTGATTGTTCAAGGCAGTTAAGAAATACTGAATACAGCTGTACATAATTACGCTTCTTTTGAAACTAAACCAGCCTGTGAAATTTCTGTTCCTGGAAAATGGTCAAAATTAGTCAATAACAAAAAACAAAACAAAACAAACAACAAAAACCTGAACCGTTTGCATGTGCTTAGTTAATAGTATATTGTGACATTCTGTTTCTTAGATGCAAGGCTTCCCTGCCAAGTCCATTGAGACTTAAAGAAAAAGAAAAAAAAAAAAAAAGAAGAAAGCTGCATAATGAAACTACAAAAAGGTGGTTTTGCTGCAGGTGTTGGAAGATGCTGATTTGACAACACTATGCGTATGCACTTGTTTATGTCAGGAAGCATTTGTGTAGGGCTGAGTATGTGTGTCTTTAGTATGTGGCAGGTATGTGAAGGGGGAGCCCCTCTGCCCACCCATTCCCTTGTTCTTTCATATGTTTCTTTGAGTTACAGCAAATGCAACTTTTGAAATCATCTTTATTGGTTTATTTAAGCCCACTTTGTTTTTTCCTCTCACTCTGCAAATTTCCTATTTTAAATGACTGAAAAAGCCAAGATCAGTTTTATTAGGTTTTCCCTTCCCTTCCCTTCCCCCCAGTTTTTCTCCTGTTGAAACTTGCCAATCACTTTTAAAGCCTACATCAGGCTTTTCTGCAGCACAGGAGATATCATTAAGGCTTTAAACCCACTAATGAGGGAAATGTGCACTGCTTGAAGGCTCCTGCAATATTAACTACATCCAATTATGTTAGGTAAACGTATGAGTATAGTCAAAACAGGATGAAAGCATATCTTTCTATTCAGGCCAAAAGCGGTCTTCTGAGCCAATCTTCCATCAAACTCACATTGGCTATTTATTTACTGGTTTTGTGGCGCTTTACTTTCATACTGCAAGTCCTAAGACAAACAATAGTTATAGACAGGAAGGAACTATCTGTTCCCAGGGCTCTGTTCCTTATTTAAAGAACACATTTTATTGCTGGATAAAATATGTGAAATCTTAAAGCTGATAAATAGATTTTCCTGGTTAGATACAGTATGGCTTTAAGCAACTTGACATAGTGGGAGGTGTCCCTGCTGACGGCAAGGGGGTTGGAGTTAGATGATCTTTAAGGTCCCTTCCAACCCAAACCATGCTGTGATTCTAGGATTCCTCATCTAACTTTGTCCTTAGCTGGCTGCTATGAGTAGGCGTGGTATGTGTGCAGAGGAGATGCAGCTTGTGTTTGTATTGCTGGTCCCCACCTTTGTTTTCTGTTGTTGATTTTTTTAATTATTATTTTATTTTTAAGGGAAAGTCATCTTATCCTTCTTCTTTGGGCATATGCTGTGCAGATTTTTTTTTTGTTTCTTTAAACTTATTTAGTCCAATAACATTGTTTTTACAGTCTGCCACTTCTGACTTCTGAAACTATTTTTTGTCTGTAGCAGATCAGTTTCTTTGTTTGCAGTTTTCTCTCTTTACCCTGTTCTTGACATATAATAGAGTGTCATGTCCCTTAATTTCTGCCCAGAGAACTGATTTCCGTGTACCTACCCAGATGCCTAAAAGTTCAGCACCGAGCATTGGATCAGAAGTGACCTGGAAAATCACGATAGTTTGAATGGTTCCCATCTACTATGCCTGAGATCTATGTAGCCTAGCTGAGCATCCTCTTCTCAAAGGTGGCCAGCAGCAGAAGCCACAGGTCCAGCATAATAACATGGCAAACAACGACAGTCATCTTCCTTCTGGCTTTTCCACCCAGTCTCCAGCAACCAGCACTGTGGTGACTTCCAGTGCCAGAGGATACACCTGGGTATCATTTATCTAAATGTATCTGCTGGCTATGAATCAGCTTTCCACCACTGTTGTACCCTTTCTCTGATGGGATGTGAGCAGGTGGATGGTTTGTTTTTTTTTTTCCTATGGATCTGCTTTCTGTTTAGAATATGATAGGAGTTATATTTGGGGACTCGTGTGTGTGTAGGTGAAGTTCATTCCTGTTCAGTGAGAGTTAACCTGATACAGGTGGACATTATTATACTAATCCTTGGAAGCCTCTGCTTTTCATTTGAAGTAGTTTGAAAGTAAGTCATCTCAAAAATAATTCGAGAATAATTTGCTCTTTAGTCATCCCTTCAGATGGCTTAATCCATTCACCTGTCTTTACATTTATATTCAAACTTAAACATATGAAGGGTGTTTTTTTTTTTTTTTTTTTTTTTTTGTTGTTGTTGTTTTTTTTTTCTTTGTTGCATATATATATATGTTGATATTCTTATCTAACACAACGATAACTCATTCTTTTACCACGTCTCAGCTGGACTTCCCGTTCCCACAGTAAGACCTATAAAATGGGTCATGTGAGCATTCCTCATCTGGTTCAGCACAGAAGCTAATCCATCTTAGTTTATGTATCAATGCAGACTTTTTCGGAGCCATGCAGGCTGACTTGGTGCTGAAGCAGATGATGAGAGCTCACATGGGCTCTCCACCAGCTCCACTGTGATGGTGGTAATCCCCAATAGATGGGGAGTGGTGAACCGCTGATAGGCTACTGACATCTTAAATTGATGCCACTGTTTTTTCAGAGGTTCCCTGACTATAGCCTGGAAAATTCTCTTCTGATCTTTATGAAATTACCTCATGGTTAACTCCAGGAGCTTTGGTCTGGGCAAAAGATTTTTCTATCCTTTGGGTTTTGTTTGTTTGTGATCACATGCAATTTTAAGTTCATTCTTCAAGAGCGAAACCTCCATGGGAAAGGACATTTAGAGATGATGCTCTCCTTACCACTGACAACATGTTGCAGCTATAAATCTTATGGATCATAAGTGAAAAATGAGTCGGCAGGGCTTTTTTTAGTTTCCAGTGAGAATTCTTCTTTGTTTATATAGCAACCACGTATCTTGGCACCTTTTGTTGTAAATAGTCGACAGCAAATAGTTGGCTGGCCTGAACCTTAGGAAGGAACACGCTGCAGTGTGTGGTGCAGGTGAAGCTCGGGGCTGTGCACACGGTGCTCCTGGTCACGACTGAGGGAAGTTGTAGAGCACTTGCCGGGACAGTCACTGTTTGTTGGCTTTCAATTCACCACACTTAAGAGAAAAGAAGAGGAGGGATGTAAAATTCAAGTCTTCACACTGCATGGCTTGCTCCCTGATCTGCAACCTAACAAGTACTCGCTGCTTTGGGCACTGCTGGCCGCTGATTCACATCTATTTGAAAGCTCAGTGATAGCTAAGGGAGACTTCATTTAGGAATACGGACACATATACAGCAACAGGCATACACATGGATCAGGAAACATCTATTCTGAAGCAAAAGAAAAGGATTGTTAGTCATTGTTAATTATTTACTCGTGTCCATCTCCTCTCACAGGTGCTAAGCAATAGTAAAATAACTGTATTTGTTACTAGAATGTGTGCCATTCTTCTTTTCCTTTCATGCCTGCTCTTGCAAAAATGATTTGGGGAAATAAGTTGCAAAAATAAGAACCATCTTGCACTGTTCTCCTCTGCCAGGTTAGTTGTAAGTTTGAGATGCATGAGATATTCTTTTTTCCCTTTTCAAGGCAATTGCAAAGGACAGTTTCACCGTTTCCCTTTCCATTTTCAGTATGCGCATTTAGATGAAGCTAAAACTGCACTCTTGCACTTTTTATGCAGGTTTCCTAAAATAATTCTGAATAATTTAACAATGGCTCAGAAGCATCCCAGTTTAACCAGTCGTTGACCTTCAGTCACGTTTTAATGTAATCAGGACTTACTCCAGTATTTCATCAGTTTCCAAAGAAGCTGTATTGTAGCGGAAGCAGAGGTGATATCTTTAATTAACTTTGCCCACTCTGTTCCATTATAATGTTTACCTTTCAGGAGTTTATCAGACTTTAAATCCTTCAATTAATATTTTCCATTTAGAATTTTTCAGTCAAAATGGTCTTGGTATTTTGGAGCAAAGACCTAGGGAAAAGACAGGGCTATTTATCCACTGTGGGGAAAAATAAACACAATGTCCTTTTCTTTGACTTTGGCTTTGATCCCTCTGGTGTAAGGGCTGGATATAAAAAAAAAAACACTTTGAAAATCTGACCAAACTGCTTAAGTTTATAAGCCCCTGAAGAATCTCAGTAAACACCGACTCAATAAAAACTATTAAAGACTGAGGAAACTCACTTGCAAGTATCGCTCTCTGGTGACAGGGCTCTACAGATCACTGACTTCTTCTACAAGTTTTCACGTGAGCTGGATGCCTAAAGGTTGAGAATCCTGACTTTGTGACTGATTCATTTCACATGAAAGATTTATATATATACATATATTCATGACATTAAAACCTTTCAGAACATTTTTTTCATCCTAGTATAAACTTACTTGACTGCAGTTTGAATATTGCCAGTGTTAAGAGTTAAAAATGTATGTACACCTAACATTTCCTTATCAAATCTCAGAAAACATTGAGGGCAATGTAGGGAAGTTGCATGTTGTGGCTGATTTAGAAGAGTCAAAAGCTCAAATAATAATAATAATAAAAGTTAATTGGAATATTTTGTTTCAGTTAAAGCTTTTAATGAAAACTCACAGCTGTTTCAGTTTGCAAAGTAAAGTTATCTTGTTCCAAAACCATATATAGCAAGATATTTTGTTGGAACTTTTCTCCATTTTTCTTCCAAAAACCCTGGAAAAGCAAATTGCTTTTGCAGTATTTCCAGTTTCTCTCAACCATGCAGCTATAAGCATTTCTAACTAGCTTTGGTTTTATTTTGTTTAATGTTTGATGTCAGTTTTTGGATCAAACACCTCCTCCCTCACTGGTGTTTGACCGTGTCAGCTCAGATGTTCCCTGGATGCCCTGGCTGCTGGATGGCACAGCCTTGGTTTTTCCCTCCTCAGCGGTCAAGTGGGGCAGCTCTCATTTCCTCACTTCTTTCAGCTATTCCCTTGGTGCTCGTGGTGGCTTTTTATATTATGTTGGCAGTGCACAGGCAGTTTTGGCTCTAAGATCTTAGGCTGGTCCCAGGGTTAAGATTTGTTCTAAGCAAAAGTTTTACCAGGGTTTGAGACATGTTGCAGAGGGTTATTTATTTTTTTTTTTCAGTTTCGAGATCCCTTTAATTTATTGGGCTGTTGGATGCTGGGGGGATTCAGCACTGACCTTAGATGTGGAGAAGCAGCTGTGCAGATGCCAGATCAGTTCGTGTGATGTGGGAGCACATGCTGCACCAGCCAGCACTGGTGGCTGGAAACTACAGCCCCTTCTCTTCCCCTTCTCTCACCCCCCAGTAAAGCCGTGCTTGGACGTGCAGGGGCCGATAAATGGCAGAAGCGTTGGGGCATGTGGTCAGGCATGGAGCACGCAGTGTGCACAGCCTGGCAATCTCACTGATGTGTGGGCTTCTGGAAGCAAGGCCTCTTTTCTCCTTTCTGTAGGAAGAACTGCGTTGCTCTCAGCAGGCAGGGCTTGTGGCAAGCTCTGCGCAAGTCTCCTGCCTTTATACACGTGCCCAGCTATTCTGAGGTTAATACTCAGCAAAAGGTTGCAGGTGTTTCCCTCTGAGGGCTGGCACTTGTTCCTTCTCTGGGCACTTGATAAAAGGGAATCTGAATTGCAGACACTTTTCTGTCCTGTTGTGCATTTGCTGAGCTTCCAGCCTGTCCAAGTCTGAAATGCTAGCACCGGCTGAAGGGGCAAGTAAATGGCGGGCAGGGCAACCTAGGGAGAGGAGAGTTCAGCATCCAATTGACCTCTCTAGTTTCATGTCATGGAGGGAATACAGTAAAACTGAAGCAGTGCAGTGCTGGAACAGGCCCTCCAATGCGCAGCATCACCAGGAGGTGTCTTGGTTTGTGGGAAAGGGATCAGTGACCTCTGGGATGGGGTCTCTGATCTGTTTTGTTTATTTGTTTTGTTTTATTGTTTGCTTGTTTGTTTGCTTAATTTTATCTTGTCCTAGAACTCTGCAGGTTACAAGGTACGGTGACGTGCTTTGTGCTTCATAATCCACACTGCTTGCTATCACAAGCCTAATATGCTTAAGAACGTGAAAGTAGCTGATACTGTTAATTTATTTTGAACAAGGTACTTGCTGATACTCAGAGGAGTGTTTCAACTCCTGTCCTTGAAGGAATCAAACACAAGTGATATGAGGAGCAGCGTGGCTACAGGTTGGTTGTGAAGCGAGGCTGTTCTAGTGAAATTGTGAGCTCCAGGCAACTCATGATAAGTCTGTAGGTCCTGTGGTATTATCTGTACACAATAGGACTTTGTTTGTTGAAATTATCTTGTGACAAACACTTACTTGTCGATGTCTTCAAATTAATGTGAGTGTCAAATTTAAAAAAATGCTATTTCATACAAGCATGTTTTGACACGCTTTAATGAGTTTGGTTTCAATCAACTGAAAAAAAAAATCCCAAGATATAATAACAAATGTGAAATCTGGGAAGATAAAATCCTGAAAGTGTGCTGTGCAACTACTTACAAAGTTTTATAGCTCAGCTCTTCTTGAGGGACAAATAAACGAGGAACTAAAGCAGCTACTACTATCAGGAAAATGCATTAGTGTTTTGACAGATAGATGTGGAGATCTTAATATATGAAGTTTGTTTTTTCCCCTGATGTGTAAATATTCACTTAATGTAATTAGAAACAATTGTGAAGTGGCAGGCAGGGAATTCAAATTCTTTAGCTAAGCGGATATTGCAAATGTGATTTGTTGACAGCTTGTCGTGCTGCCATTACAGCTGACCTGGAGTTTTCTTTCTGAACAACTTTTCAAAGGAAATCTAAGATAAAAAGAATCATATTTGGCCAGTAAGTGCTCTGTCTCTGACTAGCAGCAGATGCTCAGAGCAAGAGCACAAGAACATAGCAAGTATTGAGTGGTATTTCCTTTAGCATAGCCCCCTAACTTTGACTGTCAGTGCCTTTGGACTTGTGGAGCTGTAGGTTACATCCACATTTTTAACTTCTACTAGCCCTTTTCTTCCAGTAGTTTGATTTAAATAGCATCTTGAACCCATTTGCATTTTTGAAAATCATGAAGTCTTCACATGCAACCTTTTATTTGCTTTATTTGACATTGTTTTCGAATTTTCATTTTGGCATTGGGGGAAAAAAATAGAATAATTCTCTGCATTTGTTTTTCATGAATTGGATCTCTTCGATCTGAAGATGTTCTGTTTCAAAATAAGTAAATGAGACTGAAGTATATTTTGTATATCAGGATGATGTCTTATAGGAAATGTGAAATTGGGCAACAGTTTTAGGTGCTGTATAGCAATTTAGAAGACTGACAGAAGCCCTTTGAAAGGACTCTCGGGTTTTGGACATAATCTACTGCTTACTCACGTGTTTTATTGTTTCTCAGTGCTCTGAGATTTTAAGCTGGACTGGCCAGTTTATAATTTTATTTCTATATAAAATATATAGAATTTTTTATTTTTTTATATAATCATATATATTGTGTTATGTATATTAATTATATTTTTTTCTTTCTATATTTTTTTGAGTGAAAGAATTCAAACCAAAATTGTCAATAAAATACAAAATGAGTAAAAACCTGACATTTTTGTATATACTGTGCTCTGAAGAAGTTTTGCCTACAAGTACTATTTTTTAAAGTAAGCCACTGGTAAGTCTCCCCTTCACCTGGCTAGCTTGGCTCTGTCAGCATTTAAGTCCGATTCAGGGAGATTACACTGAAGATATAGATCCCTAAAACCCTCGCTGGGCCATACCTAATGCTTGAAAGTGCCTTGAGTCCCCTGGGGCTGGCAATTTAATCACTGAGGTTTCTTAGACACCTGCAATTCTTCTTCTCAGCTTGGTCAGAAAAACTGGTGCTAAACTGCTTAGCAGTTTTGAGATCTGTTTTGTGTCCATCCTAGAAGACCTATGAATATGATGCTGGACCTCATAGGTATGCTTTGAAACTACCAGGTGGTTCAGGCTCTGAAAAAAATAGCAGCAGCAAACAAATTCCTTTGAGTTGCAAGAGAAGGCAACAACACATGTCCCCTTTTGTACAGTTTTCCTTGACAAAGAGAGTTGCCCAGAGTGCAAGGAAAAGGCTTTCATGCTTTTCTCTGCTGGAAATCGTGCCAAGGCACTCATCTCATCTCTCCGGGAAGTACCCTACCTAGCAACCTATAGGTGATTGTTGGGGAAGATGCACTTGTAGCACTCTGTGTGGAAGCAATTCCCTTTTCTGTGCAGTCCTTGGCATTTCTGGTGGAGAAGTCAGCACATCTCCTCAACCTCATAGGGCAGTCATCTGAATCAGGCAGGCCAAGGTTTCAGATAATGCTACAAAATATTGCTGATCACAGAGGCCAAGGTTTCAGATACCACTGCAAAATATTACTTGCGTACCTTTATCTCACGATAGTTTTTATATAAACAGACCTTGGAGAGGAACTGGGACTGAAGCCCTTTTCACAAGGGGAATGTACGCTCTAATTCCAGTCTCAGTTCACTCCTAAGTATTTCCTGGGAAAGACAGGAGGATTTGGAGTAGTACCCCTCCCCACACCTTCCCCTCAGCTGTACTCCTGCTGTGATGGTTCATTCCTTCTTCATTATTCTTATTTCTTTACCTTTCTTCCCATCTCTATCCACAGGAAGGAAATGCAACTTTTTCTCTTGGGTGTGAGTTGAGTTCCCTCAGTGATGTGAAAGAGAGTCACCATCATGACTTCCTTCACTTTTCAGGTCAAAGAACGGGAGTAACCCTGATCACAGCTGTAGTGGCCTCTCTTCTGGACCCTGTTGTGTTATGATGTCAGTCAGGAGGGAGGTGACAAGGCCCTATGGAAGTGTAGGACTCTTCATGCCTTGCTGTCACAGCAGCTTGAACAACTCTGTGCTCAGCTTTGGTGAATGCAGTTCTGAGGTATCTAACTGCAGATCTAAGACTTTTCATAGGCGGTCAGCAGCCTAGAGGACAAGTAATGGGAGGTTGGATAGTACTTAAAATCTGTCTTAGTATTCTCCAGAATCTCCAAAGGTGCTGCAGAGATGTCCTTCAATAAGCAGATTATAGAAAGATGTCCCTGAATGAGCAGATTATAGAACATGATGTTTCTGTGTAACAGAGATCTAGCTTGACTTCCTATGGGCATCACCTGCAATTTCTCTGTACACTAATGATTGAAAACATGGGAATATATCTGCTGCAAAAGTTATTGGGAGCTGGTTTTCTACCAATTCACCTTACAATCTGTAAAAGGAAACTTCTGGTCCTCAACCTTTCCTCTAGGAAAATTCTGCATAAACAGTGAGGCTTTTAATAACCTTATGACTCTATCCAACACTAAATAGTCCAGTTACGTCACCTGGAAAGTAGATTTAAAGATTTAAATACTATGCTTAAAAAATGTTTCTCAGCACAGCAGAAACTGAGTATAGAACACAGGTTCTCCAGTACAACCTGAATTTGTTTATAATATCAAAACTCCTAATTAATTAACAGTATATACTTTTTTGACTGTTTTGACCACAAATATCCAAACTGATCCTCATATGCAAACCAGTAAAGGTGTGGACTTAATTTTGGTCTTGTTTACATCAACATATGGAATGATGTGTGTCTTGCAGTCCAGGTCAGACTGCAGGAGGCCATATGTGTTTATTTTAGCATTTACGAATGGTTATATTTGCCTCATAGCAATGACTCGCTTTGGTTTCTATTGACAAAACCATGACTTAAGAGAATGTTTGCAAAGACAAGAACAGATGTTTCCAGGCAGCCTGCCACAGAAAGGAAAAATGCCAGTATTTACTTGTAAGCTGGTCTTGGCTGTGCCATTTTTCCAATGAGTAATGATGAACAGTAGCCATTAGTCAGTTGTTGAAAATCCTAACTTGACAACAAAGGAACGGGCTCGGAGATACTTTTTTGTATAGTCTAATCTGTACAGTAGAGTGGAAGACAATTGCTGCAATCACTGCAACCAATTCTACCTTGTAACACTCTTTTGAAGTCATTTAATGACCAGGGAGAACCTAAAAGCGTAATAAATACATAATACGTGGATATTTCCTCCCCTTCTCCACAAGCATGCTTGTTTCAAATTAAGCTTAAAAAGTATACTAGGCACTTTTATGAAAGTACAAAGCAATACAAACTTGCTGGAATTAGTTTGGTGAGTTTTTTTTTCTTCTTCAGTCATGAAGTGACCTCCTAAATCAGAGATACTAAACTCAGGCTAGTTTTAAATGGACTTTAATAAGGGGGGAAATAGTGCAATAGACTTCCAGTAGAGATCATGATCGTTTTGGAGGGCTTTGGGGAACATTTATATGTAAGTGTGTGTGTGTGCTCAACAGTAGTGGGCAAGGAGGGACTGAGTTCAGTCACCCACATGCCACAGTGTGCGGTGTGTGGCTTCTGAGGACTTGTATAGAGAGTTCAGGAATGGCAAATGAAGAGTGAGTCTACTTGGGGAGACACTACACCTGTGTGTAGCAACCACTGCTGGTGTGATACGGGTGGAAGGACCCCTGCAGATGGCACAGAGGGGTGGGATTTTCTTCTGCATGGGGACATGGTGCTTAGTGGGCAGTGCCAGGCCTTTGCCCTCCATGAAATGTTGTGTCCTTTGAGATGGGAGCAAAGTCCTTCTCTCTATGAGAAAATGTGGTGATTTGTGAAAAGCGATGCATGTCTATTATGTCTGTGTAAGCAGGAACCTGATAGATGGAAATGGTAATGAGCTAGAGTATATGACATAAAGTAACTCTGGCTTGTTATGTTTTGTTTTGTTTTGTTTTGTTTTGTTTTGTTTTTAATAGCATATAACACTGTTCTCCTGATTCAACCAGCAGTCACTACACAATATATTTTTCAATGTCAGGAATGCAGAGAGAGCTGAGCAGGACTTTTCCTCTTACAAATCTTCAAGCAAGTTTAAAGGAATATCGGTTTACCAGAGGGAAATTTTTTAAGCTAATATATGGAGGCATCTTTTGCAATCCCATTTTCATAATGCAACTCTTTTGTTGTGTTTCTTATATATATATTTTTAGTAATAATGATGATTTAGTTATTTTTTTATTTTATTTTATTTTTTATTTTTTTTTAAGAGGAGGTGCTGTGTTGTTCTGCGTCATACCACTGCCACTGCCTGGAAGAAACACTGTCTGAGTAGTTCCTGGGCTTACTGGTTCCACCTGCTGGTTGAACTGGTGGTGGTCACCTGTCAATCAAGTGGAAGCAGGGCTGGAGAAGTAATCTTATGAAAAGATTTTACAAATAATTCATTTCTGAGGGGCGAAGGAGGACCTTGTCTTTGTGGTACAAGCCTTCTCTCTGTTATCTTGTTAAATTCAATTTGAAAATGCAATTTCTTAAGCAGGATGGCATTACCTAATCACAAGTGTGCTTTTACCAAGAGAAGGTCAGAAACCCTCCTTGAAAAGAAAAAGATGAACAAACCAACCCGCTGGTCTGGCAGCCCTGCTGCCTGTTTGTTCCTTTGGGGTCTTCTGTAGCTCACACATGGAGAGAAAGCCCAATCCCGTCACTCTTAGAGCTATGACAGACGCTGTATGGCATGTCTGAGGATTAGACCTTGCGTTGGGAACGCACCTTGGAATTGTCCCAAAGAAGGAAAAAATGGGGCTGGGGGGCCTACAGCTGGATTTATCTCTGGACACTGCAATGCCTATGAGCAAAGACTGGAGGTGAGAGGAGAAAATGTCTCTTGTCAGCATGAGCTTTAGGGTTGTTACCAGGGCTAGATTTTCAGAATAATGTGGGTAAGGGATTCCATTTACAGGGCTAGGATAAAGCTGAATACTTGCAAGAAGGCAAATGGTGTTTGCTATGTAAGACTATTGCCAGAATTAGTGCCGGATTTGGGATTTGGAGTGCTCTACATCTTAGTTCATTGTCTGAATCTTACCTGGATTTCAGTGCTGAGGGTTGATTCCAGCAGAAGTGGATCATTTTTGGTTGCTTTTTAACCTGGGAACACTAAATTATGGTTAAGACAAAGTTAAGACAAAGTTTCTCAGATCCCATTTTACAGACTTTAATTTCATGCCATGTTGTCAAAGCCCATGGAGTAGATGAGCAGCTGTTTCTATAGAGGTGAATGGTTTATATATTAGGCTTTGGAGCTAGTAGGTTCTTAAGGATCTTCAGAGATGTCCTTTATGTCCTTTTGAAGCTTCACCTCTTCAGGATATTTTAAGAGTGCATGGCTGCATTAACCTTCTTCTGCTGGTTGCAAAACTTCTTTCCTTATTTTTCTACCAAAGGAAGAAAGCTGAGGTTTCTGAGGGATCATCATGGCGCTGCTACCCTTCCTGCTGCTTCAGGAGTCATTGCTGGCTTTCAGTGATTCAGACTGGCCTGTGAGTGACAAACTCAGAAAAGGAGAAAATGACTTTTGAATCACACACACAAGGCTATAGTTATAATCCTGAAACAAAAACAAAAACAAAAACAACCATGCCAAGATATTAGTGCATGAGTAGGTCCTACAGACATCCATACTGATGCAGTTCTTAGTATGGTTTTGTATTGCGTTGATGAGTCCTTCCCCAGGCACGGCCTGGGCACAGTTCAGGAGATTAACATGTGCTGCTCCCAGTAAGCAGTTTGGATATGGCCATTCTCTTTGGGAAAGTGATTTAACCTTGGGGACAGGAGGCGTGCTGTACCACTTGCCCTCGGAGCCAAAGAATAGTTGCTGGCTTGAATTATTTAGTAATACACAACAAGCCAAATTGACTTGGGGATGAACAAGCCAATAAGTGGGTCTGAAGGGTCAGCCTAAGGAACAATTTAATGGGGAGGGAATTCTTGCATCAGTTGCAAAGATGCTGCTCATCTGCAAACATTTGCTTTCCATTTTAAAAGCACTGGTCTTTCAAGAATCTGTTTAGAAGGAACCTCCTCCGATTTTCTTTGTTATTTCTCATGACGTGTCTGTGATTGTGGGAATTCAGTAGCACTGTGCAGGTATGCTGCAGCAGATTACCATGTGGCCGGTAGTTTTCATGCAGCACTGCTCTACCACGGTCAGAAATGGTTGATTACATAGGAGAAGGAAGCACAGAGCTGTTGTTGGATATTTAGATAATGCTAGATGGAATATGAATCTGATTGCATTTGACTTAAAAGCCACCTCCTTCCTTGCCTAAAAACCCTAATCCCACCCCTGAAAATATTTCAGCTGCCTTCCATGTTAATTTATTTTAATGATTTTTGTAGGATCAAGAATTCTCAGAAACAGCTAGTACTTTGTCCACTCAGAACGAGGTGACACTTCATCTTTCACTAAGATACTTCAGGCTGATTCTCATACCAAATTCATTTTCATTCCCGCTATATGAACCTGCAACATAGGTTATGCAATTAGAAGAAAAGTGTTTGCAGAAATGATAAGAAAAACTGGTAAATGAAGTCCGCTATACACTGTCAGTCATGCTGATGCTATTCCAATAAACACAAACATCTTTTTGTGTTTCCAGTTTAAAGAGACAGAGTAAAACAATTTAAGTCCAAAATTGTCTCTCTTTCCTTGCAGTGCTTAAATATGTATAATGTTATACACACCAAAAATATGCTAAGTGAGCATTGCTGACATGAAGTAGAGTGCTAAAAAGGCAATGCTATGGTTAGTGTCATAGTTAAAGCATTATACTTAACAGGCTTTCCATTCAGTAACAGGGCCCCTTTCTGTGAATGCACTATATACAGTCTTTATGCAATTAGGAGCATTTTTTAGGGTAAGTGTTTGGTTTTAGGAAGGGGTTTTACCTTCAAGTCAAATGCAGTCAGATTTATATCCCATCTGTTATTATCTAAGTGGAGCCTTGTCTTCCAAAGGAGATTTGTCTTATAGATTGCACAGATTGGGTAGCCTTCAATTTAGAAGTGGATGCAAAATACATTCCCAAGTGTTGCCCTATGATTTTTTCCTTCTTTTATTTATTTTTTTTTTCTGTGCACTATTCAGACTTTGCTTGCAAGACAAATCAGTCATTTCCTTGTGGGAATTGTTATTCTGTTCTTTCACTGTAGTTTCTGAGTGCTTCAAAAATGCTAATGTAACAGTGGCAGTTCAGAAGAGGTGATGTGATATCTCTACTTAATAAATCAGGAGGGAATGCTGGTGGTTGAAGTGCACGTCCAAGAATGTTTGTTAATTTGAGGGGCCCACTGTGATGACCTAATTTCTTGGACCAATGTATTTTGTGTGATCAAATCATATTCTCTGTTGTTGATTTCAGTGGCATCAGTAAATGCTCAGAGACTCTGTAATCTGGGCTTCTGGGTTTGAAACTAAAGAAATGAGGAATACTTATTTAGTGACTTGCTGAGCAAAAATTTAGTGTAAAGGGCTTTTCTAACATGATGTGAACTGTGGGGCAGAGGCTTGCATACAGTGCTTTCTTCAAGGATAATGCTCCTTTCTGTAATCTGGAGTCTCTCTCTTCTGACCCTACTATGCCTTTGAATATCTGTAACAAATGTGACAGAGCTCTAGTGAGTGATGGTCTCTCTAGCTGCACCTCTGATCCTTAAAACAGATACCCACTGACAAGTTAGAAAACAGATAATTTGCTTAAAGAGAATGCTCAGAGAAAACAGTCCAAACTACTTCAGCTTTGACAGCCTGTCCCAAATTTTCCTTATTTTTCACATGAAATAGGATGGTCTATGTGTACATTAAAAATGCACCCATATTTTATCTTACAGTAGTCATCTGATGAGAATACCTGATTTAGTGTCTCCCTTCAGCTTAATTTCCTATTGCACACTCTTCTACTTGCAAATAGCTCATCTTTGCTCAAAGCTAGTCTGTAGTGTCAGCTCAGTGACATTAGTTTACTACACTGGGTGGTGTTACTGAGTATTTAAAACTATCCATTAGCCTGCTTACAATGCAAAATGAACTTATACACTTTAAAAGCTTATGCAATGTAGCAAGATTCCTGGCAAGTGTGGGGGAAAAAGGTGTTAAGGAAAGCTGGCAGCTTCTTAAAGAAAATATATTAAGTGCAAACTCTTCCAATATGGAGGAAAGTTAAGGATGTGAAGTAGAAGACCGGTGCAGCTAAATCATGATAATTTCATTGCCTATAAAGAGAAGGTGTTGTTTTTTTTTTGTTTTTTTTTTTTTTTACAAAGTGGGAAGTAGGTCAGATTTCCAGGAATGAGGATAAAAGAAGAGCATATAGGGACAATAACATCAAAAGTCTCAAGGAAGAAAATGAAATGTAGGTATCCAGGTGAGTAACAGGTGGTAAGAACTAGTTCTTTATGTACATTAGTAATAAAGGGAAGAATGGGGAAAATGTTAGAGGGTGAAAGGGATCAATTGATGACATTGCGAATGTCAACATGTATTTTCTCAGTTTGCTTGGGTCTTTACTAGGAAAATATAGGGACTCTGCTACCGCTGTTAATGTGGGGGACTGTACTGCCATCACTACCCTGGGCAGGTGTCTGGGTGCCAGATCTCACATGCACAGAGGTGTGTCTTTACAGCCTGATATCTACATTGCAGTGTACATCTCTTACCCCCACCCACCAATTTTAGGATGGTTTGTGTAGAGGAAATGGTTGTACAATACATGAAATACTGATTGAAGAAGACTTGGAAAGTGTTTAGGGATGATCCACTGTCAGAATGGAGGCATTAGTCAGGGGGATCCCAGAGGTGGCTGCTTTGCAAGTGCTGTTCAGTACTTTTGTTAATGGTGAAGACGGCAGTGGCAGTGAAGTGATAGCAATGTATAAAGTGCACTAAGCTGAGAAGGATGAAAGGGAATATGAAAGGAAAGGCTACAATTCAAGGTGGTCATGATCAGTCAGAGAAGTAATGATAAAATGAACAGTCACATTTCAACAGGGACATGTTCTAGATACCACTCTTAGGAGTAACCAACTCCATAGATAAAGGTTGGGGAATAACTTTCTAGGGAGTAGTTATTCAGGAAAAAGGTCTGAGTTACAGTAAACCACAAGCCAGGATATGAGTCAACAATATTATGCTATGGTATGTAGTATTCTGGGGTGAATAGAGAGGAATATATACTGCAGGATATATGAAAAAAAATCCTTCCTTGGCTGGAGTAGCATGTCAAGTACACTATACCTTGAGAAAGACGTAAATTGCATACAAGAGTATGCAAAGGAGAGAAATGAGACTGAACAAATGGTCAAAAAAAAGCATGACTGATAAGTATGTATTGAGTGACTTGGTGCTATTGGAGGTAGATAGCAGCAATGTGGTTAGTGATTGTTATAATCTTCAATATGGGCTGCTGGAGAAAGGCAGAGAATAACCTATTTTCTCCATCCGTGTTAACACTACCATGAAAGACCATCAGTTCCAGCAAGAGAGCTGGTGCTGCCATGTTAAGTAGTCCAGCACTGGAATAGTTTGCGTGGTGAGTTTATTGAGTCTCCATCTTTGGATGCCTTCAAGAACAATTAGGAAAATATCCTATGGCAATAATACAAGTTGTAGTACTTTGCTGTGGGGAGGGACATTTCCCAAGGCTTCTTCTACATGTAATTGTGTTGTTTTCTGACTTGCTTCCTCTCTCTCTCTCTTTCTCTCTCTCTCAAAAAATCCTTTTACTCCTTGGTGAATATCATTATTCTACAGAAAGGGATTTCTTAAAATTTAGTAAATTATAGCAATCATCTTGGTACAGTACCTCATGGGGCAGTGCTTTAAACTACTAATATGTCTGACTGAGTGCTGAAGCTGTAAGAGTCCCAAGCCAGCACATCTTAGCTGGGCAAAACTCCATGAGCATGTTCTTTACAGGCAGAGTAAGGACTGGAACTTGCTTTCTAATCAACATATTTTCTGAAGACTTCAAAAATGCATGTAACAGTCTGACATACCAGCTGTCACCAGAAATCGTGTCCCCACCGACACCCGCGTGCGGTGCGTTGTCACTCATGTCACACAGAGAAGGAGTGTTGACAAGCCCTCTTGCTAGTCACCTTAGAAAGGGAGAAAAGAAACCAGGGTTCAGCAAAGGAGAGCTGGAAATCACAGGAGAGCGTCAGAAACGACAGAACCAGAACAGTCTGAGCAAGGAGCTGGTGGACTGACCCAAGGCTTTTACAAGCCCAAGAGGGAACGCAGGCGGCAAAAGGGAATTTTTCTCTAGCCTCATCTGTGTTTAGCTTGGTGTTCAGGACTTATTTGAACCACTCTCATTATGGGACAGAGATGCAATGCCATTCATGGCCAGTCTTACCAAGTTCCAGAGCCTCAAGTAACTCTACTTGCATTTGCCTTGAAACTGAACCATGTTTTCTTTTGACTTAGAAGCCAAACTTGATTTCCAAGCCAATGCTCGACAGCATCCTTTGTCTTCGTGATGACAGATGGAAATATGTCCGGAGTGTGCTGACCCCAGCCTTCAGCGATACCAAACTGAAAGAGGTAAGCTGTAGGCAATGTTGCTTTCCTGATTTAGAAGACGTAATTGTTTTCTTTTCTGCAAGCATCTACTTATTTAGCTCCATATTAAGGATAGCTTAAAAAATCTGCTAGTCTGCCAATTTACTTAGATCTTAGTAGTATGTCCAGTAGAGAGTGTGTAGAATGTGGTTCAGCTCACAGACTGGTGTAAATCAGAATAGCTAATCCGAAGATATGATCCTCTGTCTTTCTCTGTATAAGCTAGTTTGTCCATAAAAGTGTAGCAAAGTCAAAAAAGAGCCTTACCCCAGCCCTTTTAGGAGTAAGCTAAAGTACAGAAAAGGTTATTGCTCCCAACTGGAGCATAGCTTTTCATTATTTGCAGAGTCAGCAGCTCTCACGTTAACACAGGAACTGCTGTCAGTCTATTTTCATTTCTCCGTCTCCTTCCCCCCTCCTTCTTTTATTCTTTAATCCTTTCATATAATAAAATAAGTCACTGGAACAGAATGTCATTGCCAGATAAATACCTCTGACTGAAAATAAATGTCTCCATGCTGACCTGCTGCTAATTTCCTATAAATGTCTCAGCATTTCCTTAACTATGGGAACCCATTACCCAGTAACAAAGTTCTATTCCAGTGACACGATATCTCTTAATTAAATGCAGATAAATGATTGACTGCTTAAAGTCGCCTTTCAAGGGAAAAGAAAAAAAATAATAATAACCAACAAACCACCGTCTCTTCCTTTATGTATTTTATTCTGAAAGGGAAGCATGCCTCACTCCAGTGCCCAGTCCTCGGCTGTAAAATTTTCCACTGGGCAGACGCTTGTGTTGTTTTGACATGCCGCTGTCGAAATCCACAGTAACATCTAAATGTGTCTGGCTCTTTCAGCTCTATAGACAGCGGTCGCTTAGCAACGCCGGCTGTCACCTCCTTATTATGGTAAATTCTAATTGGCCGCAAGCCTGCTGGAGATGCTGATTAATCACAACTGACAATACCATTGGTTATGCGCCTCGACATTTGCTCTGTCACCGGCTCCATCGCCGAGTTTTATAGACGCGAGGATTTTTAAATATTCAGGCGATTAGTTGCTAATGGTGTGGCGGGAGAGGGGAGTTCTGCATTTTCCAGGCTGAAATTAATCCGCCTTACTGCAGGTCATCGGCAAAGCATAGCTCCGGCTTCGGCTCTTTGCTGTTGAACTAACAAAAGATAAAGCCGTGTTCACCTCCATTTGCGCAGAGCAACCTCTGCCGGCACCGGCAGGGTGAGGTGACGGCGAGTGGGCAGAGGCCCCGTGTGTCCTGCTTTGGGGCCTGGCAGAGGCAGGTTTGCAGGGTTTGACTCGTGTTGAAGAAGTCCCATTGCTTGCTTTGCGCTGCTTGGTAGCAGAGCTGCAGGGCTGGAGGAGATGGAGGTGGAAGGTAAAATGGTGGGCCAGCCAGCACCTTGCACCCAGCTCACCTGTGGAAATTGTAACCTTTAGTTTAAGCTTGATGGTCAGCTTTCCCTGTGCTGCCTCTTCCAAACTCTGTATAAAGGGTGTAGGCTCATTGTTACCCAGAAATGGTAATTTTCTCCTCCTAAGTTTATAGAAAGTGGGAAAACAAGAAGAGAGAGAAGAGTCTCTCTAAAAGGCCCGACTTTGTTCCAGTCCCATGTCTTCACCAGAAGATCATCTGTTCCTGCACAGAGAAATGCCGGCAATAAGTTTGTGTTAGCTTAAGAACTTCTTTCGAATGGATGTACACCTCAGCCTTGCATTTCACTTTCAACCCAAATAGATGAATAGTCCTGGGATTTGAAGTTAATGCAACTTAACTCCTCGCTCATATGCTTCTCTTGCTGTTGCTTAATTTAGAAGCCATACCAACACTTCTCAAAGGAAATCAATGCTCATTAATTATGATCCCACTTTTTAACTCTTCCATATTTAGTACTCTATCAGAACCTCTGCAGCATGGAAATGGAAATATTGTGTTCTAGTATTGGCCGTACTACAGAGTATTCATGATTATGTAGAAGTCATCCTGTTTATAATAAACTCTTCCTCTCTAACCCAAAGGAATTACAAATGAGTTATTTTTGCTATGAATTTGTTGCATACCCAAGTTTGTTGCTTGATACATATTTATAAACACAGCTGTACCCATACCTCATTTCTTCTCCTAGGATACTGATTCCTTTGCCACAGAGATCTGAACTTTAGAAAAAAGTAAACAGAAAAACCCACCACAATCTTCCTACCCTGTTCACCCTAGATGTCTACTTTGCCTTCACGTAATACCAGAGTCTCTCTAGAGAATGGTTCCCCCAGGTGTTGCATCTCCCAGCTCTGCTCTGAACATAGACTTGTCTGCCTGGATGCTCTGAGAACTGGGAGCTATTAGCCTGTGACAGAGCTATAAATGTTAACAACTCTTTGTGCTCCCCATAGCAATCCCTTCAGACAAATGATGTGCAGAGTTGGATACAGACTCCTGATATCTCCATTTCTGAAACACAAGAATCTACTATGAGACTGAAAGACAGCTTCAGTACTAGCGATAACAAGACGCTGGTCATCCACTCCTTGAGCTGACTGCTGTGGGACAAAACCCAAGGCAGAGATAATATATTTTGCTAGGATTTGAACTGTAATGCCCTACAGAGACATCTAGCTGCTGTGGCTGGGGGTGGAAGTGTGCTTTGCACTTTTGTCTCAGTGGTATTGGTGTAGTGTCACTGAGAAGTTCACTAAGCATGAGGAATTTCACTCCACTTTGGCAATCGTCTCCAAGAGCTGGTCACCAAATGAGGAAAAGTCGATCCCAGAAGTTTGCAAAGTTATGAGCAATTAATTGAAACCAGAGGTCATAGAGCTGTTGGGGAGCCAGTGCTGTGATTGCTGCTTGCATGAAGAGAATTGATTCCCTAACTTTTTAACAGAATTTTCTAGCATTTTGTTTTTTGCTCTCTGTACCCTCAATTTCTCACTTTAAAAGCTGTGCTCTGCTACACTGTTGTTTTTACAGAGTTCCATACTCTCTGTTCCCCTTTTTTAATTTTCTTTTTCAAATGTGTATGCAAAGATTAATAAAGTAGTCCACTCCAGCTGAAGGAAGCTTTGGATCCAGATAACGTCACATTCAACTACTGTAATGGTGAGCGTAGTGTAAGACTTTTAGGCTTGATCCCGAAGTAAGATTTAGTAGTCTCATCCCCCATGAGATGCCACTGGGGTTGGTAGCAGATCTGATAATAAGCTCTTCACAGTGAGCCCCCTGAATAGACCCTACAGTGCCATTGCTATGGGAGCACTGAGAATGAGAAATGAGGGAGAGGAAGCAGGAGAACCAAGAAGTTTCACTTCCAGCTTTGCCACTGACTGCCTCAGTGTGATCTGGTAGAAGCTGCCTAAATTCTTTCTACATGAAACATCTTTCATCTGTTAAATGGGAATATTACCAACCACTGAAAGTTGATCCAAGGTGTAATGCATGAGGAATTTGTGAAGTAATATAGCTGGAGGTTCTCAAGTTAAAGATGCAGTTCCCTGTGTTCCTGTCATGCTCTCCTCGGCTATTATATATTGAAATGAGCTGATATGTTAGTGATCGTGGTGTACTGATCTTGATTCCCTATTTAGTGTTTCTTATTTAGTTTCTCCCCTTTTTCCTGTGGTGCTTGTGATGATCCTGCAGTTCTGGACCCCTTGTCAGACTTGATAAATAGCTTGGCTCTCTTTTACAGCCAGCACCAGCAGAAAACCCATTGATTTTTATTTATTCTGATGGTGCTGCAGTACTCTTGTCATCTCCTATCAGTATGCTGGGAATCCTCTCCTCCATTAACTAACCATTAAAACAAAACAGAACAGAAAAATTAAAGAAGATAGTGCAACATAATGTAGCATTGTCCTAAATAACCTGTGAAGTGGAGTTTGTCTTATGGCATTTTTTTTCAAATGAAGGGAGACACAAAGCAGAACTTGTGATAAGTTGACAGAACAGTGCAAGAAAATCCTCTAGTGTCAGTCTCAGGCATGTAGATCTTCCAGATCCCACTAGGACATAGGATCTGGCAGTGCAACTGTTGAGATTTCCTTGATTTTCTTTCTACTCTATTCTTGCACAGTGGTCAGAGGCATTTTGGAAGAGTCTCTGCAAGTTGCAATTGCTATTCAGCAAAGCAAGTGCACTCACCTAAGATGATGCAAATCACTAACTTAAGAGCTGATATGTGAATGTGCATATCCTAGAGCCAAGAGTCAGTGTCTTCTTGAGTTGCTCCTTGGTAAATTGTGCCAGTGAGTAGCAAAGCCCCACTGTGAGGCGGTGGAAACACACCTCTGCTCTTTTCCTGGTTTTTGTCAATGACTTGATATCTAGAGCAAAAGAGATTCTTATGCTGGGGTTGTATCTTTTTTTCCTTCTTATTTCCTTATATTTCATCCCATTTGTGGGACAAGAGGCCTGCCATGACCTTTCTATACTATATGTGAACAGTAAAACTTTCTGGTGTGTCTGTCTACAGTGAATACAATCCTGACTTCTTGGATGCTAAGAATAAGGGGAATAATCATGGTAAATACTGAGGTCCACATCTAACTGGAGGAATGTGACTCCGATGCCTTTGAACAGTGCAAACATCCCCATGCACCATGCATACGCAGAATCGGAAACTAATTGTTGTTAAGTGCCAAATAGCAAATTGGCAGGATTTATACGGCAAAGCCCCTGGCATCGTGAAAACCCTAACCCCAAATGCTCTCCTTTGGCAAAAGAAAGAAATTTGGACTCTGGGCTACTCTTGCTATTAGATAACTGGCAAATCAAATATTTACAGGGACCATATTGTTTAGATTTTTCTTCATCCTGTTACTCTCAGCCAATCTGAACACAGAGCAGCTGGGGTTTGTTTACCCACCAAGAACTGAATCTCAAGCAGGTTATGCAGCTTTTATATTCTGACTGGCAAATGATAATGTATAGGAAGTTACTGATACCCAAGGCAGTGTAGATCAACATGTCTGTTACCGCGCCTGTTTTCAACGTTTGCTGTGGTTCACCTCCCCCAACATTATTTTATTTTTCTTGATGATTGAGCAAAGAGTTTGAAGTATTAAGGGACTTGAGTACATTTCACTCTGTGGTCTTTGTAGTTGGCAAACTTGGATTAATTTATGTCCCTCACGGGAATAGAAACCCAAACCCAAACCCAGGATTCCTAAGTAGATATCCCCCGTAGCTTTCATATGCAAATAATTGTCTCATTGATATGACTCTGTCTTATAATGCTAACAATAAATCAAATCCATGTGCCCCCCTCCCCACTTTCCTGCTTAGATGTGCTAATAAAAATAACTTTTTGTCTAGAAATAAATTGCTATGGCATTTTGAAAGGCTGGTGGAATGTGGAAAGTTCAGAGGTGCTGCGAGATGCCCTGGCCAGGCGTATGCGCCCCTGCCATCCCTGCCAGCTGTTGGAAAGCAATAGCAGCCAGCTGGGTTTCAGGTCAGGTGATGTGCTGAAGAAGAAAAGAGAAAATAAGGCAAAAAAAGGAAAAATTTGAAATGATCACCATCTGTTTAGAAAACATCATACCTGTTAAAATATGGATTTTCATTTTGTTCTCCCTGACTGACTGAGTTCATTCGAGGGGCTGGACCCAGAGAGTATAAAGCATTTTACCCTGGTTTGATTTGTTGAACAGAAATGTGTTAATTTTGTTGAATCATTTGAGAAGAAGCTCACTGCAGGGGACCTTCTTTAGAAAGCCAAAAGGGGCAGAAAACTGCCACATAACATGGTGTGCAACTCCCAAACATATATACCAGCTGCTTTTACAGAATACTAATCTGGCTTCAGAATTGTTTTGTGAGATTCCTGTTGCACAGCCCAAATCAATCCAGCCTTGAACCAAAAGGATGACATCGTGCTCTGTCCCGTATAGGTACAGGACTTTGAGAACAGCTAGACACATTCTTGACTAAGACTTCTGCCTTTGGAGAACATGTTGGATGCTCCTGCGTTGGCCTTTTGACTGCGTACAGTCTTGCCCATGTGTTGGGATGGCAGCGTGCCTGTGCACGAAGTGTTATGCCAGTTTCACAGAGGTAGAAGTGCCAAGCAAAATGGACTTGGCTGGGCAGCCTGCATAGCTTTTGGAGTGTGCTGAGAGGCTGCAGTAAGTCTTTTTTGGTAACAAGAATGTCAGAATAGTAGGACAAGTCTGTTCTCATGTTTGTTGACATCCGTATGCTGAAGGAGATTGCTCAGGAAGGAAAGACGGATTGCTGTGCATATGTCTCCTAATGCTTGGCATAACTGAGGCAAAACTGGGGTATTAAACTGTAGGAAGATCTGTCAGTAGCCTTTCTGGAGAAAGAGTAATAGCAAATAATGCCATTAGGGTAATGGGTGGATTGCTGCTATGTCCTAAGTCAAAGTAGCAGTCACAGTCTTCCTCCGTCCCCCTTGAAGGTATAATCAAGGTAAGTGTCTGATGCTGTTCATATGAAACAAGTTATAGAGGGACTTTAAGGAGGTCCTGATGGTTGCCTATGTCTGGTTTCCATGAAGTGCTGAAGAGGAAGAGTATTTCACTGTTAGGCAGACAGGGTGTGAGTTAGGTCTACTTGACCATCATCTGTCAGCAAGCAAACAGAAAGAACCACTAGCTGAACAAATTCACACGTGTGTTCATGTATTGACGGTTGCCACTCCAGACAACCCTCTCCTCAGGTAATGGCAGCACTCTTCCCACAGCAAACTGTAGGGATGTGCATGGTGCTTTCCTGATGTACTCCTTAAATCCCTCAAACTGAGGGACTGCAAGATGGAAATACTAGGCCTCTGGTGATGACATGTTTATAAGACTTTGAGACCGCAGAAAATATTATTCCTTCTGCTCAGTGGTATATGTAGCCTAAATGTAATGGCCTGTAAATATGGATTATGATAGATCATCAGCTGGGACAGGGAATGATTAAAAAAAGAGAGGGATGTTTTTGCTTAGTCACTCTCCATGTATATAGCCGTAAGTGGACAAGAACCAAAGGTAAGGTAAGCAGCAAGGCCTCTTGAATTTAGGCCCAGAGCTGGAGAAAGGCATCCCTGTAATAATGTAGGCAATCCCAGCATTTCATCTCACCTGTGCAAAAGTGCCTGACCACATCTGCAGTTAGGGTCCTGAGAGCTCCATCCCATCTACTGGATAAAACTAATTTAGAATAATTGATTTGTTTATTATTATTATTATTTATTTTACATTTTAACAATTTTCACAATACAATGCATTCCTTTCTAGATGACACCGCTAATAAACCAGGCCTGTGATGTCCTGCTGAGTAACTTGAAAGTCTATGCAGATTCTGGCAAAGCTTTTGATATCCAGAGGTACGTTCAACATACCAGAAATTAGTAGCAGATTAGAAAAAAAAAATAAAAATGTCAGTAGAAGCAATTATTCTAAATATTCACTTACTGTATGTATAACAAGATTTATTTTTTTCTCTTGCTTTTGTAAGTGGAGATCATAAGATAGAGGATGTGTCTGATGATAGATGCCTTTTCTTCATGGGGAGAGCCACTGCATACTTGAAAAGTAATTTTGGGAATGCATCTAATGTATTTCTAGCTGTTTAATGGGGTTTTAACAGCTGGAAGCAGAAAGGAAAGCTGCACCAGTCCCTGTCCAGTCTGCTCTGTACTGTCTGCCAATAATGTACAAATATAGGAATTGATCTAGTATCAAATCCCTCTAGTCCATCACTTTCTTGTTTGTTTTTGTATGTTGTTTTTTTGTTGTTGTTGTTGTTGTTTTTGAGCACTTAATGATTCTTATCACATTACTACTAACCCTGTCTAATAGCACGCTAGCCTTTTGTGAAACAATGAGATCAGTATTCCAGATGAGAATGCACCATTGATTTATAAAACGACACTTTAATATTTTCCATACTGTGCTTTCTCCCATTTGTTATGCATTTAAGATCCTATTATCATTTTTTGTTGCTCTTTCAGCAGAGATCTTCACTGAGCTGTTCACAATACTGTCTAGCCCTTTCTCTGAGCACATACAGTTCTTCTAGTATCTCTGTATGGTGAATGAATAGTTCAAACGCATCCTTACTGTTAGGCACTATTTTGTGTACACTTCATTTGCTAGGTTGGTCAGCACCTTCTGAAGTTCCTCATGATTTTTCCCTACCTGGAACAGTGCAAGTAATTTTGTTTCACCTAAAGGATTGGATATTTGGTCACTGTTCAGCCATCTCTTGTCCAGTAAATGTATGTGCATGCATGCAAGTGTCTGTGTGTGCACAAAGATCTCTTTATATTAAATATCTGAGGAGTTACTATGAGACTCTGAGATACATTGCATTTAGCCTAGTGTTCTGATGAAAATTGACCTTTTCAGTCCTTCTGGGTTTTTCCCTTTTTTTCCATTTGTCCTTTTTCTTTCCCTGGTCTTTTAGCTATTGATCCATGATAAGGTTTCACCTCTCAAGAGGCACTTTGGAAAAGACTTTGAAAGTAGAAATGAATGATGTTGACCATCTCAGAATATGTTCTTCCAGTTATTTTATCATACTACCATTTCAGCCAGTTTGACATATATAAATGTGATTCTCATTGCACTGCAGTTTCCCAAAACTGCCTTGGGAGATATTTTTTGGTTGTAGATATCCTATTTGCAACCTTCTGTCTTCTTGTTGGCTTTAGCCATTTTGTGTTTTGTCAAAAACTCAAAGTGTAGGGTTTAAGCTTTTTACTTGGTGAGGTAAATGATTGAGGGCTTCTGAGATTATTGTTTTATTGCAGAACCCCTCTTTTAACATTTCAACATCCAGTAGTGCCTCTTTGTTTTGTATAAGAGTTGAAAATCCAAACAAGATACTTAGCTCTGCAGCATTGTTGTTATCTTTAAAATCAGCTTTGGTGTCCTCAGAATGACAGTGATCCAAGGATTAGAGTTTGAGATGTTCTGCTTCACAGTATACACACAGGATATACTAGTGGCTGAGTCCTGTCTTCTTGATTAATGCTTACTTAAGTTAAAACATAAGAGAATTTGATATTAACCTTCTGTAGAAAAGAGCAGTCATAGAAAAACGTAAAAAAACAGTCATTGCAGACTTGATCAACAGATCAGAAGACCCAAATTACAAGGATATTTCACATTCTTAGTCCGTTATCTCAAAACTAGTATAGCTGCTAAGGGACATTAGAAATAAAAACGGTGAGACAACTGGATAGATAGCCAGGTGTGTGGGGAGAGATTCAATAAGTCCTAAAATTTCAATGCCAAGGTCTACAGATCATTTGTAGTTCTCAAAGCATTTGCTGCCACTCTGCAGAGACACAGGTTTCACTTGGAGTCAGTTCCCCTTGGTTTTGACCAGGAATTTGCATTAAAAAGGAGCTATTAAGAACACAAAGGAAAACTTTAATAGGAAATTTTACCTAAGGACTTCTTGTGACTCTTGTGAGAGTTCAGACTGGACTGGTAGGATACATTGTTTCTGCAGTTTTGAGAAAGAGATTACCTCTTTTGCATGTATACTACAATAACTCTTCTGAATTTCTGTTGTATTAGATTTCTAGATAATAATAAATGAACTTTTTAAAATATATATATAAATTACTAGTAGAATTATTGAGCTATATGAAAACATGTTCACTTTGTAGAGAGAGAGGAGGTGATAGTTCTTATTAAACATCAGCATTTGTCAGAATGATGGAAATATCTGTGGGCAAAGCTCAAATCTGAAAGCAAAAAGAAAATCAGAGACAAAAATTAATATTATGTGATGTTTGTAGAAGCAAGATATTCATGGATATGTAAGTTGTAGCTAATGATTTGTCATTCTTTATGCAGGTGTTACAACTGCTTTACCTTGGATGTTGTTGGTAGTGTAGCTTTTGGTACACGGGTAGACTCTCAGAAGAATCCTGATGACCCCTTTGTTAAGAATTGCAGAACATTCTTTGAAATGTCTTTGTTTAAACCTCTTCTTATTCTAATCCGTAAGTACAGTCCACCTTTGTCTACTCCATTATGGTAATTTTCTGCCAGTCATTCTGAAATTGCAAAACATCTGGAAGCAGGAGCAGGAAGATGTATTGTGACCTTTATTTCAGAAGTTCAGAACTCAGCCTACAGTCCACGAAACCCTCTAGATTTTCATGGTATTCTTTACAGCTCCTGTCATCATTAATGGAACTTCCTCCAGAAACCAAGAATCACAGAAGGCAACACTCCAGCTTGATTTGAGAGGAAGGTTTCTGGCACCTGTAGCCTGTGGGCTACACTTCTGTTTTAAAACAGAGTTACAGCAACTTAATCTATATGTTATAAATAAAGTGTGGCCCTTGCAAACCCGGGAGCAAAGTTTTTGTGCACTCTCTTTACTTGGTAGAGATTGAAATCTCACTCATAAACAAAAGAGTACTAATAACCAGAAGAGAAGTAGAGGACCATAAGCAGATACTATAAGTCCTCTAAATTCTTATTTAAATAGTATCAGCAGCCTGGCTGATAACTATAAAGGATAAAGTGCCAGCACAGGCTGTCTTCAAGAAGATGCATTTATTTTCCCAGTGAGTAGACTGGGAATACAAGAATAGGGTACGAAATGATTTAGTTCTAGGTCATGAACTCTACTAAGGCTTTGTAGTGACGGAAGCCTTGTTAACACATGGCAGTAAGAATTATAGCTGAATAAGCTGCGGCATAATCAAGATTGACAAGTTTTTTCTGTGTTACTATCTAGACCTGTTCACAGTGGTGTCAGGTGGAGCAGTGGCAAAGTTTCCTGTGCCCATCTGATCCTGCTGGCATTACAGATTGCACCTATACTAGCAGCACATGAACTGTTTCCTTCTGGAACTGTGTATCCAAAATGTCCTGGGGTTAATGTTTAACCTGATTGCAAAGTGGGATTTGTGACTAATTGCTGAAGGGACAGAAATTTTTCCCTAGCCTCTAACAGCGACCTCCATTAAAGAAAGTTGCTGTGTGGAGTTTGGGGTTGGATTGCCTGAAAGTGTTTGATTTCTTTCTGTTAGTAAATTACATGATCTGAATTTCAACAGTGTTGCCCCTTTGGTCTGTTTAGAGAAGCAAAATAAATAGTAAACCAATATCCAAATACTGAAGAGCTGGAAATGGGAAATACTACTACACAGTTGTATGGATCAGTGCCATAACTTGCTAAATCGGGTCAAGATCCTCCACGTTCTGTATGCAACGGCTGAAGTAGGCAGTGAAAGTAATTCTTCCTTTTGTTGTATTGGCTCTGTGGCATCAAGAACCTGAACTGAAATCTGGAAGCATTGTGGAAGACTTGCAAGTCAGGGCAAACTTGGAAGGCAACTATCCAGCAGGGGAGTTCCAGCCAAAATGGAATTTCTAAAAGGAAACCCTGTACCAACATAGAGAGGTGGGAAAAAAAAAAAAAAAAAAGTGTGAGAGAGAGAGAGAAAAAGTGGAAAAAAACAGCTTTCACAAAAATAACGCATCCCACTTGATGAGATTTGTAATATTAATGAAAGGAAAGGGATATTACATGCTTTTTCACTCTGCCTCAGTGTTTTCTCCTTTAAAATCTCTTACAGTTTCTTTCCCATTCATAATGATCCCACTGCTTCGAATTCTGCCAAACAAGAAACAAAAGGAACTGAATGGATTTTTTATCCAAACTATAAAAAATGCAATTGTCTTCAGAGACCAGCAAGATGCAGCTGAGGTAAAACCATTTGTGTGATAAATATATGGATAAGCAAATGCTTTGAGGAAAAACTGGAAGTGGCATAAGCCTCAGTTGAAAAAGTGAACTCAGTCTGTTTGAACATTCAAAGCAATTTAGTGAAGATTTTATTCATTTTTAGCTCTATGTACCATCAACCAGTCTTGGTGCTGATGCAGAACTGTTAACACATTATGAGAAAGACTGCTTCTCCCGCTTTATCTGTCCAAATAAGGATGCAGAAAATGTTGCATCTGGGATGGCTTTCCAACCCAGTTTCTAGACCCAGAAGGATTCATCTTGTAATTTTTATTTTTTTTTTTCTTATCTTCATCAGGTGTCTTGTCTGTGCTGGCTTTCCTTAACAATAAGAGAAAGGGGAGCCCCCCACAGAGTGACTCAACCCACTTATTACCTATGAGCTGACATGGGTTTTATATAGCCCTCTGGCAGTTCCTACTCTTTATGAAAACGAAAAGAAAGAACCTACATGTCTAATTAAGAGCAAACATTTAGTATTGAGATGGTTAAAGAAAAAGGTAGTAAGTTCTACCCAGTATGCAGAATAATTGATATGTATTAGTAGCAAATCAGCTGTGGCACATCTCTTTCTCATTCATCAGGACATAAGGCAGTTCTGATTTTTTTGTTGTGTGTTAATCACTGTTATTTTATGAAGACTCTGAAGGCACAGATATTTTTATAAAGGTCTCTCTATTTTCAATACATGAAGCATTGGGAACATAAGCACGTGCTTGAATTTTGTGATACAAAAGTTCTTTGGGTCTGCTTGTCCTTTTTGACCATTCTTTACTCCAGACTGCACATAATTTCCCTGAAAATAGGTTAACCAATTAATTATGGATGTGTAGTGAGAAACAAAGAATATCAAAGAGAATTCCATTGTAAAGGTAACAGACAAGTGTTGCATACCAATTGACATGAAATATGCCATAACGTACCTATTAAGAATCTGTTAATACTGAAATAATTGAAATGTTTTTTTTTTCCACTTTGAGATGAACAGCAGTTCTGATGGGATAACAGCACAGATGAGGATGGATCATCCCAATTTTTTCTCAGAACTTAGCCCCCCAGCTGTCATCTTTCAGGATAGTATGGATTTTAATTCGCACGGTGTTGTATCTAAGGCACATTTAAAAATCAAATTGATTTTCAAAGATATTGCTGCTTTGCACTACTCTTTTTCTTTGACACTCTCTCCAGTGAAATCTCACTTCCATATTTGTTGTCCTTTATTGTCCCCTTATTCTCATCTTTCTTCAATCCTATTTTTATGAGTCTTTCCTCCCCAGTAGCCTTTAGGTCTTTGTATCCATCCTTCTTTATATCCAAAAGTTTGTATGCACCGCTGCATAGTCACAGAGTAGTCACAAATAAATCATGATTCAGAAACACGGATGGTGTATCTAAGCTGGTTGCAGACACCTAATTTCTAGTACACAGACACTGTGTGAGCTTTTAATAGCATATTGATGGGGCTGTGTATATGGAGAGTTTTGACTCAAAGATTTATGCTGACAGGGTCTGCACGAAAAGGCTAATTATTCTGTGTATCAATTACAAAAAGGGGCAATGAAACAATCTAATGTGAATGAATGGTAGTTAATGTATTAACTGCTATGTGTTTTGTATTAATACAATGTATTTCTGTGGCAGTAGCACTGGCAGCATCAATCAGGCTAAATCCTTAATTATAGTAGAGACGGTCACTCTCAAATTGCAGACTAAGATAAAGGACAACAGGTGGGTATGGTAAGGAGAGAAAACAAAAATGAGGTTCTAGTGACAAGAGCAGGAGTCAGCATTCTGTCCATATGCAGTGTGTTTTCAGCTCTCAGTGGCTGATAGAGCGGAAAGGCTTATGATTGTATTGGAAGGGATATTGGGAGACTCATTAAAAGATAACACATGGCAGTAGCTACCCAGTATCAGGACAGTGTGGAGGTACAAGGTCCATGTTCACCTTAACAGTGTATGCACAAGTCCATGACTGGCAGTGGTCCCACCTACTCCTGGACTTATGCCTAGTTTGCAAAATGGGAATGATTTCAAGTACTGGGAGTTAGACACTTTAGGACCAGCTTTCTGAGGGCATATTAAGTTCCCTATGCAGTTCAGGATCATTAGCATGGCATTCAAAAGTGACTGGAAAGTTTGGATCTTCCTTTTTTTCCCCATCTTCACTGCCTGTCTTGTTATCTACTTGTAGAATTATGACTATTTTAGGTTGGTGGAGTGCAAGTTTTGCTACAATTATAGGCAACTTAGTAATTTGCCAGGAACATAAAAACAGTATGTGAAACAGATCAAAATGCAGCTGCTGTCCAGTTTAAGGCAGAAATGTAATCTGCAGAGATTAGGTGTCCCAGATAGCCCCGTAGTTGAAGGAGAATTATGAGCTGTGTCCCACGTCTAGAGCGATGAAATGTACCTACTGAAGTCAGTAGGAGTTTTAGCATTGAATTTTAATGAGTCCAAGATATAACCGGTAGCTACTGGTTCCTTGTGCTAATAATGGGAGCTGTAAGCAAAGTCTTATAGTCTTCCTGTGCCGCATTAGGCCAATGGGTATTCCTTAGATTGCCACATTCCTAGATGTTACATTGTGTGCATCTTTTACTCCTCGTTGATTTTATCACCATTAAAAGTGTTTTTATCTCTTGGAAAAAAAAAAAAAAAAAAAAAAAAAAAAAAGGAACAAACTGTAAAACAATGAAGGGCTCCGTGAAAGTGATTCAGCTGAAGCTTGTCTTCCTCTCATCTGCAGTGAACATGAACAAAGAATAAAGAAAGGCCAAAAAATAATGTGACAAGCAAAGTCAGCCTGTTATCATCCTTGTTCCATCAGTAAATGAAACAATGCCTCTGAATGCCTAAAGATAATCCCACGGGCAGATAGTAATTTTACAGCCAGGTTTAGATCTAATAATACGCTTGCAGCTTATATGAGATCTGTGATGTCACTTTCTCTTAACCCATCGGTTAGTGCTGCAGATGTCATTTTAATTATATATTATCTTTCTGTGGTCAGTCAAATAATTTCAGTCCTGGATATTCCACTCATTTGGCTTATGTACAAAAACATTTAGTGGACGTATTTTAGAAATTTTAATAGATTACATTTATTCATGAATTCAAATTATTGTAAAATGCTTTTCCCACTATTTACAGGAGAGCAAATTCACCCTGCTCAGAAGAAACAGCACAAATTTAATGCACCACTTAACACCTACTTTGAAGACTCCAGCAGGATTTAAGTGTTCAAATACCTTGTTCTGATTATCTGCCCAGGTTTAAATTTTTCCCTTAGGCAACATGTTTCCAGAAACAGGGTAGATAGCCTGTTTGTTTCAATAAATGATAGTCTGATAGATTTTCATTTAATAATTTGATATGTAAATCATTGTTCATGGAAGAGTTTTTCTGTCAAGTTATAGCTCAGTTCTTAACTTGCCTGTCTGTTTTACTGATGGTATCTAGATGAAGAAGTCTTTTGTGGTGCTCAAAATTGCAACTCCTAAACCTGCGGGATGAAAGTGACACCCTCCCCTTAACAGAAAAAGGCTTGAATTTCATTTTTAACCCATGGTAATAACAGTGGGAATATAACAACATAAAGATATTACAAACATTAATTTTGTAGCATCACAACAGATACGTGGGAAAATTTCGTTCTCAAACTGTGCACCATTTAACAAGAATTGGAGAGTTCATGGAGGCTGCAACACATCCTGGCATCTCCTGATTTTTCCAGTCTTCATGTCAGCTGTGAATGCATAATTCAAGATCAATGATCCATGCTAGGGAGGTAGTGACCTGATGATGTTTCTGATGATGATCAGCTGTTTCTTGGTGTTCTCAAGCTGATTTGAAATGAGAGGGTGATAAAGCAGAGAGAAGTATCACCAGAACTGTATTCAATGGTATCTCAGTTGATGTTCTGGCCAACTTTGCTGGAGATGTATGGGCTACCAAATGCTTTTGTTATAAGTCCAGAGCAGGCAGACATAAAAATGAAAAACGTTTGTGAAAGCTGCACTGTTAACCACGCTGTCCTTGTGTCATGTGGTGTAAAGCCACAAAGAAGCTGTATGGTGCTGTCAGTCCTGAAGATGACCTGGCCTCCCAAGAGACTGGTATGGCCCTGGGATACTCCGTACTCTCTTGTGCTAGGTCTAAACTGAAAAAGTCTTTTGGTCAGCAACTGCTAGTGATGAATTGCAGCCCCCTCCATTTTCCTGCTTCTTACATGCCCAGCCAGGTATGCATGGCTCCTGCTGAGTGGAGATCCTTTGGTCTTCCAGCACCAGCCATGGGAACCTAAAATGAGGTGGTGGGTCAGGAGACTGAATTTTGAGGAAGTCTGAAATGAAACTGTTTAAATGCTTGTAAAGGTGAGGTGTCTGTCCTTCAACTGTTATAGTAGCATGCTATAAAGTGGTATCTTTTAGTATCTTTCTGGGAAATGATGGCCTGGTTACAACTTTAATCTCTAGAACCCTGATTCCCAAGGAAGAACATGCAATGAGCTCCCTAAATGCTTTACCTAAGGGGAAGAGGGGCCTGTGTGTATGTACCTGCATTCTGGAGGATAAGGGACAATCTGAAAACCTAATTACTGTGGCACTCTGTTCTTTTCTCTTCTTTCAGCAGCTCCCTGGAGTTTTTCCTTTTCATGAACTAATGAACTATTTTATTCAAGAGCTGCTTGAAATGAGTTGAGCAGAGGTAATCCTCCTGAAAAAGTCTGATCCTCTCCTTGTCAAGGGAAAACTATACCATTACTAGGAAAACTTAGTTAAAAATTTGCTAAATACTATGTACATTCCAGGAGCTATGTGTGTGTTTGAACTGTGGAAAATGCAGTACAGATGTTTAAAAGTAAATATTTTTCTAAGGAAACAGCAGATGGGAGGATTAGATACTTTCTAATAGTGTGCAGTTTTCTTGCCCTTGTAGAAAACGAAGCAGAACTTGTTTATATTTGAATGAGAGTGGTGTCCGTTTAAGGACACATACGATATGGCAATATTAAATAATTCATTTGAATTGATTAATAAAGTCAGTAAAACAAAGGATCAGTCTGGTCCTTTTGTTTTGCTATGTCTGTGGGAGGGACACTGCGTTTCTGTTCCACAAGGCTGTTCTCACAGTTTGATCGTGTTCTTATCCGCTGCCTTTGTCACGAGGAAAGTGAAGTGAGTTTCCAAGAATGTGCTTCAAAGATGTAGAGAGAATCTGTGCTTAATATGGGGTCTGAACACAAATCTCAAACCTGTATCTCTGCTGTTTTGAGCAGAAGAGTATAATTCCTCTGGAGTATATTAAAAATCTTCTGAACGCTAAGTCTGCTTTCTGTGCTTGGGCAGTACATGGTGATTCTAACAGGATAAAAAGTGGCATTATGGTAAAAGGAGTTTTAGTTATTTAGTGGCTTTTAAAAATCCATCCATTAATGCTTGCCTTCAAAGTTGCTTTCCTTCCCAAATTTGAAGAAAAATATCTTTTCTAAGCTGAAGTTGTTAATGAATTTTATAACTTCTTCAGAATTTCTTAAGTGGGCATTTAAACATAGCAAGGCCTCAAATCCTCAGAGGGAAATGAGCTCAAAGTCCTTATTACTTTTGGTCACTAGTTGAAATTTCTTGGTCAGTATGTTGTTATCTTTCCAAAGGTTCACTGCTGGCCTACAAAACAGGATCTTTTGGTTTCAGGCTTGGGCTGACATGTCTGGCTGAGGTGCTTTCATCATGAAATGCAGTTCTGTCGTTTCTCTCCTCAAAAGAGATCAAGGACAGAATAAGTAAGGAGGACGGCGACTTTCTCACCTCCCTGAGGCGTGATGGGGAATCAGGAAGAATTTTGCATTACTGCTGCATCTGTCCCAGTTCTGCAGCCCAGCACACCTGTGAGGCCAGCACTTTCCAAGCACTCCAGTCACAAGGAGATAGCAAATATCTGCTTGACTACCTGCATCCAGCCACTATGTACTAGATCTGCTTGCTATTACCCTTTGGTAAACCCTTTATTTCAGAGGGCCATAAAAAAAAAAAAAAAAAAAAAAAAAAAAGAAGTAAAAGATATCTTTACCACTTGCTGGGCAGAACAAAGGAGGTTCAGATGCACCCTACAGCATCATAAATCCACAGAAAGTTCTTAGGCCAACTGAATGCCTTCAGAATCACAGGGAGGAATGTCTTAAACACTTCTGTCAATAAGCCTTGCATGCATTTTCCTCCTATTTTCACCAGCCAGTGCAGGAAGCGATATGGACATTTGGCTTTGCTGATCTACAGCATATGAGAAACATCTTTTAATTGAGAAGGGTTTTTTTTAGCGTTGAAGAAAGGCTTTTTTTCAACCAGCGTAAAAATAAATAAACCCACATGCTCAGCTGTTGGTAATGTCAAGGGTTTTGGTGACTTTTTAAAACTGTGTTTATATGGTAAAAGCAGTCTCTTAAAATACTGTTTATCAAAAATGCAGGCCAAAAGATAGTGTAAGGACTCTTTCAAATTGCAGCTGCAGTTAAATTTTTCTGAAAAATTGGAGGAGGGAAGAATTAAATGATAAACCTGTCTTTTTCAAAGAAACTGCTCCATCATTCGAGGGGAGAGCAAAAATCCTCTTCTTGATTTGCCTTTTTATTTTTTTTCTTCCTTTTGGACAGCTTGTTCACCTTTTGGACACTTCCTCCTGTGTGCTGGCTGTTGCGGTTATACCCTGCTCTCCCTGTTCTTAATACCGAAGGAGAGGGAGTGGTCACAGCTCTGGTTTTGTGTGTCCGTAAAAATAAGAGTAAGAGCTCATTGTGCTTTGTAGGTGAAAACTCAGTGACTGTTCATTGTCACTGAGCTTTGTGGTGGCTTGACCAGCACGGGTGGAAAATGGAGGAAGCCAAAAAGAAGATGGTTACTCCTTAAAAGGGCCCAGGTCTCTTGCTTCTCCCCTGAAAGCTGGACCTCGCCCACCCCTCATGAATTTTTTTGCTTTATCCTCCCAGGCTTCCCCTTTTGATGGCAAGGGGACCCTGTGCTTGTCATCCAGAGAGAAGCTGAAGCATTGAAAAGCCTGTTTATGCCCGTGGTAATTCCCTGTAGGCAATAACGTCAGTGCTGGCCACTTGTCCCAGCCTGATCCTGTGCTAGTAATGAGTATTCGCAGCATGCGTTTCAGTGTCTGATTAAATCTTTCTGAAAGGCCATCTGTTTGAGGAGGATGTGGCATAGGTTTTAATACTTTTTATACCTAGTACTCAATACTGCTGTTTCATGACCTTAGACATAAAGTTTGTCCCCTGCTTAGTTAGAATCTCTCCTGATACTCCAGTCAGAGAAAATAATTGGATCAAGGTTGTTGCAACCTGTTGGCTTCTTGTGTGTCTTTGGGGAAATGTTGCTAGGTATCGAGACACTGAAGTTGCACGTACCCAGTGAGACTTTTCTATGTCCATGGCTCCATTCCTTGCAGGAAGGGAGTAGAGCATCTCCAGCTGCCTTTCTACCCTAGCACTCAGGGCAGACTCTCATGTAGTCGTGTACCTGTTGATAGATGCCAAATCAGTAAGTAATCTGGCATGTTCTCATCTGTGCAAAATACCCAGCCTAAGCAGTGTTACATGTGTCTTTTAAGGTCATTTTCCTATAGGCTTGGAAGCACTGTTTTCCTTTGTGATTCCTTCAGCATAAAATAAAACTTTCTGACGTATCTTTTCTTGCTTCCTTTCATTTGCTTTCCTTTGTGTTACTGTGTCAGTATTTGTCCCTTTAACTGAAAGGAAAAATCCTCACCCTGAAATTGTGCCCATTTGCTTTCTTTTCTAACTCTGCTCTCTCTCAGTTCCTCCTCTCTTTTCTATATTACTCTTTTGGTCTGTTCCTCCCAAGTTTCTCAGAAAAGCCTGCTTTAGGTCACCGAAGGCCCTTCCTTTTTCCTGCCTCATCTGTGATCTGGTCTTCATCCAGAGTGTGGGGTTTTCAAACAACAAACAAAGGGAATCTTGTCATAGAACAAAATCATCTGGATATTAATTTCCTGCATAGCAGGGTGGTGACCTTTAATGCCAAGGTGGGATATAACCTCTAATCTTCATTTGCATACCCTTTTTTTAAAAATTATTTTTCCTAAACCTTACTCTTGATCTAAACCTTCAGGGGCTATGTTGAAGCATTTCATGTATATGTTCTACTTTCCATTCAGAGCAATAGCTTGTTTGGGTATTTTGCCTCTAAAAAGACTTTTTTTTTTTTTTTTTTTTTTTGACATGTGTAACTAGACAGAAGCATCTGAATTCTTAATTTAGAAAAAAAAAATCATAGATTTACTGACCAAACTGCAATACCAGAGTTTTCCCTTTCTCCGTTGGTTTTATAATTTTCTATTTTGTTTCATGTTTTGTCTTTTCTTCTTTTATCAGTTATAGGTTCACCTTCCTTCCTCCCTGACTCACTCCCAGAACTGCAAGGGGAGTTGCAGCACTTGTGGTATTGCTGGCTTGATCTTGAAATGTTTCTCTGTTAGTCTGTTTGTGTCTATATTTGCCTACAGTAACCTCTCTCAGCCCCATGCACCGTCTTCTTTTTGCAATACAGCATGACCTTTTCTGAAACGGTTATGAAAAAGCTGTTCCATGATATTTCATTCTGGTTCAACTGTCTTGTCCATTTGTTGGTATGTTTTGATCTCCGGAGGCTTTTTCCCTTGATCTATCTCAACTGTTGGTATCTACTTTGCACTCCTTTGATATTTCTTCCTTTTCTCTTCTGTCTACTTACCTTAGCAGATCCATACTCCTGCTATAAGAGACACTGACAGCCCATCTTGCCAACAGAATAACCATTTATGGGGTCTGCATTTTGTTGCCAAGTGCATGAAGTTACTTTTTTTGGAGCCTGGTGGCCACCTCAGCACACAAAAGTAAACCTCAACTTTGTTCGCTGGGGCTCTTCTCTTCTTGCAACCTTCCCCGGGCTGCCCTGGGAGCTGCCTCCCTTTCCTCAGCCTGCTGGAGCCAGCAGAGATGGAGGCCTTTGATAATCCCCAGACACTCAAAGCTGTATCTGGATTTTGAGGGTAATTTAACATTTGAGTCCCTTATTATGGGAAATGACAGATTCTCTGTCGCTGGAAGCCTTAAGGAGAGGTTTTCTGGAACGTGCCCTCAGTGTCAGCTGGCTGCAAGGCAGGAATCTCTGCGTGGCATTCCTCACTCTGACTTTTGCTAAAGAGCAGCCTGAACTATCGCAGCAATTCCTCTTCCTTTCCAAAAATCTTCCTACGAGATCCTGCACCACAAAAGTCAGTGGCAGCCTTGCCCTGACTTCACATCCTTTGGCTGCTCAAGGCTTTCTTCACTTTCTTTGGAGTGACTACCCTTCATTTTTTCATCCTGCTGGGATAAGGAAGCTATATCTAAGAGAGAGAGAGAGACTAGACGGAAGCAGAGCATCTCCTTTCTCTCATCATTAGAAACGTACACTTTTTAATAATGTAATCTCAATTAAAAACATACCAATTAAAATGGGCTTTTTAGCAGGTCTCTTGGGAGAGGGAGCCATAATTCACATTAAAATGTAAAGCTTCAGAAACAGGGAGAGCTAGGTGCATTGCAAGTGGCCAAATATTCAGTGATTTTAATTACAATGGAAACTTGATAAATTGCTTTGTGCCACAATCCATTATTAACAGCTTAATGAATATCACTGCTGCCTGCTTTATACTGCTCCATGGTGAAAAGCATTGTCAGTATTTCAGTTGCGAACTCTGATTCTCTGTGTGTTTGTAACTCGGCCCTTTAAAAAGAGGAGGAGGGTAAAGTCTGCATGCTTGGCTTTGGGTCAGGGTAAGTTTTGCTGGCTGCAGCATCCTGAGGGAGAGAAAGGAGGAAAGATGGACCCTCTGTCTTTCACCAGTACTGGGACTGGCCGGGGCTTAAATCTGCTCCTTGCACAATTTAGAGCAATGCCACAGCTGCTGTGTGCTATGACAAGGTCTGGGCACACAAAGGGCCCCTGTGCTAACTGAGGGATCCCCAGAGCATGGGGCTACCCTTGCATGCCCTGTGCTTCTGCTCAGTACCCATTGGGCTGGAGGACTCTTCGGGGTGTTTGCTAACAAGTAAGGGGAAGCAATAGTGTCACAGCCCACGAGTTTATCTTGGAGTAAGCAAAATGTGGATTGGTACAAATTTCCAATTTTGAGCTATCAAAAAGCTGGTTTCAGGTATGGCATTTGGTAAGTTCTTTCAGAGCACTGAAATGTAAACAGTGGTTGTGTGCTGAGCTTTGAACAGGGCCAAAACATTTATTTTTTCGCTCAACACAGTTGTTATTGTGGTTGTAATTGTGTTAATGTTAGGATCTCTAAGATATGTATTCATATATATGTATATATTTATATGTATGTTTATACCAAACTGGTGCCTTTTCCTCATTTTTCAAAGCAACCTAATTTTTCAAGCATAAATGTTATTATTAGGAATGCTATTATTTTAAATGCTAACAGCAGGTATAGTGGGCTAATAGTTGTGCCCCACTGAAGTATGGGGATTTAAGCTGTAGCGACTTGAAGTGTCGTGGTCTGGCTTTTGTGAGATGTATTATTTATTGGGGGCGTTCTGTTTTCACTTTTCACTTCTGTGGTCTGACCAGAAGGTCATGATCCCCAAACTGGGGTCACTGGCAGGTGTTTGACTAGATCTTTTTGAGATGCGAGATAGATCTCAGGACAGAAAAGACTGGGAACTTCTTTACTGATCGAGGGAAGTCAGTTGCTTATCTGGGATAAACATGGTTTGTCTGCATGTAATTAATGTTTCAGGTTTTGCTATTCTTATTCTTGTTGTGTTTTTTTCTGGAAAACAACAAAAGCTTATTCAGTTTCCCCATCTCAGAAATGGCAGTGTTACTCATAATGATATTAACTTGCACCCTGTGGCATTTTGCCAATTACAGAGAGCTCTCCTGGTTCATTATATCAATAATTACACATAAGGTTTCTTTTTTTTTTTTTTTTTCCTTGTGAAAAATCTTTCATTGACAGAGGAGTAATGATGCCTGTAAGTTGCTTAAGTATTGCTCAGTCAGGGATTTGTGAGATATGGGAGATGTCCTCATATTTTCGGGGAAAAAGACGGCTGGTATTCTGGCATTCTGTTAATATTCATGTGTTTCTGAAGTTGTATTTTTTTTTTTTAGTGTGTGACTTTAGGAAGCGTTCCAGACCGCAGTGCTGCCTGCCTGTCATTTTTCATGCATCCCTATACTGGCAGAGGACAAAGTGGCATGAAAATATATAAAATACCATCTAATTTTTCTTTTGTTCTTTCATTCATGCACACACGCTTCTTCTGTGTGTTTATCAGTGTGAGCAAAATGCCTATATTTGCAAGATAATGGATGTGTAAATATTAGAAAGTCAAACTGAAAACTCTCCAAAGGGAAGGAGAGCAGGGGAAGAATGCTTTCTGCTACTGAGGAGCCATCTATTGGATAAAGCTCATAACTGAACCGAGCATCCATGAAACTGCGGAGGATAACACAATTTATTACCGGTTACAGGTTAGCTGAAAATAATCCTTTCCTTCCCAATGCTGCTCTCACCCACCGCACCAGGAACCAGTACCCCTTCGTGCACAGAAGTGGAGATCCACATGTAGAGGAGATTTATGTACTATCGGTAAGGCCAGTTTAATGTAGCCAAAGATCCAGGATAAATCCTACTGTAGAGTGCAGGTGTGATCGTGAATGGATAAACCAGCAGTGGGATTACCCACCAGCAGTGAAGAGCAGTTGCTCAGAAAAGCAATAGTAAAGGCAAGGGTGTTTTTTTTTTTGTTTGTTTGTTTGTTTGTTTTTTAACTGTTAATAAAGACCATAAATAATTGTGCTTTTTTCTAACAGCGTGTATCGTTTATATCAGTCTAACAGTTATGATTAGTTCGGTTTAAAAAATAATGACTTTTTTTGTTACCCAGAATTACTTAAGGCCTTCACAAAACTGAATAATGAGGTGTTCCTTCCCACAGAATGTATGCAATATGTATGTAATGGGATACAGAAAGGGAGGATCTCGAACAAATCATAGGAGGAGATGGGGGAAAACAGGAGGTGCACAGTAAAGTCCCAGGACAGCCCCCAGACATCTTGATGGCTCTTTGAAGTGAGTGGTGGGACTTTGCAAGCACGGTGAAGAGAGCACGTGGGACAGGAAGAACAAAGAAGCAATAATGATATTTCTGTGCATAATCTCGAATATCAGGCAACTGCTAAAGCCAGAACTGATTATTAATCAGAAATTAAATTTAAGTAAATACAATTATAATCTGTAGGGAAAAAAAAAAAAAAAAAATAGGGCTGCCTGCAACAGCAGCCTTTAGTCTGCAGTTTGTGTCAGTAGAGGGTCAAGCTGCTGGGTGTCAGGCACTTATCCACTTATCCTAAAACACTCCCTTCCTGCATCCTCCCTTCCTCCTGCAAATAGAGGAGGAGAGGAGTGTCAGATGGTTCACCAGGAGGCCAGATAAGCCCTGGGAGAGGATGTGTGCACAGTGTGCAGTGGAGTGGTCAGCTCTGGGCTGACTTGGCATTAGTGCCGGTTCCACACACTGGCGTGTGGGGGGGGGGGCTGGCCCAAGCTGTTCTCCTTCCTCAGTTACTTCTTCCCTTGCTCTATTTGCTCACTGTGTATTCTGATAAACTCACTCCTCCACCTCCAAGCAGCAAAACATGTGTGGGGCAGGAGAAACTTAGCTACTGCATGTGCATATCCAATATTTACTGTTTGTACTGTGATAATGCCAGGAGCTGTTACCAGAGCGTTGTTATACTGAATGTTTTGCAAATACTGAATAAGCAGGTTCCAGTCCAATGTCATTTGTGTCTTGCTCACTGTGATGCAGGCTGGGTGACACTCTTGCCATTGCATTTTGGGCTGTTTTCTGAGCTGTCCCCACACGGGCACGCCACAGAGGGAGCCGTGGTGGCTACGCCATTGTGCTGGGCACTGGACTGGGGCTGCCAACCCAGCCCAGCAGAGCTGCCAACCAGCTGCCACAAAGTGCAGGGCACTCGTTTGCCATTAAACTGAGTTTCAGGGAGAAATTTACTGTTTCTCTTAGACATCCAGCCCATTCTACCTAGCCTGGTATTGAAAGGAAACCCCTCAAAGTCACAAATGGCAGTCAGTTCATTAGGGGTGTTTTCTACTGTTTGTAAAAAGACCAGGCTGCAAGCAGTCTCTTGGTTTTATGCAGAAGAACTACTGGAAGGATTTCCAGCTCTCCAGGCAAGCTATAGATTTCCCTGTGTGTCCACGTAATTAATGAATGAATGAAATAGATATGTACCCTATTTTCTCTCTTCCGTGTTATTCACCACCACCCATATGTTACCAAAGTACATCCAAAATGACAGATTTATGAAAGGCCAAAAGTGTCATCTTCTCGTTAAGAACGATTCCTTCTGTTTTCCTGTGCCTGTAGCTAAGCAGGAAAGACGTCAGAAACTTTGCTCTGAATTACTTTGCGTAGCTTATTCATTCCTGGGCAGGTCCATGGTATAATACTGTTTTATACCATCTCCTCTGCCTGTTTCATTGGCTTCCTAAGGTTCCCCTGTGGGCTCCCCAGGCTGATCCCATGTACCATGACAGGAGTTTGGGTATCACTTCCAGGAGGGAAGCCTCCAGGAGGGAATCATGGCTGAAAACGTGTCAGCAACAGAAGACGGGGGGAGCAAAGACATTTAAAACACACAAACAACAAAACAACCCGGAAATATATTGTCTGGCTGATGTTTGGAGTTGAGGTTATACTTTAAAACTCTGGTATAACTCTAGGGTAGTGGGAAAAATGTGTGAGTGACTACATTCAGTGTCCTTAATTGTAATCTCTCTTCAGCCCTTACCGCTTCAGCCAAGTCAGGCCTCTAGCTAGGATCTCAGGCAAGAGGTCCACATGTTTAAGATTTAAAATAGCCTCCTCCTACATGAGCCATAAAGACCTATGTTCAGCTTGTCTCAACTAGAAGTATTTCTTTGCTCCTTCTTCACTAACAATGAGAACTGAAATTCAGATTTATTTTCATCCCTGGATTATGTAGGAATACAGTGAGAAGGTGGCAGTTGTCTTTCAAGATGTGAGCCCTTTAGTGCCACTTGTGGCAGCATAAGGAGAAGGTAGATGGGTCCCTAGCAAATTGTTCTTTATAAGAAATTCTCCACACTTTGCTTTCAGGTTAACTTAGGTTCACCTGTGCCTCTGCAGATTAATAAAACTCTTAATTTAACCTTGCTTTTTGGAGGTCAGACACGTCTGAACATCAGAATGAAGATGTAAACCAGCTGTGAAATTCTCTGTGTCCCAAAACCCAAGAGAAGCTGCAGAGCCTCAAGCACCAGGGTTTGTTCCACTCCCTCAAAGCTCAGCTTGTATAATAGGAGCCAAAGAAGGTATTGTGATCTCTTTGTACCAGAAAAGATGTTCTTACTTGTGCAAAATCCTCAAGGAAGAAAACAGCAGTACCTGAGCGTTCTTCTCCTTCACCTCTTGAATTGAGACACTACCAAGCAAAAATGGCTTTGTATTTTTCTGCAGTAGTATGATTTATTTTTATTTTTTTTTGTCATTGTTATCAGCATGCTTTGTTAGAGACCTACTGCAGTAACGTGTCTTATATATGCAGACACATATACCTACAAGTTTTGGGGCTCCAGACATTACAGGTGCAGCTGGGTACCATCTCATGATCTGCAATGTGTGCAGTGACTCACTGGAGGAGGGGAAACCTCTTGTGACGAAAATGATTCAGTGCTGGGGTAAACTGCCTGGGGAGGCTGTGGGAATCTGGAGCTTGGCTGGGTTTTTAAAAACAGGTTAGACAAACAGCTGTCAGGGCTGGTTTGGCTGATCCTGCCTTGTGGTGAGGGGATGGAGTAGATAAGTTGCTGAATTCCTTCCAGGCCTCTTTCCCTGATGCGATGGTGCTTTCTGCCTTAAACTCTTTGAGTCCGTAAATCTGTTTTCATCCTAGGTCTTAAAGGGGTTTCTGAGATCATCATTAGCTTTTCCTCATGGGGTTTTATAAGATTTGATGCGTCTTGTACCGATTTTACAGATGGAGAAGTTATAACTGTATTTTAAAAGCAAAAAGGGGAGTGCAGCTCTAAGCATCTTGGTTTCTCTGGTGGTCAGTGCCTTAACCACGAATTCATACTGGCCACTCTGCAGATTCAGTAGCCAACTCAGCCAATAAAATCTGTGTTATACTTGGATTTACACTCACTCTGTCACGTGCAGGAGACATGTTTTACACTTTCCACACTGAGGTGCTTTCAACAGTTTGCTGACACACCTGCCCCTTCTGGGGCCTGCTCAGCATTTCAGAGAGCATTTCTGTGATATTGTTGGAGGGACATTTTTTTTCTTTCAAATAGAAGGCAAAGTCATTGGTGTGACTTCTGACATCAAATACGGTGTCATTCAGTACTCGTAGACTGCAGCGAACTACAGCCAGAAACTCCCATAGGGGTTTAGAAATGGTAATGTATAAAAATATCAGAACAAGCCCAAACTTACACAAAACCTTCCAAGTCTGGGGTTTCACTACAAATGTTAAGATCAGTCCATGCTGCTAAAGGCTGCTCCAGTTTCCAAGTGGCACTCAGTGAGTATTTTTTTTTTTTTTTTGGTTTAAATTTACGCAGGTTTTTAATGTAAGTTATATTGCTTTGTAAGACATGCCTGCCCTCAGACACTCAGCTCATTTACAATAAAAACATTGCAGTGGTTCCACCAGCTGATGTTAACAAATGCAAACTAAACAGGTTTTTTCTGCCAGACTAAAAACCTCCCAGCTGCTCTCGAACAAGGGCAGGGCCCTGCAGTTCAGCAGACTCTGGATCCTTCCAGGGCTGAGCATCATCCACAGGAGCATGATGCCCTCAGCCTTCAGGCGCACAAATTTGAGGGCTGTCTACTCTGGCCTCCCAGTTAATTCCAGCTGCTGGGTTCAAGCCCAAGGCAAAAGGAAGCTCTCTCAGGAAGGTTTTGGGGCATAGTATATTTGCAGAGAGATTGGCTTTTTTCATGATTTCACTGAGAAACCAAATGAAACCTGCTAGTGAAGTTGTGTGTGACCCTTTCAAAGCAGTTTGGCAAAATGATAGTTTTAGTGGGACTGCATTTTGTGTTTCAATTTGAAGAGGATCTGGGTAGCTTCTGCAGTACTTTACTGATTACTTCAGGGTGACACCAGGGTTCTTACCTAAAAAGATCTTTGTCAAATCAAACTTATAAAAAGTGACCTGGAAATAAACTAATATAGCAGTGTTTTTATGAGTTTGGAGGACGCTAAAATATTTCAGAGAGATGTGAGTTTTATACCAGTCATATAAGGATTCTGAAGCTTAGCTTCTGCTTTTTTGAGCTGCCATCAGAGCATTTGAGAAAGGCTAGGAGGGTCTGCATAGCTTATTGTGTGTGGTATTGTATTAACAGCATCACATTTGTATGACTTTTGCACCACAGTGAGTGCTTTCCAGAATACTAATCCATCACGTCTTCTAGTTTGGTTCCTTGCTTTAACTTGCTTTTCATAGTTCTGGGCTCAAGATGGGAAACTGAACTATGAGAGTGGTACAAAATTTAACTGTTGTTTGCAGAAATTCCAAGTTAAATTACAACATTAGGAACAAAAATTCCAACTGATATACATTTACATTTGAGTTTTCCTTAAATAATTTTTTGTTTTATCTTGCATAGGAGTCACATACCTCAATTTCTCTGTTGAAAACATAACCCAGGGGTCCCCTGGATCCCCAAATCTGCAGTGAACTTACCAAAAGATTGGCCAATAAATCAATCTTTGATATGAAAATGCGGTTCCCTGTTTAGGATGGGAAGAGCTGGAGACATCCCCTTCCCCCCAAGACCCATGTCTCCTGTGAAAAGAGTCATGAGAGTTATATCTCTCTCTTCTTTTGACAGCTGCAAAACTTAAAAGTGGTGACTTAAGGAGGGGTGATAGATACTGCCAGACTGGCCTTCCCCAGTATAGCACACATCTATTCTTCCAGTATGTAGTGTATAGCTCGTTACGGTTCTGTGCAGAATGATTTCTCTGCATGGCCAGGTGATGCTTAAGGAGACTAATGAGAGAAATGATACAGCCCAGAACACTGGTGTCAGGAAATATATTGCAAGGTGTCTATCTCGGGGAAGCTGAAAGCGAGGCTTGTCTTATTATATATTTCAAAGGGGATGTCTGTGTCACCACCAAGTTAGACATGCACCCTGTCCCATATTGCATTGAAATTACAATTTTTCAAATAGTATCTTTCCATTTGATTTTCATTTGCTTAATGATAAACTCTGTGTTGTACTATGGCAAAACAAGAGTCTGTCTCTCTAGCACACCATTCTTTTGAAGCAGAAACTTTTTTTTCTAATGCCATTGTAATGTAACTATGCAAGTGTCAGAGGACAGGATAGAGCCTATTATGGGCTTTAGCTTTTTGTAAGGAAAATCAAACAAATGTCCCTGATGGAAAAAGGAAGCCAGCAGCCATATGTGATGACCAGAGAATGTTTTTGTGCAGTGACACTGTCAGTACCTGGTTTGTTGTCAAACTGAATAACTGGCTTTTTTTTTTTTTTTTATTGCGGTCGACCTGAGTAGAGGGAAAAAAAAAAAAAAAAAGTGAATTTTCATGAGATACCTTTTTCTCATTTCCAGCACTTAACAATCCAATTATATTTGGTTTTATGCTAGTGTTTGCCTCTATTGCCATTGTTAGGTTTTTGAGTCAGAGTGATTTTTCTATCCTGATGGTGCGGAAGAAAAATATGTTTCATTATGACTGGTTATAACCCTGGAAATCTTTTCTCTCGCTTGGGTTGATGACTATTTTTTATGTTGCATTCTATACTGATGCCTAAAGTGAAGTAGAATGAACCATAAGGAAGAGAATCTTTGCTAAAATATAGCTCCTTGAACGGTGTAGAATTATCTTGAACAAAGCTTGTATCTTTCCAATTTTATGCTTTTTTCCTCCCACTATTGCTCAAGTAGTTTTTACAAATGAATGTGGTTTTTGTAAGGATTGTTTATGAAACCATTGTTCTTAGCAACTTATGCTCACCTGTGAACAAATTGCATAGCACAGATAAGGTAGCTATTTGTTTCTAGACTGGGTGACCTTACAAGCAGATTCTGTAACAAGACAAGCTTTTAAATTCCTAACCAAATATATTATGTGAGTAATAAAAAGAGCTCCTCAAAATGGCCACAGAGGCATTTCGGAGCACATTCTTGGGAATATTCACTTATGCTAGCATTCATTAAGTTTGCTTTCAGCAAAAATTCTCATGAATGAAATTTCATTCACTTGTCATTATGATTATGACTGTACTATCATGGCAATAACCAGATGCTGTGTATAAGACTGGGACCTAATTTTGTCTAAGGCTGGAGAAACATCTTCAAGGGTCTCCAGAGAATGTATTGTCTAAATGTAAGACCAGTCTCAGCTTACAGTTCATGACTGGGGACTGCAAATCTTTGGAGAGCAATGGATTTGTTTACAAGAAAATTCACAGCTAGAGAAGGATGAATGCAGACCTACTCTAAACGTTATACCATCTGAACAATATCATATCACAGGGGTACAAATCCAATAAATATAAATGTAATTAGACTGTTCTAAAGGTAGTTTAGGTGATGATGACTAGTTGTATGAATAAAAGGGAATATCTCTACAGATTCAGTTCATTACTACACTAGACTAGTTTATCCACACACTGGTGAACACACTAACCCAAATATATATACCAGAAAAATCACTGAAGTGTTGGCCATGCTAAGAGCTGGACTGTCTGTTGTATGGTTTGTGGATTCCTAGCTTGTTAATAAAGCCCCTCCTGGAAACAGTGCATGCAATTTTTAGCTGTGCATAGAAGTATGCATGGAGTCTTGTTTCCTCCAGTCTAAAGGAACATAAAAGAGTAGTGGTGTCCTATCACTGGAGCAAAGTGGCCAGTCTGAATCTGGAAATTGTGCCTAAGTCTAGGCAGAAGGAATTATTTTCAGATCTGGAACTTGTTCACAGAGCTCAATGTATATAATGCTGCTTTGTGTGCCTTCACTTCTTGGGAGGAAAAGCACGTATCCTGTGCCTTGAAGGTAATGCCATTTGGCCAATTTGTAGAGTCCTTCAGCATGTGATGACTAGCACTGGTTACTATCTGGATTATTAACTCTTAGGTGTAATGGTACAATATGCACTGTGGACATGGTTGCAAGGTACATACTGTACACGTGCAAAATGAAAAGTTCCTATGGAGAGGAGGGAGGGAGCAGTTAAAGGCACAATGTATTCCTACTATTCCTAGTATTACTCAGACCCCAAAATCACCAAGTCCAAACAGTTTGTTGGCAGCAGAGAAAAGCAGAAGACTAAATATTTCTCCTCTTTTGTTGTCTCACTGCTCTCTTTTCCCACATCATGTTGAAAAAAAAAATCTGATTTAAGTCCTCTGACATTTGTAATTAATTACTCCTTCCTTACTTTTATCTTGTTTGCCTGTCCTTTACTCTGGCTTTCCCATTTCTTCTTCATCTCTCTATCATCAGATCCAAGAAATCATTGAAATTATTTCTTTTTAACAGATAAATAGCTCTACAGCATTTTTCTTTTTCTTTTGAAGAAAGACTTAGCCCTTTCTTTTGTCCATCCCAGTGCACAAGTTGTCATATTCTGGCACTGCGGTCACTTGTAAGTCCTTGAGCTATCATGTATTCTGTTGGTATTTGAGGAATTGAAAATCAATCACATAGTCTTATGGCTTAGGTTCAGCACAATTCTATTATGCCCACTCCCAAAAGTCAATTCAAACCTTTTGGGTTATATTTCAAAGCCTAATCAAGCTTGCTGTCCAGGCTGGTTTGGAGTCAACTCATTCTTATCCATAGGTCTGTTTATTAGAGTTTTTCTGTCAGAAACCAGTGCAAAAGAAAACAGTTTTCATAACGGTAGAATCATTCAGTGGACATTCTGCAAAGACAAGTCACCCAAACAGGTTTTTGTAGTAGAGGAATGCTTACTGTTGTAAAGCATTTATGCAAATACTGATACATATGTGTATATATATATATATATATATATATATAAATATACATATATAAAAGCTGCCTTGATATGCATTGATACAATAATATTTACAACTGTACTTTCTCATTTAAAGCACCGCTTATTGAGACCAGTTTGTAGTCCTGTCTTATTAAATTGGTACAGAAATTATTGTGGATGCAAAATAAACCTAGGTGACTTTCAAACTTTGGACCATATGAACAAATAGGTATGGTGCCTCCAAACAAATGGGCCAAAAAGATGATGGCATTTCCAGGTGGTTTATAGAAGTCTCTTTTTTTCAATTAAAGGTTGGTGGCCCTTCTGTTGGAGCCAAGCAGGCACTATAAATAGCAAACTGCTCTCTCCTTCCACCCCACATGGGAAAAGGCACCACTCTGTGTCTCATTCTTTGTGCTTCTTCTCATCCTGTATTCTGCAGAGACGCAGAGATTTTCTCCAGTGGATGCTCGACTCCCGCAACTCAGCTGACTCCTTGGCAGCTGGATGTTTTGATGTGATCAGTCCAGCCACCGCTTCCAGCCAGAATGAGGTGCCTCCTGCTGGCAAGACCCCATCTGAAAAGGTTCAGAAGACATTAACGGAGGATGAGATAGCAGGCCAAGCTTTTCTCTTCCTGATTGCTGGGTATGAGACTACCACTAGCACCCTGTCCTTCGCCACATACTTGCTAGCCACCAACCCAGAGTGCCAGGAGAAGGTGCTTCAGGAGATAGATGAGTTCTCAGCAAAACATGTGAGTACAATGCACCAGTGTGGAGGGAGCAAGGCAATGCGGATATCATGCCAATATGGTACCAATATGACCCCTGTTTGCTTCATTTGTATACACATATTTTATTAACATACAAGATTTAGCATGTCATTACCTTAGTTTTCCTTGTTTTTAAGTGAAGGAAAATGAGGGGAAAGTCATCTTCTCAAGAGCTGGGTTATGTGTTGCTTTGACAAGAATAGTATTCCATTTTTTCTGATGGTATGTCTTCTAGTTTTTTGTCAGACTGGCTTATGAGAGACAGAGTACCTACATAAAATAGACTTTTTTCAGGTAAAAAAATATTCATATTTTATCTTTTCCTTTAGCAGCAGAATATGTGTACACTTTTAAAAAATCACAAATATCTAATTATCTTATATTGGTTTTGAATGGTTTCTCCTTCGCTTTCTGTATTTATCAAGGATGTTCATATTTCCTGTAGTCCTGTTTTCCAGTATTTTGTGTATCTAGCGGACAGTGTTGCAACCATTCTTCTGCCCTACACTCTGCACGGGTTTAGTTAAGAGAATTCAGACTGAGTGGCTTGATCATCTTTTTGGTGAACTCTTTTATAATGGATCAAGAGGCTAACATGAGAAAAACGAAAACAAGGATGAGTGCCTTGCAGGACTTTAGCTACTGGATTTGCGTACAGAAACTCTTAATGATACAGTTTGGGGAGTTTCATATTTTCCATGCATTCCACGCACTGCGTTGTACTTACAGAAGTAGAAAAGTGTTGCATGATTATCTGTTTGGTTGGTAATACAAAGTTCTTGATTATGCAAGAGCATGCCCATTCAAAAGCTACTGTTTCCCTCCTTTTGCTTGGGTAAGCATAGAAGCCAGGATTTGTGTACACAGAAAATATGTTTTGGCTTGCATGAAGATGTTCTGAAAGTGGTGGTTCTCCATTAAAGATTCCTTTTGCTCTGAGGGTACAGATAGACAACAGCAGAGAGTTTAATACTGAACGATCTGATCCAGAGATTTTCCCCACTGCATGCTTCCTATACCTCTGGTAGGAATTAATACAATGAAAACATTGATGTGCTATGTTCTAACTTAGAAGACTTGGTTTATATTCTTACGTTATTAGCTCTACAACACTCAAGCTGAAGTATATTTACTTGTTTCATTCAAATACAGACCTAATTATGCCCTCATGTCCAGTTAAGTTGACTTACTCTAGGCTCGCAAAGTTGTGAATGCAACCTGGCCTGAAGTAAATGCACTTTACTGGTTAATGCTGATGGTAGAATAGCACATAGAAATTCCTGTTATGTAGCCCCAAGAACAATATGTTTTATCTCTTCTCCAATTCTTGAAAACTGTCAGCCGAAGTAACTAAAGTGAAACTGCTGGGAGAGATGTCTAAATATGATAGGTACATGATGTCCTTCCTATGCGTGGTCCGTCGATGAGCATAAGAATTAGTATACTTTTCCACGTAAGTGCATAGAAAGCTGACGAGCTATATTTGCCCTGCAAGCTGTCATTAACTGACTATTTGCAGACATTTTGTATAAGGAGACCATCTACATGGCTATATCTGTGTTAACTAGCGTGCTCTCGTAGACACAAATTCACAGTCAGGCACAGCTGGCAGTGAGTTGGGTGCACACTGTACACATTTCAGGAGAGTTTATTTTGGGTTAGTTCTAGTTGGTCCTGTGTACCAAAGGCACTTTTGCTGTTGGAATGATCTTGTGGTTTAGCTATTGTTAAAGAAACCCTGGCTGTGCCCTGGAGATTGCAGTGAGAACCAGTGTGAGAGACTTGCTTGTATGCGTGCTCCTGATCCGAGCTGGAACACTGACCTGTCCCTACATTGTATTTGGTCTGTCTGAGCTGTCACTCATTGTTATTAGTATTTTAATAATAATCCAGTTCAAATGGGTAACATTTGACTCTCTCGATTTTCTGACAGAAATGTTTGGCTAACAATTTCAGCCTTGCAGCATGTAGTAGAGGTTGTGGAGCTAGGAATAATTGTGACAGAGAAGTTAAAACTTGATGTAGAGAGATGGTACTCAAATGAGTGATTTTTTTTTTTTTTTTCCAGGTCTGCACTGCACCGCAGTCTCATCCCAAACCATGCTGTTCCATGCCATGTATTGATTGGAAGCAGTTTTAAATCACTTCCCCATACTTACCTAATTTTCAAATTTAGCTGAGAATGTATATGGCTGTATGGCCGAGGAGAACAGGGAGAGAAGGATAAATATTCATGCTCTGTCTTTTATACCAGGAAATTCATGGTTCTAATCTATGTAGCCCCTTTCTTCAAAATATTTCTTTTCATAAACAGTTTATGATTTGAGGGGGGACAATGCACTGCTCAAGGAGCCTATTCCAGAATAAAGAAAAGGATGCAGCAGCTCAGTCCCCTCAGTGACTGTAATTAACTACATTTAGCCCAGTAAAGAAGATCTATGCGGACAGTTTGCAAGTTACGGGAGCAGAAGCTATTTTAAAACAGGGAATATATAGATGCTACGTTCATTTGTCATGCAAGGGAGAGGGAGGGAGGGGGAACAGCAGCTACAGGCTCACAGTTCGTTATCAAGTCAGTTGCTAAGAAATTTGATTAGGTTGTAGTCTGTGCTCAGCACATCAGCTTTGCTCTTATCAAAGTGCTTTGCAATTTTCCAAAAGGGTTTTAGAAGGCCAAAACATGGAGAATGGTACAGCCAAGTTGTTTTGACAGGTGGCGGAAGACTGCTTTGGTTTGCAGATACGCAAGTGTTAAACACAGTAACCTCTCCATCCAAATTTATACTCAGGTAATTATAATGACTAAATGCTCTCCACCATGTCCCCCTTCCTTCCTCCAGCCATTTCAGTTGCCTCATGCAGCATGTTTTATTGCCCTAATTTGTGGTTGTAGAGCTGCGGTCTGATTTTACAGCAGCTGCTGCGTGTCATCCTGGGGATGGCTGTACTTTGGTGGTAGACAGAGTGATTTATGTGTAGATAGATCTAGTTTATACACTAATTTACTAAAGTTTATAAAGACATGTGGGAGCCATCTGAGTAAAGGTGCTATAAATGACAGGCTCAGTTCCAGTTTTTCTGACACACCAGCCAAAAACTCAAAGCGTGGTGACCCTGCCATAGCCTGAAGGAGAGCAAGGTCAGCACATCCAAGCATATGCATTTGGTGGCTCTGGGTTTCATGCTTGAGAATACCCCTGAGTTACCTCTGATAACTCTGATCTTCATCTGTCTTGCTTGCCTAGTGGTTACCTTAGCAGAGCAGGGCAGCACGAGTGGGAAGGAGAAAGCCAGTGTCCTGCTGTGTTGGACCCATGCTAGCATGGCTCAAGCTGCTGCAGTGTGGAGCAGGAGCAGTAGCTTGGGTGCTGGAAGCAGGCTGGCCCCGGCTCTGTGCTGGGAGCTGGGAGCCCAGTGGGAGGTAGGTCCAACTGGCCATGTTGTACTAATCTCCTGTGTCCTGCCATGTTTGTGTCAGAGCTGTCCTGGAGACCTCTCTGCCACTCTCCAGCTCATTGCCTGAATACACTGTACAGATGGCACTTCCACATACGTGTTGTCTGAAAGTAATACCTGGTTGTAACCTATCTTTATTTTATTTTATTTATTTTATTTACCTCCAAGCCTTCCTCATCCATTTGTTAGAAGGTGTTTTTAGGTCTTTTCTTGGCTGACAGAACACGGATGATGTCTCCTTCCCTGGAAATGAGGAGAGGCACGTTTCCCATTTCAGTCTGTGGACCAGGCAAGCAGGAGAAACCTCTGCTCTCAGTTGTTGTAGAGGGCAGTACACAGATGTTACTACCCTCCACACCCCAATCTGGATCTTTGGGGTGGAGGGAGGGACAGCACAGAGCTTTTCACCATCTCTGTGGAAGGAGAGAGACAAAGCACTGTGTGACTGCTGTTACCCCACCTTCCATTGAAGGTGATGTAACAGGCACAGTCTTGGAGGGCTCACAAGTACCTGGAACACGTTGCTGGTATGGGAAGTGATTAGCCATTCTTGCAGTCACGTCAAGGTGTGTGTGGAGACAGCATGCTTCAGCTGCTGTGCATTGATTCAGGAGATCAGGAGCCTAGCTACTAACTTCTTATTGAGCCATCTGTTGGGCTGTTTGTTTCAATGCTATCTGTTCAAGGAGCACATGTTTCTAAACAGCAGTGAAAAGTACCAAGGAGAGGTAGAGATTCTTGTTTAAAGTGTGGATTATTAATATCTAGTTTCCATATAGCTCTTTCCATATATATTAAAACTGGTTCTGATTAGTATGTGATTATTTTAGCAGTAGTAATTTCCATTTGTCTGCTCCAATTGCATTGCGAAAGACGAGTTTAAGCATAATTTCTCTAATAAATAAACTGAGATTAAAATCATAGCAACTGACATGACTTGGTCCTCTTCCTGAATCCTTTGGAGGAATTATAGTACATGCCCCATGAAAGGACATCCACTGAAGATAAGATGGAAGTATTTGCTCTAAGCTTGTTGCTGAGTGTGCATCTTGCTTTGATACTGTGAAGGTAAAGACTGAATAAGGAAGATGAAAAGATAGTTAAATACGAGCCAGTGGGGGCAAGACACCTACACGTGTATTTGCATGAAAGAAAGTGACTTTCTGCAGAGACCAGAAGTTTCAGGTTCCAGGACAGCAGAGAGTCGCAATACATGTTTGGTATTCATGCAGGTACGATGGTATACATGAGTTGAGAAGCTGGCATTTAGTTTGTATATACCAATAAAAGAAGACAGAGAAAAACAAACAAACTGGTTGCTATTTCAAGGACCAGATTATTTTATAGGGTTTGTGGCTGACCATCCCAGAACTGTTAGAGGCCATATGATTGTGAAAGAGATGTTTTTATCCACATTAACCAGGTGTGAAGGAATCTACCCGTGGTCTTCACCTTCTCCATTTCAGTCAAAAAGGATCCCTGTGCAAGCTGTTAAAGAGCCCTTCAGAAGGCATGTACTTCATGAACAGGCTTAGCACTTGTGGCTGATTATTCGGTTGTAAAAACAAGCTGCTTTTTATTTGTTTTGGTGTGTGTGTGCTTAGCAAAAGCATAGCAAGCTTGTGGCAGACATTCCTTTTGGAAGATGGACTCTTCCTTCTGAGCCCCACTGCGTCCTGTGCTGCTCTACCTGCTTACAGTTGTGCACAGGAGAGCGAAAAATTGCTTCAGCTTCCATGTTGGGGATTCCCTTTATATGAGGTCTCTTTCTCACTTCTTTTCCCATTTTAGCATTTCAATGTCTCCATTCCTCCCTCTTTCCTCCCTCTTCTCAAGCCTGAGTCATTCACAATTTTAAATTAATACCTTTTTTTTTTTTTTTTTTGGCTTTATGGGACTGCACAATTTTAGAAAGAACAAGTAATGGCACAAAATAACTGCAGAAACGTAGGTGATGGAGTTAACTTCTCATAAGAAGTTATTTGTTGCCCTTGGGTGAAATGTGGTAAGTGGCTGTGTATGTGCTCCTAATCTGTTGCAAAGTAAACAGATCGGGTTAAACCACCAAAATGAGGTCATTATTTTCTTGAGGGAGAGAAAGCAAGAAAACTTTGAGGAAGGCAAAAGAGTTGTAAGAATGAAGTTCTGTGCCTTCGTGTAATGAAGAAATGCATACTTGACAGTTCCAGGTGTAGACAAATCTGAATTTTTATCTCAGATTCAGAAATAATTTAACTGCTCATTCTCAGTAAGAGACAGCTGTGTCTTGCATTAGCTTATGGGAAGACCTGGTGCTTATGAGTTTTGTTTATTAGGTCATACCTACACAAACCTTTAGGTATTACCTAAAGCACCATGTGAAACGATTGTATTAAAGGCTTAGTGCTGGTTACAGACCCTTGCTCAAATATGTGAGAAATGTTTTGCTGCAGCAATACTCAAGGCTGCAGTGGCTCTGTGCTAGTCAAGAGAGCTCCAGAGAGGCTCAGGGGGAACAGACTCACCCCTCCTTGCTTCTAATGACCAGGAATACCTTCAGCTGCCCCAGCAAAGGCAAAGGGGAGAGCAAGATTCAGGAGGAGTAAAAAAGAAAATAACCGTAAATAAATGAAAGGGCAACTATTACTGTAAAATGTTAATTGAAGACTGCAAGACCAATAGGGTTTTCCACTCTATTTTAAAAATGCTGTGTGCAGCTCTTAGTTATGAATTATACAAGAGCTGCAGAGATCCCATCCTGGGTTAGAGGGCACTACAATGGACTTTCCTTTGAGCTTTCTTGAGTCTCAAAGAAAAGAGAAGCATGGGAGGCCCCTGCCTTTGCTGCGCCATGACTTTAGGACAAGCAGCGTGAGGAGTTGCTGCACAACCTGTCGTGTCAGGCATTTATAAAGGATTATAAAAACTCCAGAATGCTGTTGCACATGTGATAGGAAGAGGGACAAAGGCAAGCAGAACAGGAATATGGCCAGTTTATGGATAAGGGTAGGAATCCATGGTTTGTCCAAAGTCCGTATCAGAGCCATGGATTTAAATGATCATTTAAATTAGGGCCCTAGCAGGTTTTCCTTACAATCTCTGGTAACTGTTGGTTCATGAGAGTTAGAAACATCAGTGTGTGGAGGAATGAAGAGCAGAGTAAGTCCCAATATGACTCTACTCCATCCAGTTTCCTATTAACACTCACTGGAGTGACTTATACCAACGTTTTCACCACTGGCAAGAGTCCATAAATTTTAAGTACACTTCAAAGTCCTGAGATACTCTCACACTATTTAAATGAAGACTTGGAGGTTTTTCTTTAATGGAAAGAAATATTCCTATTCTCATAAATATTCATTTTTCTATTGCTCTATGACGCAGGAATATTTTCAATATGTCTAATTGAAAATGTTGACTGGACTATATTTAAATCGCATTTCCTGCTTGTCAATAATATTGAATGATGCCAGCCCACAGCCATCACAATCCATTGTTTCATTTATGAAAAGGTACAGCTTAATTCCATTATAACTGCTGTGTGTGGTCAGTTGCGACTGGAAAGGGGTTGAACTGGATTGATAAATAAGCCCCTCCTCTGTGATTTACAGCTTTAAACTGTGCTGTAATTTATCAAATGTACTGGGTGTGGGCAGCGGCTCATCTGGGGTAACTTGGCTCATCATCATTGACTTGAGTGCAGTCACACTATCTTACTCTGGCTTACGATTCTCTTCATCACATTGAGGAGCTCCTTCACTGATCTCCCTGCAGTCTAACAGATATGTCACATTGTAAAGAAGAGTGTGCATTTTCAGAATTTTCCCTTCCCATAAAATGCCCAGAGAGCAGTGAGAGGTAGCACCGTTTTCACGGTGTCACTGTGCCTGATTGAGTACTTTATATTTTTAAGCTGTTTATGCAGAGAATCTCCTTGGTAGCACAGACTGCTTTCTCTGAGCATTAGTGAAAATGAGAGGTGAAAGTCAGAGAGATGGCACTGTCAGGGAATTACCCACAATTTGCATGAATTTGGTGCCTTTCATGCAGTGTCTCAAGGCACTATGCTCTCAGAAGCTGGCAACTACAGAGACTAAGCTTCACTAAGCAAATATTGCTGACGGTGGAGGCTTGCATTTATCAAGGGAGCCTGAATTGTAAATAGTTTGCAAAAAAAAATCCATAGAAGAGAGTCACTGTTACACATGCATACACATAGACATACACAAAACACAGAAACAGTAAGCACAAGCAATGTTTTATCGTGTTGCTGTTTATTCTGTTCCAGGAAACAACCCTCTTTAATTTCTTTATTTGAGTAAGGAAATGTTGCAGGGTCTCACAGCCTTCACAAGTGTCAGCTGTCAGCAATCAGTTTTGTTGTTAACAAATAAAAACATGCTTTTAAACATGTAGGGACTGGATGCTGTTGGGTTATGTTGCTGTGGTTCTTCACACAGTTGCTTGATGTCTGAAATCAGTTAATTAATCAGTCAAGCTCATCTCTTGGACACCCATTTTGACACAAGCTTGCTCCCAGACTCAAATGCTGAGGGGAAGCACCCAGGGAAAAAGCTCAGGCTCAGTTTGCCCACTGTGCAAGTCTTAGCAGGTATTGCTTTACATGGGTTGCCCTCTGTACCAGGTACCTTCACAGTGCCTGCCAGAGAAGTTGTCCCGGGAGCCTTTCTGGAAGATCCCAGTTGCCGCTCCCGCTGTGGTTTGTAGGCACCACCATTGTCCTTTGGCAGAATTCTGGGCAATCAGGAGTGTGTCCAGCCAGCAGACAAGTGAGGACTATTATTTCTGCTATGCATTAATAGTTCTCACATGCTAGCTACAGGTCTCTCCTCTCCACAGGTCCCTCTTTAAAAGATAAATACCTCCTCGAGATTCAGGTTTTTATAATAAAGAAAGAGTTGAGCTGGTTGGCTGGTAAGTTTGGGTGTGCTTTAGAAATGCTTTGGCTTTGTTTTCTTGAAAAGTCTACTCTTAGCTTATAAGAACAAAGCCAGTGTTTTAAACCCCAGTGGTATCTTGGCATTGTCCTTCCTTGATTTTTCCAAGAACCCTACTGAAAAGACAACCTGGGTATAATAATAATAATATTTCTTTTCTGGGGAAATCCTTTTGACAGCTGAAAACTGGTGATTCTATATGGCCAGGAATTAGGTGCTGTTGAGACTATTAACATGCCCATATTTCAGGGAATTTTATTTATTTTTTTGACATTATAGGATTCTTTTCCTCCTCTCTTCAACAAACTAATACATATATATATATTTTTTTTTTCCATTTGTTCAGTTCAGGCTTATCAGTCTCTTGCCCATGAAGTCTAATTTATCTTTTGCTTGCAATGTCACATGTTGCTCAGTAACTCTACCTTATTGCTATTCTTGAGCAGAACTGAGTCTCAGGTAATGTATGCTAGACAGATACTCATTTTCACCCCTGAATTTTCCTGGTATTTTGCCATTCTCATAATAATTGACCCACTATCTTTGCTGCAGGGTTCATGTTAAAGAATAATTTTTTCTAGTGACATGGAACATTTAATGGTGAACATCTTAATAATGCAGTACTTTGAATGTGATTAGACAGATTTCTTTAAAGAACAAGTAAAGGGAGGGATGCGCCTTCCCCATTTTTGTTTCTCCTCTCTTCCTTATCTGAGGCTTTTTTGGAGGAAGGAGAATATTTGGTTTTAATCTAAGGAAAAATAGTACTGCTGAGTAAGAAACTGGTTACAGTTTTCTTCAAATTTGTATCCCAGCTGCTCCTGAATACCGCTCTGGACATAATATAGCAATCATCATGCTACCCACAGGGACAGAAAAAGCCATATTCATGCCAACATCAGTGTTTAATCAGTGCTAACTACCATTATCAGTATTGTCTTTTTAGCTGCAGGTAGGTAACATTATTTGCAGAGTAGAGCGTAGTTCCAGGTAAAATTAGTAGATCAAATTTTGCACTGGGCAGTTGAGCCTTGCAAAAGTGAATAAGGAGATAAGCCCAAAGCATAGTTAATAGCATCCCTGCCATGTCTTTGAAGCAGACATACTCTTAACAGTCTTGCCAGAGGGGGTATGTGTGGCAGAAAGACGTGTACACTGTGTGACTTCTCAGGAATGGGGATGCCCTTCCTAGGTGCAGTTGCTTGATCTTTTGATGGCAGTCTATCTAGCAATTAGGAGATTTATGTGTGTGAAGTAGGGAAAGTACAGAAAGGTGTTTAGACATTTAGGTACAACGATTTTTGTGGGAGTTAGGCAACAAAAAGTTTTCCAAAAGGTATGTGCTGCTGGACTCTAAGTACCTAGCAATGAAAGGGATGACAGCCAGCTGCAGGTACAACCTCAGATGCAAGAAATTGGAGAAACTAATCCATATGGTCTCACTGAATTTGCAAATGAGAGAGGGTGGCCTTGGATATATGTGTCAGAACCCCACACTGTATCTTAGCATTAACAGCCAGTATCATTAATCAGGCAGGAACTTGTCTCCTGGGGAATTTTAAACACTGAACTAAACAAAAAACATTTCCAAATTCTTTATTAGTTAGCATCCAGATGGAATGAGTTCCTCCATGTCCCCAGGTTAACAGGCAGGTTCTTCAGGGGATGATTACATTGGTCCAGCCTCAGCATCTTCATCTGCTGCAGAGATCACCACTGAATTGTCTGCATCTGAGATGCTTTCAAGACTCATGGATAAAATCTTACTTTAAAAGTATTGCTCAGGACAATCATGACTCTTGAGATCTGTGAGTACAAGTAGCACTTTCATGGTAAGGACTTTTCACGGGCAGGGGAAGAGAGGGGAGGAGAGGTATTGCTGAACAGCTCATAAAACAAAAATGACTAACAAGTCATATGTGTGCACACATGCCTGCATATGAGAGAAGGAGGGAGAAAATGAATCATGGTTGAAGAAAAGAAGGCCTTTCATCTGGAAGTTCAACACAGATTCCTGAATTGCACATATTATATGTGTAAGGTGTGAAAGCTGAGCTGAGGAGAACACATGCCTAGTTTGTTAAGAAACGGCAAAACCCCAGCAGCAACCAAGAAGAAATTAAACTAGTATTCAACATATTCATAGCTTAAAAATGATCTTAGCTTGCATGAATGTGAGGTCAAAATGGAATTTTTCCTGCAGGTATGTACATAAATTAGGTAGCATTAATAGGAAGTAACCAGTCCATTTATTTGTCAATAAGCATTCAAAGTGAGGGCTGAATGAGCCTGTGCCAGAAGGAATGGAAACTAGTTTGCATTTCATGATTATGTAAAGCAGTTCTTGGTAGGATGAACTTCTTGTGACCTCCTCTACTTCCCCGCCCCCCTCCATCTCCTACCACCCTGGCAGCACATATGTATTTAAATAATTTCCATTCCTAACAACGTGTTTGTGTGTTACTTTTAATTAGCATGAGATGGCTTTTGTATTGTTTGTCATGTTTATTTTTAGATTTCCCTTTTAATGTGGAATGAAAGAAAAGGTGGTACTTCTGGGTGTTCCCTTGCTCTAAAAATGTAGTGGTCTTCCAGTGATACGAGGAAACATTTCCCTGCTTGACCAGATATGAAGACTGGTGCAGAGGGAGTAGTCAGGAAGATGCAAATAAAAGTAGGAAACTCATTCTATTTGAGGACTTTTCTTACCAGTTGATAGGTTTTACTGTCTCAGAGTATTGAATTCCACCACTTTTTATTTTATTTTTTACTGGTATTGCAAACAAATATAATGCCTGACATTCAAAAGAGAATAAAGGTCTGTTCCAAAATCAAACCCTCTACAGCAACTTCAAACTTTTAATTCAGTATAGTCATATTTTGAATGTTTTATCAGTGCCCCAGAATGCCTTCTATGGAAGTGGGCTGCTCAGAAGCAGAACTTGACTGCTGTAGGAGCAGATGAGATAGACGGCCAGGTCCTTGGTCAGTGGAGAGAGAGTTTTTATACCCTAAAACCTTGATTGCCTGTAGAGACTGGACTGCTGGTTTCTAGCTAACATGTAGTGGATTAATAAGTGCTTGAATGAAGACTCATTTAATATCTGGTACCAGATCCTATATTTTCCTTAGTCAGGTTTCAGATGTAGCGAGACTGAAAACTCAGTTGGTTTCTCAGTCCTTGGAATTATCCTTCCTGGCTGCCACTGAGGCACAGTGCATTAAGACACATTGAGGACAATGCATTAGGACAAGAAGAATTCATTGTTTCTTACTGTTATGCCACTACTTTCCGCCTGTATGAAACCCATGCTTTCAGAATTCAACAGAATATTAATATTGTTTTCAAAATAAAACATGCTTTTGTGTGCATCTGAAGCAAAAATTGAATTTCAGAGTAGTTTCTGTTAATAAGTGGGAGAAAAAAATACATTTTTTGTTGTTGTTGTTGTTGTTTTGTTTTTGCTTGTTTGTTTGTTTAATGCTTAGCACACCTTCCGGTCAAAAGGAGAAATGGGTTAAAATGATTTTGCCCTTGTGGTGCACTAGAACTTTGAATAAGCTTTAACATCTTTCTCAATAGTCAGACTTTAAATTTAAAAGAGAAAATTGCAAAGAACTGGAGAATTTCTGAGCATTGGGCAATTATCTGCAGCCTGCTGTCATTGATCTAAACGAAGGAATAAGGAAGTAACAAGATGTCAGAAAGTCATTGTATCATGAGCTGGAACAAACCACTTTTAAGAGCTCCTGCTTTTTGGAATTTGTTTTCAAGACACATCAAGTTTATATGCACTGAGGATACGATATGAAGAAGGTTTTGTGCAGTCAGGAATGAAGATTTAATAGCCTGATAAGTAGAGAAGCTTATAGATAATTTCAAGGTGTTAATCTAACCTTGCTGTGCCTTTAATCTTTTGGCGTTCTGGAGAATGTAAAAAACAAAAGCTAACTGTTGTAATATCACAGAGTAGTCATGGAGAAAAAAATTCTTCCAGCAGAGCAGCTTTTAAATAAATTATTACTTTCTTTTTCCATGATGGGGAAAAATAACTGTAAAATGGATTTAAAGGAAAGTGAATTTACTAAGTGTCCTGCATCTTTCTTTTTCACTAATTAGTAACAGTCAAACGCTCTTGTTCTGCAGACAGTGACTACAAAGGAAAGGATAAAGAACTTGGGAAAAACTCTAGAGCTGAAATAATTAGGCAATTTATCATTTAGGGTAATTGGACTTGTGCAAAGCAGTGTTATTTACCGCTGGTTTCCATTTCTTCTAACTGGGTGTGAAAAATACGGCTACATTGATTGGGAAATGCTCTTGGTGCTTTTTCCAATATGCATTGTGCCAGAGACTTTCAGTTCAAAGTGTGGTGTTCCTCCCAGTGATTTCTTTTCCCTCAGTGATCTTCAGAAGCAGCGTTCAGCTTCTAAAACCTCAAACCGAAATTAGATTAAAGTGCCCAATATGGGGTCAAAAATGGGAGGGAAAGAGAGACGGGTTTCCACCAGGGAATTTTCACTTAACAAATGAAAGCCTTTGCTTTGTTTCAAAGGAAAAATTGCCAAGTGGAGGCACATCTTAATCACATCGGTAGCCAGCTGAGATGTTTATGCTAATTTCCAAAGGTATGTAAGTATAGGAATCAGGGGGTCCAAAACTCCTGCCTCTGTGATGTGAAAAACATGCATTTAAGCACCACTGGCAGATAGCTCTGATGTTGTTTCAGTTTAAGGGAGAAGTGGGGGATCAGTCATGAAGGCTTTACTTGAATTTCACCTCACAGCTTGCTGGCAGTTTGAATGCCCCTTCCCTTTGATAACCGGCAAATTCTGGGCGTTTAAAGTGCCACTGGGTTCAGCCTTGTCAGAGGCTGAGTTTTCGCTTCAATCTTTAAGGTAGAAGGCACAGATACCCCTTTGCAGTGCATCAAATCATTGCACTCTCCCAGCTTTCTACTGTTGCCCTCTGTTCTTGAAGATTATGTCTTCACAAGCAGCTTTGTTTGTGATGGATGCTCCAGAAATGCCCAAAGTCTCTGAGTTTCACCCACCAAAACATCCAGTACGTGGTGGAAACACGATGCTAAATTTCCACCAGGCCTCAGGGGTGGCCCAGGATGTCACATCAAGCTCCGTGGTGCTGGCACCCAAGTGCTCAGGTATGCGTCCCCAACCTTTGGGCAGAGGAGAAGTAGTAGGAGAAATTGTTATTTATAAGTGATTTTGCTCTACCCACCTGGTAGAAACCAGCCAGCAGAGACCCCCGCTGGGAAGAAAAGTGGGGATTAAAAAAGGTGATGTTTAAAAGCATTTTTCTCCCTGCCTGTGAGACATTCACAAATAACCACTGCCGTACTGTTGTAGGTGGGTGCCACAGAAGTGTTTTTAAGTGGCACAACTTGACACCAGTTGCATGCATGTGTTCAGAAAGTGTCACAGGTTGTGTTTTTGTTTTTTTTGTTTTTGTTTTTCCCTAAGGGCTTGTTATTTTAAAATAGTTGTCTTTCTTATTTTCTTTAACAAGAAAGTCATGACTAGAGGAATTTCCTGTGGAGATGCGAGAAGCAAGCAGTAGTAGTAGACTGTTACTTAAAATATCACCTGCCACCTGAGCAAGCTGAATATGTGATGAAATGCAAAATGTAGATGCAACTTTGGTAGAGCTTGATCCTTCACCAAAGGAGTGCATTACCTCAGGTCCTGAAAGGCACACCTCTGCTGACATGGTCAAATTGTCAACTGAGAAACTCTTCAACATTTGGCAGTCAGTTTTTGTGCCATATTGTGATTTGCTAGCTATTGACGTTGATTGCCTTTGTTGAGCAGAGCCGTTGGCTGAAATTCGAGGGCCTTAGGGTTATTTGGCTTAGGGCTGGGAGCCAAATATCTTTGAAGTGACCCTACTGATTTACAAGGGCTGGGCAAACTCTTTTTTTTTTTTTTTTGCCTAGCACAGTAGGAATCAAACAGTAGGAAGCATGGTTCCTGCGTTCACGTCTCTGCGGAGCAATGTGGACAGTGTCAGTCTTTCTCCAAAGCTGTTTCTCCAGGCCAGGTTAGATGTGTTTCTGAGACCGAGCCTGCTGCTTCCTCCTTGCCTTCTTTGTTTTCCTTTCCTGTTCACTTTGCTTCTCTCCTGAACATACAGGTCTTTGCAGAGAACCTCCCGAAGAAACCACTCTGCCTATATACGCCTTATGTGTAACCTTGCTTGTTGTTTTGCATTGTGACAGTCTCATGTGCATTGCCCAGGATTGGTAATCTTTATTTGATTCTGTAACAGAGCTGATCTGTTTCTCATATTTACCCAGAGAGATGGGTAGTCACTTTATATAGAAGTTGGAACAATGTTTAACTCAAGCTCTTACTGTCAGGCAATTGACTTTCTTTCCTTTAGGTTAGCTCCACCACTTCAGCACTGCAGGTTTCTGCTGGTGGGAGCAAGATGTTGCATCTTTTCTAAATATTTTAAGTTATTTTAGCACTTTTAATACATTAGCACCCAAATGTAAGTACTAACCTATAAATGTCTGTACAAGGCTTGTAAAATTAATGGCCTTGCTTTTAGCGGTGATCTCCAGGAGGCACAGAGAATTTAAAGGTTTTGGTGTGGGGAAAAAGAGATCTCATTGTGCAATATTTGCATGTCCTTGTTGATTTAAATGCCACAGAAATCTTTTGTAAAATAGTCTGGTATTAGCCCCATGTCTTTAAGTAAAAATACATGGATTTTCATCACATAGAGATCTGAATCACTAAACTCACTAGGTCTGCTGGTGTGCTCAGAGTAAAGGATGTGCTTCGCCCTATGCAAGGACAGAAATGTGAATGATCTTTTTTCTAGTGTTTTGCATAGTCCCACAAAGCAAACATTTCCATTCTGCAGGAATAAAAAAAGAGATGATATTGTCTCTGAAATTAATTAAACCATAGATTTTAAGTTTAGGAGTTCATTACTGTGCAGTCTAATCATGTGTACAACCAAGGGCATAGGACTTTACTGAATTAAATCTGTTTAAATTAGTATATCTTTTAAAGAAAACTCCCAGTTGTTTTAATTAAATGGTGTAAAATGTCTTTCCTGACTTTGAAAATGAAGAATCCCAAGAAAAACAAGTGAAACAAAATGCTGTGGTAATCTTTTTAATTATTCTTTTTCCTTTGTTGCAAGTTTGGCTGTTCTGGAAATGTTGGACAAACCTGTCTTCAACATATTGTCCTTACAGAATTGTGGAACCCTGCATGTTTTGCATTAATTAAACATATAAATCCTACAAACTGTGGGCTGGGTAATTGCAAACAAAGAGCCTGCTTCTCGGTTTCCATTTATGTCCTTTGATCACTCCTGTAATGAGAATGGACTGTCAAGGTGTGCGTACACCATCCCTGCACTTATCCGCAGTGGTATTACCATCATCGTATTCCTGCGTGATACCATCTTGTTAGCACATAAACAAGCGCTTGCAGTTATGGCAAGGCTTGTTTGTGCTGCCAGAGTAGGACCTTAGTGTAAATGAGGATTGGGCTCCAAAGACATCCCTTGTTCTTACAGTCCTGTTACTTAAAGGAAAGCAACAATGCTCGTCTTTGCTGGCGAGGAGCACAGAGCAAACCAGTAGTTCAAAAAACGATGAGAGAAAGAAAAGACAAAACATGACCAACATCAGCAAGTTTTCCTTCTTTATTAGTGGAAAAACATGGATGTTTTTTGTCATGCTGTGTGCTTTGATATAAGAAGTATAACTCATGCAAAAGAAGGGATTTTCTTATAAAAGTTAAAGATGGGGTGGAAACAATTGTTTTATTCCTTTTGGTTCACACTACCTTCTTTTATATTCTCAGTTGGACTGAAGTAGGAACCTTGATAGAGGAATGCAGATTATTTGATTGAATTTTGGATCTTGCGGGAGGTTAAATTCAGTTTGCAGAGCGGTGATATCCAGATGCCTGTAACTTAGGAAATCTGCAAAGACTTGACCCAAAGCCTCGGCAGGGTGTTGCTTTGGTTCAGATCCTAAGTGAGATCAGTGCTGTGCTTTTGTTATCAAGCAGCTGCTAGAGCTGGGCTCAGGGTTGCCGTTGTGTGCTCAGCCCCCAAGGACCAGCTGCTCCACTGTAAATTGGGGCTGGTACTGAGGGGGAGTGAGAGACATAGTAAACATGCAGAGTAGCAGTAAATGACAAGAGGGATATGATATGTAACATTAACCAGGCTCAGTGTTTGCTTAGGTTGTAGAATGGTCTTTTAAATCAATCTTTTATTATCAGTTGAGCCTTAGCAGTGCACATAAATGGGGAACAATGCAAGGACACAGAGACTTGGTGCAAAGTGAGCATCCTGCTTTCTTTCCTAGATCTGACTTTATAAGAAAACCATAGATAAATCCAGATCATAACATGCAAATGTGAACTTTTTCCATGTTTGGCAGTATTTGGAACTGGGCTCTGATTTCATCCCTGTTCCTACCATAAGGATTCATCTCAGTCACCAGTCCTGATGTTGTGCAAAAATCAGGCTGGCAAATGTCACACAAGGAATCCTCTTGCTCCGGCTTGGCTTTTCCGGCATCAATCAATTTACCGTAATTTTGCTTAATCTCTTCAAAAGTTAGTAATCCTTCTCCTAAATAAAGATTATGTTTTTTTCCATTTTGGATGTATTGCCCTCAGATTCCTCTGAACTTCCATCATTTTTTGTCTGCTGGGCAAAAGACCTTTTGCATACGAGAGGTATTTTCTGTTCACTGTGCAACTACAATTGCATTCTGCAATGTTATCACCTGTTAGTGTTTTCTTGTAAAACTATAAGTGCCTAAAATTTGTTTTTGTAAAGTGTCTTTTTAATAAAAATTATTTATTTGTTTATTTATGTAAGAAGTTGGACAGTCTGTGTGCCTGTATTCAGAGGTTCACCTTATGTTTTTCTAACATCCTTTGGACATCGGAATTTGGTAAAGTATTCTAACAAGAATCTCCACCAATGTGAAATATTACCCAGCTTATTTCACAGACCTAGTTTTGCTTAGTGCACACTTGTTTCAAGTACTGTAGCTGTCACTGGAGTTTGGTGTTTCTAAGTGGTTTTAGATCTCTTTGTCAAGGTATTATTTTCCTGTTTCTGTAGTTCTATAAATACACTAAGAGAAATTAGCTGGAAAGTGTTGGCACAAGAAGTGGTTTTGGGGTTTTGATTTTATGGGAAAACAATGACACCAGATCTCTTAACTCCCACCAAGTAAAAACATTGCTGTAATGCTTGCTTGAAATTAAATTGAAACCCGAATTCTGTCTTTTTATATTTTTAGTGTTTTGGATTAAGGAAGTAAAAATTTTAATCCCACTAGTGCTCAGTCATTGCAAAGATGTGTGGTGGCCACAAGTCACTTGCTGTGCATATGCAGATATGCAAATTCTAAGCAACGCATTGGCAAATGCTACCAAGCCCTTATAAGCATCTTTATACACCTAAATATGTGTGCGCTTACATATGCTGCAATGCTGAACTATGCTATGGGCTGGTAACTGTAGGCCAGTACACCAGCAGGTGTTTTTTGAAAAAGTATTGGGAGAACTTTCTTTTTCAAGTCAGCCATTGGGAGAAAGCATTCAATATCCATGCGTTATCCAAAGGGTGCTGCTCTAATGGAGCAGCATGCCTTTTCTCCTGGTCCAGCTCTGTGTTGCTGTCAGCTGTGCAGTATTCAAACCGAGCTAGGGGGCTTTAACCTCTTCGTTTCTGGACTGCATAAGGCAAAAAGAGAATCAAACAAGCCCACATCTGAAGCTAATGGGTTTTCCCTGCCATGGGAAGAGATACTAGACTCAATTCTGGTTCATCCTGCTAACCTGGAGATATTAAATGGAGCTGCTTGGTTTTGCTGCAGGAGGGGAAGGCTGCAGGAAATTAATTTACATTGTTCTTCAGAGTGATGTATGAAACAGACTTAAAGTTAAAAATCCATCAGGGCTTGTGAATGTGTTTTGTCTAGACTTGGAAAAGGGAGAAGCAGAGCTGCAAAAACAACATGCAGAGATGTAATGTGCAGCTAAACCCACAGCACTGGAAGAACTGGACAGTCACTAGTTAAAGCTAGTTAATTATTTAAGAAAAAAATTATGAAGTATAAAATATTCAAACTGCCTGTGTCTGATGCATGCCATCGCCACAATGGCACACACACCTGGATTTTAAATTCCTGTGTGTTTATTACATTTTTAAGTAAAGATATTTTAATGCTATAGAAGGAATAATATTATTTGTCAAGCATTAATAATAAACAAAACACGTGGGAGGAACTTTTTGATTTGTTTCTTCCAAAGGGAGATATGCCTGCTTCCTTTAAAATGAAAATCATTTACAACGTTTCTTAGCTCTCTCGGAAATGAATAACTTACTAAGTGTTGTGATAATTGTGTAGAGAACCCATTACGGTAACACAGTGTAGCTACAAACTGACTGGGAAATTGGTGCCTTGAGTCTGAAATTACATGTTGCAGTTACCAGGCGTCATTTCAGATTAGCTGTACCTGTCTTGTGGGCAGCTTACACAGAGCCACGTTGGTGAGTCAGAGACCTACCATTTTCCTCTCTTAGAAGCTGGCCTGGCATAAAGCGCTTAACTTAGAAACAAAGACGAAATAAAAATGAGGCTACACTGAGCTACTGAGCTCGGGGACAGGGTCTGCAAGAGAAGCAGTTAGTTGGAAACCGCAGCAAAAAAAAGAAACACCTCCTGCAAAAACTTAGAGATGGCATTCGGCAGCTTGCGTACCCAGTGACAACTCTCGAGTACCTGGCACTCGCCTGAGCCCTCTGTCGACATCTGTACACCTGCTCTTAGCAGGCAGAAGGCAACATTTCTCCTACTGTATCTAAAAATGGCACTTCTCACAACCAAACATCAAACCCCCCCCCCCCGGGGGGGGGGCTGTTAGTCATGGTATCTTTGCCAAACTCCATTTACATGTTGGCTGCTTGAAGTCCCATCTGCAGTGCCAGTTGCCTGACATAAGTTCACTTCCTGTCCTAAACTGCTGAAAAATCCCAGAGCACAAAATGCTGGCCCTCCTGACTTTTTGCTGAATCAGTGACCATCACCCCACCTCTGCTCTGTTGTCTCTCAGCTCGCATTTCTGCGACCTGCCATCCTAGGTCTCTATTGCCATGCAATCAGCGTCTGCAGATGAGGGTAAAGCTGCTTTGGTTCGGACCTTGGGATGTGGCCCAGCAGACCTCAAAGCTGGCACTTCCCAGCTTCTCTGCTTGTGATGCTGCATATACTTGCATTCCTGCAGCTGTGATCTGAAGTCAGGTCATGACCCGTAACATCATAACCACTGCCTGGTGTGCATGAGTGGTTTGAGTCACCTTGCTCGGCAGGACTCTATGTATGGGGAAGCACGCATTTTGAAAGTGCACCGAGATCCTTCAGGGTATAAGTTTTATAAATGGCAGATGTTATAAATCCTGATGGCAGGCACTAGAGTGGAACATTTTGTCATCAGTGCTTATTATTTCAAGATTCTTAATTGGTTTCATTGATAACTTTGTTGCACTTGAATGTTCCAAATGCTTAAATATTTCAGTGCAATATTGTTTGGTGAAAAGTCTCTCTGTTGTATCTAGCAGGACATAATACCGAACTCCAGACAGAGGGAAAGTGGTGGTCACCGTCCCTTTTGCAGCTCCAGATGAGAGTTGCTCTCTGAGTGCTGCTATTCCTTCTCATCATGACCAGTTGCAGAGCACCAAGGTGGCTGGTTTAGGAGCACCAGAAGGAGGAATGGTGAAAAGGCCTAGTTTCAGCCCCTCTCCTTTGATTGCAGCTTTTTTCCTTCAATCTCTAGCCCACCATTGAGGCATTCCAGCTGAATGCACAGGAGCAGCCCAATTCCCATTGAGAAAGATGTGTTTTCCAGTTTTAAACAATTATACCTGGAGAAGGCTACCTGTGGTGCTTTTTTCCTCTCCTTTCCAATTGTCCTGAGGGCAGCAGGTTCCCATGCTGGAGATTGGTGAGGCTCCCTTTTGTGTTTAATGTGTACATCTCAAGCTCATGCCTGCCCTGCCCACCCTGGTCAGATGTGCCCCCAGCAAGCTACTGCTTGCGTGTTGTGCCCCCACACACAAACAAACCAGTGGGGCACTGGGCCTGTTTTCATCCTTCAGAGCCCTAACAATAGCTCATGTCCAGGCTAAAACCTGTCCTCAGTCACAAGGGTTTTCACCAGAGAATATGGTGTGTCTAGTTTATATATAAGAAAAAAGAAAACCAAACCACCAAAACCTTTTAAAATCCCGCTTTGAATGACTGTTTAAATAAACCATAGGCCTGATGCTGAACGTCTGCTGTAAATTGATGGTATAAATTCCCTGTTTGCTTCAGCAGAGAATTTGGCTCTGTGCCCCGAGACTTGTAAGATGGGAATGTTTTAAACCTATGGTTAGGAGACACAGCGCATTCATATCATTGCTTTAATCAGATTACTTTTTTTCTTTTCTCTTTTCTTTCTCTCTCCCCAACCCCCCTTTTTTTTTAGACCAAGATGTTGTTTTTTTTCAGAGTCCCATTCCTTGAATGTTCCCTATAGGTGGAATGTAATTAAACTCCACTGGCTTCTCCCCCTGCTGGGATTTAGACGAGGGACAGATCTTTAGGAAGCATAAAACAAATACTGTGAAAAAAAGAAGCCTTGTTAGAAGAGTTGCCAGAGAATCAGCTCTGCTCCATTTACAAGCTGATTTTGAAAATCTGCCCTTTCTCTTTTTGTGAATTAGTTCCTAGCAATTGTTAATTAATCATTTAAGTACCAGGGGCAGGGGGGGAGCCCACCAGCCTTTCGCAGCTCTAGCTCTGCTTGTGGGCTGAGAGTTCACATGTTGAGAAACACTTTCTGCCTCAGAGCCTGGCTTTTGCTTAAAATAATTCAGTGGGGCAGGCATTGCCCTGGCAATGTCCAGGAGGGAAGGCCCTGACAGCAAATGGCAACCATTGCCGGCCCTCATCATGCTGGTGTGAGGGGCGGCCTGCCCCAGGCCGAGGACACGGGGCTGCTTGATCCTTGGCCAGCTCAGAGCTGGTTCCCTCTGTGTGGCCCCGTGATCCAGCACAGTCTGGCCCCAGTCTGTTCCTGTCCACGATGGCTGCTCCCCACCTGCTCCTCCCAGGTTTGCCGCAGCTGCCATCGATGCAGGAAGATAAAGTGTGGGACCTGCTTCTTGCCTCAGGGGGCATACATGTGGAGTGACCGTGTCAGTTCAGGGACTCCTGTGCTGTAACAGGGATGAGAATCTGTCCCCAGATATTGCTTGACTAATGGCTATCAGAGGCAAAAGTGAATTGATGATAGTTTGAGATCAGTTCCTAGTGAGCTGGTGTTTATATTGCAAATCAAATATCACCCTAACTGGGACTGTGTTTGGTGGTCCTCCCACCTCAGGATTTAAGATGTTTTCCTTGGGATTGGGAAAAGGCCTAATGCTGGGAATGAGTTATTTCTCACCTGCCTGATACAGGGTTGTTTCCACTTTTCCACAGTGTATTGACATAGACAGACCATTGATCACATGTGGTGTGACAAGGTCTGTGTAACGTGTGGTGAGCAAAGAAATCAGAGCATGGAAAGCAGGCAGCTTTCTCCCCCTGCCATGGGTGAGAGCGGACATCAGGCTGGGACTGACATCGCCATGACCACTGCCTTTGTGGTCAGGTTGTCACAGGCAAGGTTGTCACAGGTTGACCACAGGTTGTGGTCAGGCAAGGAAACAGCACCAGGTGTGTCTGTGGGACTTTAGGTATGGCACTGTGGAAAGCCCTGATGCCTGGTGCTCTTCAGTGCTGGGATATCCCTACTGCCAGCCTCTGCTGGGACCTTGAGGCTCTCAGTCACTTTTGTCATGTTCCTCTTATGTTGTTTCATGTTATGTACTTTGCCACGCATTTGCAACAATGAAATGAGAGTCCTTACTGACTGCTTGATGTCTGGTGCTGCAAATGGTGGAGCAGTGCTCTCAGTCCTGCTGGGGAGCAGTGCCCTCAGCTCGGGGCACCGGCTGTGTGCTGAGACATAAAGTGGGTGCAGCCCCTCCTCAGGTGGAAAGTGTGTCCTCTTATAACAGCCCTTCGCTAGGTGGTGCTTGGAGAAGTACTATTTAGAGATTTTTGAAACCAGCTGGGGAAAAGGATGCAGCATGCACCTCCACAGCTAGGAACATTCACAGCTCATGGCCCAGCCAAATGCAGTTTTTAGTGGTCTATGTATTAACATCATTAATTTGCCTTTTTTTTTTTTTTTTTTTTTTTTTTTTTTAAATCTATGCCTGTTGCTTTATCATCTGGGTGCGATTTACATGTAATTAGGACACTGCCATAGTGTAAAGAGAATGTAAGGTACCATGAAGTCCATGTACCCCTTTTCTCTCATCATTATCCATCCCCTCTTGCCCCACACCTTCCTTACTTCCTTCTCTGCTCTGCTTTGTTGTTCTCTCCATGAACCATCATGCACAAGGGTGCTGGGCCTCTGAACTGTTCCCTGTTTTGTGAGGGAGCTGTGTTCGTGTTGGTCATGTTTGGTTTTGGAGAGACTGTGTAGAAACTCAGGATCTTCCGCTAAGTGTGGTGATCAGAAATCACACTTACCCCAGAGGCTACACGTAATTTACAAAAATAAGTACTAATTTTGCTATGGAAAAAAACAATCCAGTCTGCATCTGTTCATTGCTGTTAAGAATATTAGTTTTCAAGAGCAATCATTATTCTGTGAAGTACCTTACTTTGTTAGACAAACAAGAAAACCCACACTTTTAATCTCCTGAAGATTTTAATGGCATCACAGGATGCAGATACTTGAGACACTGGTACCTACAGCAGAGGGATGAAATGGCCTTAACTTCTCCTTGCTGTTGGCCTGAAACCAGGAGAAAACAGCACTGTGCCATTTTAAGAGGATTTTGCCAGTGAGGACATTTCTGTAAGCACATCAGGTGCATGCACTTGGGCAATAAAGGCTATAGACTAGAGAGAGTTCTGTACTTTGAGTGCTCTGAATTTTCTATAGCCGTATTTTAAATTCAGAATAGCTGTCTAAAAGCATACCTTTGTTGGCAGAGACTGCTGACAAGGGGAATAACGATGGGTGGGAATTAGCTGAGGCCTGATCACCTCATCAGGGAACTGCTAACCACGGGTGCAGCGTTTTGGGGACTAGCAAGGCTTCAGCATCAGCTACTGAAGTACGGCAGGAGAAGGAGATGTAGCAAGCTTGGAAGCAGGCTGCTTGCCTCTCTGTGTAGCCAGAGATAAATTGCTGCAGCAATGCTGTGAGCAGTGTCTTGTGAAGGAAACGGAGGAGCTGCTGTGCTGGGGAGGTGTTTGCTGGGCTGCCTGGAGCAGGTGAAGTCGGGCTGTGTTGTTGTGGTCCATGCAGCAGCAGAAATGCAGACTTGGTGGTGGGGGTGTGCACCCACATATATGCATATTATAATATTACCATTGTGTTATATGTTGCTATACTTCATGAATTGCTTGTCTCTTCGTGGTTGCATACATCCTGTTTGTGTGGCATGTACATAGTGTAGGGGTGCATCTGGGCACACGGACTGTCAAAGCTGACGTTCACTGCCATGCTTCTGCGTCTTTGCTAACGATCATTGTGCTCTTCCCTTTTGAACTACACAGCCAGTGCTGTAATAAAATGCTCTTTGTGAAGAGAATATTGAAGAGAAGGGGGGAAAAAAGAGGGCATGGGTGTGCTTAATAAAAAAGATCCTCTGCGCTATCGCAGGTGCAGTTGATGCTGTTTAGAGCAGTCACTCATCTAGCTCCAAATAAATAGTAATGACTGTTTCCTGTGACTGTGCTGTGAATCATATTCAGTCCATGCAGGGGAGTAGAAAATAAAGCTGCATGCAATCCACACGAGATGATGGCTCTTGTAATATTCAGCAGTTGGGCCTGGTTAGAAGCGTTTCATTATCTCAGAATTAAGAGAGAGCTTCCTGCTGTCGCAAAAGCTTGTTTATTCTTCTGCCTTCCCTCTCTCCCTCCCTCCCCCCTCTCTTTCTTTCTTTATTTCCTTAACATACAGTCTTTCTCCTGTCTCTGAAATGTTGACTTAATGCTTTTAAGCAGAACTGCAAGGTCAAATTAGGGACACTGGCCCTGGAAGTACTGTTGTTATTAGTTTATTGCATGTTTTTTGGCTTAATAGAAGGGCGCCTGAATTTTCCTTTATCTTTTGCCCTCTGCCCCTCTTCTTAGCTTATACTCAAAATTTGTCAGGAGGAAGCTGCTGAAGAAGCAGATCTTCTTCCCTATTTCTTAGTGAACTTCAGGGCTTTACTCTTTACCCTTGGCTTGGTGCAGAGTTAATCAGCGGGTGTCTTTTGGTGAGCTCCAGTTGCTGTTGCCACCTTAAGTCATGACACTGTTACCTGTAACGAGTGGCTGCTCTGTGTGTGCAAATCAGCTTGTGCATAAGCTGGATGTTCGAGGTCCGCTGGCAAGCTGTTAGTAAAATCAGTCAGATTCTCTTCTTGACTGGAGGGCTGAGAGCTTCTTGCCTACACTCTTAAAGAGGGACATCAAGTACCAGAGATGCTCCACTATATACACAGAGTTGCAGTGTGAGGAAAGTAAACCTTGTGTAGCTCATGTGAATCCATATCATGGGCTCCCTCTGTAGTTGGTGGAGGTGGACATCCATAGAGGGAATCGTGTCCTTTCCTAAAGTCTGAATGATCCGCTGGCTTCTAACATAGTTAGTTAGCCTTAGTTAAGGGCCTCAAATAAGATGCGGTAAAGGTGATTGTACCTTGCTGCTTGAGAGGCTGTGGGGGATGAGACACAAAGAAGTTCCCCAACTCCTTGCATGTCCTATTCAGAATAAGCATGCATAACATGCCCTGTGTGCTGTCCCTTGCTAGAGTCAGAATCACTGGGGAGACTTGCATACTAACCATAGTCAGCAGGAGCACACAGCTGGAAAGATGAGGGACAGTCTCAAGCCAGGCATGATTCAGGAAACATCTCATCCCAAGAAATACTCAGGTGTTCACAGCTGGGTGATTGCTTTCCTTCATTATTGGGGAAAGAAGACAGGCTGGGCTGTGCATCACTTGGACACAGCCCCGCTGTGTTTAGCAGCCAGCTCATTTGGCACTAAACGGGCACAGCCAGGACCTTTGTGAGATGCCCGACATCAGCTCATTGCTGGAGCAATGGAAGGGCTTGTGTGAACCTTCCTGGCTCCTCTCCAGGAAGTCCTGAAACTAGTGGAAGAAGCATACTGCCCTAAGGACACTGGCTTACATGGATGGTGCCCTTCTGGAGGGTGAATCCGTGAATAGTAATGAATTAATTAAACCTCCTAAAGCCTCCCTGTTTAAGTAGTGTTTGCCTCAGCAGCAGTCAAGATGGTTAAAAGGCAATTGCAGCCCCTGAAATATGTAGCAAAACTATTATCAGAAGATGTCATTTTTCGTAAATGTCAGTACGTAGATTTTTTATGGGGATATGGTGACAGGTAGTGAATAATTTAACATAAATTTACATAATATAGTGCAGCTGTTAATTTATGGCCATATTAGACTACAAGGTTATGTATCTAATGGCTTTTGGTCTCATCCTTTTTTTTTTAAGTTAAAACTTTCCCCGAATTGTCCCACTTTACTCATAATTCATGAGACACCCAACTTCCCTCACCTGTGCTGTACTGAAGGATGTGCATGTCATACCCTTTATGTAGCCATATGATTCACAGTGAACTCATTCCCATCTCCAGCCTCAGTCACTTCACCCCAGTTTGTCTGTTTCTTTTTCAGAACAGGGACAAGGAGGGCAAGAAGCACTGTTACTACCAGTTGACTTGTATTCCTCAAGGCTAAGCTCTTGGACATTGCTAAAGACATACATTGCTTTTTCCTTCTTTAAAAAGCTGGAGATGTGCAACTGAAGTTAACTGCTCAGTAATTCAAAGTATCCCTCCACTTGCTTATTCTTTCCAAAACAGTCAATGGAAGTGGCTTCACCTCTGCTTGGCATCTGCAGTTGAGGATAGATTTCTCCAAACATTTGTTTGGTGACTTGCCAGGGTACAAATAATACTGGCCCGAATGTTAGAAAAATGTCTGTGAATGGATCCTTTCAGGACACTGGTACAGAGGTGAGACTTTGAGTCTACAGGTGCTTGTCAGGGCGTAAGTGGCAGGGCCTCCTGGTGTACTCGGTCCCTGGAGTGGAGATTGTGAGCCATGCTGCTGCTTACAGGCTGGCCTGAAATTCCATTCTGCTGCCATTTCACACAGATGATGTCCATCTTGTTGAGCAGAACAGGAAAGGTACGTGCCTAATTGCACTTGATGGCTTTAAAAGTTTTCTCCACTTAGGCACTTGAGTATGACCTAGGCTTTCAGGATGGCTGTGTGCATCTAGCAGGTTCCAGCATGAGACTAATATGCCAAGTTTTTTGAAACTCAGATGTTTGGCTTCCCCTTGCACAGCATTTAGGTGGGAGGTGAGCTCTCCTTGAAAACCTCCTGAAGAAATCAAACCTGAACTTCCAAGCCCAACTGAAGAACTTGCAGCTCAGTAGTAGAGTTATGATTAAGAAGTCAGTGTTCCTAACAAGACCAGAGGCCTTACTTGAGAGGCAGGTAAATTTCTATCTTATTTGTTAGGGAAATTATTTGAAATTTCTGTTAAGTGTCCATATATACCTTTCCCCCTCTGTAGATCTCCAAATGTAAATGGAGACGTGGTAGTTTTACACATAAGGTTTCGTAAAAGGCGATTGGAACAAAGGTTTATCTGTCTGTTCTGGGTGATGGAGTGAGGTTTTTTGTGCTCTGCAGAGAACAGTAATCATTAGCAACATGTATCAGATGATGGGCAATGTTTACAGCTACCCTCCCTCAGTAGGATGACATATGCCCTTTCTTATTTGCAAGCCTGTGTAATCCTGGGGTAGTGGAAAGAGTTCCATTTCATACTTGTCCTTACCTTGGTCACTGTGTCCCCCTTGAGGCTTTTGAGGATAAAAAAGTCCTGTGTGCCTTTGGCCTCGGGGACTGTGTCCATTCTGTGTGGAATCAGAGAAGTCATCTCCCCTGCAAAGGCAGGTAAATAAAGCTCTAAGTGGAGCATGATCACTGTTTGTTTTTCTGTACATCACTGAAAAATGATGAGGGTTTTAAAGAGCAAATAAAAGTAATTGTACAAGCAAGCATAATTGTACTTGTACAGTCTCACACAGGAGGGAAAAGTGAAGGAAGCATTTGGTTACACGTGACAGGGTAGTTCACATTCCCTAAAATGAACTATCGCTCCTTTAGTTCCAAAGTCTCCACCAGACACTAATTTATTGTCTCTCCTCTTCCAACCAGGAAGCACATTGCCTTGTTTTTCCCAAGATGCTTCTCCATATGCCTTGTTTCCTCATGAAACATTGAAGCACCGTGTGCTCTGTTACCTCACTGAGGCCGAAATGTTACACCCGTGGCCGTATCCCATGCTCAGCACAGAGTTAAAGCAGCATGATGGAGCCCTAAAGACCTTCTCTTGGAACTCACCGCAGCATAACGATGGCAAGCAAATGCCTGTTTGCATCTCTAGGGAAGGGTATCTGTTAAATACTCAGTATTTTCCTAACTTTTCCAGCCTGCTGTCCCACTTCCAGTTAAAGCTCCTCATCACAGCCAGATAGCAGGGAGAGCTGTTGTTGCACAGGAAGATCTCCCTTCCCCCAGCCCCCTCCATGCCTGCTGTGTTTCCAGAACTCCTGATTCAATAATATATTAGGTTGATTCATAGAAAAACAGTGGACCAAATGCCTACCTCTCTTCTCATGTTTCCACAGGGCTTCCAGGAATGAAAAGAATTAGCACACAGACAGCCTATTTCTCTAGCATACCATAGAGCTGTATTTAGTGTGGCCTCAAACCTAGACTGGATTCCCACTGGACATGATATAAATATGTTTAATAATTAATATGTCTTTTTAAAAAATCAAAGGGGGTGGAAAGAGGTTGATTTATCCCAGCAGTTCTTAACAGAGAAATGGTAATGGATTGAAGAAGCCTAAATTCTTCCTGCCTTCTTATATTTCTTGTAAGAAACAGTAAGCAAGCCCCGCGTTTTGGGGGTAGCAGTGCTCGGCGTTCCTGGAGCACTAATTGGAATATTAAGTATAAACCAGCTATGACTCACTGTGGTTCTTATTCAAGTCATAAGCATAAATAGCACTCCTCATATATCCACACCATGTCAGTCAAAGATACTGCATTTCCTTTCCCCTCTGCCTCTAATAAACATCCGCCGACCTTAAGCTGCTATATACAGGAAACAGCCTGTTGGTTATTGTGTAAAACTGATAAGGTCCCAAGGGATGCTTTATCTGTCTCTGTTGTGTATACAAATTTAGATTCAGTCATTGTATTTTTTGTTCTTTTACCATTTTTCCTCTTCTCTTTTTTTAATGCCTCCTAAGTAAACATGGCATTGTGGAAAAGGGGATAAAGTAATTTTTTAGCATAATAGGATCAACGTCCAGAGACTTGAGAATCCATCAATATACCTTGCCTGCAGTTCTGACTGCATCTTTCTTACAAATAATGGGTTTCTCTGTTTTGAAATCTCTACCTGTTATTTGTTACTGTACCCTACCCACTCCCCTATTTCATGCAATTGTAAACTGTAGCAGACCAGAGTGCCTGTCACTGTGATTTTGCTCTGACATGATGGTATTTACAGCAATACTGTATTCCTGTCTGTGTTTATGGCAGGTTATGGAGCTCTCCTGCTCAGCATGGCATTGTGAGATGGCAGCCAGAATTATCTTATAATGCAGCTCTCTCAAGAGGTTGAGTTCTTGGAGCTGTAGAGTAATTAATGCTCTTATTACTTCCAGTATTGCTTAAGGGCTTGGTGTTGGGAGGGTGGAGCAGGGTTTGGGGGTTGTTGTTTTGTGTTTGAGAGTCCTATCTCTCATTCTCAATTATTGATACATGTGTCAAAAATATGGCCAGTGGTGTCTCAAAGGTGGCTGCAGCTTCTGGGTGGGAAGTATGTGGTGCAATACCATTGTTTCTCCCTTTTGCCTGTGGTATGCTCCATACTGAAAGCATGTTGGGAAGCTGAAGGACGTGGCTGGATGTAGTAATCCTTCCTTACTCTGCAGCCTCTCAGAGGCCATTTGAATTTAATTGTCCTGAGGTGACTCAAGCTCTTTTTAAGGTTCACTTACTGCCTTCTGTTATCACTCTTCTTTCATCCTGGAGTTGTGGAGAGCCTCAGTCCCTGTGATCTGTCATTTGTGTAATTGCTTCTTATGTAGCAATGAGGTAAGGACGTAGGGGAGCATTTTATGCTTAGTTTGTAAAAATCTGTCTAATATGGCAGGGTGCTGGTCAGAGAAGGCTCAGGCCAGACATTTTACCAGATACTCCTGAAAGGCTGAAGTGGTAGCTGGGCAAGCTAGCTGTCATTTGTACCTTGGAAAATCCCCTGCAAGTGTTCTAGCCTAACTCTCCCTGTCTGTCAGTGGAAACGTGCCACCCATGTACTGTTTTCGTCTTTCAAAATCTCCTCTTTGGTCTGTCTCTGAAGAAGGCTGAGTGGCTCCCTTTACTGTAGGACAAGCCATTGGGATCTGGATGCTGCTCCTGTAAATACTGTTATGGCTGGATGTGGGGCGTGTTGAGGGCCAGCGATGTATGTTACTCTCAGTTTTGTGGCAGAGCATCTGATCTTTGCTCCAGGAAGCCAAAAGCCTACAGGACAAACAAAACAAGTGAAAAGTATTCAAGGAGCAAGTCTTTACTGAACGCAGACACACAAAAGATGCTGAGTACGGCCTCCTATGTATATGCTCCATATTTGATATTATGGCTGCTACATATAGAGACATAACCAAGATAATGCTTTTGCTTGACTTTTGGTTAGCAAAGTAACCTTGGCAGCCCAGACAACAGGATAGGTTAATTATCTGAGCATTAACCTAGTTACTCAGGTGCATTTCAGCTCTCAATGACATTTCTGCTGCTGGTGACCCTATTATTCTTAGCTGGTCCAAAGCTAACTCAGTGGTTATATCCACGTTAGTGGCCTTAAATGCAATATGGAATTACTCTAAAGAGCTTTTCAGGACAAGGGAGATGGAATCAAAGACTCTAAAAAGTTACATGGTGAAAAACCCAGAGAGCATCCTTTTGGCACCTTGTTCTTGCCTTAGCTTCTCCAGGAAAGGGCTGCTCTTCCTTTAATATTGAGAGTCTTGGGAAATCTAAGTGAAAGCAGGAATTTCAGGGAAATACCAGCCAAAGTCTTTGCAGCACTGATGCTTCCCAAATTTCCCTAGCCCAAGGTAGCCGTTGTGTGTAGGTTTGCAAGGCAGTTGTTGGAGATCTTCCATGTTGTTTGGCCAAGGAATTTGTCCAAGCCAGCCAGAGGTGAAGCTCCTGCTCTGGTTTCTTTAGAGATGATTTTGTCAAAGTGGTGCATAAAAATGCATTAGCACTTTTTGTCACTAATGAACTTCTTTGTTCATTAGGTTAACATTGGCTGCTGTCACTAGTAAGTACATTTTAATGAGGAAGAGAGCATTCTGAAATCGTGGAAACCTGGCACTCTTGGGTCTAATTCACAGCTCATTGAAGTCAGTGAACAGATAGACTCCCACTGAATTCAGGTTCCATTCAGAGCGAGGGCAATTTACCCTGGTCGAGGACCTGCCCCTGGTTTCCCTGTGTGGCTACTCAAGTGTAAAGTGCAGCTGCTGCTGGCAGGTTTTTTTTCTTCCATTTAGAGTTCTGAATCCATCTGGTATTATTTTCAAGGCAACAACATAGCAATTGAAGTTTTGTTCTACCTCCCCAAATTAAACATAATTCTCTTACATCATTTACTTCCACTTTTTGGTTTTGCTTTCATTTGACCTGCTAACCATGTCACACAGCATTAGCTTTGTAAATGCTGTCACGAACTTGGTTTGAAGTTTTGTGCCAGGTCAGTTGTAATTCCCTGTTTTTCTCTTGCATGCCAGAACAAGCGGAGAAATGTATAGCATGGGTAAGAGCCCAAGTTTGCAAAGTTTTGGTTGTAAGTAAAAGGAACTTTTAAGAGCTGAAGAGTTTTCTGCTAGTAAAATAACTGAACAGGTTCTCAGTTACTGTCATACTTTTTAAAGCTGTCATTTCAGGTTGCAGGTGTCTCAAACTTTCTTTGTATCCCTGGGTGTTTCTGATTTGAAATATATATATATATATATCTGTTTTTAAAAAACAGTGAACTAGATTTTCACAGTAAGTAGTTCTGTGCACAAATCCCACTTGTTGCTTTGTGAAAAAATTATGGGCATGTAAGAAGTTCCTTCTTCGTTATTTCCTTCTCTTCTTAAATAGCAATTGTACTTGTTTTCATAAGAGCCCTTTTTTTCTGCATGGTAGATTTGAATAATTTACACATTCCTATTACATGGGAATCAGAGAGTGAAGCAGACTTCCTGAGGGAATGTTGCTGCAATCCTTATTCCTGTGATTATTACTACAATACCACTGAGAATTTCCACCCTCGATCTGGGTTTTATTGGAGCATATGATGTTCAAAAGACTAATAGGACATAGTTTCTTAAAAGCTTGCAGTGTTTACTTAAACTGACAAGACAATGTGGATTTAAGTTTGTATTCTACGTTAGAGACATTGGCTTCTTTCCCAGTGCAGGAACTGCAGATGGGTAGACCATTGCTCTTCAGTGAAACACCACTGAATTAGATAGGACCCTGAATAGGCACCTAGGCTCCCAGTGCCCTCTCTGTGGGATTAGAACCTGGAAGTTTCCCAAGGTCATCATCAAAGCTTCTGACTGTGGTCATATAGTCCTCTAGGTGCACCAGATCTGGATAAAGAACAGCAGTAGTTGGTGAACCAACCTTTTGCCTGCTCCACAGGTTATATTCCCTTCAGACCTGCAAGCCTGAGTTGTTGTCTCCACACCTGCCTCAGTGAAAATGCCTACCTTTAGCATGAAGGCTTTTCATCCAGTGTAAGACTTCAGCATCAAGTAGTAGGGATTTTGGATTGAATGAGCAGGGGACAATTACCTGAGCAGATCTGCTGTCAAGATCTGAGGGGCTGGTTTTTGTACTGGCAGGGGCAGGGGTGAGCAATGGGAGCAGTAACGTGGTCCAGCTCAGATGCATGCACAACGCATATTGTACCTCAGACACAGCTGAGTGCTAGACATTGACCTGCCAACACACTGCCATGAGGCAACACTACCAGAAAGTCACTCCCAGCAGCTTCTGTGGTGCACTCACTTGACTGTGGCTGCTGAAATGAATCCACTGCCTGTTCCAAGTAAAATTCAAAAAGTTAAAGAAATAACATGAAGGGGAAAACCAAGGGGACTCCTTTCTTAAGAACCAAGGGAGACCAAGTGGGTCATCACAGCATGTGCCTTCACAAGGAAGGAGATGCTCAGAGCCTTGTTTGAAAGTGTCCACAAGACTCCTCGTGCACACACCACCAACACATTGTAGACCATGGAACCTGTCCCAGGCCTTCACAGCCAACTTGAAACTACTATTAAAACATCACTAGCTGCAATTATAATGTACCACAGGAATAAAGAAAGAGACATCAAGATCTTAAGCCCTGGCAGTAACAGGGCATTTGTTAAATAAAACTCATCTTTAATGATCAAAGCTGTTATTAGTACATGGGTGAGCACAGATATCCTTTTAATGGTTTTCATTTTCACATTAAGCTTTTAATAGTGAGTGAAATCTTTCTAAACTATAGAAAGAAATTATATTTTCACAGCTTACCATGTTAGAAGAAGTCATAAAAAGGGGACCTATTCCAAGTGCTAATTTTTTTGAAAATTGAATTTTTTCAGGACACTCCTGTGAGACAGTGGTTGAATCTGCCATCGTGCAGTCAGGGGTCACTTCCCCAAAGCTGTCGGTTTATGCAAGGTTTCCCTTGGATTCCCAGAGACAGCTGCTGCAAGGGATTCTTTCTTAACTTCTCCAGGCTCAAGTGTTGTGTTAGTAGTTTGGTTGCTCTTTTAGTTCAGCCTTGACCTCCAAGGTCTTCAGATAGGAATAGTGCACATCACAGATGGGATATGTTTTCCTTCAGGGTATTGTATTGTGGCCCTTTCATATGAGTGGATTGAACTTGTTATAGGGGGAGCAGGGGTAGAATGAAAGGGATGTTTCAGTTTCCTAAGGGAAAATGAAGTGAGCTGTATAATCTTAACTGTTTGTTTTAACTCTTTCTGCAGTCTCCAGCTTTCTCTAAAGAAAGTCCTTTGTCTGCTGGCAGGGACTGCAGAGTGGTTTATAGCTTCCCATGCTTCAGCTTTGCATAGAAGTGGTACATATAGGCAGTGCTGTAGGCAAAGCTTTTTATGTCTTAGTGGAGAGAGTTTTTTCCTTTAAAAATGTCAAGATTAATACTTGATGCAAAGGAGCAGGGCCTCCATTAACCCTCCCCAACAAGGAATGATCCCAAGATCCTACTAGTTCTTTATTAGAGCAGTGGGTTTCCCCATAAGGCATCATTTGTTATATTACTTCCACCTTGTAAATTACATTTTTCTTTTTCTTCCCCTCCCCCACTCCCTCCCCCCCTTTTTTTTAATTATGCTCTGGAGAGGAGAGAGGAGGGAAAGGGCAAGGTATGTCTCTGAATTAGGGTTTGGGGGAGTAAAGAAAGGAGCTCAGCAGAATCCTTTCCATCCAGAAGAAAGGAATAGAGCAGGCTCCTAAAGGAGAAGGTGTCCTGCAGAGACTTGCAGAACAAAAGAATTATAGGAGGGTTCTTGGATCAACTGCGTCAGGATTATTCTTGTCAGGCAGATTAAGTGCTTTTGGAAACCTGTAGTGCTTGTACCTCTATTTTCCATCTAGTTGATTGTTTCTTATATTTTTGGGAGGGATCCCATCACCCGTTGCATTCTTGAATACAGCCGGAAAAACAGTGATGCTTTGTGCTAAAGCATTTGATCCACCTTGGAATTGCTTTGCTGTCAGTGGTGAAATCTGTGTGATGAATCTGTCATTCCTCCGCCCCTCTCATGAAAACTGCTGAAGTCTGAGCTGATCAAGGACTAAGGCTGGGGACACCCTTTATCAAGCCAGAAATGGGGGAACAAATGCCTTAAGAAAGAAAGTGTATGTAACATCTGCAAGCCTGAAAACTCTTCTTAACAGCTTCTTTTGCTGTTCGGCATCTCTTCATGCTTCCTTTTGTAAGCAGAAATGAAAGCAACAGGACTGAAACCTAGTCAGTATTTTAGCAGTGTCTGTCCCTGTAAGATGTTTACTTGCATAAACATGCTCGCTTCCTTATGCTCTTCCCGGATACTATTAACATATCTTTGACACTGTGATACAGTGTGATATAAATCAATCCTTATGCATCCGCCATGGATCAATTACACAATGACTGTTCAATATTTTCCTGGTATTTTTCAGTTGATCCCAGAACTTCAGTGTCCAGGTTCCTTACAAAGTGTAAATAACCTAGGTGACCTACACAAATATACAATTAATTTGAATTTATTCCTATTTGTGTTACTGGCTTCAAAGGAGCTCTGCTGCTTTGCACCAGTAGATGCTCTGGCCCAAAGCCTCAGGCTCACATCCAAAGGGCTCACAGTGAAGGGGTACACGTAGCCCAGAGGCAGAGGGCAACAATCTCTGCTGATGCAGGTTGGTGCATTGATCTTAATGCCATAGGAAGGTTTTGCAGACCTTTTAACTACTTTTAATAATCACAGTGTTGAAATTGTGAGATTTAACAGTTAGAATTTCTCTGTATTTATTTCATCATTGTCATTGAATATAATTAATACTGCATTTTTAAAATTCTGCTAAGGCAGGTAAATTGTAATTAATCATGAACCCTTCATCAATAACTAATTATTCAATTACATTAAAGATAATCTTGTTTTCAGAAAATATCAATCATTAGATGAACTATTGTTTATTTCTAATTCCTAACATCAACAGTATTAATTTTGTAATTGCAAATGTCATGAAATGGCCGAAGCATAATAAAATATATATGCCCTATAACCTCCATATTAAATCATAGTGACATATTGACAGATACTACAGTGTTGCAGATAAGTCAACCTTTTTGTAGCCACCTTTTTCCAATTGAAATAGCTGGGATAAAATGACAAATAAATACTGCCTGTGTCGTAGTTAAGCCCATTTAGAAAAGTCTAAAGAAGCAAACTAATACTTAGCACACTGATAATTACAGACATTTGAAAATAACATGTAGCTATTTATGCTGCCTGGAGTATTAATAACTTTTTAAACAACTAGAATAAAGCTCAGCTGGGAGAGCCAACTGCTAGGTTGGATGGGGCTTTGGGCAACCTGGGCTAGTGGGAGGTGTCCCTGCCCGTGGCAGGGGGGTTGGAAATGAATGGTCTATAAAGTCCCTTCCAACCCAAACCATTCTGTGATTCTCTGTGACATTTCTCTGTATCATTTGGGAGCCGAAGTGGCACTGACATTTAACTAGTGGAGATTTCACCAAAAAACTTTGCAGCGAATGCTGCATCTGTGTGCATGCACAAAAAGCATGTTGGAGGTTTGGGAGATCTATGTTGTACAAAACAAAACCAGTGTAAGTTATTCATTATTATAACAGTGCATACAACATGAGACTATTTTGTTGCAATGCAGTGGAAAACAGGAAAAAAAAAAAATTAACACCAATTTTCCTTGTGAAGGACCTTGTAAGTTTTTGTGGTGTTGCCATATGCTTGCTTTGTGAACTTGGAAGTGGCCAGGGCCAACCGGCCCTGCCGGGGGCTCATGCACGGGTGACAAAGACATATTAATGCAGGATTATCAATGCTTAATAATTTGGGGTTTCAGGGGGTAGTTTGGGTGAGCCAGGCATTCAGGTCAAGTGTTTGTTGCCTTGGTGTGAGCCCTTGGCATGGAGGCCAGAGCAGTGCCAGCTGCTTGGTGCCCTCAGTTCGAGGCACGAAGGCGGTCGTCTGTTCAAAGGCTGGAGATGGTGATCTTTTAATTCCTCTGTGAAATGGAAGTAGACATTCCAGTCAATGCGGGGCTTTGCTGCTTCAGCAAGGCAAGCTGTTTATGTTATTGAAAGACGGGTATTTGAATTTGCAAAAGCAGTTTTTCCCTGTCTCATTCAATCTTTCTGCTGCAGCGGTTTCAGTCACTGAGCAGTGTGTGTGTATTGTTAATTGGCAGTCCTCGAGCAGGCTGGGAGAGTGGAAAGGAGGAGAGGGAAAAAGGAAGGGCTAACCCTTCCCTACCCCAAATCCCCATAACCCCAGATGGCCCAGATTTAATGTGGGCTGTCAGATGCCATGCAGGGTAGCCCTGTGCTCCCAAAGAGTTGTTGGGGACCTCTTTGCAACCCATTCCCTGTGCTGCTTGAAGGCACCTGTGGGAGAGTGGAGTTCAAAATCATCCATTTTCACCAAAGGGAGAGGGCCTGTCCAGCAGCAACATAAATACTGGTAGAAACAGGGGCATGAGAAAATGGTTTGCTATGGAGGAATGCTGCCCAACAGGGCTGCCTCTGTCCCCAGGTCAACCTAGGACAGGCTCGGTGACCTCAGACAGGAAGGAGGCCCATCACACCTAGCCCTTCCTCCTGGTAGGAGGCAGCAACCTGGAGTGGGATTCTTGCACTTTGTTTTGGCAGTCAAACTCCTGTTATGCAGCTCCAAGAAGAAAACGGTAAGATTTCATGGGGAGTAAAACCCTGCATCTTTTGTTTCTGGAGGATGTAAGAAGTCATGTAGCTGTAAAGGTAATGATTACAGAGACATCCCTTAGCTCTCTTCTCTACCTGATGTGTGCCACTTTGGTACTGTTGGTATATGAACAAACAAGAAGAGCTTTGTTTATTAGATTGTTACAGCACGTCGTTTAACTGCTTAATCGACAGTACTGCAAGTGAAAGTGTAACGAGCTTGTCCTAATAGCTGCTCTCTGCTAAAAGCTAAATAGTTCCTCCTAAGGAAGAGAGATGGTGGAGTGGCAAGTCAAAAACAGACCCACAGTGCCATGGCTCATTGTAGGACATTAGAGCTTGAGTGGGTGACAGAGGTAACAGTGTCTTCAGAGTCAGAAGATGTGGGCCAACCTTTCTGTGCATGACTGCCCTTCTTACCCTCTGCCAGCTGGCACTTGGATCATCTGCAGAAACATATGTTTGACCAGCCCGGCTGCCAGGGCAAAGTGGTAGCTCTGGTTGATTGAAGGAGAACAAATCCATGAGGAACACAGTGGAGCAGTTGTTTCCTTTATCAATATGGTTTGAAGTTTTATTTTTGTAAACTCTCTCCTGATAATATTCCCTTTTGATTCCACTTTGATGGGCACTTAGACCTGGCCTATGGTGAAACATTCAGCATCTGTTATGTTGGGTTTCTTAAAAGGACCATAGGAAACAAGGTGAGAGAGATATGCTATTTGTCCTCCTCTGAACAGAGAGAAAAAGGCAGTTTTTTTGCTTGGGGAATGGATGTTGTAGAAGAAGGGGACTTGTACTCCTTGTTTCTGACTTTCTTAACTTCTGACTTATCTAAGACCACAGCCTTTTCATGTGGTAAATGGAGCGTGCTTTTATTTCTGATAATGGATGTTTGAGATTCTCAGCTGAAGGGCATTAGGTAAGAGAACATATTATTATAACTTTATTATATCTCCTACTTTTTCATGTCATCAAGGAAAGTTCATCGTAGTATTTCAGCATCAGTCTACACAAATGGTAAGTAGCAGTGATATTTTCAGACACAGGTGCCTAAAGTTAGGCCCCTAACTCTATATTTAAGCACCTAAGTAGGTCCCTGAGTTCATTAGGGAGATGAGCTGCCAGAAATCTCCAGCAACGTGAATGAGAGCTTTGGATGTTCAGTGTCCTTTAGCATCAAAACATTTATTTATGAGGGTTGTCCTAATCTGGCATCTCATTTCAAGCATTAGAGTTTGAATACAATATGTCATCGCTGATTTTGTCATCCTGATTTTGCAATCAGCATCTCACTGCAGAGAAACAATAACTAAGTGTCAATGCATTTTATGCAGTTATCAAAGACAGCTGGCTCCTCTTTGGGGCCTGTGCTTAAATCACGTACTCCATGAAAACACAATTCACGTGTTTAGTGGTGTTAATGTAAAAAACACTGTGTATTTTTTTGAATTAAACCAGGCCCTGAAGTGTTTTCTGGATCTAGCATCACTTATCTTCCCCATCAAGGTGCACAGCAGTGAGCACAGCCAGGCTGTTATTGCTTGTACTTTATTCTAAACACACGCACACGTACACTAACATCTGTATTGTCAAATTTTGGCAAAAGTATCTGTGGCTGTCACTGAGAAGGGGTAATACTGTCCTACAATTTATAGGAACTAGTTTTTGCTGCCTCTCATTATAAAAACAATTCATCTCATTGCCAAACGTGTGCTTAATTATAATTTGCTAATGCCCTTGAGTTTTTTAAAGCCTAATTTATTGCTTGTGTGTACTGTAGCCAATATTATCTGGTGACAAAGCAGGGGAACTAGCTTAAGGAACTCTGATTTTTCTAGCACTGAATTTGTGATCTGTGACCCTATGCAAAACATTTCACCTTTTTCATGAGTCAGCTTCCCCATCTGTTTTTTAAAAAATGGGTAGAGACTACCAGATGAGAGGTGCCATATTTTTATTTCTTTAAGTGTCAGAGCATTGGAAGCATTCAGTGCATTATTTATAATGTACCGCTCTGTGTTTGAAACACCTCATCATATTTATGCTTTTAATTTGGCTTTACTTTTGCTATCGTTGCTAAACATAAACCACCCACAGATTAAGGATGCTGGTGTTCATAGCCGTCTAAGTCATACCAGTGATTCAACTGTAGTGTCGTGGTAGAACCACACCAGTCAATATTGCCAGTGATGTTGGGGCTCAACCATAACAAAGCTGTGCAAGGAGTGAACACCATTTTTCTTGTGGCATCTGGTTGAGACCAGACTGACCTTAGCCTGCCTGTGTAGCAGCCGAGGCACATGGTCTGCGTCCTTGTGGTGTGTGGCTGTTGTCTGCACTCCTTGTTGACTCCAGAGATGCTGTATGGGCTATGCTAAGGAAGAAGAAAAGCCAGGCATGTTGTGTGTGATGAGAAGGGGTGAGAGATCAGCTCTTTTCTCCAAAGACAAGAGCTTTCTCTAGTTTCTGGCAACTTCAAGTAGCCTGCTAACAAATCTGTGCTGCTGCTTCTGTTGCAGAAGGCTGTGGATGTCATGTCAGTGACTGCTTTCAGAGAAACCCCAGGGGCATTTGAGTGAACGTTTCCTCCAACTGTTGACATCTTGGTGGCCTCAGAAAGCTGGCCCCCTGTGGCTCATAATGGGATGTTGGCTGGATGAGATGAAACAGGGCATTTAAACAAACCACTGTTGCTTTTCAGTTCTTGCTTGCATTCCTGTGTAGCTGTGTATACATCACATCACATAATGCATCTACATCCTGTGAGGCATATGTAGTTGATGGAAAAAAATAGCTTTGATATGAGTATGCAAAGAAACTCCAATTTTTTTTTTAACTTTTTACTTTTTTTTACTTTAAAAAAAAAAAAAAAAAAAAAAAAGAAAAAAAGCAAAACTGCCCCAGAATCTTTTCCTTGCTGCTGACAGTGCTGAGATGTTTTCTTTAACAGCTACAATGCAAGTACCATTCAGGGAATGTTGTGTGCCCTGGGGGTGCATGTAAACTCCAGACCCCATTTAAACTGTATGGCACATGACGCTGGGCACGTCAGCACCACCTCTGTGTTCAGCACTGCTGTACCAAACCTTGTATTGTAACACATCATTCATATCCAGCCGACCACGGGTCCAGCAGTAATGTTGCAATCACTCGTCCTGATCATGTCCTGCCAAATAACAAACACAGCCTGTCCTCCCTAAAAATAGAGATCTGCCTTACAGTGCAGCAATCCAAGTGCCCGCACCAGAACTGTACCTCTCCACAGTCTGCTTCAAGTCTTAAAATATTTTTCTCCTATGTTCTTTCTGGCATAAAACACTTTGGGAAATCTCTGAGATTTAGTCATTTTGTTTTGGGGAGGGCAGGGGGGCTAGAGTTTTATTAACACAGTAGCTCTGCTCAATAGCAACATCTGGTTTTCACTGAGGTTTCAGGGCTTTTTTACTCCATTTTCCAGCTGTGTTGATTCAAGTCAGAAGGCAGTCAGGCACTTGTGAGAGTGAGGTCTCGAAACCCTTAAAGAGCTGAGATATTCCCCGAAACTCCTGAATCTTGGAAAATTAGGGCAGAATCTGACAATACCAATTTTTCCTCCTGAGGCTTCCAGCACTCACACTTCTGGTTCCAGCCAGAATCAGGAAATTAAAAATCACATGGAAACTATTGCAGCACTTTCAGGATGGCTGTAGGTTCGATCTGCATGCAGACAGAAAGTGGAGGAGGAAGGCTGAGGTTTCCCAGGTCGTTTGCATTGTGTTGTTCATTTGTCTTGAAAGATGATTTACCTTGCTTGAAGAAAAGTGCAAGTCAAAAGAATAAAATCTTGGTTGTCTGGAGCAATGAATGAAAATGCAGCTTTGGTGTCGACATTAACAATTCATTATGCTTACCTGTGTCCCAACAGTGGGGCCAGCCAAGAGGCAGATTTTCCTATGGCTAGCACTGGCTGTGCATCTGATGTATGCTATAAATGCCATCCCCTGGGGACTGTTGTTAGCCAGGTGCGGGTATGCGCCTGTGGTTTGAGCTCCAACAGAGCAGGCAATGAGTGGTGAAAAGGACCCATAAAACGTGCTCCTCTATGCTGCTGGCTGGCTCTCTTGCTCGCTGCTCCCCAGCACAGACTGGCCCCTGCCTTCCCATGTCCCCTGTCTCTCTTGTGGCACCCTGGTGAATCCCAGCAAAAGGACGAGGAACCTGAAGAGTACACAATGGGGTATCCCCCCATTGCTTCTGTCCTTGCTTCTCTCCACCCCACAGTGCCCACTTTGTATTCTGCTCACTGTTTTTTTCTCCTGTTTGCTCCTTCCTGCATAATTCAGCTTTCCTTCTCTAGCACAGTTTTTGCCTCCTCTTTTTCACCTCTGAGCTCACCGAGCTCCTCATACAGGAGGAAAACAGCAAGCTGTAGGAGATGGTCCTGTAAGTCACGACCAAAGGCAGACTGAAAGGAAGAGGAGGGAAAGCAGCCTTAAGAGTAAGCATCTGAAATTTGAGTTTTTGCTATTTCTGTGGTGGTTGGTTTTGGTAGAGGGGCTCTGGGGTTCTTTGTTCCTGCCCTGGTTACTTGACTAAAGCAGGGGCTGTGCTGGCTTGGGATGGGGACTTGGAGTCCAGATGCTACCTCTGCAGTACTGACTAAGCCCAGAGTAACTCCACTGATTCAGCAGAAACTTGTCCAGAATTAAGCTGGCGTAGGTGGTAGCTGGGCTGGCTCCACTGTTTCTGACTCCTCATGTTCTTAAGTATGTTTGCCCTGTTCTTCCCCTGACTTTTGCTCTATTCTCAGCCTTTTTTTTTTTTTTTTTTTTTTTCTGAAAACCAACCTAATTGAATCTAGGAAAGTCAGTCTGGGGAATAGAGTTGTTTTAGGGTTAAGTTACAAATGTTTGTTTCTCTTTTTTTCCCGAGCATGTATTTTTTTCCTTTCCCAGACTGCTCAAGACCTAAATTCCCTCTGTAAATCTGCTCTCTGTACCATCAGTTCTCAGAACAATGAACCACTTGATAGACCTGATAAGAGTTAACATGAAAAATGAATAAATCATTTGCTACTCCCTTTTCTTTTTTTGCTGTGACTGGGTGTTGGTCTATAAAATGAAGGAAGTTACATTGAGCAGGAAGTTTAAAAATGCTTAGACAGATGTCATTAAAAAAAATCAAAATTGGCTTCCTGCCAAGTGACTGTAATTAAAATTATTCTTCTTAGTGAGAAAAAAGCAGATGCAAAAGGAGGTTTCCTGTCTCTCAGAGTAGGAAATATAAATAACTGTTAGTCTCTCCTTTGTGTGTGCATGTGTGCTCGTGAGAGTGTGTATCTTAATGTAGGACTCTGTTGCTTATTCATAAAGTGGCTTTTGATTGAAAACTTTAGTCAACACTTTGCGGATGGGCGCTTTATTAATCTATCCTTTTTTTGAGTCTTGTTTTTAAATTAGATCTTTGTTGCAAAATAATGTATATAGATTGCAGTTGCCCTTTCCATATTACAGATTACTCAAATGGCTGCTCTCACAGAAAAGAACAGTAAATTTCTGTGTACGGCGTTGAAGGGAGAACAGGATGTGGGTGGCTATACACGTGTATATGGCTATATACATCTGTACACATAATATAGCTATAGCTGGGAGCTATATTAATTTAGAAACCAAAGTAGTTAATGCCATGCAACTTCCTATCATACGTGGAAGTATACAAGTGTGAAACTGCTTCTCTCAGCATAAATTCCTTTTTCCTGTACAAGCATCTTTAGTTTAATATAAAGCCTTTACATTAGACTTTTAATTTCATTTTAATTATGAAGGTTTCTCATCTGATATAATTATACAAATTCAAAAACAGTCTATTAGCAAAATTAAACAAGTCTATCATCAGGGGATGTGCTCTATGGTTCCTTTCTGTAGTCACTGTTTAAAGGGGGCTGATGCCTTTTCTCTCCTATGTATAGATAAACTACTGAGTCATGTACGTTGAAGAAATTCTGTCAGTCCATTTACAGTGGCTTTTTTTAGAGGTTGCACTGAAGGCCATAGTTTTATTTCTTTTTTAAAAGAAGTCCCCCTTGAGAAATTCCACACAAAGCATGGGCACGTGTCAGTGCTGATCCATGTGAACTAATAAACTTCAGTGGAGCAATAACCCTTGAGACCCACTAAGGCTACTACCTAGAGCATGAGTTTGCATAGTGTGTGTTTTATATATGTATCTGAATGGGACAGTGGTTGCTATATTTAGGGTCCTCACATTTACACAGGTCACACGTACAGTATGGTTTCACCAAAACTCATTTATGAGCTTTGGTTATTGCATGTCTGCAGTGAGATGTGTTATAGCATGGATACAGCTCCCTGGCAAAAACATCTATGTAAAATTGTTTCTTTTGATCATGGGCTAAAATGGGTCCCACTGGGCTAAATGGGTCCGGTGAAAGGAGCTGGTTTAAGTGCAGTTGTACTGACATGGGTTCTTCTGAACTATTCTGCCATTTTATGCCATCTAACCTTTTAAGTAGACTGTGCTTGAATTTACCTGCACTTGTGAAAGCATGATTCAGCCCCAGCACCATTCTAGCACATCAATACATAGTGCTCTAACATGTATCAAATAACATCAATGTATCTGTGCTATATGCTATATAAATGGCACAGGGTACAGGTGTGTCGGTGCATGGCCTTGGTTTAGAAATAAGCACATGGTGTATATAACCCTTATATATATAAGGGTTAGAAATCCAGTGTGTGTTTTGGGGATGATGACTCTCCTATTCCATGGGTGCACTACACAGGGTAAGAGCTTAACTTTATTGCTGCTCTCTTCAGGATTCTGCAACCACTCAGCTTCTGTTTGTGGGCTGGCTAGTCTCAATGCGATAAATCTGCAGCAAACTGCACCGCTTATATTGATAAACCCTGACTGAGCTGAATATCAGGAACTGGGTGGCACACTGGTACAGCGTGTACTGACCTCTGTAAATGATTTTGGCATCTTTGAGTGGTCCTGGAAAATAAAAAATTCTTTGGAACAAATAGCAGTACTCGCTCCTGGTTCAGGATTACCAGATTATCTGTCAAGAAACCTTCAAAGAGAGGTTATGAGAATAGCTGAAAAAGAGCAAGTACCTGCCTGGTGCCATCAGTAGCGCAATTGGCACCCGGTGAACAGAGGTATCAGTGATCTGAAAACATGTAAGAGGAAGATGAACATGTATGTCGTACAGGTGTTGCAGTGCTGGGAGAGCTAAAAAGAGCTCTTAATTGCTCAGAGGAAGAGAGGAACCAGGCTGCCTGAACAGTGATGCAGGCTTTGGAGATGAGATCAGGTTACAGCAACTGTCCTCGAGAACACTGTTGGAAACTTTAGCAACAGCTAAGCTTGTAGCTCTTTTAGAAAATGAAACGGAAACCTTTTAAACTCACAATCCACTTTACAGTGCAGCCCAAGGCCATACGTAATCCATCTCTGCCAGTCCTAGGATGTCCCCAATAAGTACGTTCTTAAAAACTGCATTGCAACAAACCTCATGTCCTGAAAAGAGATTCCTGTCTCTTGAAATCCAGAAGCCCTGTTAAGAGGTACAGAAAGTTAAATGTACAGCATAAAACCATGAGAAATCCCTTGCTGTTCTTCTGATCCTGACTCTGTGCTCTTCTGGAAGGTAGTTTGTCTAAATCTGATCCAGTCGGTTATGTCTGCTACTACTATGTCTGCTACTAGAGGTCCCAGGCAGTGTGCCAGAGAGGCTGTATCCCTGTTTTCCAGGTGGGAAGGGGAGATGTTGTAGGATTAAGTGGCCATTTCTGTGGCAGCACCCACAGCTCCCAGATTCTCAACTGATGTCATAGGTCCCAAATAAGCAAACGCTTAAATTTTTCCCTTTCTTTAGGCTGTTGAGCCATTACATGGAGAACACAAGGCAATCTCTGCTGTTGGCAGTGATGTCTTCCTTGCACGCTTTCCCCAGCAGTGTGTTGCTGTGAGTGTATTTGGGGCAAATGCTGGGAGGGGAAGGAACTGGGAAATTTATGTGCGGCAGATAGAGGGAAGACTGATCCTTCATCTACTAATATTTTCAAAAAATACACCAAGGTTTTTGACTCTTGTTCTGCTCTGCTTCAGGCATTTTGTGAGGAGAACAGCAGTGCTTTTTTGTTGGTATTTTGGCAAAGCACTTCCATGAGCATGGCTGCCCATGGAAGACATCTGTTTAAGTTCCTAACCTGGGAGAGCAAGCAGATCTGCACAAACGTTTGGGGCCACATTTTTCCAGCAGGTTCACTTAGGTTATGTACACGTGATGGCAGGGATGAGTAACAGATGCCCAGAGCAAGTCTGGCCAGGGCTTTCAGCTGAAATGTGCGCTTCGTGTCCAGCGCATGGGAAGGAGATCGCATTCCTGGGGAGCTCTTTTGAGGAGTGCTAAGTAAACAATAAATCTCTCCACAATGGAATTTATTCTGAGAGAATTATCCAGGGTTAAAGAAAATACTCCATGGCTTTCAGCTCTTATCTTTGTTTACCATATCACCAAGGACAGTGACCTGCCTTTGTGCCCCGATACTGAACTGTCAGCAAGAGAGACGGGAAGTGCTGCCTTCTCTATAGGCTCAGCACATGGGCTTAATGAGAAGAATAACATCTTAGCAGCGGTAGTTGTTTTTGCTTGGTTTGGTTTATTCCCTTTTGTTGTCTTCCTCCCTCAAACCTAGGTAATCTGAGAAAGGCCTTTGTGCCAAATTTCTGCAGTCTGTAATTTAGTGACCTTCAGATATTTAAACGTGATTAAGACCAAGTCGAGCTGACAAAAGAGCCTATATCCTTTTCATTTCCCACTGAGCTGAGCACACTGCGTGCTGTCTGGAGCCTGGTCACATGCAGCACTGAGCACCAGCTATCCCTCAGCTCCAGCAAGGAGCAACACACTGGCACTGAGCAGGAGCTCGGGCTCCCCTTGTTACTGTGGTAACTCTGGGATCGCCGAAAGCCCCGCCACTTGTGGGGCACCTGATTAATAACTCCCCTTAATGAAATAAGAAATGCATGATGGAAAAAAATAATCAAATAGAGGAGCTCCGTCCAGGCTGCAGCAGAGCACTGGTGGCGCTGCAGGTGGCGGAACAGTATCCCCACAGCCTCCTCTCACCTTTTGGGGAACATAACGTGAGAGGACAGTGAGCGTGGCTTTGGCAAGGGTTTCTGCACCCTGATGTGAGCTCCATGAGCCCTTCCAGGTGTCTGCTTAGGGAGTACATTTGGCTAGGGAGAAGAGGAGCAGCTCCATTTGTTGTGGAGGAAGATTGCTTAAGTCAGGGATGGGTAGGAGAGAGCAAGGGCAGGCAGGAAGGCAGCAAGGGCAGGGGTCTGCAGTGGGTGGTGCAGCCCCTCTTCTACAGCAGCAGCAGCAGCTCCCTGCATGGTTCCCTGTTCCTAATTTGAGTGGGCAGAGGTGTGGGGAGCAGGGAGCGTCCTCATGGATCCTAATGTCTGTTTGGGACCCAAGAATGTCATAGATAGATAGACCTTGAAAGCAGATCCCCTACACTACAAATAACAACAATTTATATCCCCCCCCCCCCCCCCCAAAAAAAAAAAAAAAAAAAAAAAGTAGGAAAATGGTGAGTTTCTTTACCTTCAGTGTTGTAGTGTGTGGGTGAGTGTATGCACACCCATTGCCACTTTTTTACCCCAGTAAATGTGCATAATAAAGCAAAGCTTTAATGGGGGATTAAGTTCACTTCTTTATATAGAAGGAATGTGTAAAATTTCTGTCCTCGTAGTCTGTCTACAATTTTGTTGTCTGTTCAAGATTTACTTTTGTTTAGCATTATATCAGGGTTAACAGCCAAGACTCAACTTACCTATGACATAAATATTTTTTTAAAAGCAATGGAGTTGTTAGTACTCTGTAATGGCCAGGCTTTGAACAGAAGCTTTGTATATTGCCTTCATCTGAGCATGCCAGCAGTTTCCACACAATCTCCTGATCAAGGTTTACCAGTCTTATTAAAAGCGCTGGAGGAGAGGAAGTGGCTTTCCCAAATCTGTTTGGAAAGCTGTGTCAGGACTTGACCTCCTGACTGCAAGCCCTGTGGCTTCGCCTCGCAACTGTTCCTCCCTGCACTCCTCCTGCCCTCGCAATTATGTGCCTGGCATCTGACCATGCATTGCCAGTGTCACACTGGTATCAGCTGGAGAGAAACAAAGTCTTTAGTTAATTTGTTTCTGCCTTGCAGATGTTTTTTCTCTTCTGGCTATAAGAAGATGCGGTGGTGTTATGGCACTGAACTCCTTCCCTGGCTATGTACATGCGTTGTCAGCACAATATTTGTAATATCCTGGCCATCTCAATATCCATCTCTTGGGGTGGAGATGAGACAAGACTCCATTATAAGGAACACAAAAGGGATTTTTCTCTCAAGCCCACTGGAAGCAGAAAGCAATCTGTAGTCTTTCCTGGCTCTTCAGCTCCTAGACTGTGTAGTACCAAGGAGCAAAATGGTGACATGCATATGTGGAATACAGAAAAAAAGTATTCCCACAGCCTGACCTAGATAAATAGGACTTGGAATGAATTTTCTGACTTCACAGCACCAACACTTCAAACCTTCTGAGATTTAAAGATCGGATATTTTTTTTAGTCCTTTTCTTACCATTTCAAATTGATGGATGTGTTACAGAAAATACACATGCATACATGTGTGCGCACATGAAGAGAGGCCAAAAGTTCTAATACCGATCTCTTTCGCTGTTCCATAATGTGAAAGGCATCAGAGGAGAATGTGTTAGGAAAAGCAGTGGGTATGGACAAAAGTGCAAGATGCTCTGGCTCTTCTGAGCTTCATTGCAAATGCCTTGGGAGCTAAAGGAGGGAAAACAGCGCAGTTGCTCTAAGTTAGGCTGACAGAAGGCAGGACCAAGTGTGCAAGAGGTGCAAAAGAGAACCGCATCCACTTGCAGTTTTTCCCAATTCTTTTTCTACTAGAGGTATAGCTTCAGTAGAATACGATCCCAAGTAACCTGCTTTTCAATGTCTTGTCCATCCAAATTCCTCAGTCCAAACCTTTTTTTAGGGGGAGGTTCATCATAGGTATCATATGAGTGGGACTACCATGATGTTACACTGTGTCACTTAAGCTAGAGAGGCAAAGTTTGGACAGCAGCAATGTGCTATTGGCTTTGTGATTATCTGCTTGCTCAATAGAAAAAATTGTACGTTTCTTTACACACATGGAAGCCAAAGAAATAATAAGCACCCTTCATCAGTCACATAGTCTCTATTTATATATCAAGCTAGGTGCAGGAAGCATAAAGTCCTGTTTTTTCTTTCTTTTTTCCTTGCTGATTTTCATTTTTGACTTTTTAATTGAATTTCTTCATTTACACTCACACAGCTGTCTAGGCTTCAGCCATAGATAAGTGGATCTGTGTGTGACAGCAGCAACCCAAATTTATCTGTTTTTTCCCCCTCTCCCCCTCACTTCCTGCCTTCACCATCCCCCCGTCTCATACCCAGCAGAAACGAAATGCTATATATAGCCTCAGCACAGTTCCCCCCCCACCCCCCAATTACTTTGTCTGCATGTTTCAGTTTCATTTGGTGTCAAGCTTTGCCAAGGTACCAAGTTTGGCATTTTCTGAGGAGGCTGGATGCTTAATCTCCGAGGCCTTTCTCACAGTAACCTCCCCAAAATGCATGCTGTAAAACCACGGGTGTTGTGAGGGACAGCATACAGCAGGGATCAGCTCATGCTTGTGTGATGCTTATTCGCGTGAAGTTCCTGCTCCTGTAGACTTCTTTTTTATAAAGGTCTGTGTGGCTCGAGCTGAGCACTCACAGCAGATGGCCAAAGGGCAGGCAGGGATGGCCCATGGTGCTCTATAAATGGAGTATTATTGGCATTCTGTGACTGCTCTGCAAGTCTCCGGGTTTTGTATTCCCTTGAACCACTCAGTACTGACGTCAGGTGTATAACCAGACTTCATCTTTAGTTATTAAAACAAAACAAAACCAAAACAAAAAAAGGAAAAAAACTCTTCTAACCCTGATAGTTGAAAAGGTAAGGCTGAAAACATGAATCCTGGTTCAGGAGCCAGAAGGCAAGTGAAGTTCAAAATATTATTATTTGTCGTAAATCTCATGTTTTTCAGCCAGTTTCCAAGTATGTTGTGGCCTAACTCATAATGTTTGAACAATCAGGGTTGATGGTATTCTGAGTGTGCCTGGCTGCTTTTGTGCGTGTGACAGGGCCTTTACAGAAAAAGCCTACAGCTGTGCTCCATCTTTGTACTCTCGGAAAATCCCTCCCCCCAAATTAGCCCATCTATAGGCATCCATAGATCTTTGGGTCAAAACTCATGCTAAAAAAGGGCGAAGGATACAGTGTTTTATTAGGTATTTTATATGGGCAAAATTGCTAGGGAACCCCCTGCAGACTGCTATGGCTTTTGGACTTTTCTGGCTTTGAAATGCTCTTTTATGCCGAGTGATTCAGCAACACATCATTTTGTGGGGGGTCACATTTGTGTCTCAGTGGCCTCTGGATTGAGTGACCCTCACCTGGGGCTGTCTCACATCCAGGTGGGTACCCCCCTGTTGGCTGGGCTCTCCTGGGTCTCCGCACCACACCCCTGAGCTCTTGCAACATGCTGCAGGGTAGAGCTTTGAAAAAAAAAGAGGAAGAAAAGATAAAATGCCAAGTCTTAAAGCACCGTGTCCATAAGTGAAATGACAGCCCGGAGGTGAGGTGTGGGGTATGGTAAAAATAACGGTTTCCTTGGAAATACAGCGAGGTAAATGAGCAAGTTGGCGAGGGACTGAGAGGAAAGATCAGGTTCAAGGAGCAAAAATATCCTTGCGAAGCCAGAGAGAGAGAACAGCAATTGGTCTTCACACCAGGATCGTTATGGGACTGTGAAGTAATAAATAAATAAAGGCCAAAGCAGCTTACTCATAAAGCAGAAGAAATTGTGAGCAATACTTTCCGTTTGCCTTCCCTGTAAAGCCTTATATCATCCTAAAACGTGCTAGAAATGACCTTGTTCAGATTACAAATGAATTCTGTATTTCTTCACTACTGACCCTGTGATTTCATCCTGCAGCTCTTGGAGTTGTTTTTCTCATCCCTCGCTCACACGCGCTCAGTGGTGACTCTGCGCACTCGGAGGGCTCCCTACCAGCAGCAGCATGCAGTGCTCCCCAGAAAAGCTGCACTTTGCAGGCTCCTTCCTCAGCTGGTGCAAATTGGTACAGTTCCACTGGCTGTGTGCTTCAGGACTGTGCTAAAGGAGACCACAAGGGATGTGGCTTCCTGAACCAAATGCTGTTCTTTGTAATCTCTTTTCCAATATGCATCTTTACACATTAGCAAGACCTGGGGCTTGGTTTCTCTTCTTGCCTTCTGTTTTATTTTTATGGACCACTTAGGTACCGATAATTGCGGAATAACTACAGATTTAACAAATGCATCTTCGTTTTTACTTGCTGGGATTAAGGACAGGAAAGCAGTCCTGAGGGAGGCCTTGCTGCAGTTCGTCACTGTCCTTTTCTTGATTGGAAATGTTCCCACAATTTGGGTACAGATTGAGTGTCATTACAGAGATCCAGTTGGCCCTCAAGTAACCTACTGTGCCTATCAGTGTAATCAGGACCAAGTCATTGTGTAAAGTAAATCATAAACAGATGGACAGCCATGCCATGCTGCTCTACAAAGGGTAGAGGAAAGCAAAGACACAAAACGGCGCCAGAACATGACACCATGATGGCTTCACTAAATCTAAGCATGAACAGGCTTAGGGAAATTTCTGAGTTCCCAGATGGAGAAGAGAGAGAGCAAGGGGAGGAAGAGAGAGAAATCCTTGACTAGGCGTCTGCCAGGATTTGTCGCAGACAGCTTTATCTGAGTATCTAGAGGGGCTTGTCATAGGATAGTGTTGTGGTAGCTGTGCGCCAGTGCTTGCAGCCAGCTCCCCACTGAGCTTGGGGTCTTGGGTTTTGGACTGGCTTCTAGATTATTTAGAAGGATCCTCTTCATATGTTGGAGAGAAAAGACATAAAAACTGTTTTAAGTGCCATCAAGTTTTTTTTGTTTGTTTTTTGTTTGTTTGTTTGTTTGTTTGTTTTTTCCCATACCCATTGTAAATTGCTTTGTTATACCCATGGCAATCAGCACTTTCCAGAGGGAGCAGAAGAGGAAAAGACATTGCACAGCTTTGGTCAGAAAATAAGTTTTTCTCCTATTTTTCTCCATTTGGGGGATTTTCAGCTAAAATGTGAGAAGTTTCAGCAGGAGCAGACTTTGCCCTCAGATCTTGTAAAAAGGACATATGCTAAAATTTAGAGTTAGGACTGGATGTGGCACAGGAGACATCTCCAGTCAAGAAATAAGGCAGAAAGAGGGAGTAGCAAAACACAGATCCTGTTTAGGAAAGAGAGACAGTCTTTGCTAGCATTGTCTGGACAGGGAGAAAAGGGAGGTGGAGGTGAAGAGTTGCCACGCAGACTGGACATAACTGTTCCCCTCTGCTCCAAGGTTCCCCATGGCCCATCAGTTTTAACTTGTGTGTTAGAAAATAATTTCTCCCTTTGGCTCTGATCCTTTGCTATGGGGAGAGTAAGGCAAGAAGGGTTAAGCTGTTACCTGAATTAGGTAGGAGGTGTAGGAGTCTACAACTAGGAACTGGAACTTTGGCACCTGAAAAGCTGCTTTACTTGCTGCACTTTTGGTGCCATCGGTTTCTCAAGGACAGGCTAAGCCCTGAATTACGATCTCGGCAGCTAAAAACAAACAAAGCTCCTTTTTGTTAGAAGTTGTATTTGAATGCCACACTGCAGATTTCTTTCTTTTTTGGTCATTTTAAGCCTAGGCATTCAGATCAGCATTTGCCTGCTTGCTCACAGGAGTCACGTTGAGGCTGAAAATAATCAGGCTACTTACGCAGGCTGGCGTTGGTGTGTGCTCAATTCTTAAGGTTGGAAATTGTTGGCCTCAGTCTTCAGCATTTCTGCTGGCCCCCTGTGTACATGGAGGCAGTATTTACCAGGAGCACCTCACACATGCGTTTGGAAGATGACCAACTAATTAATGCTTGCTAAACGCTTCGCGAGCCTCAGGGGAAAAGCAACTATGGAAAGGCAAAGTTTTATTATTGTTGTACTGCACTTAATGTACATAAAATCTTTTCAAGGCATCAGGCACTACATAAATGTTGTATGGTATTAAAACTGACCTGCCCTTGTCAGAGCAAATAATAATTATGCTGAGTGATGGGAGAATCTTGCAGTTTCTTTGCTGTGAATGTTTGCCTGTTTACTAATTCAGAAAAGGTCTCCTCCAGCAACTGCTGAAGCCAATGACTTAAGCAGCCACTGGCGCAAGCCCATATTTAAGTATCTGCAGCAGGGTGAATTACCGGAGTAATTTATTTTGAGTAAAGCTCTGCTCTCCTTGCAGGTCGAACTGTGCTCTCTAGGGCTTGTTTCCCCAAACTGCGTGCTCGGGCCTGAGTCATCTCTCAGTCCGTAAGGCTGCCAAGCACACAAGGCCATAGAGATGAAGAACAACTGATGAGGACCTTGGTACTTAGCCCATGTGATAGTCTCTATTTGCAGCATGAAAATTCACAGTGATGTCTTTTAATATAAACATAACATGAGGAAATGAACATTTGATTAAACTAAACACACGGACCTTTTATATACGAGGCCCTAATTTAAAGCACTGTCACCTCTATACAGAAAATACCAGCTGGAGCAGGAATGATTAAATTAAATCATCTGGCTCTTATGTGATACCGTGAATGTCTGCTGAGAGGGAAAAAAATCCCTCCTCTTTATTCCTGTAGATCTGCAGCAACCACCAAGGGACACTTCTATAGCAGGAAGGATTAAATCTTGCACGAACTTCAGTGCTTAATGTGCTTTGGACTGGTGACATGCCCTTCGGACAGACCTACCCCAGTTTTATAATTCTCTTTCTCAGCCTGTTGGGCCTCTGGCAGTCCTTTCTCCTGTTTAATTTCCTCCTTGCTTCCCTCCCACTGGGATACTTCACCATTCAGAATTTCTGCCACCCAAGTAGAAATTTTGATTGTGTCAGACAAGTGTAGAGAGAGACTTTGGAGTCTCAGTGGGCTGAGGCGAACGGAGGGAGAGAACCAGGGGGCGTTTGTGGGGACTGAGTGCTCTCTAAGGAGATGAGAAATGGGCAACCCCCATGCCTCGAGTGGCGACAGATTTTATCACAGCCACAAATAGCCAAATAGCTGGAGTTGGGCACTGGCTGCATACAGGTAGGGAAGCACTTTCAGAGAGGAGCTATTCTTCCTCAGCAAACTTAAGAGTTAAAAAAAAAAAAAAAAAAAAAGTGCTCTAGTTACCTAGCTAGGGTATTTGTGTATTAAAATTTTCCTTGCTGGGCACTATCAGCACCTTGGGACCTGCCCACTCATTCATGGCACTTCAGAGCCCACGATACCCATTCTCAATCCCAAGTATTTGCTCATTTTTCCCTCAGGGCGCCCACTTCTCTTGGCACAGGAATCTGGGACTAACTGGGACTGACAAATTCACAAAACCAACGTTGACACTTGTTTGTTTTCTCCTGTCTTTTAGTTTGTAGCTTGCCATATAAAGACTTTTCTTCTTTTTCTGCTTTTTTTTTTGTTGGATCTTCTACCTGATGGCACTCATTCTGTTCTTGCTGATCACCATGTGTCAGTAGTAATGTAGGTGGAAGCAAATTTCTGACTGTTTTGGTTACAGATTTGTGTTTATCTGTTTGGTTTGGGACACTCTTCAGTTTCAGGAAATATTTTTATCTCACAGAAGTTTCCTTGCAAACAGTGATGCTATGAAGACCTTGTTTTAGCACCACAAAAGCTACTGGAGTTAGTGCAGGTCTGTCTTCTGTCAGAAGCTGAAGTCTTTGATTCAAAAAGCAAAACAGCATTACACAGAGCTGACATTGGTGCAACCTTATACTTTCTGGCTCTTTCCCCAGCACTGTTGGGTGCGTACTCAGAACCACATTTTCCTTCCCCTTACATTGATACAACCCCAGGGAGCTGTGTGTATTTGCACCAAAGTACCAGAGGGAATTTGGCTGCACGGCCTGCGTGTAATGTGGTTATCGGCATGTAAGTGGTGTGCCAACTTTTCCCTCCACCTCTGAACTTGGCCTGTGAATTGGCACCTGCCTCTGCGTGTGCTCCTATGAATTGTGTGGTGATGGCCCAGATGAGACAAGGGAAACCTCCAAGAGGAGAATCTGAAAGGTGGAGATAGAGGAGGTGTGAGGGTGAGTGACAGGTGGTTTGAACAAAAAGCTGTGATACTAAATTTGTTTGGCAGGCATGGTCTTTAGGAGGGGCTGGGGGGTGTTTGCTTAATGAGATGCACTGAGTGATGGAAGTTTGAGTGCTGTTGCTTCTTGGGAAGTTCCTCAGTGAGCAAAGTAATGCTCCCAACCCCAATGAGCTGTCAATGCACCACATCCACCAAAGCTGAGGTTGAAAGCCTTCTTGCTGTAATTCCATTTGAATGGCACACCAGGCGAATGAGAGAGATAACATGCAACCCACATCGAACAAAGAAATAAAGGGAAAGAAATCTTGGGAGTACCTGCTTTGGATAGCCTTTGCTATCTGGGGAGAGAGGTATGAGGGGTTGGAGCTGAGGATTTACTTTAATGTTTATTTTGGGGAGAGTGGTGAGAAGTTATAAAGCTGCTGGTGAGATTTTAGTGCTACCAAGACATGCTGTAAGAATTTGAGAGGAGAGGTGCTAGGCAGCTCAGGAAGCCTCTTGTTGTTGCATCTTATTCTGGAGATGAGGCTTGTTGTCCTATTTTTACTTCCTACACCTTGTTCTCAATTCTGTAATCAAGAACTGAGTATTTTTCCAGAAAAAAAAATACTTCATCTGTAGGCCTCTGGCATTGGCCAGAGGGCCCTTGCTGATTTTAGTTACACTCCTGTGTACCTTAAAGCAGTGTCTTCAAGCAACAAATGTGCTGCTTCTGCTCTGCCCTGCCCTTTGGGGCAAGTGGGACTCAGGAGCTGTGGGGTCCCTTTTCCCCAGCAGCAAGGGCTGCTTCTGCCTGGTGCCATGCCTCAGGGAGACATCTCATTTGGTAGATAGCAGAGAGATGTTTTGCAATAGGTATTGCGTGATGACTGCCTTAAGCATTTTTTTTTTCTTTTTTTAGTATTTGATCCAAGTTCTGAGGATGAAGCCAAGAAATTTTATGTGGCCAAGTTTGCCCCTGTTTCGCTGCCTTTGTGGGGAGGTTTTAGTTTGGTGCTTATAGTTATTCCAGTGCGTTGTTGTGCAAATGGTAAAAGTAGAGACGAGCGTTCCTTAGGCGAGTTATAGATAGGCAGGTGTTGCACCACCCCACCCTGTTTTTCATGGATCTGTATCTTGAGCCTGTTCTGTCTCTAACCTTTCCTGTCTTTACATGGTTGCTAGAAAGGCTGCCATGGGGCAACCCTAACTCGACACTTGCATTTCTCCCCTCTCTCCCAGGCTGAGCGGAATACACAGGCTGTGCCTCACTTAGTGGATTAGCTGCTCCTAGCAGTGACCGAAGGAAGGTCAAAACCCCAGACAGATTCTTTGATCTATCAGCAGCTTTTGATCCATTTGATCAAGAAGCATTGCTGACCCATTTGTGAATACTGACTATGGCTATGGGCTGAATAGCTCTTGGAATTTGGGCGGCGGGTGGGTGAGAGTCACCCGGGACAGTGCTGGCTTGTTGTTGACTCGCCTCCTCCTATCCTGTTGCCTTCCTAAGTCTACATTTGGTTGAGGGCCGATGTGGGCTGCATAGCTCGACGTGCACAGATAACTCATGGATCTGCATCTGCACTCAAGCAGATGTACGTGTCAGCTCTCTGACACGGGTGTTGTCGCAGTCACACCTGCCCGCGAGACATCTGATTGAGATTTGCAACTTCTCAGAAACCGCAGCTGGTTCAGCCCCAACCCATGACTCAGCAGCGCTGGTTGTGAGCAATGTGGTCTCTGCAGCCTTCGCTGCTTCCAAATCGATTTCAGGTGCACGTCACACTCTGTCAGCTACATACAATTTTCTCTGATTTTTTTTTTTTTTTTTTCATTTCTGGCTGGTAAGCACCGCCAGACCATGACCAATAGGATAAGTGGAAATCTTTTATTCGCTGATGTGTGCTTGAATTACCATTCCCCAAACAGAGGTGGTAGGGGAGGATCTGTGCCTCGCTCGACAGCTACTTTGGGAAAAAGTTCATATCTTGTCTTAAGCTGTCGCTGAAGATGGGTTCATGCTGGACGTTGTATGGAAGCAACCGAGGTGCAGGCATATGTTCCCTTCTGCTGACTTGGCTGTGGCATTGGTAACCACAGCCAGCAAAGAGGAGCAAGCAACTGGGAACAGTAACATCTCAAACTGCAGCAGAAAGATTGGCCAGACCTCTCCTGTCAGCACTTTGATTCCCTTGGTGTTCATTGAGGAATTAAAAGTTAGCTGAGGGTGGTGGCAAAAATAGGTTTGCCAGCCTAGAAAATGTTAAAGCCAAAACTGAAAAGCAGAGGTGGATCTGAAAGCAGTTATCTCTCTTGGAATTTACATGGGGATTAAATCATGCATCATCCTTGTAACATGTAGGGAATTTTGTAATCACTGCTGGTATTTTACTGCAGGGTCCTCTGTGGGGTCAAGAATTAATTTCCCACCTTTTCTAGGGATTTGAGGCCTTGGATTTGCTGCCAGCCATAAAGGAGAGCTTGTTTGTGGCCAAACTAGACATTTCCTGGACTTCAGAAGTGAGTGAATGGTCTGGGACATGTGAGAGTGTCCCACCACACCTCTGCAAGTCAAACTGGGGAAACATGCACCCAGAGAAATGCCACAAGATCTTACATAGCTGTTTCACTTCCAAGTCAGCAGGAAGAGATACTACAGGGCTTTACAAAGCATACAACAAACGGCCGTGCAAAGCAGCAGCTGCAAAATTAAAATATAGGAAGTTTTATTACATGCAGCGTGGTGCCTCATTCTCCCCCCACATCTCTATTTGTTACAGAAAGGAATCTCTTAATGAAAATATACCAAATCCTGAGTAAAAACCAATGTAGAAATGTTTTTTTTTTTTTTTTTTTTGCAAGGGGTTAAAGTGGAAACTTTACACAGCAACACCCCCTCACCACAGCAAACCTGCCAGCATTTGAAAGATATAAATAGGGACATTTAGGGAGAAAAGCACATTTAAGTTCCTTTGAAATGTGCTTGGCTAAAGGAATATTTTGAAGAAAGGGAGTGGAAAAACAAATGGAAAATATTTTCTTTGATAGGGGGAAAAAAAAGCAGCAGCAGCAGCAGCAAACTGTCCTTCCCAAACAGGGATACTTGCCTGGTGTGTACTTTATGCAGCCCTGGGTCTGACCTTGCAAACAACTACTAAATGAGGTCCAGCTACTTTGATGTTAAAAGCATGAAAGTTTCAATAATTAAGCTGCATCAGATGTAGGAAATGACTGATGTGTCTGCCATGCCCATGATAGCGGAGTTCACTGTGCTGCCATTTGACTGACCCCTTTTTCTTTATGCAAGCAAAAGGAATTTTCTTCCAAGGAAAATCAGCTGGTTTTGCACCTTTGCTTTGTTTTCTAAACTGCTAATCCCCGCAAGGTATAGAAGCTATTTGAAAGAGCAAATCAAAGCTCCCATAACTTTGTGTTATATTATTTGTTGATGTATGGTTTGATTTAGTGGCTACTTATTATATCAGGTTACCGTATAATTATCTTAATTATTGACTCCAGAAGTAAGTAGAGGGATTATGAGAGAGACAGGAAGGACCAGTGGAGAGTGCATGGCTTGGGGAATCAGGCACATCATGGTATGATCTTGGCTCCAACACTCCTTCCCTCTGAGCCTGAGCTCTTTCCTCAGCCAGCCCACCCATGAGATGGGCAGGGAGAGCAGGAACAGGGCTGAGGTGGCGACCCAGGATTCAGATGCAGGAGAAAAAGGAGAGGGGAAGGGTCTGAAAGAGAAATGTAAAATTGGGGGGGGGGGGGGATACACACCACAGCATGCATTTGCGTCAAAGCCTGGAGTGCCTACACTGTCACAAAGAAAGGTAGCTTTGCCATGAAAGCCTGAATGCTGAGTCTGATCTGATCACAGGTCATTTCCAGCCTCTGCTACTGAGCTCCTGAGCGACCCTGGGCATGGCAGGTAGCCTATGAACTGCATGTCCCTTTCTGCAAAACACAGCTGATATAACTTATCCTCCTGTCTCTGGGTTTATATAAATTACTGGGGCACAGTGTCCAGGCTGGTTCTCACGGCATTGCTGCCATTTGTGTGTTTTAGTCTCCCAGTCCTTTGTTTGATAACCATCGACCTAAGCCTAAGGTTTGAGTTAATAGGCATTGCTGCAGTATAAAAATAACACTGAAAGGCTGTCAGTGTAGTCATACTTCCTGTATTGATAATATCTGACAAATACTGACAAAATACTTCATATATTGACAAGCTGAGTTGCATCTTTTTTTCTTTTCTTCTATTTTTTTTTTTTTTTTTTTTTTTTTTTTTTTTTTTTTCCATACGAGAGGAGCAGACACACTGGTTCTGCTCAGCATGTGCAAATTATTTTGTCTGTTTTTGCTTTTCCTCTCCTGAGCCAAAAAAAAAAAAAAGGGGGGGGGGGGGGATAATAGAATGTATCTATTTCCTTCCTAGAAAAGATCAGTTAATGCGAAATGGTGCATGGTGGCTTAGTTCTGAATAAGTGGGATACCCTAATCCAGCAAGGTATCCTCGCTCTATTGTACGCCTTTTCTGCATACCATCTGGAGTTGTTCTCTGCTTAGTATTTGCAGTATGTACCATATGTTTTTGCATGAAAATTCAATAAAATATGCATTATACATGAAAAGTGCTGTAGTAAATAAAGGAAGGATAGAATCCAGTCCCCTTTGTGAACGGCAGGGGCCCCAAATCTTCATAAAAGGTTTAGTCTAGTCTGACGTCTGTGCTTTTCTCCAATTTACTCCGTGTCAGTCCTTGGGAGATGCTCTAATTTAAAACAAAACTCTGCTCTCCTGATGAGGTTATTAGATGTACTTTGGCTGCCCTCTGCTGAGAGCGCTGAATAATGACGGGGAAAAGTCCTTTTTCCGAGGAAGGCAACAGGGACGAATTATCCGTGCATCTGTGATCTGTATTGTGTCCTTGCTGCTGCTGGTTACCCTTGGTTTGCTGTCTCCCATCACCTGTTTGCTGCCTGTCCAAGGGCAAAGCCTTCTGAGCTGCACTGCTCTTTGGGTTTTGGTGCTCACTACTCGTTGTCACGGGTCCGGAAGTTTTGTAGTCTCATGAAAAATGTGGGCCCTGGCATTGTGCCCCAAGCAAAATGAAGCATTGTCCCACAAGGGATGGCCATGGGGAGGAACAGCCTTCACCACTGTAGTCTTGCTGGGCAGGATTTGAGCTGCCCTCACCCCCTGCGACCTGGTAAAGCAATTTGCCACTGTGTGCCCTTCCTTGTTGGCTGCCGGGCGTCCCAGTGCCATCTCCCACCCCTCCGCAGACCTCATGGCACTCTAGCACTTTGCTTGAGTGCTGGGAAGAGGCAAAGGGTTGGCTCGAACATCGACAAGGAATAACTGATTTGCTGTTTCTTACAAAGAAAGTGCTCCCGGTCTGCCACGCTCCTGGCCTTGGGAAGGAACCAAGGTCCAGTGTGGATTTCAGTGCATGAATAAAACAATATCACTGCTGGAGCTATTAATGCTCCCTGCAATGCCCTATTTAAAATAATTTCTAGCAAGTTGATTTATTATTATATCTTCAGCTGGGCTGCACACCAAAGTGTTTTGATGATGAAAGGAATGTTATACACACATTTAATTACTGCCCACATTTTTGTATAATTTTATCATTTACTGTTTTAGAAGAGACATCGAGTTCTTCTACAGGAAAAATACCCAGTAAAAATAGATGATTTAAAAGCTAATCCGAGATGAGTTTGGCACTTAAATGTGAGAAAATGTAATTGCTCCTTTCTTCCTGCCTTTTCAGATGGTCCCTGATTATCAAAACGTACAAGAGCTCCCTTATCTGGACATGGTGATTGCAGAGACATTGCGCATGTATCCACCTGCTTTCAGGTACTTTTTTTCCCCCTCCACATTCCACTGGGTATATCCCTAGCTAAATAAAATGGAAATCTGCTGTTGGAAGACCCGTGTGCCCTTGATGTCTTTGCCAACATCAATACTGCTTGTGCATTTGAAAGATATAAAGTGGCCTATTGCAGGAAAGCTGGCTAATCCTAGTATTTCAAAGTAACTTTTTTATGACAGATTGGCCAAGATTGCTTTCTCAACATTCTTCACATCCCCCAAGATTGGGATGTGAAGAATGGGAGGATGGAGCCATTCTGCAGCAGGACTGGCCTCAGAAAGCCAGATGCTGCTGCTTTTTCAGGGACAGGGAGCAAAGAACTACCCTGGCCTCTTGGCTGGTGGTTAAGTTACCCGCTATTAATTAAGGCCCTGGTTTGGAAGGTTTGCACATTCAGAAAGCTGAACTCTGTTTTACATGTCTGTTTGACTTGGACCTATACTGTTTTGCAGTAGTACTGTGTTATAACAACATCACTAAGCTAATGGCTACATCCATTAAATTTTGAAAGTTTTGTCCCAATCCACCCAAGACTAAGTTTATTAAGTTATATTGGTGAGCTGAAAGGAAAGCATGAAATAAATTATAAACTGTATGGTTGTCAAATGTCCAAGTTATCACAAGCGTAAATGTTAAGAGTGGAACTTTTCAAAGCAGTTAGCCAGTTTTCCTGCTTCTCGTGAAGCCAGGGTGAATTTCAGAGGACTGGAAAAGAGCCAAAGCTGAGCTTACTCTGACAGACTTTGAAAAACTTGCCCCACAATTGCAAACACCTTAAAATAAAAAGGCTTACAACCATCTACTCTTTCATACATTCATAAAGATTGCAAGTTAAGTGTTTTTTTCTATGAACATCGACAGGGTTGCTTAGAGAGTAAATGTCAAAGATACTTGCTCCTAGATGATCCGACTGGGTTTTACTGTGTTATAGGTGATATACCAGTGGAAATTGTTTCACTAGTTAAAGCATCAGCGGTCTTTGAGTTTCAGGTGAAACACAGGGAAAGAATCAATGTCTGTCAGATGGGAAACAAAATGAGAATGGAGCAGAGTTGTACCAAATTTCCACAGGTATTGGTGGTGGTGTTTATTGGTCTGGCTTTTACTCTGAGGATGTGCAATGGATAGGACAGCCTACTACCTTGTAAAGTTGTTAATTGCCTATGACAAGGATACTGCTGCATTCTGAAGAAAATTCAGTAGCTGCCAAGCATGTTATAAAATTAGATTATTTTAAAAAATTAATTTACTAGCCAGATTATTTTCTTCCATAAAACTCATGTTTCCACTGTCACCAAATTCATGTAAGGATGAGAAGGATGGCTTGTCAATGCGTTCCTTAACATGTCAGGATTTTGTTTCAGCTTTGGAGTCTCTGCTATTTATTTGTCTACAAGAAAGAGAGAAACTGGGTGACATTGAGGAAAGAATGTGTTTCTATAATAACACTCGACTGACAGCCCTGAAACTGAAATCTTCATTCAACTTTTTTGGCTCAGTGCAGGGAGCAGCAAAGGGAGCCCCTGTGCTACCAGCTGGTGCTGGAGAACAGCTGCCAGCTGAGAGAGCCCACAGCTGCCTGAAGCAGGGCTGGGGTCTGTAGTGACCACCCAAGCTCCAAAAGATCCATATCAGGATCTATCCCTGCACACATGCGCACCCACACAGCATTTTTACGGGGTTTACAGACCCAAACTCGGCTGCAGGCAGGCTGCTTGTCTCAGTCTTGTCACAGTGAGGTCCCTAAGGACAGTCCCACTCCATCACCTGCCACAGCAGGGTAGAAGGAGACTGGACAGTTATGTTGCTGACGTCTTGCCAGTCCTTGATGAGTGAGCTGCAGGTTATCAATGGTTTATGAATTGGCTGTGCAGCAGCAGCACACTTAGTCCTAACATTAAAACCATCCCTTGCTAGTTTCAGGTGCAGTCCCGAAGTGGGAGGGCTTCTCAAACACAACTCAAAAACTGTATTTGATACAACTTTTCCTAAAGGCAAAACAGTATACTCTTTCTGCCTGTTATTAGTGGTGACTGACGCATTTCATCTGCAATTTTCATAAGAAATGGGTCTGAAGTTGACTTTAGCAGCAAAATTGCAGTTCAATAGTTAACGTTTCTGAAAATAATAAGCAACCAGAAATTACTGTGAAAAGGACTAAATTTAGCTAGCTGCACTGGGGATGTGTGTTTATAGGTAGTTGGAGATGATAGTAATCTGTGAAGACACTAGCACCAGTAATGGTTGCTGTATTTATATACTGGGAAAGCATTACTCTGTAATCTGCAAAGTCAGTCCAGCTGAAGAGATTGACTTTTATGGTTCCTTCCTGCTGTGTCTTCACATTTATTAATCATCTGGGATATATGACACTTGCTGTTGCAGGTTCACTCGGGAAGCTGCTAAGGACTGTGTAGTGCTGGGACAGCATATTCCAGCTGGGGCTGTCATCGAAACTGCAGTTGGACATCTCCACCACAACCCCGAGTTCTGGCCAGAGCCAGAGAAATTCATTCCTGAGAGGTATGTGCTGTAATGCTTTCCATTCTTAGGCTGCAGGCCTTGTTGGGACTGTTTGAGACTGAAGGCCCGCCTTAAATGATATTTCATACATCAGGGTGGGTGCAGTACTCCGGCCTGTCCAGTGGAGACACCGGGTACTGCTGCTCCTTCATAGCCACATTCTCCCCAGATTCATCTGAAGCAGTATTTCCCTCAAGAGGGGTGCAGTTTAATTCAGATCATAAAATATGTTCTTTCTACCAAATCAGGTACCTGTGAGTGGTGCATCCTAGAGAGAGTGCAAAGTCTGGTCAACAGTTGAAATGGGACTCAGGTTTTCAGATGTTTCCTAATCAGATGCTAAAAAGTGTCGCTTCTGGATGTAGAAATTCTCTAGTAAGACAGTCTATTTACTGGCTATACAGGAAACTCATACAGTGCTTGGCTGATTTAGAGCAGCCTTTTCACCTCAGATCTTGTTATGGTTTGGATATGCTCTGAGCAGGGAACCTATCCCATCTCCCACTGGGAATTTTCTCTCTGTCCTTAAGCTAGGATCCTGGTTTCTTAGCTCTGCTTGGCAAGATGTATTTTCACATGGAACATTTATTATCCTCAGCTGCAGGGACCCCTGTCAAGTTGTGTTTGTGTTACCTTCTCCTATTCTACAGTTCCTGAGTTGAGCTTATGGGGAAGGCCCACAGAGCTTTAGCTGATCTGGTGCTATGTGAAAGCACAATTTTGTTTTGTAGGCAGCTTTATTTTAAGCTGATTTATGGACAGCTGTATTTTAAGATACTACTGTGTTGAAAAGTCTGATAAGAAAAAAGATTATGCTCTGCAAATGTCTGGGTGTGATGCAAGGCAGACCAGGGCCATCCTCACCAGCAGGTCAATGCATGTGTTTTAGGTGTTTTGCCCAGTGGATTCCTTCTGGAGCAAATTTTGGTATATGCTGTACCAGCCACCTTAAGTCATGAAGAAGAGTAATGTCAGGGTTATAGATGCTCAGACCTTTTTTTGAGGAGGAATCTTAGCAATAACTCGAAGTCTAGGTGTTTTTGTTTGTTTGTTTAAAGTTATCTAGAAAAGCTGTCTTAATTGTTTATTCAACACCTTAACAGTGGTATGAAAGTGCATTATGGGGTAGAATGGTGACTGCAGCCCCACTGACTCATACAGTGCTGTACGTAATGAATCTGAGATGAATTCCCTTTGGAAATTTCCCTGAGGAAAGAAGCATAATTACTAGCACCCTTCCCAGCTTATATCAGTTGGTAATGTTAGTAAGAATTATAAAATAATAGCTTAACAAATAATAAATTAGTTCTGCTATGGTCATTTTTTTTTCCTAATATTTCTTTTTGAAATCTGCCTCAGGAGTAATACAAGGCAGGCTTTAAATTTACCAGAATGATATATGAGGGTGAGCAAGGCAAGAATCACATTAACCCATTTGCATGAAAGTATCCATGGAGTAGTATACAAATCTTATTTAGGATACCTAAGCATGGAGATAGGGTTAGCAGAAATATGCAGTATTATTTTTTTTTCCAGACCTCAAAATCGCCTGTATTACTTCACATCTCTAAATACTGCAAGAGTTCTTTGGGCCTTAGCAGTCTAAAGTTCTTACAAACTGTATGCAAGTGGGCAAAACATTTTCAAGAACGCCTATAGAACCTTTATCTGCATGCAGAACTGGACAAGTAGTTCTCTACTACCAGAACTTCTCCAAACGTGAGCTGGGAGGACTATGTAGATTTCCAGGGCAATGCCACCACTGTGAAGGTTTGCTTGTGTTAAGGAACTTTTCTGATCAGAGAGTTATCATGGGCTAGGGTAGAGCCTCACCTTGTTATTTGTTGACCCTAATAAATGGCACTGATTCAAGAACACTCTGTCCAGTATACATCCATCTTTGTAGATGTTAGCAAACAGAATTTACCTTTTTCCTTTCAACCACTGTTCAAATAGTAGTTTTGTTTTCTTCCTTGTAGAAAAAAAAAAAAAAAGAAAAAAAAGAAAAAAAAGAAAAAATAAAAAAAAGAGCCTAATTTCTAATGGATTGATATAGTATTTTAGAGCTACCTAGTTAAAGCAGGCCTGCATGCAAACTCATGTTGATCAGTCTCTCCAAGTAGACTGAGGTACTTCAGCTCTAAAAACTGAAGGATCAGGAATTTCAATGCTTCCCAGCTGGGAACCTGGTCTCTTTGGGCCAAGAGCAGAAAGAAGGGCTGTGCTGAATCATAACAACTGTCTTCCATAGTTTGTCCAATCCCATGAGATTATTTCATCATCCCTTGCGAGCTTCAAAGAGAAATTAGGAAGGCTAAAACCAATTCCCACTGGTTTGCTTCTGCATTGCACAGCAGGGAAACACAGTTCCTAATTCTACATAGTTTGCATTCCAGTCTGTTGGCTTCTTCTTAGCTGTAATCTCTCCCTGGAACATGCACAGGTCTAGCGTGTAATTCTTCTGAACATGGTCATTGAATGAAGGCATTTCATTAAAGACAGGTTGCAAGTAATACTAATGTCTGTCCTCTCCTGGAATCACCAGCTGAAAAAGGCTGATGCCCGTAAATCAGTTATCGGTTGATTTAAGGGCATCAGCCCATCAGTACATACTCTGTCAATAGTCTCATTGGTCTGTCCGTTAAGGGCAACACAAATAACCACTTCTGAGATGTGGATAAAATAACGTGGAATCAGGAGCAAAAAGCACTTATTGAACTGGTTTCCACTTCTTCACCTTCTAGGTTTACAGAGGAGGCCAAGAAGGAACAACATCCCTTTGCATATCTGCCCTTTGGGGCAGGGCCCCGTGGCTGTATTGGCATGAAGATGGGTTTGCTGGAGACCAAAATGACTCTGCTAAGAATTTTGCAGAAGTTTCGATTTAAGATCTGCCCAGAGACTGAGGTTTGTACATGCAGAGGCTTAAAAGCCTTACTTGTCAACTTCAGTGAGTTGGCAGTGTGTCCTAGACAGGACAACTGACTTGCCTTTATAGCTTTCTCTTCATTACAGAACACCTCTAGAGCCAGTTCCATAATAAGGAGGGACAAGAGACCTGGACTGCATGTTTTAATCAAAATGTGTATGGCCTTATTATTTTTGCAATAAAACAAAAGTTACACACCTCTATCTTGGTGAAGAGCAGTGTAGCAACACTGCAGTCAAAATCCATTGATTTATATGGGGTTATCCTGTCTTAGGCTATTGGGGGAATTATCCTTTCTTAGGATCTTAGCACTTTAGTATACACCTATTACTATATATACTGCACCTGCCACTTACTCAGCAGCTCGAGAGTTTACAGAGTTAATTTCTTTCTGTTCAGATCTACAATATACCTGGGCAACTACTGCCTCAGCCTCTGGCTGTAAATTCTATTTAATATTATACTACCACAGCTGACTGTAAAACAAGCACTTTACAGCTTCCACAGTAATCCTGGTATGAATTGGTCCCCCAGCAAAAATGGCTGTCTGTATGTGGGGCTGTTACGTATACATAAACTAGTACATACAATCTTACATAAGATGTTCTTTTGCTTTTCAGATTCCTTTGCAGCTGAAATCAAAAGCCACGCTTGGACCAAAAAATGGAGTCTACATTACATTAGAATCTCGCTAAAAGAAAATGTACATCCTGAAACCTCTTGGGATAGGACCCCTTGTTTAGTGACTCACTGGGTATAATTATTTTTCAAAACCCCAATGACAGGTAGGAGCCTAAGTCCCACTGAAGGTCAGCAGGTGCTGCCTGATTGTCCTCCTATGGGAGAGCTTCAAATCACTTTTTAAAACGAGGTCTGGGCTTCACAGTCACTTGGTGGTTTTCAAATTGCTGTGAATAGTGTATGTAAAGAAGCAAGCCACTTTCACTAGCTTTTCTACATTACACTTCTTTCCACTCATCTGTAAGAGGCTTTCTCTTTGCTCAAATTCAGTGAACAGAGCAGGTGTTAAGTGTACACTAGATTTACGATAGGTTTTAATTACCATTCATTATCTGACACATTCTGCTGATGCACTTATAAATCCCTACTCCAGAAAAAGCCCAAGAGGCACCACAGTTATAGCGGAAGAGCTGAAATTCAGTGCATTGGATTTTATCCTGAACTGTGCTGAAAATCAAAGCTGAGTCTCCTGCACACCTAACCTCTCCCTATGTCTGTAAAGTGGAAAGAGCAGCACCTTCTTCATGCTTTTGAAATATTTTGAAATACACTTAAATTAACAATTTGCACTTGGCACGTTGCATCAACATGACTGAAAAGGAATGAAGAATTCCCATTTGCAAATTAAGTTCCAGTAACTAAGATCAAAGAAATGAGACAGTAGCCATTTTGCTGGTTACTGAACTGATATTGGAAAGGTGGAGGAAAATAAGATATGAATTTAAAGGATGCAGGACCGGGGAAGATGTAAGGGTAATCAGAAGATGTTGGTATAATGTCTGTTTCACTGCTCTGAAGCCTTTCTTTTCCAGGCATTGCAGCTGACACTATTGACTAGCTCATTGACTCAAGGAAATTAACAGTGCTGCATGCACTAAAGCCAATGTCCAGGGAGTGGGATCCAGGACGATCAGTCTCAGCAGCTCTCTTGACTTATGTGACTCTGGAGCAGGTCATGTCCCAAGTGCCTCACTCCACTCAGGTGGGATTACCAGTTGCTAAAGCAACGGATCAATTCAAGTTGTATGGCTGTGCACATCATTTTCACAGCCAGAGCAGCAGTATGCTTCCTGTCTTCACATTCCCTCCATGCTCTTTCCTACTCCTCTACAAAGCCATTCAATCAGCACACAACTCATTGGGTACCATACAGCAGTGACTGATTGACTTGAAAACTTCAGGGGGCTGTAAAGCAAGAAAACAAAACCATTATAGGAGGTTATCTCAACTTGAGGGTCTTTTTTTTTTTTTTTTTTTTTAGGTGTTGGTTGGTTTTTATTTTTTATAAACAGAAAAAAAATATATTCTGGAATTGTAAGGACAAGGAAGCACCTTTCAGTTTGTTACAAGTGTTGACCTTCTGCCTGTTGATATACTCTGCTAGAAGTTTCCTTAAGTACAGCATGTCTCTTGGTGGGATGCACAGAGAAGTGCCATGGCAGCAGTGGGAAGAGACTGACTGCTCAGCTTCTCTGCAAGGATTGCTGGAAGGAACCATCTGTTCGCTGATCCCTAGATGTAGTTTCTCTCCAGCAAGCACCTTTTGCTGCCTTCTTCCCACATGCTGCCTTAACGCTGATCAAATTACTGTATCTTGCTCCTTGTCTTTTTCTTTCATGGGATTTCTTTTTTTTTTTTTTTTTTTTTTCATCAGAACTGTAGAGGTACAGTGAAGTACTAACCTGGCATTCATGGATTTGTTCCTATTTCCAAGGAGCATCCCTGTCATGCTAAACAGAAGTGCCCGGTTACAGTGATTATATGGATTAGTTATGGAGTGACTGCTAGTTGTAAAGCAACAGGGTGTATATACTCTAATTTCTACAAGTTATTCATCACTTTTTCCTCTTGAAGATGGTATCCTGACAGCTGATTTTCTGGACAGCTTATATATAGAAATGGCGAAAAGTTGGATGAACCTTGCCTAAAAACTTCCTACTTACCTGACTGAGCAGAAGGCTCATGCCAAAGTATAAATAACTCAGCTGTTAAAGGCTTATTTCTCTCCTCAATTTTTTATTATTTTTTTTTACCGTCTTTCTTTCATATGTAAATTATCAGGTCTTTGTGTGCTTCATTTTGGAATAATTACTGCAACCTAAATGAAACTGGTGTGTGCTTTTGTATGGGCTTTTCTTATCTGAACACTTATCTTGCCTTCTTATCTGAATCCTGTTTGTACCCTCAGTATTTCTCTGAGACAGTGCCCCTCATGTAGAGTAGCTGAACAACTCATGTTTCTGGGGCTGAACAGAATGCTATCATCTTGACTGCCATGTTGACTCTGCTGGAAAAAAAAAAAAAAAAAAAAAAAAAAAAAAGAGTTCTGCAGTGGCCACAACTGTGCATCACATTTTACAGGCTCAGAAATTGAATCTTTCCCAGCTACTTCTAAGTTGAACTCAGACAGTGCTCATGCAAATAAACTCACTTGAGTGTGAGCTAAAGTCATTATTTTACAGCTCCCCTGCAAAATTTGTGGTTACCTTCTCAAAAAGGGAACAAGACCAAACTGTAGAGGCTAAACTGTAACGGAAGTAGTATCTGTTTTCACCTGTCAATCTGTAGCGGTATAGAACAGAGGAAATATTTTCTTGCATCTGTAAGTCAATGCAGATTTCTGAAAGTACGTCATCCCTTGTTCTACACGCAGGCCTAGTGAGACAGCTAGAGAAGTAAGACAGAGAACAGGATGCGAGCTTTCCAGTAATATAGCAAGAGCCCCAAACCATCTCTTCCTCTTAAACAACAGATGCTGATACAGCCACCAGACACTGCACAGTCTTCCATTTTACTGGGATACTTAATGATGCTGGGCCTCTCCCAGACTGCGTGGGCTCAGCAACATGCCTAAGGGAAGAGTTGTGTTGAGGGAACAGCCCTTCTCTAGTCCTCTGGAAGCGCTGGCAAAAAGTGAGACATGAGATTGACAACAGTGCTCCAAAAAGGAACTGGTAACAGAGTAGTAATCACAGGGTGTTTGTGCCCTGATACACCATGGTCCCGAAGTGATCCTGAGCAGATTTGGCTCTAGAAGTCAATAATAACAATAATATATATATATGTATGTGTGTATATATATATTTTTTTAAAAGTACATTTATAGTTGCAAAATCAAAACATAACCTTGTATCCTAAAGTTAGGGAGAGTTAGCATTTCTGGTACAAAAATGCTTCTTTCTAAGAACAGCAGTTCATTCTGGGGAGGAATAAGGAAAGTGGTTTAAAATAATTTCTCGCCTCAGAAACAGTAAGTGTGTTGTCTTGCATTGCTGAGCTGTGGGTATGTTTAAAATTGGGCATGTCTGCTTTACAAATGGGTCTTAGTCAGTCTCTGACATGATATGAAGCAAAGGCTGCTTGGTAATGGAAAGCTTCTATTAAAAACATCTTCTGGGACTTTGCAATCATTACTGAAATCTGTTGGTATAAAATAGTATTTTTAATGAGAACTGCTGAGATGATAGAAAACCTTTCTACTTTTGTACTTTTGTATCTTTGGAAAAACAGAGTCAGGTATTACAAATTATTATGCTGGATTGATTGCAAATGTGAGTGCTCTATTCTAACTTGGCATTAAACCACTGCATTTTTTCTGTATGTGACACTTTCTTAAATGACCAGCTTCTCATTTCCTTTTGTTAAATGATGTTTCCATCTTAGACACAGCTTCACCTAGTATCAAAGCCTTCTGTGCAATTACAATAGTAAATATGTCAAAAGAATCTCAGACTGACTTATGAGCTCTTTATTTCATTGGTTCACACTGGCCCTTCTCCGATGTCTGATCAGTCCCTAAGAAATCCCCTCCCTGCACTGCTGGGTGCTATGGCTGTGTCCAAGGCAGGATGCAGGTTTCCCTCCATTGCTAGGATTTTTGCAAGGAGAGCTGAGTCTGTGGCCAAGCCTGAAATGGGATGTGCCAGGGAACTATTTAGGAGCCAGTTGGACGTGGTCTGTGAAGTCTGTCTCCTGGTTAAAATGATGAGTACCAATAACCCTGGGTATGAAACAGTGAAATTAGAAGTACCAATCACCCTGGCTGTGTAAGTCATCCCCCCTGGATTTTGTATTGGAAAAAGCATACCTGGTAAAGCAGTATTTCCACAACTCTCACTTGCCCTTCAGCTCAGAGGCAACTCTGAGCAATGGTTTCTAAGAGGCAAATGTGAGTGCAAGTCCTCTCCAAGCCACGCAGCACTGAATACACTACCCCAGCTGGTGTCAGCCACTGAAGCTCCTTTTATCCACCACCCCTGCTGCAGGTATTGCGACTGGCTGGTGCACTGCCACTCCTTTGCTACCACCGCTGATAGACGGGACTTTGACTACCACAGTTTATAAAATCTAGGCAGAATATCCTGACATGCCTGATTACAGGTCAGCTTCATAAGCAGTGTGGTGGGTTGACCTTGGCTGCCCGTCAGACCTCTGCCCAGCCTCGTGCAGGGGCAAGCCATAAGCTACCATGCTCCGCACTGCACTACTGGCATAGGAAAGCTGTTTGGCTTCTGCAGGCTTGCCATCTGTCTTAGCAGAACGGACCTGTTACTAGGAGAAGGGAACAACCTCCACAGCTTATCTTTCTCCTCACGTGGCATGGGCGTGAGCGAGGGGGAGAGAGAGCAAAAGACTATTACACTGTTAGTGCTGTTTCTTTTGTCTTAAGTAGTAAAGAGAGATCTTTATCACACAGAAAAGAGGCTCAACTTCAATTTTTGCCTGAAGTTTAGCTTTAATACAAATGAATTTTTACTCAGTTAATTTCTAAATTCAATCCTGACAGCTGTAGAGGGATTCCACTACTTAACAGCAACATCTTTAAGAGGTTCCCAAGAACTCATAAAGGTCATCAAACACGGTGCTCTTAGACAGAGGAGAGGGGAATACAAGAAACTTAGTGGTATGAATACCTCTTTATTTGTCATACACAAGAAATTTAGCACTGCAGTTTCAGAAATGGAAAACATGGTGATTTTTCTCTTTTGGGTGTTATTGGAAAAATAAGATATGACAAAGTAACACACCCAGCCATTTTATTCAAGTTAGCTACTTTACTTATGAACACATTTACACACATGCATGCACACACACAGACACCCACCTTCCTGTTTATTTCCCCCCAGGAATAAAGGTTTTAAAAATATTAATGGTTTTATCCAAATTAGCCATCAAAATTGTTATTAAAAATATCTTAACTTTTTGCATGAAAAATATTTGTTTCCGTTTTCTGACAAAAGAGTAATGACTTTTCACTTGGTTCAAGTATTCAACAATGACTTCAGCTATTTCAGTTTGTAGCTGGTTATGGTCAGGAAGAAAGGCATATGCCGTCAGTATTCTCATCTGCCATGAACATACTGATGAACGTCTTTATTTTGGCAGAATATCTTTTCTGTACAAGTAGCTCAAGCTTTCATATATCATACAGCTGTGTAGATATAGAACTTAGTACCATGATATAGTGGTGGACTTCAGTACTGGGTTAAAGGTTGGACTAGGTATCTTTTCCAACCTGAATGATTCTGTGATTCCCTACTGTCTTCAATGAATGTATTATTAGCTGATATTAGACTCATCCTGTATGTTCTATTACAAATCTTTCAAGAGAAAGAACACAGTCAACTTGCTTTTCCACATCCTCAGTGGATTTTACTGGTTTTAAAAATGAAAAGGGGTATTTTCATTCAGGTGTCATGCTGCTAAGTTTTACAGTTCATATAAAAGGGAGTTCTGCACAACCTTGTTCTGGCTAATAATGGCTCAGCTCCTGGTATACAGCACTGAAGTAATAAAAAGTTGCCTGACAGACACCTGTCAATCGGTATTCAGGAGAATTAAAAAATGCTTCTAGAATACAGGTAGAGAGAAGCTTTTTTTGGTCACAGAATCACAGAAGTTTTGTCACAGGTTGGAAGGGACCTCTGGAGTCCAACCCCCCTGTTCAAGCAGGATCACATCCAGACAGGTTTTGAACATCTCCAGAGAAGGAGACTCCACAACCTCTCTGGGCAGACTGTTCCAGTGTTCTCTTACCCTCACAGTAAAAAATTTCTTCCTCATGTTTAGATGGAACTTCCTGTGTTTCAGTATGTGCCCATTGCTTCTCATCCTATTGCTGGGCACCACTGGAAAGAGTGAAGCCCTAATGTCTTGACGCCCTTTCTTCAGATATTTATTATATACACTGATGAGATCCCTTCTCAGCCTTCTCTTCTCCAGGCTAAACATGCCCATCTCTCTCAGCCTTTCCTCATAAGAGGAAGGTGATGAGGTCCCCTCATCATCTTCATAGCCTTTTTGTCGTAGACAAAACCTGTCTTAAAGATTTGTGGTAAACTATAGCAAGCAAGTACTCTTTTAGGAGCATTAAAGCAGTGATAAATGCAGGATCTAAGTATCTATGCATCAGCAACTTTAATCTTAAGAAAGACCTGATAGTTCAAGATTTTTGATTATCTGCATATGCCAACTGTACAACACTAATAACATATAACATCTTTTGCTGAGAACAATTAACTTATTCAACTTAATCTTGAGATTTTAGAAGTTTCAGCTCATTAGCTGAAGGCTACTCACAGTGAACTACTTTTTTTTTTCCAGCAAAAAAGTCCTGACACCTTGATTACATAGGTAACCATTGTGTCTCCTGCAACTAAAGGGGCAGTACCCCTAATGAGAGCAGGAGATAGTCATTCCCTTTCACAGCAATTATAGAAGAACCATGAATATAATTCAAAGAAACAGTTTGTTGCTAATCAAGCAGTACAAGCACTGCATTTCACTCCTAAGCGTGATTCTCATTCTTAAATGAGAAGTTGCCTTCTCTTTTCTTCACCCCACACCTGCCAGCACTCTCTCATTTGTAGGCACAGCAAAAGGCATGAAAACTTTGTGCTCTCACAAACCTAAACAAAGAGGTTAGTTACTTGATAAAAGTCATCTGCTTGAGTATCACAGCTCAAAGCAACCCTTGTTCTGGTTTGTATCCTTGCTACTTGCTTTAAATGAGGAAATTAACAAGTGAAAATAAGTCTCTGTTGCTGTTCAACAAAGGAAATTTTAATTTTCAAGGCTTTGTTGGTTATGTAGGGACAAAAAAAAAAACAACAGTGCTGCTAAGAATTTATGCAAAGAGTTAACTACAGGCTGTACAGTCTCATCTGCAAACACTTTAATGTCTACTCTTGTAGGAGACTATTAAAAAAGCAGGTTTTATCAAATTTTGAGTTAAAAAGGAAGAAGGCGACAACCTCTGAACAATGAACATTGGTAAAAATCCATCCTGAAACAATTGTAACAAAATGTTATTTAAACTTGGCAGTCATAGCCAATCTTCGTGTTACAACGATCAGTGGCTCCATCTAGTAAATGCATAGAAGCCTCAGAATGCTAGGCATACAGGAAAAGCTGACACCTGCTAAAAAACAGGAGACAGACTGAGGATTTTAATTCTAAAACATCCTTTGTGTCTTTTTACCCTTTGTTTTCTATTGCACAGGAAGGATAGAGAGAATAAACATCTAACTGCTCACCTGCCCAAGTACACAACTTAGAAAAATCGCTTTTCTCAGTTATGCCAACACTAGAAAAGTGTTTGTAAGAGCTAAACATAACAGTGATTTGTTTTGCTGCTACCACAGTCTTGCACTTGTCTGGTCAACATATTCTATGAGATACTCTGGATAAATCTGCTGCTTCTCAAAGATGACAAAGATAGAAGGGTTTGAAAAGTTATTCACACAACTGTCATAGAAGTTCTGGTTGTCCTTCAAGGGAGGACGAACATAAGAAGAATTACCAAGAGTGAACTCTCCCACCAGCACCCGTGCCAGAAACATGGTCTTGGGGGATGAGTCTTCCTTGCAGTAGTTGTCAGAATAAGATGCGTCCCTTGCAAAATAGCTTCCTGCAGAAAAGACACCAAGACAGAGTTGGTGAGACACCAGAATTTCAGGGAAAGATAGGATACAATGTAAAAGCACACTCATGACCATGAAGGAGTTCAGGAATCACCCTCCTAAAGCCTTCACTTGTCCTGTATGTCCTTCTTAGTGAAAATGACCACTATGTATTACCTACACTTTTATTTTCCATAACATAGATATTAAAAAGCCACACAAGTGACATTTCAAATATGATCATATTCCTCAAAGGCTTGCCTCCTGACCCCAACCTTCCACCTTCCCCACTCTCACCCAAGTTCCTCTCTTGATAGAGCCTACTAAAAGTCATTGAAACTACTTCAGATAGTTTCTAAGTATTCAGCTGCATGGGTGGATAGTCGGCATGTCTCATGACTGTTCCACTTCATAAGCTGAGCTTTTCCTGTATTCAGGACAGTGGGTTGGAATATAATTTTCTAACAAGGCAAAAAGCTTGTTACCAGGATGGCATTTATGATCCTAAAAAAAAAAATTAAAAAAAATTTAAAAAAAAAAAATTTAATGCCATGTTGCTTTTTGCAGGAGCTGGGAGAAACTACAGCAGAAGTAGGCCTGGACTAAGCTTGTTTGTTTTTGTTCAAGGACAGAACGAAGCACAGAGGCCACGGCTTTTCATTATGCCTTAGCTCCAAATGATCATTGCCAAAGTCACACATATTGCTCACAACAAGCCCCCAGAATGGCCAAGTGCCCCCTTTCTAACTTTACACTTCTGCAGTAGCTACTGAGATTTTTTTTTAGCAAGCCTAAGCTTAATGAAAGAGCTGAAAAACAACCTTTGCCATAGACTGTTCCATGAAGGCCACAGATCCTCCAGTCAAAGTTTTGCTGACAGATGGCATCAATGTGTTTTTTGCTGGTCCCATGAAATAAAAAACGCTCATCTGTCTTTCCGCCATTGCTCTTCTGCATTCGTTCCTTCTGCCTGCAATGAGAAGCAGTATCATTGTAGTTCCACAGTGACTAGACAGGTTCCAGCTGTACTAGCATTCAGAGACAAATTCTGAAAATGCCTAAGTTTTGTGCGGACACAGTACAGTGTTTTCTAACTGGGTATGAATATGCTTTCATTGTACACAAATGCCTCCAATTATTTAATAAGTAAAAATGTTTTGTTCCATTCACTGCTTGGGAGAAGGGGTGAGATTACCATTACTTGCTAAACACAGGAGTTCATGTTAAGGCTTTCTCTCAATGAGTGCTGCACTGAGTGGTAAAAGCTTTCAGTTCTGACCAGCTTCAAAACTGTGTTAGCTCCAGATGTGACTGACTTCCAGCTTCAAGGTTTCAGTGGAAAGCAGCTGGCCTAGACACAGGCCTGGCAGACATCAGAACTATTTGCTCAGAAGAAAGGTTTCCTCCCAGCGAGCTCATCTGATTATTCTGAGCTCTACGTCTTGACTGAGTTCTGGTTTTGCTGGTACATCTTTATCTGTGTGTTGATTCTGGCTAGGTATTTCAGTGGGGTAGTGGAAACAGATTGTGAAACGCAGCTGCATTTCAGGAATGCTTGCCTATCTTTAGCATACAACTAACTGCAGAAACAACAAACTTCATACACACATACCAGAACAGTACTTTACACGTACCATTGATACAGCTCCCAGAGAGATGGGTTCTGAACTCTACGAATCCTTTTAATAACTGTTTTTGGCATTGTGCGTTGAAAGTCCGCCTTGACTTTCTTGTATTCATCAGAAGAACTGTCAAGATCAATCAGCTGTAGGGGAAGAGATTAAAAAGCTGCTCTCATCTTTTACTAAATCATAACAAAGCCACCCTACCTAGTGCACTACTCAGACCTTTAAAGTCTTTTCTGTGAAATAGAGATATGAACAGCAAAAATACTCTTGGATAAAAGGCAGATTAGAGATCCCTACTCTCTAAAAGTGAACTCAACTAGGGAACGTGAACTACTAAGGGTTAAGACACCCAGGTTGCTTGCCCACAGGACATTGAAGGAGCTGCATACTTTTGTGCAATCAAGCCCTTTTGCTCTCTGCACCAGATATATGTGCATGCACCTATCGAACAGTACGTAGATACACAGAAGAAATGAGTACATAAAAACAAAGAATGAAGAATTTATGTTGCAGCAAATGAACGAGTAACTCTAAACCCATGATCCTTAAATACTTTATAGTTTTTCTCTCTACAGCCAGTGAACACAACCTCCACTGCCTGTCAAGTTTTGAAATAAACTGAAAAGCCTTTATCTGATCAACCATTTTAGGGAGGAGTAGGGACACGCTGCCAAAAATCAGTTCCTGAAATAACAATCCTGAAAGCAAGCAAAGTTTTCTACTTGCATGTTTCCCTGAAAAACATCAAAAACAGGGAAGGCTAACTCTGACATTCTTTACTGACAACTTGTTGAGGACATGCACCTTACATTTTTCAGGTTAGCCATTTTTAATGATTCATATCAGAACTCTTCTGTAGGCATAATTACTACAGTTGACAGAGTGGTGGTGGAGACAGGCAAAAAGTCAACCAAGGTAAGTCATGCAGCTATGAACTGGTTGTGTTACAGAGGTAAAAAAAGTTCACTTCACTGGAGTTATGCTAACATCCTCATGCCAACCTGATTTCAGCAATACTCCATAGAAGTACAGCTGTCTACTTACATAAATCTCAGGGAATGGCCACCCTTAAGTTTAGAGGCAGGGTTCATCTCTGATGTTTCAGGACATGCTGGACTGCTTTTAAAGCTAAACATCTTGGGCATCAGTAACAGTCTTGCTAATATGTTAATTTGCCTTCAGGCCAGTTTGCCAAGGACTGGGATTAATATGTAGCAGTGAAAATCAATGCTGCCATAGTTACACTGTCACTATTTGCTAGATTAAACTTGGTTCTGGTTTCACCTCTAGGCTCGCCCAGCGTATTACCAGGCTCAAACTCACCAATACCTCTGCATTATGTTACATATGAAAGAGTAATCTACAAGGGCACTGTGACATAACAAACCTGCATACAAGAACAAGATGGAGAGATTAAATAAAAACCTCCAAACCTTGAATCCCAGGTCAGGCAGGGCAGATTTGTCCCAGTGAGCTGGAATACCCTTAAATTCTTCTGTACGTTTAAAGCCGCTGTAGATTACAAGACATTACAAATAGGCAATTAAAACACAACAAATACTTATATTTTATATGCATATGATACTAAATATTTTTTTGCCAAGTTTAGGGAAAATACAGGCAACTTAACATATTCAGAAACATTTCAAAATTGTCTTTTCAGTTCAGCAGATGAAAATATTTTTCCAAATCATTATGTCAAGACTTATGGCAGGAAGGAAGATGCCAAATGAGCAAAAAAATTTAGATATACACTGAACTGAAGATGAAACTAGTTCTCTTAGTCGCAGTGATTTAAATCTACACATAAAAGCCTTGATAAACTGGGGTATGTACATAAAAATACATCTACTACCATATCCGTATGTCAAAAACAGGACAGATATAGCCCTCCCCTGCTACTTCCATCCCCATTTCTGTTAGTGTGTTTAGCTGCTCCTTCGTGTTGTTTAAAGAAACCACAGTGTGCTGCAAGAGAACGGTTAAAAAAAAAAAAAAAAAAAAAAAAAAAAGCTGTTTGTTACATGAAATTACATAATACTTCTGCAGAATACCACCTTTTGTCTCCACCTGTGCCAACTACTATGTACCTCTCAGCTCATCTGGTTGTTCTCACAATAATTGTTTCTAAACTCATACCTAGCTTTGAAAACAGATCTCAGATGTCAGAAAAGGCTAGTGTGCATAAACGTTATTGCTTCCACGTGTATTCGCTGCTTTGATACAGCTCCCTGTAATAAGCAGCTCCTCACAATATTGCTACACATTGAATTATCTCCTACTTTTTCTGGCCATGCCCAAAATTCCTTCACACCCAAGGCTTCTGAGTTGCTTTAAATCTGTTGGCCAGGCTGGAACATTGACCTGGCTACACACTGATGTAGGAAAGGTATGTCCCTCCTCCAGTTGCCTTAACAGCTGCTCCTTCACCTTAACACCCTTCAAGATACTATATTCACAATGCACTATTTATTATCCATCACCCCAGAATGAGCCGTTGCATGTAGTTTACCTTGTTTTTGCCTTTTCTACCTCTGTCTGACACACAAATTTAGGTCTTCTGCAAACTTCTCTCTCTGTTCTATAGCGAAGGTTTTTCTGAATCATGGCTGGGGAAAAACAAACAAACAAACAGAAACTTGTAGTTTAACCTGGCATGCAATTAAAGCACCACACTGCCATTTGCGCACTCCCCGCAGTGGGATGGGGGAGAGAATGGAAAAAAAAGGTAAAAGTACAAGAACTCATGAGATGAGATAAGGACAGTTTAATTGAAAAGGGAAGAAAACAATAATATTAATAATTAAAACAAACAGATGATGCACAACACAATTGCTCACCAAACAATGCCCAGCCGGCCCCCAGGCAATGCCAACCCCCTCAGCCAGCTCTCCTCCCTTTTATTGTTCAGCATGATGCCATAAGGTATGAGATATCTCTTTGGTCAGTTTGGGTCAGCTGCTCTGGCTGTGTCCCCTCCCAGCTTCTTGTGTGCACCCAGCTTACTTGCTGGCAGGGCAGCACAAGAAGCCCGAAGTCCTTGACTCTGTGTAAACACTGCTTAGTAACAACTGAAACACGTTGTGGTATTTACATTATTCTCATCCTAAATTCAAACCGCAGCACCATACCAGCTACTCTGAAGAAAATTAACTATCGCAGCCTGTCCTGAAACTTGGACACAGAACAATCAGCACGGTGTTTCAGAAAGCCTTTGCAATGCAGCAAAACTTGACAAGGTGTTTTGCCAAAAATGCTGGAAAAAAAAAAGGAACCAAGCTTTTCTTCTTGTCACACACAGGGAAGCCAGAGGAGGATGTGGAACCCACGGTCACTAACAGACATGGTTTAGTCATGTCAGTTGATTGTTGGACTTGATGATCTTGAAGGTCTTTTCCAACCTTGATGATTCTATGATTCTATGAAAAGGATTGTTGTAAAATAACTATCTACTTTTGCTCCATGGATTGTATTCTCTCCTTCTCAATTTGCAATCAAGATACTGTCTTCCTACATGTATCTGTAGATTTCCATCCCTACAAATGAAAGCTAACGTGTCATAGGCCATTCGTTTTTACTGACCACCACCAGCACCAGCCACCTCCTGGCACTACCACACACAGAAAGCAAGCTTTGGAAGAAGAAGTCTCCATTGCATTTATTTGCTTAGGTTACTAAAAAACACCAAAAACTTAGGAAAGGGATTAATTTACTATGCAATTTTCTCTTCTAAGCCAACAAGTTTCCCCACCCTATAGAGAAGATTCTAGTACTGCTTTCAAGTGAATTGCAAACAATATGTGTCCTTTCTGCTTGTTTTCTTGATGCAGAATGAGATAGTAATGGGGAGCTGGATCAAAGGCAACTACAGCAACACTGCAGTCCGGGCAGGTTGATTGTTTTCCACAGTCTCTGAAAAGGACACTTGGGAAAGCAGCTGCATTAGAGAGGACAGCTACATATTCTTAACAAATGGCTTAAATTTCCTGAACTCCTGGGAAACACATCTTTGTACTTTGACACACTCAAGGTATTTCCTCAGCCCTTCCAGACAGGCAGAGATATGCAAAGAAAATGTCTGCACAAATCTTGCCAAGTGTCCTGATTTCAGTTAGGACAGGGTTAATTTTCCTCCTTAGTAGCTGGTAGAGTGCTGTGTTTTGGATTAGGATGAGAAGAGTGCTGATAACATGCTGATGTTTTGGTTGTTGCAGAGCAGTGCTTGTACCAAGCCAAGGACTTTTCAGCTCTTCGCTCTGTCCTGCCAGCAGGCAGGCTGGGGGTGCAGCAAGAGCTGGGAGGGGACAGACCCAGGACAGCTGACCCAAACTGGCCAAAGGGGTATTCCATACCATACGACATCATGCTAAACAATATATAGGGGTGGCTAGCCGGGATGGTCTGGCCAGCTGCTTGGGGATAGACAGGGCATCAGTCAGCGGGTGGTGAGCAATTGCATTGTGCATCACTCGTTTCATACACACTATTATTATTATTATTATTATTTTCTATCTTAATAATATGTATTTATCTCAACTCTCGTTTCACTTTTCCGTTTCTCTCCCCCATCCCAGAGAGGGAGGGGGGAGGGTGAGCGAACAGCTTTGTGGTGTTTAGCTGCTGGCCAGGTTAAACCACAACAGTCTTTTTTGGTGCCCAACGTGGGGCACGAAGGGTTGAGATAATGACAGAACTGATCAGGGTGTGTTAAACTAAAATTGGTATAAGTATTAGACCTGCTTAATAGTTGCTAGTCACAATGTTGATTGCTTTAATCTCACATCTGCTGCGCCTGTATTACAAATTGTGTTTTATAGCACGTTACCTCCTGTATGTGATCCCTGTCGTTTATCCTTTCCAGGCCCTGGTTTAAGATCGTCATGGTACTGTGCTGTGTAGCAATAGCTTATGATATAAAACGTCTTAGTCTATGCCAAGGATGCATGGAGCCTTGCATCCTTGCAATGACTGGTCATGACTCTAACCTGGTATTTGTACTCAGCCTAGCATGTCCGGCCCAGAGGCTCCATGCATCCTTGGCAGGACAGAGCGAGGAGCTGAAAAGTCCTTGGCTTGGTACAAGCACTGCTCTGCAACAACCAAAACATCGGCATGTTATCAGCACTCTTCTCATCCTAATCCAAAACACAGCGCTCTACCAGCTACTAGGAGGAAAATTAACCCTGTCCTAACTGAAACCAGGACACCAAGCTACAGAATCACCTCACACCTTGCCCAAGTATTCATTTCTCTGCTAGCCATCAATTAAAGCAAACCAAAAGTGAGCTTGCCAAGTCTTCCAGAAGCTTCTCAGCATCAGTGTTGGTACTAGTATCAGTGGTAAGTTACCCTTTCATTTGCTGGTAGACATTTTTAAGCCTAACACAAGATCTCCTAAAAAAATAAAGGTTTGGAGGAATAGGGAAGCCATTGTTCTTATTCCAAGAACTTTGACAGGAGCTCTGTCTCTGTGAGCAGATCAAAGTTACAAGAGGAAAAATTAATATCCTGCACTAATGTCGTTAAAACCATAAATGACCTGGCAGAGAGGAAAAGAGAGAGAAAGGAAGCAAACAAACAAACAAAAAATGACAAAAGGCAAATGGAACATACCTCCAAAATTGAGTTCATATTCCTGTTTTCCAGCTTTGAAGTGCAGCTTTGGAGAACTTTTGGCTATATAAGCTTTCTCCAAGTCATCACTGGAGACGGTGGCAGCTGCATGATCATCATCCTGTCAGGCCAAAACAACAACAACAAAAAATAAACAGAGATTCTTCTGGTCTGTTTTATACGAGCAAGTTCAAAAACCAACAGCTGTCTTAAGGTTGTTGCAGTCTGTACCAGACTTCATGCGTGACAGTAGCTCTCATGCAAAAAAACATCTATTAAGCAGTTGAAAACTGTGGAAACTGCTCCTAAGACAAAGAAAGGAGTATTATGAAGCCTAAAGTTACATAGCAAAGAGTTGGCGGTGACCCCTATTACAGATACTGCACATTCACCAACAGACCTTAGCAAAGACCCAGAGTGCTACTGGAACCTCAGAAAAGGAAGTTTTAGTTTGGAGCAGTGAAAAGAATGTATTGTGATCCTATCTGACATGACTCACCGAAGAATTATCTGTCAATAATGACTATGACTCATCAGTGACTATGACTCACTCTATCTGAACCAATCAAATACACAGGGAAGCATCTCATTAGACCTTTAAAGCCCATCTGTGAAGTGTGTGTGAGGGGGAGGGGGGTGACAAAAGAGAGGATATAAACAAACACTGTGCACTACTCAGTAATTCTGCACTCAGTATAGAGCTGAGATTCTCCCCAGTTCTCCACACTTACTTTCTTCCCATACTCCTTCCACAGACCATATTCATCTTCCCAGTACCAGATCCATTCTGTTGTAAGAATGAAGTGAGGGGGTTTGGTCACAGAGGAGGCTGTAGAAAGACGTCTAACCTTTCCGAACCCACAGTACATATTCAGAAATGAGATGCAGGTCAAGCCAGAGCCACTTTCAGTAACCACGTTACTAAAACTGTTAAGGAAAAAAAAAAAAAAAGTTTTTGAAGCTTTGCACATAGTTTCAGAAGCCTGCCACAAATCTTCAAATTAAGTCAACATCTCTCAAGAGCAGAACACCAACCTGTCGTTTCCACAATACCAGTTCTGTCTTGTGTTTGTACATATTTTTCCTCTTAGGTATGCAAGGTATTCTAGCAGTTCCACAGTGGGGATAGGGATGGCGTGGGGAAAGGGTAGAAAAAATCCCATGCTACCTTCACATCCTCCACATCAACACGTGAAAGAGAACATTACTTATCATGGAGTCAAACTGTATTGACAAATTCAACCAAAGACAGATTTTCAAAAGTACATGTGACAAATCATCATTCATCTGAAGTTTTCCTGAAGTTTTTCTGAAGTGAGGAGTAAGATTTCCTATGGCATCAGCAGCAGGAACTATTTATCTACTTTTTCAGAGCAAGAAATACTAGTCAGATCATTTCCATAAAATAATCAAGGCAGGTTGTCCCTGGCCAGCAGCCAGGTACCCACAGAGTGGCTTGCTCACTTTCCCTCCTCTTACCTCCCCTCTTCAGCAGGACAGAGGGGAGAAAAGAGGAAGCACAAACACAAGTAAACTTATGGGTCAAGGTAAAGGAAGCTTACGAAGTGAAGGGAAGAGGGGGAACATAATAAATAAATAATGATTTTTAAAAAATCAAAGAAAAGCAAATTGCTTCCCACCTCCCACAGGCAGACTGCCTAGCAAGTCTCTGAACAGCAGCCACCTTGGAAACCCCAGAACTCAATCCATCTTCTTCTAGCCCTGTTTTTATGGCTGAGCATGACATTATTGGGAAGGAATATCCCTTTGGCCAATTCAGATCAGCTGTCCTTGCTGTGTCCTCTCCCACTTTCCTGCCCACTCCCAGCAAACTAATTTGTGAGGGGGAATTGGGCTGAGAGGGACAAGCAGAGAAAACCTTGACTCTGTGCAAGCACTGCTCAGCAAGTACTAAAACACTGGTTTATCAAGAGTGTTTCAGTTACTAATCCAAAACACAGCTCTGTATGATCTGCTAAGAAGAAAGTTTTAACTCCATCCCAGCCAGACCACATGTGGTAACCCAAGGGGTCCTATACAGACTTTGGGCATGCATAAATCACAACAGATGGGATCTCCAGCAACAGCAGATCAATGAAGCCAGGTCAGCAGAAGAATGCCAAACAAGGCTAGTTCTGTAATGACTGCAACAGAATTGCAGCAATTTATAGCCACTGAGGACCCGGTCCAATATTGCACGTCCAAAGGGCAAACTCCAAACACTATTAAATCTTGTAAGAGTTTATACCTGATGTTATTGGGGTCACAATATGCTTTTTCTATTTCTTCCATATTCTTGAAGTCCTTCCAGGTATTACCATCAAAGACCTGCCATCTATATGGCAAGTGAAAATGAGTTCTGATACACTTGTCTATGGAAGTAAAATGAAAAATAAGATGCATTATTTTTAGAGGCTTTGAGGAAGACTCCAACATTTGAGGCACACACGTACACTTAGCTGGTGAAAGTATCAAAAGCACAGCTATGCGAAGTGTTCACCTATGGAATCATTACAAGCAGTAGTTCAGAATATTTCAGCATGATCAAGAAAAACTTGACCCAAATTTGTATGATTAACCACCCAGTCCCACAGAGATATTACTGAAAAAAAGTGTTCAGTTTCAGGATAGCAGATAGCTCGTTTAAAGACATCAAGAAGTCAATAGGCTTAAGAGTCCAGTAACTATTCCACTAGAAACAGAAACAGTGGTTGCAGTATCGCAGGAATCAAAGGTGATACTCAGAAATACCTCAACGAGTCAATATGCAGTCATTCCTCAATAGCACCGATGAACAAATCACTAGTACACATATGCATAAATTTCAGGCTAGCTTTTATGGTAGAGCAACTGGCAACATAATAAGACAAAGTCAAGATGACTGCACCACAGTTCATATGAGAAGATGTGCAATTCCTCAGAGCTATCACAAGTCAAGAACGTCAAGAAGGAAAAGGATGACAAAGGGACATCACAACAAAAAAAGTCGCACAGCGGCATTTTTCTGGACAAGTCAGAACATTTTCAAAGGGATACCGAGCTCAGTCAGGTAAAATAGAAGAATGCTGGTTGAAACAAGGGAGAATGCAGAATTCAGAGTGTCTTTTGTAGTTATTTGGCAACAGGATGCCCATCTTTCAGCAATCCCTTAGGTGAACCCAGCTAAAGTAGCCAATCTCCAACACAGGCCAGTATTAGACATTTCAGAGCAGGACAAAACAACTCTTTCGTGTGGTAAATCAGGTTGGTCAAACACTTTCTTACCAGCACTCAACATTACGATGCAATTTAACTAAAGATAAGCATAAGCTCCGAAGTTTCCCTTTTCTATGGAAAACGTCTATCACTTTCAGTTTCTCAGAAAATGCAAATAGACTGGACTTGCTACAGTCACAACCTACCTTTAAAACAACAGCTTTTGTACAGATGATACAAACAGATCTGTTCTGATTCATCATTATTTGTAGAAGAAGACTCCTGGCTAGAGCTGTGTTTTCTCTCTAGAGGGGGAAATTATAAGCCTTATTAATACACTTTGTTTCAATAAGTCCTCTTACAAGTGCAGCAATAAAGATGTCTTTGATAACCTCATATGCACAGGAGTCCTATCCCTTATCCGCCCTTCCTAAATTTGACTTTCTTATAGCTGCTGAATTTCTCAGATGCAGTTGCTAGCTGTCACCACAAAATAAGAATAGAATCCAATGCCTCTGCATTTCTCGATGGACTTATCTGTGCATTCCATGCAGTTGTTCAACATAGGCAGCCATAAAATTCAAAGTCTCTAAATTTGATACTTCTGTAAATCAAAGAACACCTAAAGAAACAATAACTGCAGGGAGAATAGCAGAGATGAACATACATACACTCGGATTCTCCATTCTGTTATCCATTTTTTTTCCAGTTAAATTATAGTAACTGACAATTCTAAGGAACTTCAAAAGAAAAGAACAAACAAAATATTGCATCTCTGAGAAGCATCTAGGATACTGCTCTGTTCTTCTGCTAGGCAATGGCTATATATATTTAAAAAAAAAAAAAAAGAGAAAATAGTAATAGTTTATAATCACACAAATGCAACTTCTATTCTCAAATGGTTCTCTACCCTTGTTAATGTGTTTTCACAAAGAACATCAAAGATCTCCCGATCTCCAGTTACAGTTATGGTTTTCTAACCCCCATTTCTAATTTATTTATTTTTTAACAAAAAATCCAAGGACTATATCTCTCAGACAACCATGCCTTGGAATCCACTCCACTTGAATTTAAGACAAGTCTCTGCCAATTACTTGGGTGCAAGGTCCATCCTAAAAGATACATCAAGATGCGGAATTCAGTTTCCTCTTTCTTAATGGCATCTGTTTGAATATTCGCTATGGTGACTCTTCTGGTGTTTTCAAAAGATGATATGATTTACCTTTGCATGGTGAAGACTTGTTGTCTTCTATGTCATACACACTTCCATTGCTACTTTGTATGGCATACATATTCCTATAAATGGAGGGTAGTTTCTGAATAATGTCCGGGCTTATTCCCTGTCTCTTCAGTTTCTTGTAACATTCTGACTTTAACAAGTCATGGGATCTCTTGCAGCTGCTGCCAAATCTGCACTGTCCCCGCAAAAAGTACTGGCAAGCATGCAGCTTGGTGCAAGTCTCTTTAAAAGTACAAGATCCATAAGGTCCATCGCCTTTGTTGTAATGCAAGCAGACCTTGAGAAAGGAAAAAAAAAAAAAAGGCAATTTAAAGATTCAAGCATAACGTGCACATATATTCAGACAGTTTGAATTCAGTAAATTTTACATTTGCATTTCGAAGACATACAAGTTTTTCTTCTTGTTTTCCAAGTGATTACTTGATAGTTTTTTCCTTTTCCCTGTTAATGTCCAGAATGATCTTTCAACAGAAAACAGCCGTATTATTGACATTCTCAAGCAAATAGTATTTTGCTCTATATCATGTAAGTGTAGGATAGCAGATTTTATTCTGTCACTACCCTAACTCTCTGGTTTTCTAGTTTAGGAATAGTGAATTTTTTCAACCTGAATTTGATGGTAAGAAGTCCTGAGTCTGGCTGGCATGGAGTTAACTTCCATGTTTCAGTTTCTTCATAGCAGCCTGTATGCTGCTCTGTTTTGGATCCGAGACCAAAACACTGCTGATAACATACCAACGTTCATCAGTAGCTGAACACTGCTTGCACAGCCAAGACTTTGTCTTCCCCCCACACCTCGGGAAGGCTGTGGATAGGCAAGAAGCTGGGAAAGGACAAAGCTGGAATACAAAAGTAGCCAAAGGAATGGCCCATACCTTATAACATAGAGCAATAAAAACAGAGGGGCTGAGGGGGGTCCTCTTACAAGGTGCCTGTTGCTTGGAGACTGGCTGGGCATTGCTCTGCTTGTAAGCAGGGGTGAATATGCAGCTTCATCTCTTCCCCTCTTTACTCCACTTACTAAACTGCCTTTAGCCTGACTGTCACTCACGTTTTGCCACTTTTGTTCTTTCGACATTCTCACAACTGTCCTGCGGGGGGCAGGGGAAAGGGGAATTTGCAAGCGGCTGTGTGACTGTTCAGCTGCCAGGGACAGCCAGGGACAACCTTCTGTGCAAGAGAACAAGAGATTTAAAGTACTATATTTGGATGATGCTAACTAAACTGATACCTAACATCTCCAGCTAACATCGAGCCTCTTCCACTTTGTTAGGGTCACTGAAACAGGCATAAGAAACCGTCACACCACTGCTCACCTCTGGTAGGAGGGAGGGATCATTTTGGAGCAGAAGCTGATGAAGTTCATTACTGCTAAAATTCTCAAGTCCATATTGTTTTAAAACACGGTGATTGTGGTCTGAGTAGAAGTCGTGAACAAACTTGCATTCCTTCCTACAAGTTAAGAAAGCCAAGTGCAAAATGCATGTAATATACTGGCACAATTGTGCTACCCCATCTATATTACACTAAACAATTTTAGAAGCACATCAAATTAGTTAGTTTCAGAAAAATCTGCAGCACTGCCTTATAAAGTAATTACGTGATTTGCACAGCAGACTACGAAATTACCCTGAGGGTAATTACCACGTTATTTCTGATTTACAGCCATTGCAGCGTGACCGCTGCCTGACAGTATCGGCGTATTTGACCTGCAGCTCACACCTATGCACAGGGAAACCCCGAAAAGCCAGGCAGCATTTGCTCCTGCTCATCCCAGCGCACAACACTCTGCTTTGTGGAAACCAAGCGCCTGGGTTTGTTGGAGGCGACATCCTCTGCGGGGCAGAGATTAAGCAGTGCTTTCACCCTAGCCCTACAGGGAAGCGGCAGAGGCTCCAGATAGGACGGTGAGCTGGAAAGGAAGTGTTGCAACCCAAACAAGTCTGAAACCTCTCGTGCCTGCCTTGAAAAAGACAAAACAAGAGCACTTAAAGTACCTCGGCCGGCACGGAAATGGAAGGTTTTTACCGAGGCCTGTCCGTGCCGAGAGGGCACGGCTAGCACAGGGCTCCTCTCACCTCACCCAGGGCCCCCAACCACCCCCGGCCAACGCAACCGAAGCCCCCCGCGTTTTGTGAAAAACAAAAATACCAAACTTTTATCCTCAAAACGCCTCTCTTTCCCACCAGCCCCCATCATCAGCAAGGCGGCCCCGGCGCCCCCCGCCGGGTGCGGGTCAGGGGGCGGCCGCCGAGAGCCGCGGCCCCAAGTCGGGGAGGGGGGCTCGGGGCCGGGGTCTCCCCGCAGCCAACCTCAGGACCCCCGCAGCCCCCTCAGCACCCCGGTCCCTCACCTGGCCTGCTGGTTGCGGCATAGGCCCTTGAGGTGGTACTTGCAGAGGTGCAGCCGCCCGCAGCGCCCCTGGCAGCCCGCGCCGTGTTCCGTGCACAGCCGCAGGGCGCTGGTGGCCACCACCACCACCACCTCCTCCGTCTCCGCCGCCTCCTCCGCGGGCCGCCGCAGCAGCGTGAAGCGCTCCGTGTCCCGCAGCACCGGCTCCAGCTGCTCGGCCCTGGGCCGGCCTGGCAGCAGCTGCCGGAGCTCGCTCAGCTCCAGGCTGCCGCCGCTGGCGCACAGCACCCGCAGCGCCTGGGTGGACAACGCCATGGCTGGGGACGGCTCGGGCACCGCCGCCGGCCCCGGTCCCTGTCCCGGCCCCGGCCCCGCTCGGCCTGGCCGGCCCCGAGCGTCTCCTCCCCGGGCCGCTCCACCCCGCTGTGGCCCGGCCGAGCAAACGAAAACGAAAGCGGAGCGCGGTCGTGCCCGCCCCGGGGCTGGGTTCGTGGTGCCGCCTGACGGAGAGGGGGTGCGGGCTGGGAGCCCTGCGCCTCCCTCCTCCCGCTGGGCCTGGGGGTCTGTCCGGGCAAAAAGGGGTGAGTGCCCCGGGGGGATGGCAGGCCACAAACAACTCTCCCTGCCCGCTTCAGTCACAGAAAGAAAGGCTGGCCTGTGAGTTCGACCACCATTAGGCGCCTGGAAAGCCTCTCAGGCAAGGTTTGTGCCCTGTGCCAGGTTTCTAGTGATGCTTTGCAAGGGGCAGTCTCATGCTCCTCTCAGTTAAAAGCTCAGCAGTGGGCACGCCGGCTGGCGATGTCCCTGCCCTGGCTGCATTGCTCACAGAACCGCCTGACAAGCAGGGTCACCTCATCCCATTGTACCACAGCCACAGCACCAGAGTGTGGCTCACCTCCAGGAGCTCACAAACTCTGTGGTGTGGGAGCATGTTTTAGTTTTAACGTGCTTTCCTCATTGGATCATCTGGGCACTTCATCACCTTCTTTCAGAGGAGTGCTTTAAGTGATGGTGGCAGAATGGTACAAAACACCATTGTTTAAGCCAGAGTGCCCGCAGCAGGCATAGGCACTGACAAAGCTGATGGCAAGTTGCATCAAACGAGCAACCCGCCTGCTTCCTTCTCCTGCCAGTCAGGTTCTGCTGCATGCAAAGTTCATCTGCCTTTCCCCTTGTTTCTTCTTATTTCCTGCTTCCCCTATGAGACCAGGAAGGGAGTGACAAAATGAGAAGCTACACGAGTACATTGAACAGAACAACAACTATGCTCTGTCACTTAGAGGTTCATACAGATCTGTAGCCTGCCTCTGACGAAGGATGTCACCAGATGCCTAGCAGGCAATGTGAGAGGCTGTAGTCACTGCCCTCCCAGCCTCAGCTGATTAGATTTCCTGAACCACAGAAAAGCACTGTGCACTTTCTTGATTCAATTTCTGATTTTATAGCCACTTAAATCCCGCTTTGTTGTCTCTTTTCCAAACTGAAAAGAGTTTGAATCTATTTTAGCTATTCTTGGCATATAAGTCATCCCATAGCTTGGACTGTCTTTGTCCTCCTTTGTTTGTTTCCTAACACAGTCTTTCCTTTAGGGGCAGACCTGCAGATGATATGCAAAATGTCAGTGCCTCAAATGTCCACAGTAGCTTTTCAGTGCTTTTTTCCTTTCATCTATTGCTTTCCTGATAATACCTGCTATTTGATTTTGTTGATTGCTTTTGAAAAGGGAGTGTCACAGTTCATTTGGATCTCTTAAATATACAGGGACCTGTGTACCCTGTAAATGAATTTTTATTTTATGAGCTCATTAGGAAAGAAGACAAACAAACATGGCAAGCAAGGGCTCAATCGCCTTTTGTCCTAAGGGAACTCTAAAAGATTAGTCTAAAATGTTAATTTACTATGTCATCACTCCATTAATTCATGAAGTTTCTTGCCCACAGATTCTCTAATTCATAACTAACTCATAACTTGCACACCTATGAGCAAAATAGTTACCTAGCTGGTGGCAAGAGGGCTCGTGCCTTCTCTGTCACCAGGAAGCACAAAAGCCATGGCTGCTGTTATTGGATCCACCTCAATAGCTTTTCAGGGAAGCTGATGTGTTTATACCATCCAGCTTGGAAGTGAGTAGAATAGAATAGAATAGAATAGAATAGAATAGAATAGAATAGAATAGAATAGAATAGAATAGAATAGAATAGAATAGAATAGAATAGTTCCAGTTGGAAGGGACCTCCGAAGATCATGAAGTCCACATACAAAGATCATCAAATCCATTTCGTCTATGCCATTTCTATAAGTTAGTGGATACTGAAGAAACCTCTACATGGTTAATATGCAAGAACGCAGGGGATGATGGATGCAGGAGACAGCAAGCTGCAGGGGATGACAGCTGCATAATGACCAACGTGTTGATCAACTTTGACCAAAGGGCTCCCAGTATATGCCAGGCCTTAGTGAGAGCAGTGTGTTAGGCTGAAACCTGAACAGTCATTGAGCGAACTGCCACATCAGAGTTAGTGTTTTCACAGAATTATCCCATTATTCATAGGTCTCATTCCTGACTGGTAATAGCTCAGAAGCCATTCTGTCACTGAATAGCCAGACCTATAATTCTGTCGGTTTTCTCAGGAGCAAAAGTTGAACTAGAAGAGCAGCCGGTGACTGATGCAGAAGGAAGATCTGCAGATCTTCTTTTGAATTTAAGTACCTTCCTGTCCCCAGACGCATACCCGAAATAAATCATAGCTTTTTCCTTCTCACATGAGTTTCTTTAGTTTGTTTTGTGGCATGTTCCTCAGGAAGAAAAAAAGTACCTCTTTGATTTGATACAACTTCCCCACCTATGAATTATATATAAGCAAAATTGTATTTTCTCCTTCAGAAGGATTTTCTGCTAATGAAAAAGTCAGTTTTCATTTGTAAAATTAAATATCTCCAATGTAAGAATGGATTTCATGAGACCTCAGGGGCACATAAGGCAAGTGGCTTCTCTTCACCTCCCAAATACGCTAATTAAAGGTAAGGCTGGAACTGTTTTGTTAAATGCCATTGTAACATAATTGCTTATGAGCTATTCTACCTACCGTTTATGACTGCTTTGTGCATTGGCCCTGTAATAAGCTCCCTTTTAGCAGTTCCTATGGTTTCAGAACAGCTGCTGGACCTGCACATGGATTTTTAATAGCTGTGGGACTTCAGGTGTAGCAGTTTCAGTGAGCCACCTCTGCTAACATATGCTGTTTTGTATGGTTTTGTGCTATGAAAACATTACCCTAGAAATTTTCAAGTGTCAATCATTACATTAATATTTTTATTTTTAGTAACAGATGAAGGATAATTGTGTTATTTTGAATTGCAACATCATTTCATAATCTTGCATGTGTTGGTCTTCAAAATGGATTAATGTAATGACTTTCCAATGAATTTGAGCACAAACCTTTAAAAAATCCCTAGTTTAATAGTAGGTGGTACAACCCACTTTCCACCCCATCCATCTGTTTTAGCCTTTCCCCTACCTGGCATGGAGAAGTCTCTAGCTTTGGGCTGTATGCATTGGATGGAGACATCATACTGAGCCTTCCCTACATTTCTGTAGAACTTGTAATTACACAGGTAAGGAAAATGAACAGGAAAAGGTAGATTTTGGAGTTAGTTGTGAGCTAGAACGTTTGCAGTGGAACGTTACCTTCTGGTCGGTACAGCTGCACTGCTGACTGTCAGGGACTTAGAAGCTTGGAAGCACGGTATGTTCATTTGACAATGTTTTTGATCACTTCTCAACCTACCTTTAAACACATGTTCAGAGGGCTAATCCTTTCTCCAGTGATGGTCTGACAGCACGATTACTTTTAAACACTTGGCTAAATCTTTTGTAATGTTACGTGCAACTGGTCCATTCATTCTGGCTTGTATTTTTTGTATATTATTTCTATGCATTACACTAATTTCTTCACTTATGACTTGCATTTCTGAAATGTGGATTAATTGACAAGCTCTCTGTATAACAAGCTTCCAATTACAATCCCAGGAATTTCCCAGAGGCACACTAAACTAAAAATCAACCAACCAGCAGATGACACATACCCACAACTCCAAAACAAGAAGCAACTCAGTTCTGGTGCAGTACAGGACTAACACCAGACAGTGGGGCTGTTGGCTGTCCCAGAGATCTTGCATCCTCTGCAGAAAGCAGGATAAATCCTCGTTTTCTATAGTTGCCTCAGGACTAAGTTTATTTTCATCATCTAACTGTATAGACTGGATGGGATATACAACACCCATTTTTAAAATCAAACTGTTTATTTAATAAGAATAAAATAAATAAATTATAAGAAAATGAATAAATTATAAGTATAGTTTAACCTAATGGCATATGCCAGGAAATTTCATTTTTTACAGATTACATTGTTGCCTAAATAGTTCATAAGTGGCCTTGCTTCTGAAAAGAAAAATAATTTTGGACTGAAAACTCGCAGTACAGTTAGTGATATAGTTAGTGACACTTATTTGTCATTGGCATAGCTCTAGTTTTATTCTGTTGAAGCTTTAGTTACTAGGTGCAGGTGTAAACGTCTTTTTATTGTGCCAGCCATAGGCTTTTGTTCTTCTCAGCATTACAGTCTCAAAAAGGTGTCATTTTCATACAGACCCATTGCCTTTTACACTGGTTTCCTCCATCGTACAGAAACCACATCTTCTAAACTCTTTTCTTTTTTTTTTTTTTTTTTTTCCTCTGCAGATCACTTCTGTCCCCTGCTTTATTCTTCTAAGGGCTGTCAGGCACTCTTCTCCTAGGTCTGGTTCCAAACCTCACTGGAATTTATGTGGGCAGGAATCTCTCCATTACTTTTGAGGCCACAGTTACCATTTCTCTGGTGGCTGTTTCCCTAATCTGCTACTTCATGAGGCTCACTCTTGTTGGTAGAGCAATACAGAACCCTTTCAGCTCACATGTAAATACATCCCTAAAATTTGCAGTGTGTTTGCTGGAACCAAGTCTCTGAAGCATGTCTTTCTCCCAGGACTTCTTAATTAAGGGTTAATACAAAATTTTAATACAATATGGATCATCAAATGAGCAGTTAGTGAGCAACATCCTGAGCAGCAGGATTCTGATTTACCCCTGGAAAGGCTGTGTGAATGGGAGTATATATGTCGGCCACAGATATACAGAATGTCCTTAACAAGTGGCTCTGCATGGTTTGTCCAGGACCCCTTTTAAAACTGTGAAAGTTTCTTAGACCACAAAGGAACTCCTATAAAGACCAGGGAGGCTGTCATGATCATGAGGGGAAAAAAACACCAACCCGCTGATTTTAGCTTAGTTTTTATGCTTCTCGTTCTCTACATTTAAAATAATAATAATAATAATAATAAAGTGAAACTTGAGTGGCATGGGAAGCATGGGAACCAAAAAAAAAAAAAAAAGTTTATTGAAATAGGTACAAGTAGAGATGCCCAAAGTTTAGAAGCCTTTTTTTTTTTTTTGTCTCAGAACAGTTTTGCCTTCATTTGTCAATACATCATCCAGAAACAACTACTGTCCTAATATACATATATGGCTGCGAATTCCTCTTTTAACCCTTCCACTTTGAGATAGGAGTGGCTTCCCTGTTGACAAAAAGTGAATAGCAATTCTGTTTTCTTTAACGTGCCACCAAACCACTTATCTACATATCACAAATATTTGCTTAATTTGAATGCATTCAAATTATCCGTTCAAACTGTTCTTTTAAATGCTCACTAACTTTTCAGAGTTTTTTGTGATAAAAAAAAAAAAATCAATTTGTCAGGAACCAGAACAATTACTGAAGCCCATGTCAGTTTTCATTTTGCATCGCAGTCAGCAACAATGCGAAAGCTGGCCTGATCATATGGTGCTTCAACATGTGTTAGACAAAATATGAAATTCCATTGATAAGGACTTAACCTCTGATGTCTCCATGAGTGGTAAGAAGAGATGTGTTTATGACAAGAAGAAATGTGTTTATGACAATGTATAGCACATACAAATTAAAAGTCTGAACACACTAGCTCAAAACAAACAAGCAAGCAAAAAACTCTGCTTTTTTTTGTTTATATTATTGGTATTTTTATGACAATAATCATGGTACATGTTCATCAAACCGGTTTGGAGCATAGGACAGAAAGGATCACTTGGATCAGCAAGTCTATTCCTTCACAGTCACATGGACCTCATTTTTTAGATATCCAGTTCAGAAAAGTCCACAGCATCACCATCAGGTTCCTTGAGCCCCAGAAAGCTCTTCTTTAGCACTTTCCAACAAACTTAAGGCATATACCCTCTGAACACACCCAGGAAAAAGAAGGATTATTATAACTATGGAAGGACCAATAGAATTCAGAAGGAGTATGTATATTTTTCAAAGCCTTTGAAAATAGCAGTCAGCTACAAATTTGAAATGACATTTACAAGTGAATCTAAAAACAAAAATAAAAACCAAACAAACAGACAAAAAAAAAAAAACACCACCACAACAAATACTACCTTTGTAAGGAATAAGAAATGTGTGGCTTTATTTTCCAGTTGCTATATCCTACTTTCAACTGAAGCTTCTTTACTTCAGTGCCAACTTTCTGAAGTTTTCCTGTGCCTTCTTCCTCTATGGGTTCATTTACTGCTCTGTGTGCTCATCAGCTAAATTCAGTTATTCATGTGGTGTGTCATGCAGCACCTGGAATGTCACAAGGAAATGATTCAGAGATCAGTAGAAGCTACTTATGGTGGCAGGGGATAAACATAAGGACCAAAAGACCTCATTAAAAAAATAAATAAATAAATAAATAAATAAATCTGTGTTTTCCAGAGCTTCTTGCAGTAGTATAATAAGGTATAAAACTAACCTATTCATTCAGTCTTTAACAGCTATCTAGAATCCCAGCTAAAATAGATGCTTGGTAAAGGGAGGCCTAATTTACACAGAATATTTATGCGTTTAATTGTAACTACAGTTGTGAAATGAGAATGTATTCAGACATATTAATCAGATACAGGACATACAGCCAACGAGTACTTCCATTAAGATCAAAGACAATATGCTCTATAATACAGTTTATTACTGGTATAGACAAAAACATAATTTCAAAGACTCCTTCATCTTCAATTCCTTGGTCAAATGACCCAAAAGAGAGGTGTTTTGGCCACGTACTCATTCCAACTGTCAAGGTACACATTGGCTAATTGAGATTATCTGCTGTTGATCTGTGCAAGGCAAATCTTCTACATTGACATAGAACAAAGGATGTTTATCAGCTCAATTGCTGTTGGCCTTGTTCTCCTTCTTGCCACACAGCTCTGTCTGTATCAAACTATTTATTGGGCTATCTACCTATGCAATGCCTTCTATTTCCTGTAAAAAAATACTTCCCATGTATTTTTGTGTAATGAATGCATTCACTTCTTCAAAAGTTTTAAAATAAAGCTGGTATGTCTGCTGAAATGTAGGATGTGGAATTGCTTTTCTTCTGTGAGAATGGTGCTACCGTATGTTAGCAAGTTTCACGTTCTATTAAAAAAAAGAGGAACTTATTTATAATAAACATTATGCTGAGTCAAATAAGTCTTCTAAAAGCAGTTTTACAATTATTTTCTAGCATTCTCATAAGAATTCCGTACTTAGAGGTTACTGATCATAGGGTTGATGACATTTTCTTCAGCTTATTTTCCTTTCTTTTGTTTCCTTTCACTTTGAACTTTGGTTCAAAGTTATTACTGGTCAATGTCATCTTCACAAAGAAAAAAAAATTTGATCAGTCTTTGTACCTTGAAATAGCAAAGAAAAACCTCTTCAAAAGGCAACTTGTGGTATTTATTATCAGTAATGTGTAATACTTAACTGTTGGCAAATAGGACTGAGTCTTATTGAGTCCTTTTAAGAATCCATCAGTCTTTAAAAAGAAAAATAAGAGTATAGTCTAAAGTAGGAAACTGGTAAAACACAACCCTCTTGTCTGTGCATACAGGTTTGAAACTACTCTGAGAGGATAATGTGATTATAAATCAAGTACTCAAAATTAGTTACAATATGGCAAAATTTGGTTGAGTGGTACAGTTTTAATTTGCCCTCCCTATATACATGTGTTAAGATAGTATCTGGACATCATCACCAGCTGCAAGACCTTTGCCGTGCATGCATGGGTTAGTGCTCCTTTGATGACTGACTAACCAGTGGGATTTCATTACTAATTGCATCCCCATGCATAGCTTGCTATGTGCTGTCATATGTTGTTTTCAAGATAGCGTTGTTAACCTCTTTATGGACTATTTTATGCTCGTCCCGTTACAGCACATAAATGCTGCATAAGCATAGACATTTATGTTCATAAGAGCTTTGAGTTGTGAAGATAATTTTATCGTCCCTGCTTTATACATGTGAAACAAAGGCACAAAGAGATTAAATTAGGGAATACTCACTTATTTTTGGTATTTGATATGAGATACCTAAGAAATCTTGTTTTAGAGAGTTCAGCATTTGTGGGCAGTTTATGGGCTCGGCTGGTGCTCAATGACAATAGTTGCAGCTGGTACTACTCAGCATTTCTGCAAATCTGTACTGAGGTCTCAAGTCAGACATCCAGAAAATGAGGAACACACAGCAAGTGACCACCTGTGAAAGTTTGTTCAAAGGGACTTGCCTAGCATCATTTGGGAACTCTGTGGTAAAGACAGGGTCAGAACCCACTTCTCCAGGGCAGCATTCAGCTGCTTTAACTTTGAGAGCATCCTCTCTCTTCCTTAATCACTAGAGAATTTATAACTTCTGCAACAGATGCAGCAGCATTTCTAGAGATGACAGTCTTGTTTACCCAGTTCAGCATTAGAGTAAGATTTATTATTTATGCCATGCACTGAAAAAAAATAGGGTCCTTGAAAGGAAAATGTTCAAATATGCACCTAGGGAAGAGGGAAGGGACATGATTATGTTTTGATTTTGGCCTTTTCTCTCTTGGGATAGTGCTTCTGCAGAGCCATGATGAAATCTTGGGCTCCGCTGTAGTCTTGATAGTTTGGGATTGGGAAAAGGACATTTGCCCTTCCTCCTCCATTCCTCAAGCTTGACCCCTCCTGCCCTTATCTTTCACAGACAGTCTTGCCTGGCCCCTGTCTTTGGCTCCTAGTCTTCTTGCACCCATCAGCCTAAGGCTTCTTGGCTCAGACCTCTCACTCCCAGTCCTACTCTCTTAATCCAGGCCCTACAAAGTTGGTTCAAATTCTCTTCCTTAAGTCTTCTTGCTGAATTTGTTCCAAGCCTCTCTTCTCAAGTCCCAGTGAAATCTCTTTCTGGTGACCCTCCCCACCACTCCAGTTAGCTCACTGGAGTTCAGGGCCAGTGTCTGTGCAATCACCTTCCATCTCCCGTGACCTCTAGCTCCCAGTCTTATCTCCCAACATCTTCTGCTTTTCTATTTACCAGTCACAATTTACCTCTTATACAGCCCCTGGCATCCTGTACCAGCTTCCTCCTAGATGAGCCCATACTTGTTTCAGCACAGCCTGTATTCCAGTCAAACAGCTATTTGTCCCATGAAGTTGCAGTGCAGTCCAGGTGATGGGAGAAGAAAAAGCTGATTTGAAAGAGCACAGAAACGAATTAGAGATCATCCCTTATGTTGTTGTAACTGCCTGACATGGGATGCAGTAAAACTTGATCTCTCAGGCTGTGCATATGAAGTATATAATCTTTCTGTTGTGCTTGATTTAAATGAGTAGGCTCTACATTCCCTGGCTAAAAGTTATTCAAGACTCCAACATATATTTTGTACAAATAATGTTAAGAGCTTGACTTGAAATGACAAAAGTAATTTCTCAAAGTCATGGGTCTAAAATACTATTTGATTTGAAGAGTCATATGGCACAGCGTTTCTTGGTTTTCCTTGCTGTATTGTGTTAAAAATGTAACTTGCAAGCTGCCTTCTCTGGGATTTTATATGTATTTATTCCTTCAACATGTCTGACATCGTTTGGGGGATCTAATAAAATACAAGGGATTACTTCTTACTGTGTAGTAATCTGGAGCTCAACTTTTTTTGGATGTGTTAAGCACATACTTAGTATTAAGGCAAAATGTGCTTCTAATTAGATATGAGTTTAAAATTACGTCTGAATATTTTCTAGAGCTGGATCAATAGCTCATAAAATCCATGAAGTGATCTTTAAAGAAGTAACTTCTAATTAAACCTCTCTTGTCTTTATTCTGGGTTCTTGTATATGACTGACCTCAGTAGTTAGCCTCCCAACAGCTTACTAACTATTTCACGGGAGGCAACCAGAAGCCCTAATTTTTTAAGGCCACAATTCCATTTCTCAATCTGCTTCATGGTTTTTGATGTTTCTTTTGTACCTATCATATACATCCTAGAAAACTTAACTGAGCTAGACTTGCTGAGATCGTATTGTATGGCGTACTCCTGTGTGGGCTGAGGGAATTCCATGGAAGACATTTTGAGGCTAAGGTGTGGCATAGCCACCAAGACTCTTGGTTCTTTGTTGAATTCAACAGGCATTTTGCCTTCTTTTGTAGGTCTCTCACAAAAAAAAAAAAAAAAAAAAAAAAAAAAAGATTTAAAAATGTTTATTTGGATCTTTGGGCTTCTTTGGCTGTTGAGTGGAAGTAGCTATCAAGCAATTCCTAATTTTTTATTTTACCTGATCACTTTTCCCCTTATATTTCATTTTTCTAACCCTTTACACAATAGAACATAGAAAAGAAAAAATAAATAAAATAGACCCACCTCTCAGACAAGTTAGTTGCTGGATTTTACTACTTCTTTTACTCCCAAAGAAACTGAAAAGAGTGTGGCCAAGTAGAAGTCATGACAAAAAGACAGTTTCATTTGAAATGTAAACCCATAAACCACTGTTTCAGAAAATTCCCATTCAGAAAAAGGTTCCAAGACAGAAAACAATATTACCAGCATACCTCCTACCCTACCTTGAAGGTACAGGTTTTCTTTAACATCAGATTGTAAAAATCCCCAAGGCCTAAGTGCTTCTTCAGCACTTCCCTGGTAATATAGGAAGCATTTATTTGCTAGTCATAGCATTATATGCCCATACAAATGTTTGTATCATCAAAGCATAAAAAACCATTATTTGGACAGCTTGTTTTTATGGTCATCTTCAGAGCACAGTAATGAGAGGAATTCTATTTTTGAAGAGTTTCCTTTACCACCCTGCAGTTCCTTAAAATGAGTTTCTCTTATATAGAATTCTGGCAGAAATATGACTTCATTCTACCCCTTCAATAGAAACAGAATGTGAGAATGTGCTGGGCTTTTTTTTTTTTTTTTTTTTTTTTTTTTTTTTGGCAATGTGACAATTATAATACCAATAATAGCTTTAAATAGTTCTTGTGTTTTAATTACTTTTATTCAGTGCTTTTGACTGTAAAGTCAGATGTGTTTTCATGTCTCCAACTGAACTCTATCAATAGATTACCTCTCTTAACTATTTATAAATATCTTCCTCGTAACCATACACCTTCCCTTCTTTCAGATTAACAGTTTTCAAGTCTCAACTACTTTATTTTTTCCTTCTCAGCCCTATGTAGGAAATAGATGTCCACCTTCCTGGTTGGACTTAATCTGTCCCTGAAAAGAGCCATTTTGTCAGAGGCTCAAACTGCTATGCTTCTGATGTTTTTTCATATATAACATATATATGCTATATATATATACACACACACATATATACACACATTTTATTAACTTTGTGGAACCGGTCATAGAGTATGGTAGTAATTCACATTAGAAAGATGTCAAAATGTGTTCCCACATTGTAAAAGCCTAATATTGAAAATATTGGCATGTTTGCTTCGTGGTGCATCTGCCTATGAATAGCTGCTGGCATTCCTGTTGCACATGGCACAATTTAGGCCAGGCTATCAGGTTACCTTATTTTTAATTATTTAAGATAAAAGTAACCTGCAGCAAAAATATCTGGAGGAAAGTTCTTATGAAGCATTTAATCTTTTGGAGGAAAGCCCAAACTGATTTCTCTTTTAAGTTTTCAGGAGGTGAGTGCCAACATACAGGTTTTTTTTCTGGTTCTTGAACTTTTGGTGAATTTGCACATTTTCTATGAAAATTTGAATAATGCAGAAAACTCAGATTTCTTAAAAATGTTTTTCTCTTACTTAAATTGAAATGTATTGCTTTTATATAGTCTCCATAATTTTTCTGCCTATTTTGGTTACGAGGTAAATAAATACCTTTTGTAGGCTTTATACTAGTGTCCTGAACAGTGCTGAATTTATTTTAAGATAAAGATTAGATTGTACTCTTATCGTAAATAAAAATGTTTATTTATAATGAAAAAAAAATGGTATTTTCATTAATATGGCAATCATTTTTTATTTTCTATTCTCTTGCACTACAGACTTGGGAATCCCAGGCCGATTCTCTTCTACTGCTTTCTGTTATAGGTATATTTTCCCAAGGCTGGTAATTTCCAGAGGATTTAAATATACTTTAGAGCTTGCTTAATAATATATGTTGATTTTTCCTCTTGTACAGCAACAACAGATGTGGCGCCTCAAGAAATGCTTAAGTGGTCTGTCTGCTTGAACCTGGTATGTGTCTTGTCCACTAATAACATTAAGATGACATTATATTTATACTGTCTGCATCTATATAGGTCTGCTATAGGTCTTATTTATTTATTTATTTCATCTGCCGTAGACTTTCTAGGACCTTCTTTTCCTTACTGACACATCTTTCTTTAAATCTCTGTCCTTTTATTACAAACATTCTGTTTTGTGGTAGCTGTCATTGTTTCATTCAAAACTTAGGTACAGGTACTTCAAGGTCAACCTATTCTGAGGCATACATAATAACTATCAGTGATTCTTTTTTTTTTATATGACTGTTAAAATAAGAAACTCATGGAAGCAAATACATTAGCCACAAGGAGGTCTGTGTGCAGTCGACTGCTGGAAGCTAGATCTCCATGCTTTTCCTCTTCTCATGCTATTCCTTAGACATCCAGTATGAGCTACAAAGACAGGATACTGAGCCAGGTGGACTTTTGGTTTGACGCAGTGCATTATCTCTCTCTTCTTAAGCCTTGTTCTTAGATGTTGTCTCCTCCACCTCACAGCTTGTGGAATACTTTCTACTATTGTTTTTTGAACTGCAAAATGCGTCCCACCAACAATCCCAAATTCTTGCACTGCAGCCAGAAACCTTACTATTACATACTTACATGGGTTTTCTCAGAAAGCATGTGTCTATTCTGAGAATATTTCCTTTTGTCAAATCATCACCAACTCAGACTTGTTTCCAGGCTCTACCTGGATGTATTATCATTAGGAAATGGTTTTGTACTGTTACCCCAACTGAGCTAAAAAGCACTGTTCTGCAGTTGCCTGACTCTGTCAGCATTTAATTGCATCAACACCTCTCCACTTGCTTTTCAGGTTTCTGTAGATGATTAGATCTCTGAATGTAACAGAAAAATGCTGCCAAGGTCACTACGTGCAGACATCCTGGCATTCCCCAAAGACTTGTAGCTTAAAGAATTTGATTATATCTCTATGTTTAATAGGCTTGAGTATGTTTTGCTCATTTCTTTTTGAAAATATATTATTTCTTAGTTTCTGCAACATCCTGTAGATAACTTGTCTTCTGTACATTAACCTTGTTTTGTGTGAAGTAATGGAGCCTTTCTGGTTGGGTACTTGTCTTCTGTGGTGTCCCTTACAGTTCCTTCCGATACAAGGATTATATTCATATTCTTTATTCATATTTTCTATGTTAATACTAATTCTATAGATTTTTGTCATTCCATCTCTATTTTTTTTTCCCAATCTGAAGAAGCAGTGTGACTTTTATGAGTAGTAATGGCCCAGTCTGACAAAATCAATGCCTTACTTCCTCCTTACACTGCCCAGGATCCAGACGCTATACTTCTTCTGCCTGAGGTCCTCTGCATAGCTCAGGCTGGCTGCTGCTTCTGGATCATTCCTAGTCTTAATGAACAGACTTTTCACCTCAAGCAATTTTAGATGTTTCATTTTTAAATGAGAGCTGCCTAGTTTTAGCATTGTGTTTTAATGTTGAGAACACTTGTTATGGAAATAAGAGATTTGGAAACAGTCCTTTCAATGGCTAACAGAGACTCCGACTTAGATGTCCCACCCTGAAGGTGGGGAAGTGCTGTAGCCCCAATCTAACATGCAGGCCTACAGCTTAGGGCATTCTCCTGAGTGATGGGGAATGTGAGGTTGAGCTCCTGAAACCAAGGAGGGAACCACTGTCTGTGACATTCCTACAAACATTCAGCCAGTCTGTAACGCATTTGACTTGTATACCCCTGCCATAACCCCCAGCAGGGTTTTAAAAGGAAGGAAGGGGCTGGGATTTCAGCCATGTTTTATCTAATGTTTCTTACTAGCTAGATAAACTGCTTTTATTTCCTGTGTGGTGCTGTGCCTGCTGCTTTGGAGCTTACAAAACTGTCTCCAAAAGCTTCAGAGGTGGCCTAAGGAGAGTAACATACTGCATACTGGAGGCAAGGCACCAAAACCATACGTATTTCAGTGCCTAACTTGTAATGTCTGCTTTTTATTGATGTGGCCATAGGTCTAAGCAGTGTATAGAATCATGGAATCGTAGAATATCCCGAGCTGGAAGGGACCCATGAGGATCATGGAGTCCCACTCCTGGCACCACACAGGTCTACACAAAAATTCAGACCATATGACTAAGAGCACAGTCCAAATGCTTCTTAAACTCTGACAGGCTTGGTGCCATGACTACATAAAGTGTAAAGGCTGTGTAAAGGCAGTGTTTCTAAGTTGTGATATGGATGCAGATGCTACAGTAGTTATTACATTCCTGTCCTGTCTCTTCAGCTGTTCCAAAATAGACAAAAATGCTTCCTTCCATTCTTTGGAGTCCAAAAGTCACCTATTCTTAACATTTGTCAGATCTCAGCTTCATGATCTGGGGAGAACAGTGTTGAAATGGAGTATTAAATTAATCCCAAATGATCTGAATGCCACTTGAATCTGAAGGCATGTTTCTTCCACAAATAACTGGAAAATGACTAGTTCTTGTTTGGTTTCCCCAGCTTCACCATCAAGAGGGTTATTAAAATGTAATGCTCTTTCTATATGCTTTGTCTTTAAGGTTTCCATTTTTACCCTTTATCAGGCTCACCTGTTAATGACAATCTTTCCTTTGTCCATGGCTATTTTTGTAAAGTTCTCTCATATTTCTATTCCTGCTTTGCTCACTTCACACTGCAATATTATTACCTTGTAGGTGCTTTAGCTATTCCAATATTTAAGGGAGTACTCATTACAAGTATAGATTACTAAAAGTCATTGTTTCATATGTCACTTTAAAATCTTTTTTTTTTTTTTTTTTTTTTTTTTTCCCTTCAGTGTACTTGTCATTATTAGTTCCTTGTGCTTCTGTTGTGGTTTTTGGTCTTCTGTCTTCATGGGATTTCCCAGCAGAAAGTCACTTCCTTTGGTTACGTGGAGCCAAAAAGAAGCTTCCTGAGAAGGCCTGCTGATACGGACAACTGGACCAATATATTGGGCCTAGTTGTAAAGTGGAGGTTTTAGATGTGGGTTTTCCATTGAAGAGCTGATCTGTCCACACATGCATGTATCTCCATGGTACACTTCTCTATTTAGGCTCCAGAAGAGATTAAATTTTTATATCTAACCTCTGCAATGATTTATCCAAATACCTAATTTTATGACTCTAATTATTTGATTGACCTAAGCAGAATAAGTTACAGGTGGAAAATTAGCTAAGTGAATATGTCTTTTATGATTGAATGATAAGTTCTCAAATCAGAAATACATCAGGATTTAAACACTTGAGGACTTCTATTTATATCGTTTACATTATGATATTCATATGTGATTCTGAAATAGTCTAACAATAGAGAATATCTTCTTAAGAAATAACAGAACATTTTTTTTAGACCTAAAAACTCCAGAAAATAATTAAATTCCTCTGAAGAGATTAAAGTGATATTTATAGCACTTTAAGGAAAAATATTTTAAAACAATAGTTAAATTAAAAACATGATTCTGAGAGAGGAATCCCAATAAAATATTCAAAGGTAAGGAAATGATTCTGATTGAGATAATCTCTCTTTTTTAGTTTAAAATTCAATTTTTAAAACATCTTCTGGACAGAACTCTTAAAAAAAAAAAAAAAATTTTCCCCGATAAGTAAGATTTTTTAGAAAATTAAAAATTAAAAAGAAAAAAAAAAAAAAAAAAAAAAAATCCTATTCTTTCTTCCTAACCAACTGTAGTGCTTTGTAAGGTAGCCATAGACACAAAACAAATCAGGAAGTCAGGGAAGAATGTGCAGCAGCATTAGTGCTGGCACAGCAACTTTCTTCTTACTGTACTGAAAATAATACCAGTGTCAGCTGCAAGCCAGAACCTTTGTTTATAGAAATCATAAGTGATCTTTTGGCTCTGGTGGTTCTATACCCATTTCCACCAGCTAAGGAACTGATACTCTAAATCCACCAATTACAATAAAACAGTCTATTTTTTGTATTGCAGAGGTTTTCATTGCCATTTGTAGAACAATTTGTAAGACAAGTGAAGAGTTTGAATTTACGATATATTCTCATCTTCTGGTATTTGAATGAATTTTGTTTGTTGAAATACATAGAACAAATGTACCAGCACAAATGTGATCTTCAAACACAGTTTCATTATCTGATTTGCTTAAATGATATGATGCCGTAATAGTAGTTTTCATTTTTATGTTGGTATTAATTTTTTCCCCTCTATATTCTACACTAATTAACTGACCAAAATTACAGTAAACAGTATTAGGCTGCTAGTTAGCAATGCTCATTTCTGGGCTTTGTTTGTTTAGTTTGGTAGTGTTGGTTTTTGTTGTTGTCGTTTTTCTGGTTTAAGGAGAGGTTTCATTGTATTCTGGGGCTGGGAATGTGAATTTAGGCATTTTCTGAGGCCACTAATTCATATTCCAGACTGATTCACTATCAAACACTCATAGCTGAATGATCACTGTGAAAGAGGAGATCTCTCCTTCTGTTGATCCCTGTTCCTGCTCCATAGGGAAAAGGGTGTGTCCTTTCTGCAAGAAACTTCCCAACTTCTTTCAAACCTTGGAAGGAGTAGACCAGAACCAGCATACTGGCAGAGATCTGCAATTTTTCTGATCAACATGGTTAGGTTAAGGAGGTGAGCACAGGTATACTCTCTCTCAACTCTTCCACTTTCAGGGAGAAAGTGGTTGTGTACAGCCATGTACACAAAACCTACAGCCATGAGGATTCATGACAAAGATTATTACAGAAATGCGTGGCCAGGAGAGGGATCTGTTGAAGGCCAGAACAAGTATGCAAGGGCAGAGTTTCTCTGTGGCTGTCACAATCACCAACTAACTTCTGAAGACTGTTCAGCTGGTAGTCAGTCTGTTATGCATGGGGCAAATGACTCCCCAAGACAGAATTAATTCCAAAAATAGAGGGTCTTTTTCTATTAAGTGAGTTCAATTTTGAGTGGGCTGCCTGTCAAGTTTGGGCACTTACAACCTGTATGACATTCAAACAATTCTGAGAACGCTGTAAATACATGGTGAGAAAACTTGTCGAGTTTTATATTTCTTTAGGAAAGGGGGAGACTGGTCTCTATTGTATATTTGAGCAATGCCTCATGAGAGAGTTTTCATGCTTTCTAGAGCCTTCCAACAAGTGCTGTAATATATGATATAGATCTGTCTTTTATTCAAAGAGAGGTGAAAATTCTTCTTCTTATTCATTATTATGAATATCTTTTAGTGCCAAGCAAGCATGACATATCTTTCTGAAATTTAAACAATCACTCTACTGTTGAAAGTTTATTTTTAAAGCATGGCCAAAGGAGAAAAGCTTGATGCTGTGCTTTCTAACTGATATTGAAATTTTGCTATCAGACACAACAATTGTTTGAGACACTAACATTTGAATAGTACATTCTCTTTTCCAGGCTTTTACTGATATCCATCTACCCATCCAATGCAAAAATCAATGCAGGCTTTCTACTGTAATAGGATTTCTTGATAGAGGTCAGTATGCTGCCTGTCTTGACTGTACTGTGATTTGCAGAACTCCTAGTGGCTTCCCAGGGTGGTGGAGTGAGCCCCCGCTCAGAGCTTGTGACAAGCCAAAGACACAATGTACTGGTGGATTAAGGACTTTCAATCTACCTTATGAGACAGACATTGCTCTTGTTTTTATGCTATGTGATTGTGCTATGCATGGCACCTTCCCATTTCCTCTAAAAACAAAACTTTTGCTGACCTTCCTTACATTGTAGCCTCTTACTTGAAATAAGAACATCGTGACTGAGCAACTTAATTTAGAAAGAGTGATTATTGTAATGACATTAATACCATTAGCTTTAATCTCCCGACCTTCACCCTCTTTTACTACTGGGATGTGTTGGCCCTGGCCAGCAGCCACGTAGCCACACAGCTGCTCACGCCAGCGGAGTAGGGGAGAAGATAAGAGGAACAGGAGCAAGAAAACTCATGGGTCATAATACAGGCAGGGAAATCACATACCAATTACTGTCACAGGCAAAACTGACTTGGGGAATTTAACTTAATTTACTGCCAGTAACATAAATATTTAAATACTCATTTGGGTCTTAGGAAGCAAAGAAGACAAACTTTAAAACATCTTTCCTTCCCCTTCCCCAGGCTCAGCTGCACTCCAAACACCTCTCCTCCTGCCTTATTATTGCCACAGGCTACGCTCAGTCCCTTACGAGAGATAATGGAAGGTGCGGGGGCTTGGGGACAGGATGCAGTGGTTTATCTCTGTCTCTCCTTGTTTATCACTCTTCTTCCACTGCTCCTTCCTTCTTACTCATCTCCCCTGCTCCAGTGTGGGTCTTCTATGGGCCACAGTCCCTGCACGCGTGTGCCTGTTTGGTCATGGAGCGCCTCTCCTTGTCCTCTTGCTTCCTCATTGTCCCTCTGGTGTACCCTCACTTCTCTGTGAGACCTCTTTGTTTCCTCCCCTTTGGCATTTTCTGCCCTTTCCCAAGTGTGTTTTCACTGAGTTGCCACATATGTGGTCCATGGGCTCCGCTTTGGCACGTGGTGGATCCATTGCGGAATGAGCTGGAATCAGCTGTGAGCAGCATGGTGCGGCCCCGACCTCCTGACCTGCATCTGCACCTGCACAGCCAGGAGGAGTGGGGAGCATAGGAGGGCAGAGCAGAAACTGCCTGACTTCACGTAGAGATGTAGGGGTAGGGAGGTCAGGTTGCATCGTCCGATTACTTATTACCACATCATTTACAGGGAGGGTACTCACAAGGGATCTTGAAGCTCATCCATAATTTTAAATCCAGTTCATATTTCTGCTGCAGAACTGAACCATGCAATCTATGTTTGCCAACGTTACAGAGTAAACTTGACTGTGTATGGAGAGGGAGCTATTGTATAACCAAATTTTGGCCTGAAATCCAGTGTTGAGTCACATTTTGATATTTTAAGAGCACTGCTGCTGGTTCATTTTTCTTTGTAAACCCACATCACACCAGAGAATTACTGCAAAGTGGAATTTGTACTTTGAAAAAGCATATATGTGTATTAATGCTTTTCAAAAAAGGTATTTTGAAAGTTTGTGGTGTAAATTTTGACAAGGCAGCTTACATCTGAAACAAGCAAATGATGGCTAATGCTAACACTGGCTTCAAATTACTTCCACTCAGCATTCATAGCAAAGTGCAGGCCAGTTCTTGACTGTGGTTCTTGGTTAAAGGAGTATATATAAATATTGTAAGAGATAATTACTATTTTATAGGAATTTCATGGCATATGCTGAGAAAAGTTTGTAGAATGTGCCTCCAAAATACTTGGCTGCACAGAGCTATGCCACAGGATAGATTATGTTAGCAGTGAGAAGTTTTGTGCTGAAAAACATGGAGAGTCCTCGTCCCAGAGGATGTATCACATGTAGCACGAGCAGCTTTTAGCTGCTCAGGAAGTGTGTGTTAAATCAGCAACTAGAGCTTGACTGGATCTTTACTAAATGGTTTAGTAAATGCTTTAGAGCTGGGCCTGGGCTACAAACCTGATCTGTGAAGCCGACTTACAAAAAAGCTAAACAAGATGTTCAACTAAAACCTAAAGATCCAATGCAGTCTGTGTGGGACAGACAAGGGATGCAGGTTTTTGCCCTAGACGTAACATACCAATGACAGATCCATTAGGATGTTCCACAGCCAAAAGGAATCTCTCCCACTGCCTAGGATCTTCATGTTTTGGTTAAATCGTTAAAATATTTAATTCTGTTTTATTTTCAGTATAAATCACCCTTCCTTTGTGCTGGGCTCTTGTGAAGGGCCATGCTAGCACTGTACTATACCTTTACTGCTAAAAAAAATCCCTTGCCAAAATACTTCCTTAAAATCAGCTATTTAATGCAGCCCCTTTGCCAGCCCATTGCTGTGGGAGCCCAGTCTTTCATTTATTTATGAAACCAGACAGTTTCTTCTGTTGTGTGTGGAGCTGAAATTCTAGGTAAGTGTTTTTATTAAACTTACTTAAGGTGTAACATATTTCCCCCCCTATGAATTCAACAGTGTAAATGGTATGAACATTCAACAGTCTTTTGCTAATACTGATGTCTTTACAGGCTTTGAAGAGCATCAGCAGTAACTGCTGATGTTCTGTCAAGGTTACCATTTGTCATTTTGGGGCTTGAGTTAGACAAATGCATTTTAGAGAAAACGATAACTCTACATTAGGATATTTAAGGAGATTCATACCTTTAATTTCTATAGCTCTGTATTGCAAGAATCTGGGGCCAGCATTGCAAGTTAAATATTAATTTGGTTTGTTCTGGTTTTATAATTAAATTAGTTTGTTGAAATACTTGCTGCACTGAAATCAAAGAGAGAAATCTCATCAACTTCAGCAAGATCAATTGACTGAATCACCAGGATTTCACTTCACATGCTGAGATCCTTCAACCACATATTCTTGGCCATCAAGATTTTAAAAAAATTTAATAAATGTTGATAGTACATTATAATGTACTTTAAGATATTTGTATTCTATGTGAGGCATAATTAGCCAGTTAGAACATTTATGCTGAATCTTGGATGAGAATATTTCTCATTTATATTCAAGCACCTTGTCTCTTCTTTGCATTTTAAAACATCACACATAGACAAATTTTGTATCAGCTAAAATTACTACCAAAATGCCCAGTATTTTTCAATAGACTATAATCAAATCTTCAAATAATAAAATACTGACTTATTATTATTATTTTTACAACTTTGAAATGAAAATGTAAGTGAGAACAGGAACAAAAGATGCAAGGTAAAATAAATAAATTGTAGACAATGCCGAGAAGAGTAACTAAGGAATTGTTTCTGAGTAATGTCGTTTATAAAAGTATACTCCATGCTAAGCTTGCTGAAAAATTGTCTATTGTCAATGTATATTAAAGAACAACATTTGCTCCTGGAACTGAAAATTACTCTGAGAGTGTATTTTCATATATATTCAGATGCTAAACTGCGCTATGGAACTGCGCTTGTTTCTACTAGGTCTGAAAAACAAAGGGATTTAAACACTTGAATTTAATTCTGGTCAGTATTTTTTGAAAGAATGTAGTAACTGAACTAATTAAAACAGAATGTCTGCAATAACTCATTTTCAATCCATAATATCTATAAATGTGTATTCAATGGTGTGGATAACAATTTAAAAATTAAAAGGTTAAAGGTTGGAAACATTACTAATGAAAAACGATATGAATTGTAAAAAATGCAATGTCACAAGTATTTAATTGCCTTAAAATGCCACTTTCAAGTCATAAATTACTTTTATCTCTATTATTATCTTTTATTTTAACAATAGAAATAATATGGAGGTGTTTCATTTAGCTAATTTTATTTATGTTGAGGTAATTATTTATTCTGAGATATATAACAAAACTAATGTTTATTTTAAACAGGATTCAAGCTTTGATATCTAAATAATGGTAAGTCTACAGTGCCTCTATTCTTTCATTACTGAGAGGTTTGCATACCCTACAGAAAACTTTTAGGCAAACTCAGATCTTGGGGGGGGATTTTTTAGCTTTTATTGAAATACACAAACTTCTACAATGACAATAAAGTTTTCTGAAGATCTATTTTGATTCCCATAATAGTATAGTATGGCATTATTTCTGCATCAGCAATTCCTAATTTTTTTCATGTCGATGTTACTGAATGATAGTGTTGGGTTCATACAGCACATTAAACATGTCATACATACCTCTATACTAAATACTACAAGACAATCCAATAACAGTAACACCCTTTAAATGAACTTCTGTTGCAAATGAAGGAAATGAACTTTGAAACATTTGCACAAGTGAGTAATGTTACCCATGAGAGTTCTCCAATGACCTCAAGGAGACTTCACAAAGGAGTGAGAACTTTCTCATTGCAGCAATAATTCTGGTAATACTTAATTTTCTGCAAAATACATATTCCAGGATGCTGGCATGATACATTTATATTCCATACAATCATGATATTTGGGATTTTCCAACTGACAATGTTGAAGGAACAAGCCTGGTCTTTTCTGACTCTTGACAGAAAAAAATGTTCTTGCAGAGTTTTCCTGATCAAGATATACTGGGCCAGGCTTTTGAAGATGCGCTAGAAGTACTGCAGCAGCAATCTGACAAAGAAATGCAGTATTCACAAGGTAAGAGGGGCCATTATTCCCTTTCACTACAGCTTTATATTTTACAGGAAACTATGTCTTAAAACATGAAGGTGGAGAGGAATTTCCCAGAGGTGGATTAATGCACAGCTCAGGGGTACATTGAAGAAAAGGGGGAAGAATGTTTGGAGGGTTTCTGTCCCTCCCACCATGGCATGCATCTTCCAAGTCACAGAAAAGGGAAGTTGTTGAACTGCTACCCCTTTCCCTTCCCCAGGTGTATTGAGTTCAGGTTTCCCACAACTAAAAGATATAAGGCCACAGTGCAACAGCCATTTTCCAGTTTTAAAGTTTTAATTGAAAAAATGCTCTTCTGTTATGCTGTAAATTGCTGTAAATAAACTCATATAGCAACAAATTCCAGTGCAAAGAATATTAATAAAAAAGACAAAGAATTCAACACACAAAATTCACTTCCACAATTACTTTTTAAAAAACTTTTTTAGGTAGAAATGTTAGTTTGAGTCTGGGTAATTAGAAGAAAAATTATCTTCTTGACTTCTAGACTAACATTTTTACTTTACAAAACTTAAAGTATATGAAAGCTGTATATAGTTCCAGTTAAGGCAAGACTGGCACTTAAAATGATGTAAAACTTAAAGTCTATCTGTGTTTGGTGTTTTCATATCTTCAGTAGAATTGGAGGAAAGCAAAGTAAGAGGCTACATCACAAACCCTTTAAGTCCAGAATAATATGCCTACTGTCTTCTGTGTGAATGTGTTTCATACAAGGAATTTTATTTACATATTTATGATATACTGAAATGCAAATATGGGCAATCGGGCCACATCTTCAGCTGTTGTAAACAAGTTTTTGGCCTCACTGCAGTGGTAATTTACACACTAAAGGATCCTCTATATATAACTTCTTGCAACGTTCTGGCTTGTATCTGTTGTCAGGGCCAACACAGTGGGTAGTTATGTCCCACTGCTCACACACATTTCCACTTGCAACAGATGTGCCCCCCAAAATCTTCTTCTGACCACCCACAGTGCGTAATGTCTTCCAAGTGCCTTGGTGCAGTGGCCTTTTCTGCTTCTTTTAAGCATCCTGAGGTCTTGGGCTCCTTCTGTGTTGTTCTTTCAGGTACTGCAGGTACTCTGAGATTTTTTTTTCCCTGTAGCTGATTTGAAGTTAAAATGTTTTGGACAGCTGAGACAGTATTGCCCAGAATCATGTTTACCATCTCCTCTCCACTTCATTCACAATTCTAGAATCTTACTCGCATTGTACTTATGACCTGCTGAAGACATGACATTCCCTTTTTCTTTCTAATACATGTATTATAATCAATAATTCTCCCATTCCCTAGGCTTGGTGATCTGTTTGGTTCTCCCTTTTTCTGTTAACCAAACTATTTCACGATACTATGAAATAACTGGAATTTTATCTTAACAAATATTGCTTTACATAATGAAGGTAAGAAAAAACAGCCTAGGTCATGGTTAGCAGTACCACTATACATACCTCTGTGCAAATTATATTGGATAACCTCCTGGTTATATATTGGATAAACATCCTGGCTCTGGAGAGTTTATTATTCAGATAGCAGCAACAGGATAAATGCATTTTAACAGGCCCACTAGCATGTTAGGTTGTTTGCTGCTGTTGTTCTTGTTTTTGCCTTCTTCTCTCCCTTTTACTCACAAAGTTTTTGCTCCTTCCTCGTAATTCTCAGGTTATAAAAATTGCCTGACTGTGATCAACCATCACTCTCACCTCCGAGCAAGTCCCAGCTACTCTGCAGCACCATCTACAGAAGACCTAGGGTATAGCTGGAGAAATGTGATAGTAAGTGAACTGATTACTACAGACACAAATGGAAAATTAGCTGAGCATCTGTGATTTCTAGTAGAAATCATTATGCTAACTCTAACACAAATTTAGTCTGGCCAGGCATAATTCAGATAAAACTGCACTGGGAAATATTTGCAAAACATATTTAATAGGCTTTTTTCAGGAATCATCTTAGCTCTTTGGTGCTATTCTGTGGTTCATCACGTAAAATGACAACTAACGAACAAACCTACCAGTACAGCAGGGAAAAGCTCTTCTCTCTGTTACCCAGAGAAGAAGAATATTACACAGAAGAGGCAGAGAACAATAAATTCCAGCCTCTACACAGCTTCTGCCCCTGTGAGAAGAGCCATGCCTTTGATTTCTTCTCCAGTGATTTGCTTTAAGTTGACTGGAAAGACCAGCATGGTTTACACGTCGAGCTCAGCTTCAGCCTGCAAAGCCCATCTTCATTGTTAAAAACACTGGAAGTGTGGCCTGCAGGAGTGGTGGAAAATGGGTAGTGCAGGGGAGAGAATTTCAGGTAAACAAATTCCACAAAAGCCTGTTTAGCAAGAACGTTAACACAGGAGCTACAAAGTCTGTCTAGAGGCACAGCCCAAGTGGAACCTTGTCTTTTATTAACTCTGGAAAAGGAGTTCACAGCTCCTCCAGCAGAACGGTTGAAGGTGCAGAGTGAGGCAATTACTCTGTTATCCCTCTTAACTTCTCCCCTGGTGGGCCATCATTCCCACTGGACATGCTGGTGTTGCTTCTTACTGATAGAGTGCACTGCAGGCCTTTGTGGGGGCGAAAAGTCTTCTCTGGGTCAGGTGATGAAAGATTTTCAGCATTTCTTCATTTGCCTGAAGCCTGAAGAAGGCATTTCTTCAGGCTTCAGGCAAATGAATGTTACAAGTTTCTCTTTCATCAGAGATTGTACACTATTGCTAACTCTTCATTGTCTTAATTCTTGAAGAACAGTTCAGGGGATTTTTATGCAGATGAGACTGTCTACCACATGCTGCAGAATACTCCAGAAAGCCAAGTGATGCATGCTGCTGGTGGCCAGCCAAAAGCAGGGAAAGGTGTGTATAAAGAATATATCTTGATAAGTGCATTGCATTAATTTAAAACTCCTTTGGTGAATTGTGCTTTCTCTGTATCCTATTTGTTCTACTTTAAACAGGAAAAAATAAGTTAATTTTAAACAGTAACTAGAATACAACTGCTAGTGTTCAGTTCCTATCTGCTACATCTCATACAGTAAGATAAATCTGCTAACTTCTTATTCTCTCCCCTTGTTTATTACATGGAAGAACAAACCAGAGATGGGTTTCACTCCAAATCATCTGGGTTGAAGTCTGATGCAAAGAAATAAAATAACATCTTTATCCACTTTAATAACTCATTTTTTGTTGTTGTTGTTGTTGGTAAAGCAGTGGTTTTCTTGAAGGTTTTCCACTTATGTTAATATGTTTGTACTGTATATCTTATGCCATTCTCTGTTTACTGTTCAAATTACTTCTTAGCTTTTGTCACTTGCAGTGAACATTTTGACAGATGTTTTTATGATCCTTTTGGTTGACTTTACTTGAGTGGATATGTGTTTTGCTGAGAGTAGGTGAGGTCCCATTGGCCATCACTGTACTTCAGTTGTTGCATTCATTCTTTGGTTTTCATCTGGGACTCAGATGATCCTTTGTATGACTCTGCTAGATGAGATTTCCACAGCTTCCACTCTGAGTGTTGTACCTACTTCTGACTGTGAGGTCTTTTTGAGTAGCTTCCTGATTTTATTGCTTTTTGAAATCCCCTTCTCTCAATGTTAACCACGAAGTGTCAGTTTTTGTATCATCCCTTACCATTGATGCTGAACACTGTGGTTTCTGTTGCTTAATAGCTCAGCTACTATGACTACTACAAGTTCCTTGGGATGATGGGAAGATTAACCTCTCCTTTTAAGTTCTGTACTTCTTACTCTTGAAATTTACTGCTTTGAATGCAAATATGCCAATCAAAAAATGTTACTTTTCTAAGTCTTGCCCAATTTTACATGTTAGCTGAAGCCACCTTCAGTTGTTACTGCTCTGTTAAACTTAATTTCCTAATTCATCTTCCTTTTACATTATTATCAATCTTCTTTTCCAGAAGGCTATCCTGCACAGCATTTCAAAATGGCTGGCTATTCTTATGTTTGTTTGTTTGTTTGTTTTTCTTTCTTTCTTCTTCCTTTTTTTTTTCTTTTTTTCTTTTTGTCTCCATGACAATATCCTGCCAGAAACTATGATTTGGGGAACTATTTGCCCTATACCTAGATAAATTTAGTCCTCTTGTCCTCTTATTTGTGCATGAGAGGTTATCTGTACACTAACATGTAGTGTTACCCTTTAGGAATAAATCTGTAAATGAAACAATTAGCACTGAGGATGCAAAGTCTGTGTTTAAAGTGTTTCATAGGGTTAGGGCTATCTCTAGGATGGCCACAAGTTCTGAAATCTGCAGTGAATTAAATATGCTTCTGGAAAGCATCTCTGAGTTTGGTTTCTTCTGAAAGGAGTCCAACTCATGCATTTCAAGGCCAGTCCTTGGTAAGAACGAAAGCTCAGTAAGTGGAGACCATCAAGATATGTATTTCAAGAGACATACACAGAGAGGATTAGGCTGCTTCAGGCCAATTTAGTGCAGAAACTGAATGCAAATGCTCTGAAAACATCCTTCTGGAGGAGCTTCCTCTCTCCAGTGACTACATAAGCAACCTGCAGAAACTAGGCAGCTGGCTTGGACTGATGTTGTACAGTGGTTTAAAGACAAGTAATGAACACCGCTGGTTTATGCAATGGCATGCAGTGAAAAGATTGATGCACTAACCCCACCTCAAACAGGTGCGTCTGCATGCTGTAGGGCTTTGGAAATAATAGCTGGAATCTCGGAACATAGCTTCATTAGCACATATAAGCCCATATGCCCTCTCAAACCAATGCATCAGCTGGAGAAATCTGGACAGCAGAACTGAGGCTGGACAGCATGAACACTGAGATGCTGGTAGAGAAGTGGCTACACTATTGTTTTCCTGCAGAAACTCAGTCTGCAGTAGCTAGAGTCTCCGATGAACAGCAGAAACATCCAAATGTCCCCCAGGTCTTATCCATTCTAGCATTGGTTCGTAGGATTTTGGGATGATTCTGGTTGGAGGGGACTTAAGAATGTCACTTGCTGTTATTCAGAATTGCTTACTGTGGCCAGGCAGTCTCCTTCATGTTTCTTTTAAGCTTCTCATTTTGAAAGTATTATAGGTATTTCTAGTAGAATATGTGCTTCTAGCCACAGGCCAATTTTTATTTAGATCCTGAAACTTTATTTTTTTGGAAAGTACCTCTGATTTCAGGATCTTCTTCTTCCTAGTCTGGCTGTCACTTCTCTCCTATTTCCTTATCACCAGATGCAGAGTTACTGTCATCCCTAACAGATGTTTTGGCTTAACCTCAGTGTTCCTTAGCTACTGCCGCTTTCCCCCAGCCCCTGTTTTAAAATAGCCATGCAAGACAAGACTTTATGAACTTTAGGTGCAGCTGCTTATATCCACTTTGGTTAAAGTGGAAGCCGTTCTTCTGCATAGACTCTTCTTCCTGCAGAATGTTCCTCTTTTTCTCATAATCTTCAACTCTTCCTCCTTAAGGCAGCTTCTTGGTCACCCTTTGCTCTGTGAAGGGAACTGGGAGCACTTCAGAGAGAGGGACCCACAAGACCTAAGTGAAACTAATAAACCTCACTAATAAACTTGAGTGTGAGAGCTGAACCTGTGGGGAGAAGAACTTACTTGACTGACAAATATTGCTCACTGAGCTTCCTTTATTCTGCATTGGATGCTATTTGACATTTCTGCATGTGTTTAGAAAAATACAATGTATGAGAAGGTCTAGCTCCTTAGTGACTAGTTGAGGTTTACAATTCAAAACTAGCTTGCTCTTCCTGAGCATTCACTCCCCCTTTTTTATATCAGAGACTACCTTGCATCTCCAAAACAGTCTGAAACAAATCTGACAAAATCAATTAATCTCAAAATCTTTGCATTTTGATTAAACGGGGTAAGCATTTATTAAAAAGCATTCAAATTGTTTATCCAGGGTCTCTTTCCAGCACTGCCTGAGGTCGTGATTCCCTGCATGGCATGTGTCTGAAGATTGCTAAAAGTGGCTCCTCAGTCCTAACACACAGCAAAGTCAACACATATTTATCATGATCCACTAATAACCTGCTCTTAAAACTCTAATGACCAAATCCCTTCCTGTCACCACAGATCTGTACGTTGTTTCAGAACTATCATCCCTTTTGCTACTGGTAGTCTTCTGTTGAATAGTTTATATTGATCTTCTAATTTCAAACAGGATATTAGGTTTACATATGCTTTTTTTCCTTAAGATCCTTTCCAGGAAAAAAGACAACTGCTCATTTTTTAAAACCAGCATGAGTTCTATTCTGACCTTTTGTATTTTATTTCTTAATAGGCAGAAAAAAACTTCGTCTGTTTGAGTACCTCCATGAGTCTCTGTATGACCCAGCTATGGCAAACTGCATTCAATGGGTGGATAAGCCTAATGGTGTCTTCCAGTTTGTCTCCAAAAACAAGGAGAAACTTGCAGAGTTGTGGGGAGAAAGGAAGGGAAACCGCAAGATCATGACATATCAGAAAATGGCCAGAGCACTGAGGAATTATGGAAGAACAGGTGAAATAATCAAAATTCGAAGGAAGCTGACATACCAGTTCAGTGCTGTTGTTTTACAGAGACTTGCTCCAGCCTATTTCTTGGGAAAAGAAACTGTCTATCATCCATATATTCAGCCTAATCAAGAATATCAGTGTGCAGATGACTGGATTAACTACAACAGTTACATGTATAACAATGGTTATGCATTACAGCATGCTAACAGCTAGACATCACTTTCATATATCCAGGTCTTTGTTAGCTTGCAATACTTTCCAGCACAGGAACTCTTCTCTGCACATAGCTTTTCCTATATGATATCATACAAACAAATGAAGAGGAGGGTTTTAAAAAATATCTTTACCTAGTTTTTTCCTGTTGAAGGTACTCATAAAGAGTCATTGACTATTGAAGAAAAACAGCAGCTGTAGAGTAGCTTCTGTCCTGACATTAATGAAAGGAATGCTTCAGATTCAAGCTCATATATGGGGATCAAGACTTTTGTCTGCTGTCTGGATCAAAGATCCCATTCTGATAACACTCACTGCCTTCATTGGAAGCTCTGCGTATATCCCCAGCATTTCCAATCAGAAGTTAGGTGTGGTTGTACCACAGAGCACATGCTCCCTATCAGTTGAATGCACGTGAATTATAAAGGGGAGAGATTTGCCAACTGCATGAAGCTACTGTCTGCTTTTTCATCAATGCTCTTTATTAAGAGATGATTTATGAGTGAATGCCAGGCTGAACTATAGAGTCCACGTGAAGGTGCACCTGTTGGCCAAGATGTTAATCCTTAATCACTTATATTAACATATTTTAACATAGATCCTAACATATGGTATTAGGATCACCAGGTGTACATTTCACTGTTGGCAGTGGATTATTTGGGAAACTCACCATGCCGTGACAGGGTTAGTAAAGGATTATGTTTTTTTATGAATATATTTACAGTTCTGCCCTCACTAATATGTGAAGCTGCACTTTTATCCATCAATTCTGTACTCAGCTGACACAGACAGCTTTGTTATTTATAACCTCTTTTGGAGTTATAACTTTATATATAGAAGATCAGTTTCACTTCTCCAGATCTTTTTCTACATGGCAATGCTGCTGAGAAGCTCTGATTTTACACTCTCTTCATAGGAAGAAGTAGTAAATTTAGGTAAAAAGAGAGTACTATCCCCTTATGCCAAGATGATACCTTTAAGTCTGCATTTTCTGATACTTCTGTTCCTTAATCAGCTTGTATCATCGTATGAATAGGATGTTGTGCCAAAATACTTCAATTTGACTGCATTCAATTCCATGTTCTGCATTTTGCTTCAAGTGACTTCAGGTCCAGGTAGAAATAAAAGCAAAGTTGATTTCTGTAGAGAGATACGAATGGTGTCCTGATATGTTTCATGAAATTCACTGATTTTGATAGTTACCCCTTGCTCTAAATCCTGCTTACTTCTACAGGGAAATTATTTTATGTAACAGACACAGTGCAACACATTCCACTCAAACAAAATTCAAGTTTTGTAAGCTTGGAATCAATACTTTGTTAAGATGAAAGATGTGTACTCTCAGAAATCTGAGGTTTGTTAAACAGCACTAAAAACAAGCCTAGATTTAATGTCAGTGAACATCTACCAAAATAAGAAGGTCATAACTGTGTTGGTACTACTTCAAGTGTAGTATTTCATAATATGTAAATTTTCTACAAAATAGATACAAGATGTCTCTGGTTTTATAGAATTAAGTCTTGAATGTGCTGTAGCACTTAATGTATTAGGACTTTTACTCTTTCAAAGGACTGAGAAATTTCAGTTGGGATGCCTTCACTGTGTGAGCATGTACCTAACTATGACTTTTCAAATAACGTACATAAATTTGACAAGAAACTGCACATTTTGGTTACTCCACATCTGTCACTCATTGCACACTGACTTTATGCACAAGGCTGGTAACATATACCAGGATAAGAATTTGCTTTGTATAAAATGTTTATCAGTATGTTTAGTTGCACTTTCCTCAGCTTAATGTACTTTTTAAGGAAATAAATACTTTTTCAGGTTACCTTTTTAACCTATATATAAACATTAATATTTTCTTGCTATAAAACTGGTAACCAGATGAGAAGTTACAGCTGCAGCTGGAAGAGCAGTACAGAACTGGAAAAGAGCCCAGGGGTAAGAAGAACTGGAAGGAAGTTCAGGCAGAGAAGATATGAGGGAATCATGGTATCAGTGGAGAGAAAGAAAGGGAACTTGGAGTTAAGTAAAGCTGACGAAAGAGAACAGAATGAGCCAGAAACCTAGTGGGGGAATCCAAAAGAATAAACAAATATATTAATTAATTAAAAAATAAAATAATAATAATTAAAAAAAAAAGCAAGGGAATGTCAGGGTCTGTCTTTCTCAGCTTGTGATTACAGACGTGGTAGGTAGGAACATAAAGAGCTTAGATATGTGGATACTATTGGAAGAAAAGAAAGATAAAGGATAAAGGATACTGTGCACACAATGGAGAGGAGTGATTTCTGCCACATGAATAACCATGTAGACTGAGACGGTGTTAGAAGAAGAATTATATATATATATATATACATACATATAGTACATATATGTGTATATATATTGTATATGTATATGTATGTATTACATATATATGTATATATATTATATATATTACATATATATGTATATATATGTGTATATATATATGTATAATACACATATATATAGGTACCGCCCCAAATTAGGTACCTGGAGAGATTATGGATGTTCCTTCTCTAGTTCTGTGGCTATATAGCAGGATATTTAACTATACAATAAACCAACATTGGGCTCACATACTTGTTTGTTAGCAGTTCTCTAACCAAGCAAAAACAGTTTAAATCATAAGCAAAAGCTTAATAAGACCATACAGAATCATAAAATATCCTGAGTTGAAGGGACCCACAAGGATCACTGAGTCCAAATCCTGCATCCCCAAAAGACCATACAAAAAATCACACCACATATCTGAGAGCACAATCCAAATGCTTCTTAAACTCCAGCAGGCTCCGTGCTGTGACTACTGCCCTGGGGAGCCTGTCTCAGTGCCCAACCACCCTCTGGATGAAGAACCTTTCCCTAACCCCTAGCCTGACCCTCTCCTGTCCCAGCTCCATGCCATTCCCTCGGGTCCTGTCGCTGTCCCCAGAGAGCAGAGCTCAGCACCTCCCCCTCCGCTCCCCTCGAGAGGGAGCTGCAGGCCGCCATGAGGCCTCCTCCCCTCAGCTTGCTCTGCTCTGGGCTGAGTAAACCAAGGGACCTCAACTCCTTCTCATAGGTCTTACCCTCCAGACCCTTTACCATCTCCATAGCCATCACAGACATCTCTCTAGATCTTTTAGATCTTTCTTATGCTGTGGTGCCCAGAACTGCACACAGTACTCAAGATGAGGCCGCTCCAGCGCAGAGCAGAAAGGAACAATCCCTTCCCTTGACCAGCTAGCAATGCCGTGCTTGATGCACCCCAGGGTATGGTTGGCCCTTTTGGCTGCCAGGGCACACTGCTGGCTCATATTCATATTCATCTTGCTGTCAACCAAAACCCCAAGATCCCTTCCTGCAGAGTGGATCTCCAGCCTCTTGTCCCCAAGTCTGTATGTAAAGCCAGGGTTGCCCTTTTCTAGGTACAGAATCCGGCACTTGCTCTTGTTAAAATTCATATTGCTAAGACTTACTGAAGGCAGAAGTGTATCTATTTCTGAATGATTAACTACCAAAACAACAAACCAAAGGAAGTGGTGGATTCTTTGTTGAGAAAATCTTGAAATCATTTGTCTCAAAATCTTTTAACCAAAGCCATATCCGTTTCTGAGATGTACAGTAATGGTGCTATCCAGGAGTTAGAGTTTAATACACAATTGGTGGTGCAGAAATATACCTGGGGATGATTCATCTACCATTAAAATGGAGGGCTGAGATGGCTGGGTGGCAAAGTAATAGCCATATCACAAGATACAAGATTGAATGTAGGAAATTGGATTGCTGCTAGTCTCAGTATTTGCACAAGTCCGTCATGTGACTCCATAGAATAAAACCAAGGTTACACACAGAGATCTAAGCAGAACTAGGATGGCTGCTTGCAGCCAGCTAAGTCACTTTGAAGCTGGAAAAGACAGCCCTCTGTGCATCTTTTACCCTCCAACAATGTTATCCCATCCTCAGCCTCTGCATCCATCTTCTCCTTCCTGTCTGCAAAGGCTTGGACACGAGATGTGATGGTGTCAAGCACCCAGTGGAAACAGAAGCAGCAGCTCCTGAGAACGGGTTTGCTTTACACCAGCTGTGTAACTCTTGATAACTGACCCATTGCTGCCACTGCTGACTTCAATTTTATCTTGCTCTTGGCTCCTTCCTCCTCATCCCACCAGACAAACTGGGCCAGAAAACAGACTCTCTGACCACCCACTTGCCTAATTTATGCACACCTCTGATTTAGACAATGCATCCTGAATAGGTTTCCTTGATTCAGAAAAGCCTGGAACAGGGCCTAAGGCCTGGAATAGGGCCTAAGAAAGAAGCTGTGCTCCTCCTGTCTCCCACTCTCAGGGCTGCCCCAGGCAGAACTAGGTGCCCTGTAATGAAGTGTGTGCCTCCTGATGCTTCGAGCAGTTATTGAGGACATGAGCCTGTCAGAGCAAACTATGCCTCATAGAGGGATGGCAGAAATCCTCTCACACAGGTGTGACTAAGCATTTGGATGATCATCTTACTCAGCCCTTCATTCCGGGCCAGTGCCTCTCCCTGGCATACACTTCTTGTTCGCTTCAGTGACCCTAACTGTGGAGGAAGCATATCACAGATAGGCTGTTCTGTCTTTTTTATCTGTTGTAGCTTCAGCCTTGCTTCCTGTTAGAAGGTCCCTATGCTACGAGCCAGGACGGCGTTAGGTGGGGTCATGCCCTGTCTGGAAGAGCTTTGCCTCTTTGGCGTGGGGGTGGCTCTAGGCCCACCAGATGGCACCAACACACAGCTTTTCACACACAACCTGCAGTGCTTGCAGTCCTCATGGTCATTTGGTCTTCCCTGCACGTGAATACATGAAGAATAAAATAAACAAAGCTTTTTTTTTTTTTTTTTTTTTTTTTTTTTTTCAGATTTAGGCTTCTGAATTCCTGTAAGAATTGCAATTGATAGTCTTACAGACTCTGTGGAGGATACAGAACCAGACTATTATTGTTACATACTGTATTTACTCCGTCTTTCACTTACTATGCCATATATCCTTTTCATCAGACAAAGGCAAGAGCGGTTCTTAGCTTCCAGCTGAGAAATGTTTTGGTTTGGTTTGACTTGATCTGCTTTAATTCAAAGTTGATTTCAATGAAACATTTCCCTCTGGTAGCACTTCGGGCACACATCAAGTACTTACCTCCACCCTTTCAGATGCTTACCAGATGTGTGTTCTGGTGGCATATGGATCACACTTTCCCACTGTGCCAAGCACAGATGGATGCACTGGGTTACCAGTTCCTACCTTTACAAGCTGAGATATTCTCCTATCGCATCATACAGCTGCATGCACTGGTTTTCCACTAGTACATTGCCAGGTGAGTATAAAAAGAATGGAAAATACTACAAAGAGTGATGGGCTTTTTTACAAGGAAAAAAAAAAAAAAAAAAAAAAAAAAAAAAAAAAAAGTGGCTACCTGGCTACCAAACACAAATCTGTTAACCTTCTTTTTGGTTAATGAGAGCTGCCCCTGCATTCTTGACAACATCTAAATAACCAAATAACGACTGCAAACACACTGATGTATGGGGATAACACTTGAGACCAACTTGGTTGTTCAGGCTCTTTGCTAGTTAGGTTTTGTTGACATTGGCAATTCTTATGGATTCCTAGTTTAAAAAACATTCTTTTACAACGAAAGTCAAGACAAACTCCCAGACTCTCTCTAAACCACAGGAACAGACTCCTGCATCTGTGCATAAACTGAGGGTAATGGCTTTGCATGTGCCTGCTGCTGTCTGCATGAACAGATTCAGTTGTGGGAATGGAGGGACACTAAAACCATAAAACACAATTTGTATTTTTTAATCTTTTTCGTACATTGGCTTTCAGTTCTGCTTTCAATCAGATTTACAAAGATTATGTATTTCAGATTGAAATATTTCCTGTAATAATACTCTGTTAGACAATGCAATTAAAGACTCATATGCTACAGAAAAGTTGGAAAACTGAAGTCAATGCACTGAACAAAATCACTTGACAGTGACAGCAGAGGGCGCTTGCCCAAATGTAGCATTTTCTTGGTGTTTTGTTGTTATTTTCTGTTTGTTTGTTTTATGCCCACCAGAAGTGCGTCTGGGTTACCAACTGGCCTGCAAGTGGCACTTCAAATGCAGTTACCACCTGCCTGAATAAGGAATTCTGCTGAAATCTACCACTGGTTTAAAGACGTATTTTATCTAACTTCTATCTGTCTTACATGGAGGCATCCTGCCAATTTCCTGTGGCATGTTTTGGACCAAAACCTGTCAGCTGTACCTATGAACTTACCATTGGTTTATTCAAAAGAGGTATAGATTTTTGAAACCAGTGTAAAGTGCATTGCCACCACTACAGTTACTATTTTATATATGGTATTTTTATCATGTCTCTTATTATACCACTTTCACCAGGAGATTTCACAGTGCTTTGAAAAAATACCATTATCCCCACTATATATGTAGGGTTTAGAAGAGCATACTTGAGGTAAAGTCAGGTGTCTGTGGGCTCATGGCACGTGAGTGATCAGGCAGGAAGGAGAATGCCAAGATCTTGAGCCCATCTTGCAGCCAACAGCCAGGCTCAATTTGTCCTGGTCCAGCTTCCTGGTGTTCCTGAAACATCAGAAGAAATAAATAAAATAATTAGCAATATCCAATGCATTTGTTAAAAGTTCCCAAAAGAGACAGTAAGCAGCCCTCCACTGGCACAGAGCTGTGCATGGCACACCTGGAAGCAGTATAATTTTTTTCATATTATTCAACAACACACTCCAGATTTGAGTTGCTGGATGCACTAGAGAAGAAGGAAAGTTCTGGAGCAGATGGGAACTTTTTGCCAAAGCAGCATTTCTTCTGCTTTTTCTGATAAGGGAAGATATTTCCACATATCCAATTATGACAGCAGGGAGCTTCAAGTCAGACAGCCTGGGAGTAGGGGGAACATCTTAAAATGCCACTCTCCCAAAGCAATATAGTGCTTAAGAAACACCAGCCACCTTGTTAGGAAGTTGCACATTGAACAGTCAGTGTTGATACAATGGATTATAAGGTGAATTACAGTGCAACCAGGCTGTATTAGCAAGATGCCATCAAACTGCATGCAGAGTGTATACTGATGGATGGAAAAGTAAATTCCTTATTTGACATTCCAGAAACACATAACCTAATCCAAGGGTTCAAGAACCACAATGAAATAAAAAGAAAGACAGCTGGTAGTTTGTCATGATATCTCTCTGTAGATTTAGAGGCATTAATTACATATGGGGAATATTAATGACAGTTTAAAGTGGAATGTAGCTAATCATTATGATATGATCTCCAAGCAGAATGCTGGTGAAGCCATGTAATATTTTTCCTTCAGACAAAATGAAAACTCAGCAAATCCGTGTGGAATACTATCAGCTTGTACTGGCCCAAGGGTCTAAGCTGACTTTTTTGCCTCATGAGAGCAGAATTCAACCACAATTAGAAGACAGTTCTTACAGATTTGGCTAAGCCCGTTAGTCTTGCTGAGATCCACAAAACACAGGAGATGGCTTTAAAAACAAACAAACAAACAACAACAACAACAACAACAACAAAAAAACACTAAAACAACCACTTGAGAATAGCTTAAAAATAATAATATTTGAATTATTTATTATTTGATTTGTCTTCCAGTTTTTAAGCCCCTTGATTTTAGGTTTCCAGTCTGGACCCAACAACGCTGAGGCTAAACTCTTTTCAAAAAACACCCAGACTCTGGTAGAGTTGGGGGGTGGTTGGAAAAGTAGTACATTTGGAGAGATGCAGAGTAGTAAGGAAAACTCCATCTTCTGTACAAATAGTAATGAGCTTCACAGTGGAGATAAACCCATCTGCCACAATGGGTTAGCTGCTTGCAGCCAGAGACAAAAGCAGAAAGATGCAACTGTGAGATGGTGAATAACCAGTAGAAGATACTGATTGCTCCTTCCAGTGGTTCAACAGTCCACAGTATTTAAACCAAATGAGAATCAGGATTAAACATTTCAAAAGGCTTTGGAAGGTCTAAGCATATCACTAAGAGTAGTCCTGCAGAAAATCTGTAGTTTTTACTTAGTGTCACTGAGAGATTATGCCACGTCCTGTGAAATGCCCACTAGAGTGTTTTGAGAAGAGGCTGAAGGAAGTCACAGCAGTTGCTCCCCTCTTTATCTGGGAGTTGCATTTAAGCTGAGGACCAAACCCTTGGGTTCTGCCTGAGCTGTGCTACAGTCATGCCCTGCCTGGCCTTGCACCTTCCTGAGCCAGATGCTTACCCTAATCCATAGACGGATTTCTTGATGTGACTTCAGACCTTCCTCATCTCTATGGACAAGTCTGGCCATCAGTGAACTGTAACTGACCTGGTTACTGCTACCAACCCTGCTCTGCTCACCTCATTTGGGTGCTCTCTGGTCACGTCCTTGTCTGTGAGGTCTCTGCTTGGCCCACCTTGTTATACATCCCACTCCCTTTCCCTTGCAGAATATTGTCATACTAATATTATCTTCTCCTCTTGATAATTCTTCTTCCTCTTAGGCCTCTGACAAATCCACACTTGCTCTAGAAAAATAATCACAGGAGCATAGTTTTGAGTAGTGTAAGAACCTCCTTATGTACACTAAACAAAGAGCTCTAAAGAAACAACTTTGTAGGATTTGGGCCATTGCAGGCTGTAAGTAACAGGAAACGTAAGCCTTTCTGCTTTCTGAATCGATTTCACTCAGATACAGCATGGTTTAATTTCCAGTGTGCATCCATCAGTTTGATTTCTTCTCATGTTTTGGAGTCCCTGGGTAGCTGTAATTCACCCCTTGGCTTGCCCTCTGACATGGTGAGGACAGCAGCATATAATCAATGGCAGGCTTGCTACTATTAATCTTGTTCAGTAAGGGCCTGATCTTCTTTCTGCGAAAAGTAAGAGGACGGTTCATGCCGACGTCAGTGTAGGAAGGACGGTGCCCCAAACATTAATGGCTTCAGCAGCAGGTGTTCCAGGAAACCCACATCAATCTTCCCTTTTGTTGAGATTAAGACTTTTGCCACCCTTTGCTGGGCTGGAAATCAAATACCCATGCAACCTGACTCTCCAACATTAGGTGTGAAAGGTGTTGCATGCAAAGCTCTCCATTCATTTTAATTGAAAGAAAAATGAACAACTAGCCCTCTTGAAAGATGAACACCTTTGAAAGTGATCGCAGTTACCTACAGCTCTTATATTGAATATTTCAAGACTGGAAATAAGAAACACCATGCGAAAGCTGAATTTCCTATTTTCCAATGGCAAAAATCTCCCTTTCTTAGGTTTCTTAGGCATGAAACCAAGTAAAGATGTGTTTTGGGAGACAAATAAATGACTTGATTTTCTCAACCTGAGTCTTCAATTACAGCAATTTGGAAGCACAGGAGTCCTCATTTTAGATTCTCAGTCTGCCAAGACTTTGAACTACCTTTAGTGGGTCTGGACATAAGTCTTTGTGCTATTGTGTCATAGTTATTTTTTTAACAACAGCTGTTCAAAGCTATTCAGAGGCCTGGAATGCTGCAGTACTTCCTGAGAAGGTAGATTAAGCCCATCATACAGGGATATTGGCATGCAAGTCTTAATTTTTTATTGCATAAAACTCATGTGAATCCCTCCAGGCACAACCTGGTACAGAAGATACCCATGGAATCAGTTAAATGTATATCAGCTAGTTAGGAGCTCAAGAAATATGCAAGTTATGTCATTACACAGCAAAACATGACATTTATTACAAAGCTGTAGATTTCTAAACATTTAGGGGAATATATATACGTATATGCATATCTTAATCATCTACGGTTTTAGGTTTCCAGTTTTTGTAGGCTTGTATCATTTATATAATAATAATGCAGAATGCAGAACATATGTGTGCCTATAGAAGTTTATGTACACAAACAGGCACTTATGTAGTAAATATTTTAATTTGCTGTATAGATTGAAACAGAAAGAAAGGATGGACTCTGCAGACTGCTTTTACGCCTTTAATATGATATATGATTGTTGAGGTTTGATTAACTGTAAGGAGTGAAGCAGACAGGTGAACTGTATCTCATAAAAATATTTTTCATATCACATTGTCTTTTGAAAACAAATCTATTTAAGATTTTGATATGATTTATGCCTGGTTGACAGGATCAATTTTTAATTTCAAGGTAGTGAGAGGTGTGAGTGACTGCAGAGACATAGTAATTTGCTTACAGTTGGGCACAATGCCCACATGTGAAGAAGCTGCCAGGTTTACTTTTATTCCCAAGGAGTATTTAAGTAATAGTCACTTTACTTCTCTGCCCCTAGATCCTGCATTGCCCCAGAGAGACTCCAGTAGCACACCTCCACTGGGAGAGGGCTCATCCAGCACCAGGTTTGTAGGCAGGTAGGTGTTTGAGAGGAAAAAAGGTCCGGGCTGCACTGAGATGCTCTGTGAGGGATGTGGTGAGCTGAACACCCAAATGCCTTCTGACAACTTTTGTTCAGACACTAAAATAGGAGTTTTCTCCAGTTAATTGTTTTGGAGGCACCAAGATATTAGTTCAGGTGATGTTTTGGGGAAGAGCTAGGGTGGTAACTATCCAGTTGTGTTTCATGTATCCCCAGGATGGTGAGGTCCCCGGCAGCACTGACAGGGCTCCCAAGGCAGCCTGTCAGAGTCAGACACTGCAGTTTGGGGATGCAGGGCACAAGCATTTTTATTTTTATTTTTATTTATTTATTTTTTTTTTTCTGTATGTCAGCAGTTGTGACCTCATCTTCATGCTGTAACCAACTCTCATGATGGATGTCTTAGAGACGGTTGGTCTGGGCTGCTTCAGTTTTTTGCTTTCAGCAATGGCCCATGCCAAGACCTTGGGGAAAGGTGCAAGAAATGCTGGTAGTGGTTGATGGCAAGGATAGCCTCTTCATTGGTGCTATTTAGTAGCAGCTGCATTGCAGGAGGGTTGAAGTTCTTCCCAATTCTGGAGAAGTTATGATTATTCCATCAGCATATTTCATAAAGAGATGTGCAAGAGCCTTCATATAGTGCTTTGATCATGATCTGAGTTATCCCAGTTAATTAATTCTCTGGTTACAACTATTTGGCCTGGAAGTCACAAAATCAGCATTTCAAATTCCAAAAAGCATTGTTGCTCAGGCTGCTCCATTTAGAGATGAGCATGCTGTGAAGTCTGTTTTTGGACCCACTTACCTTGTACTCCATGAGATTTTGAGGGGTATTAAAAATTGGTATTTGCATTTGAGCCACCCTTCCACTTAATTTCACTGTGGAGCACTCTTTTAGATAGGGGTGTTTATCGCTGTTTGTTTTTCACCCTTTTCCTCTCTTGCCCCATACTGACACTTGTCATACTCCTAATACCTCACAAATATACTCACTAGGTAACAGAGAAACAATGCAGACTCTTGCCAGTTGTCAATCTTGTGATCAAAGAGCACAGTATGTCCCAGGCCAGTGATGAATTTATATCCAGTCTTGTCTAGCACTTTCTTACTCTGGATAGTAAAGAGTAATTATATGTGGAAAATGGACCCAAGAATTTGTCACAAACTTAGGAGCCTATATTATTCACAGATTGCAGAGATCGTCACTTCTTTTCCCTGAGCCAGGTATGAGAAATAATGTCACCTTCACCACCTCATCCTGCATGCGACTTCAGTTGATCTTGACCCACAGCCAAGATGCTAGCTTTGTGATTCAAGCTATGGCATGCTAAAGATGGGAACAAAAAATGTAAGACTTCAGATTACACTTTGGCAAGGCCTGTAAAATTCAACACTAACCCCTTTAAATCCTTTTTGCTAAAGCTTCATTTTTTTTTAAAGCTTAACCATATTTGATCATCAGAATTAATTGCTTTGTAACTGAACCTAAGTCAGGTCGCCATGAGGTAGATAGCTTTTCTTTCATGTTCTTTGTTTCCATTTTAAGCTTTAGCTTCAAATGATTGTTTCACTCAGCTGGACTGAAGACTTGCTCTACTTTCCTGTTTAGGAAAAAAGCTGAGATGACATCTAGCTACTTGACAACTCCTGCTTGTAGTGAGCTGAGAGCTCCGTTACAAGCTATTGTCTGGTGACCTTGGCTTTAATGTATTTCCAGTACACAGGATGGATAGGATGCGAACAGTGCTCCCTCGTTTTGCAAAAGATTTAGCTCAAAGATTCAGGAACACAAATATCTGTGGCAAGGAAAGATTGTGGTTTTGGTGTAAAGTAATTTTTGCAGTGATATAACTGTGTCCATGAGCTCATGTCTATGGCACTTCTATAAGGAAGCTTAGGCTAATGTATGCTTGACTCACTGTACTGTTAACATTGCTCCTAACAGCTTTCCCTCCATCCTTTCTTCTCTGCTCTGGTCATCTCCCATGCTTTGACATTTCCATTCCAAATCCCCTTCCTCCAACACTAGCTCAAGCTCGCTCTCTGCAGCTCTCCCCAAAACCCCTAGTCTCACTGTTGCCCAGCCTTCAATAGTATCGGTTCGTGTTCAGCATTGGATGGACCTAGACAAAGTTTTAGCATGTCTTTTATCCACGACAAGTAAGTGCTTGGTGTACTAGCAATGCTAACATATCAGCTTTTTACTTTTCCAGTAACTGCATCACATATCTATGTGTAAGGTACACCTCATCTGTTTCCTCTTGCTAGACATGAATGTATTATAGCTTTGTGCAGAAATTTTTCAGCAATAAAAATAGAAACACTGATGTCAGTTCTTGATAAGTAACTCATATCAAATCACATCCCACTGGTAATCTGGCATAGCTCTTTCTTACAAAAGTATTATGTGAATGGATGCCCAAAATAACATTTGATGTTATTAGGAGTACTAAGGTCTCATCTGTAATAACAATAACTGCTGAAAATCCTGCGGGAATAAAACAGATGATGGTACTTATATAAGAAAACTCATGAGTTTCTTTTTTATTTCCTTGTAACATGACTTACTCAGATTATTCAAACCTCATAATTAAATCATTAAAAAATAATCCTTTGTGAAGGTTGTCAGGTCTTTTCTCCAATTATAAAAATATATATAAAAGGTATTTCATAAATACTGAGATGAGGTAAAACTTGCATTAGTCACCTTCTTTCATAGTTCCTCCTTAAGTTTTCCCTGAAACCACTATATCTGTCACTTATAAATCAGAATTTACCACCATGGTTCTAGGTATGTTAGCACAGAAGATTTAATTGAGACATTAGAAAAATGGTGGGAGTGTGAGGGCAATGAAGCAATGCAATACATCTTCAAGGAGGGCATACATTCTTCACCATTGGAGGTTTTCATGGTCAGTTTAGAAAGAAAATAATTGGAATAATACTAGGGTAGGTGATCTTGCTATAGCATAGGAGATGCGGGAAATCATCCTTTAAGATTTTTTTTTCAGCTCTATTTTCTTACAATTTTATTTTGTAGCATTTCCTGTCATGAGTACGTTATAGGAGTAATAAAGTATTGCTGGACAGGAACTGTCAGTAGCCATTGAAACCTCTCTAGGTACTAGACAAAAAGTGCCAAAAAATAGTTACTAGTGTAACTAACTTGTTTGTAAAATAATGAGTTACTAGTGTAGCTGACTTGTTTGAAATGAAATTAAATCCAGCCCAAGTAAACTGAAATATAAGTCTGAGGAGACCTCTAGAAACTAATTGGTGCCTTTTATGCAGTCACTGGAATATATATACACATATATAGGGATTTTTATTTGGACCAGACGTAAGGACGTAATTATATGAGCATAGGTCTTGTGAGACACATTTGATACCAATTTGAGTCTCAGATCATAGGCTGGAGAAAGGAATATTCACATAATTTTGGTTCCTTGCTCAATATACACTCAGGCCAGCTCTACTCAGCCGTGTGATACATGTAAGAGAAGGCTCTCTTAAGCCTGGCAGGGCTCTGACTACTTAAGGATGGTTGAGAATCAGCCTGGGATGAAGACTCAGTTATTTAGGGAAGGTATTGCTAGGCTGCAACTAAGAAAGCCACTTGATCTTACTTGATTTTGACAATTTAATTTCCATCATTTGGCTCTGCAAGTGACAATGCACTGAGAATGAGGGAGTCTGCTGCTCCGAAATTACTAAGCAAACCTTTGTGGAGTGGCAAAATGCAATATACCTGTGTGGTTCAAGATTATTAACTGTGTACTTGTAAGATTTCTGAGAATGGGGAAAAATTACGCTTTTATTGCCAGCTTACTATTGTTTTGGCTTTGCTCCCAGTTTCTGGAATAAAGTCTCCATCCGGAAGAGCTGTTCAATGTCCACCACAGCCCCTAGCCTGAACTGTCACATCCAATTTTTACCATGTTGCCAGTCCTGCACTGAAACTGCTAAGCAAAGTAAGCAATTGATGCCCCAACATCAGGGCAGAGAGCACGAACTTTCCTCCATGTACCATTACATCTGTTACAGCTGTGACAGCTGTTCACACTGGGGTTCTGCATTAAAAACAAGACAGAGGGCAACGTACTGCAAACATTTGCTCTAGTCAGCATAGTTGTTCCTATGGAGGGACATTAAAGCTGATTTTGCACAGGATTGTCTGCAAGGAAGTAAAACTGGTACTTGAGGCAACCAGATGAAAGAGCTCCCACAAGGACCCATCCCAAGCGTTTTCTGCAGCTCTCTACAATGTTCACAGAAGCAACTGCTGTCACTGCATACATTTTGTATGTGCTGGTGGGGATTTGATTCACTGTGGCAGACAGAGTAATTTTTGGAACCTTTTCCTGTGATTCCTTTTTTTTTTTTTTTTTTTTCATAAAGGGCAAAGAAATTGATAGGCAGAGATTAGCCACAGAATTACGTCTAATCAGACAGTCTCTATGTATTAGATTTCTGTATACAAATTCATAAGCAATGATGACAGTTGAAGGGGTTTCCTAGAATTTCAGTAACCTTTCTGTCTGGATTGACTGTATATGCCCGTGGAGACATGAGTATACTTGCTGTAACACCAGCATGGCCATTCCCCGGTAACTCTGTCCGTGGTTTCACCCATCTAGCCTTTAGAGGTATCCAGAAATCCTAGAGAAATATATCAAGCTCTCAGACTCTCTCTGGGCAAAAATACTAGAGCAGATAAGCTGTGTCAGAGAAAGCACAACTATATGAGAAGTTCAGTTATTTAGGAATGCTTATTAAAATGTCTTGCATCTCAATAATGCAGGTGCAATTACCTTGTAAAGAGAAAGCAAAGCAGAGCACCTCAGAAAGAAGGGTAACCTCCCAGAGGCCTGCTGTCCTTGTGGCTTTGTGTGAGGCACCAAGCTGTACCACAGCAAACAGATAAAGCTTTGTTTGAGGAGAGAGGGGTGGGGGAAACTAGCAGGCCCACGGGTGAGCTATGGTGGCAGCTGAGGCCAGTGCATTCATTTTCAATTGAATTTTCCTGGCATGCAGCTTCTGATGCATTCTCCTCTAGAACTGCAAGAAAAATTAAAGTGGGTTTAATAACTTCCAATATGAATTCAAAAAAAAAAAAAAAAAAAAAAAAAAAAGTGAGAGGGAGAGAGAGAGAGAGAGAAGGCATTACCATGCCATTCCGTTGCTTTATTGGCTTGGGAAAAGAAAGAAAGAATAATTTCTTTTGATCCCACACAAGAAGAATCATGTCTGTTTCTCATTTTAAATTCAAAACCCATGCAAAAGGAAAAGGAAACCAAACGGACCTTAGCTCTGTCTAAGCATATGCAGAGTCACACACACAAAGCTTGATTTTACAAGGAAATGCTTCTGTCTGATCCCATCGCATACAGAGAAGAGCAGAGGCTGTCCTGACTTAATTCTGAGTAATTACCCTTCAGTAATGCTATGCATTTATCTTAACAAAAAGTTGGGTATGACCATTGTATCCTCTGGGTGTAATTCTTTAGTAAATTATACATTGATTCGATCTCTTGAGACTCTGAAAACTGAGCTTCTCTTTATCCTGAGTTCTTGTAAATGTCATACTTTACTGTAGCTGGTCTCAACAGCCTGCAGCCAGCATCCCAAAAAAACTACTAAGACTTTTCTGTCAGGATAAGCATGAAGATATGCGTTTATATGCAAGAGTATGTGTGAGAAAGGGAAGAAAGTAAGAGAGGAGAAGGGAGAGGGAGAAAGAAAGACAGAAAAGACAAAGAGAAATGCTGGGAGAGTGGGAGAGTCTGCTGTCTATCCTTTCTCTGTGGCCTCTGTGTTTATTTGCTGAATTATTTCGAGTAAAACCCATTTTGTCTTATTGTAAAGAAAGCACCTAGGTAAAAGGAGATTATTTAAGGAAGTACAAGGACTTTCTGTAAGGACACAGTATGCATGTGAAGCTCTCACTAGTCCCTTTATTGAATTCTTGTCTAGGCATTCTTTAAGCTGTTTCCATATGGCACAGGTCTTTTAGAAAAACAAACAACAACAACAAAAAAAACACAACACCCACTCAGATTCCACATTAAGAAGCCTATCAGATTTCTTTGGCATTGTCTGATTTACAAATCCCTCTTGGCTTTAAGCCAATAGGTTTGTCTGCCCTGTCCATCTAAAAATAGGTGCTCCTCTCAGGTTTTGTTAATATTTTACGTGGAACTGAAGTCAGGTTGCCAGAGCTAGAGTTACGCAGTTCTCTCTCTAGTCTTTTTAAGGACTGAATCATTTATTTCACTTAGTATCTTTTTTAGGCTTTGAAATTTACAGAAATTAAGCATTCATGTGAGTATGTTTAGAAATATTAGGGTTGCGAGAATAATTGTTTGCTATCACCTCTTTTGTAAGAGCTTTGTCTTCTTTTCTTCATTATTAGAATTAGAGATGATGGCTTCAAAGTCTCCTATTGTTGTTATCTTCCTGTGCCAGTGCCATGCTGTGCTGTTGTCCTCAGAGCAGCAAAAAACCTTTTCCTGCTTCCCAGCACCTGTGTAATGTAAGAGTTTCCATCCTTTTTCTCCCTTCACCTTTTTCTGATGTAAGTGGATGGTACTGTAACTGCAGGGCAGAGCTCTGGGGAACTGGTGGCACCTAAGCTGGGCTGGGACAGGAGAGAGGTGGCAGTCTAAGCTGGAGGCAAACCTCCATGCAGGAGGTTCCTTCTTGCATCATCCTTGCTCCCAGGCGTTACAGAGAAGAGTAATTTGTTACTAATCTTCTTTCTCACGCTAGCTTAGCCACTGTGCATGGCAGATAGTGGTGAGGGGACGGAGCCAACCATTGCCTGTCTGCTTCTTACTCACCAGCTCCAAGTTGGCCCCGTTAAAGTCAGTGATCTGAATTCATGGACACCACTGCCTGTGCTGAGTGGAGGAGGTTTCTCATTTCTCTGTGCAGACGTTCAGCATGAATTAGACAGCAAGTGAAGTGTCTAGTTTACGCAAGTGCCAAAGTTGCAGTGCTTATTCAAACCTTATCAGAGCTTCTTGATGGGAGTTACCATGAAACCTCTCATGGAATAGTTGATCTTGTGTTTTTGGCATGGTGAGTGCTTTTAGCTTCTAGTAGGGAGGCCAGAAATAGCTATCCTTCCTCCAGAGCTCAGGCTATGGCCAGGAGTGGGGAATACAGAGATAAAAGAAAATTAAAGACCTTTAAAACAGAATGCAAGAATCCAAGGGGTATTTTAAATCTATTCCTATTTAATCTGACTTCACTATATCCCCTCTGATTACTCTAGTTCTAAGAGTACAGTGGCTACTATGCTAGTAGCAGCCCTTGCCTAGAGCTGCCCAGAGAGCAAGTGCCTCCTGCCTTGCAATTCCAGGGATAGTATGAAGACTTCCATCATGCCATCACCTTGACATCATTGGGAACAGCAACTGCTTGTTTTCCTTCTGATATATTGCTCTGAAACAACATAAATGTCAGCTTGCTGTCTGCACATCTTACTCCAAGAGACAAGAGTATTGCTCTGAACCTCTAGCTTGGTTTGCTTATTTCTTGTGCCACTTACCTTTCACACTGCTAGGGTGATAGAAACTTTCCATACATTCTTACCTCTTACTTCCAGCCAGTTTCACCTTGCTTGTGCTGATCCTGGCCATTAGCAGAAGACTGTATTTATTTGCCTCTAAGAAATATTCATTTTTGAAAATTGCAGCCAATTCCATCTCAGAGAGGATACAGTAAACTAAGTTGTTTTCTCTCAGGTCTCTTTTTTTTTTTAAAAAAAAAAAAAAAAAAAAAAAGTGTTACCCCCACACTGCAATGGGTATCTTGACAATCCATTTGGTTTTATGGAAAATGGCTTAGGGAAAAAAAAAGGTGAGAGCTGGTTTCTGTATTATTAAACTTCAGAAAGAAAAACAGCCCAAGGCTTGGCTTGAATAATGGGATTCTCCTTGGCAGGAAAATATATTAAATCATTGAAATTAAATAGGAAACTTTGAATGCTCCGGCAAATACTTGTCATATTGTTGTAATGTCTCTCATAATTTTGCAAAGGAAATGATCTTTTTACAGAAAGAGGTGTTTTTTATCCAGCATTGTTACCTTAGTTTGAAGTTGTATAAATAATTGCACATGATAAATGCAGTTAACTTTAAAGAGCACGCTTTGGTTCAAAAGTATTTTTTAAAATTGGTTCTTAATTAGGCATAATCTGTCTTCTAGCTTTGAAAGTATATCTATCATCTTTAAAAATAATAATAATAATAATAATTTTTTTTAAAATCTGCCTGGAATGGCAGAAATAGATTCAAGACTATTCCCAGGAGAGTTTAGAAACAGAAGTTAGAGGTGAAGCACCATATATTCAAGGATGTATACTCTGTCATGGCTGCTGTTCTAAGAAAACTAATTCAAGGGTTGATTGTGGTAATCATAAAGTCATGGAGCTCTGTACATCCTGCAAAGCCCATCTAAATATCTATTCAACCTCTTGTGTGGGTTTTGCAGCCTGTGTTGTGTTCCTGGCTACCACAGCAAAGCCTGCTAATGCTAGTAGGACCTATTCTTGCAAGCAAAGTTCATATGATTATATGTTTGCTAGAGACTGATATTATAAATGGGTCTCTTTTTTAATAATTGGACTTCTTCAGCATTTCTTGGAGTGCAGCTTTCATGTACTTATCTGTAACGTATATGCATGTGACAACTTTTATTCACCATACATAAAAGAAAGGTATTAAGGCTTCCAGGAACTATGCAGAAGGTAGGAACTGTTGTTTGTCATAGTCCCCTTGAAAGGTAATGATAAATTAAAGGAAAAAATAGTATACTCCTGAAACACTCCCAGTGTACAGTTAAAACAAGTTCAAGTAATAGCAAAATATTAAGTTGTATATGGCCACATTATACTATACATTACATTATGCTGTATTATATTTTGCTGTTCTACTGTTATATTTTGTCTCAGTTTTCTCTTCACCCTGTAACTTTTGTTTTGCAATTACTGATTGCTGTGCAATTGCTCAAAGTCAAGCAAATATGGGGAACTATGACTCTAACACACTGCAAGAGACTTCATTTTTTATGCTTTTTTTTTCTTTTTCTTTTTTTTTTTTTTTTTTCTGATAACATGAAGGCTGTACTTAATAAAATAATTTAGTTAGTATGGTTTTATCATAATGTTTCAAAGTAACTGCAAACCTCTGACAGCTGCAGCTGTTTTCAGGCCCTGTAATGAAATGGAAGATGAGTCAGACTGACACTGTGCCAAGGGATACTGCCAGTGCAATACAACCTCCTTGATACCTCCAGTGAGGAAAGCAATGTCAGTGAAGAGGAGGTGTCTAGAAAGGTTGAGCCAAAATATGCCTCAGTGACAGATCTCAATAAAGGAACTACATCCCCTAGAAGGGATGTTGGTAGATTTAAACCTCTTAATCTGGGTTTGACACTGTCAGCCTCTTCAATCAAGTAGCTTCTGCTAATGATCAGACTGTATCTGCCACACAGTGCTCACTGTGGAATGTACTTTGAGACGTGCACCTCTGCTGGTAGCAGGAACAAGGCTGAAGGGCCCCCTGACTTAAAGATGTGTCCTCCTGTGCCTTCTTCCAGAAACTTCACTGAGCATAACAGCATTAAAGAGAAATATGGATAGACTTGGAACGTAGGGCAAGTGAGCAGCATTAAAGTGGTAGACTAGGCACAGAGTATAGAGGATTCCAAAATGGAGATTTTTAACTTAATTTTTAACTTTTAAAAAAAGCAGAGGAAGGAAACTGTAAAACATCCATCAATAACAGAAAAGCATATAGCAAATTAAATCTGGGAAATTCTAAAGCCGCAACTCCATAATATTTGCTAAGTAGAAAATCTAAAACTATACATTTTTTTGAAAAACTATTGCTCAGTTCTCAGCATTATGAGATTTTATCAAATGGGATGTGTGACCTGTTAAACAACTCAGTACGTGTAATCTGAGAAATACATGCAACTGTCCAAAGGGCATCCCAGATGGGAATTCCTATAATTTTAGATATTGAGTTGATATTAAGGGAGAGAGAACACACATTTTGTTCCCCCAGTCACCTCCACCAAGCACACTTTGCTCTTTGATGTACTCCTGCTTGCTGAGTAAGTAAAATAGTAACTTGGTGGGAGATTTCTGTCCCCTGGTAGCACCCTTTACTAAGTAGCAACGAAGTGAAAGGCTAGTTTTATTTACAGGGGACCTTTTCTCAGTAAGTTAGTCAGTTTTTCCATGCAAAAGGCTAAGGGCAGGAAGGGCAATTTAGTATCTAAGACAGGATTAGAAACTCCCTTTATGAGAACACAGAACTTGCATCGTATCACATTCAGTCTGCAGTGTTTGCTAGCATGAGATCCTATAGAGAAAGGGTTAAAATCCTAAGTCAGTGTCTTTCCAACCATGGGCAGTTGGATGTTCTTTTACATCTTGAAACCTGAGGACTGACATACCCTGGGGGTCTTAGCTTGTGGATGAGACTATTTTGACTTCTAGGGAAATGGGCAGCTTCAGGGCCAGCTGGAATTATTCTGATAGAAACCTTTTTGCCTGTGCAAGGATCAAGAGCTGGACAACTCTGCCCTACTCTCTGCAAGTGCTAGGACATGACATCTTTGCCTAGAAGGTAATATTTTTCTTTAGGAAATTATGGTTTTTTATGTTTTCCCAGAGGTCTCCACATTAATCCCCACCCAGAACCCGTGTCAAAGGACACTAAGTTCTGTGGGAGAAGTACTTGGGGCGCATCATGGTTTTGTGCAGATAGGATTGCACACCAGAACATCATGAAAGAGTGTGGTTAATCTAAAGTATTGCTTGGCCTCATTGTGACCTACACTACAACTATTTCAGCTATTCATTTGTTCACATCATCTCCAGACTAGATATCCCTTTGTGCTTTAGTCTCAGGTAACAACCCAAGGGAGGCCGAATCAGTCCACTCTGGTACTTTACATCACTTTGAATCTCTTCATTGCCTCCGCCTTCTTCACCATGGCAAATTACATTTCATGTAAAAAAAACCCCTCTGAGCTGTGAAATTGCCATAATCTGATTTAAATTTCTTTGTCTGTATCTCTTTCATCCTACCTATCACAACATGCAAACACTTTCTTTCACTGCTCCTTTTTTTGAGGCTTCTTGGAGAAACAGAATTACCTGTTAGTTCTATGTTATAACTCTGTCTTCTTCGTGTTCAAATTCTTCCTTAAATTCTTATTATCCTGATATCGCTAATTCCTCTGTGTGGATGACACTAGCTTTCTTACAAATTTCAGTGTCTTATCCTGAGATTTATACAACTCCAAAAGATCAGAAATTCTGGGGGAAAAATCTACATGGGGAGGAATTCAGAATGTTCTTAATATACGGTCCATCTTGTTCACCTTCTCTCTTTGTATTTGTTAGAACAATAGACACAGGCCAATAGAACTTTAGCAGATTTGCTTTAGCAAATGTAGGATACACATTGACCTGTGTGATGTGCCACAGAACTGCATGGCAACAGGGAGAAGACACATGGGATTTTAAGCTTCTAATCCATTGTATGTTTAGCTCAATTCCTGAGGATGTCATCTCCACTCTACTTGGTGGGCTAAGAAGCTTTAAGTGACCACAAAGCTGGGGGTGGACTTGTGCCAGTTGAATGGTTTTCATTGTCACTTGCAAAGGGAGTGGAGAACCTCATTCTTTTATCTTAATTCCTTAAATATGAAAGCTAAAGCAGAGGGAGTCTGGCTGGCTTAAACCAGGTGTGGGTAGAGGCTTAAACCAAGTGTGGGATTGCTTAAACCTAGTGTGGGATTAGAAATTCAGGTCTGTGTATTCTTAATTAAACATTATGAACTCTGTTCAGTTTTAGTAAAGACCAGTACGTTAAAATCTAGGCACTTCCATTCAGGTTCTTAAGCCTGTATTTGGATTACTATGACTTTGACAGCACTGCGTAGACAGCAGCTCCCTTCAACAACATAGGGTTTCTTAAAACTAGACTAACGTTTTAAAATTGTACTTAGCAGACATCTTTAAATTCTCTATTTTTTTTTTCTAACCTGGCAAAAACATATTCAGGAAATTATGTGACATTTATCCCTATTCATAAGCTGTAATGCCAGGGAAAAATGATAGTGTTATACACAACCTACTGGCTGATCCTTTTGACATTGCAGAAATCTGATAGTTTGTGTTTTTTTCCCCCTCTATTTTTATAGTTCTCTGCAGCTTGATCCTTGGCAAAAGCACATGACAGACAATAATTGCAGAACACCAACAAAAGAAACAAGAGAGGGACAGAGATTTGAGACAGGAGATAAGAGTGAGCTGGAATATGAAGGAGAGACTTAATAGCCTCTTCTGGAATACCCTGCAAGACCCTGGACATGTTAGCCAGGTTAAAATTGATGAAACTATTAGGAGGGTTTAAGAAGTGATCATTTTCAAGTACTCCTAAATATTGGACAGCCAAAGGTTGTCAATGCAAAGATGAGAATACGCAATGGAAGATGATAGAAGTGCTCCTGGTCCATTTCAGAGTGCAGCTAGTGTTGTTAACTGAAAGCACTGCTGAAGCTGCCAAAGGAGGGTGAGAAGAAACCCGCAGAGATAGAATCACAGAATCACAGAAAAGTCTAGGTTGGAAGAGACCTACAAGATCACCGAGTCCAACCTCTGAAAGATAGTAACAGCTTGAACTGCTACCCATACCTGTGAGAAGGCAGTAGTAGAGGAGGTGTTGAGTACCATCTAGCTGACTTGGCCAAAATGCCTGCAGAAACAATTCACGGTGTGAATCTCAAGAGGAAGAAGCGTTGTGACTGACAGTCTGGAACCATGGCTGGTTAATTCTGGGCAGGGCAAGGTATGGACTGCCACTGGCTGCCTGAGAAGTTCATACAAAAAAAATGTTTCTTACCATATAAATGACCATTTCACTTCAGATATTTTGCAAGCCACAAAGCCTTTTTTTTTTTTTTTTTTTTTTTTTTTTTTTTTTTTTTCACTTGTAATCACAGAATCACAAAATGGTTTAGGTTGGAAGGGACCATAAAGACCACTCAGTTACAACCCTACCCCACCATAGGCAGGGACACCTCCCACCAGACCACATTGCCCAGAGCCTCATCCAGCCTGGCCTTGAACACCTCCAGGGATGGGGCACCACAACTTCTCTGGGCAGCCTGTTCCAGTGCCTCACCATCCTCATGCTAAAGAATTTCTTCCTAATGTCTAATCTAAACCTACCTTCTTTTAGTTTAAAGCCATTCATCCTTGTCCTATCACTATACTCCCTGACAAAGAGTCCTTCCCCACCTTTCCTGTAACCTCCTTTAGGTACTGGAAGGCTGCTGTAAGGTCTCCCTGGGGAGACTCCCTCTTTTCTATGCTGAACAACCCCAACTCCCTCAGCCTGTCTTCACAGGAGAGGTGCTCCAGCCTCTCATCTTTGTGGCCTTCCCTGGTCCCACCCTAACAGTTCCATGTCTTTCTTATGCTGGGGGCTCCAAAAAAAAAAAAAAAAAAAAAAAAAAAAAAAAAAAAAAGAGAAATATTTTCATACTTAATTTGAGTGCCAACAGATGGCACATATTCTTCCTGCTTATGCAGTTAATGTGCAGGGAGAAAGTCCTGAGAAAGCACTCCCATGAGGGTTATTGAACTGGCAATAACAAAACAATGACAGCATAGTGCACAAATGCCATTCAGCCCCATTCGGGCTTCTCAAATGTTTGTATTGTTATGGTTCCAGGCTGCTGATGCCTTAAGCCTCAGGTTGTAACTTGAGCAAGAAGGGTCTATTTTTGGATGAAGAATTTTTCCCATAAATGAGTGCCTGCAATACCAACTTTAAAAAAAACAAACAAACAAACAAAAACAGTAAAACTTATGCTAAACTAAAAAAAATAATAATAAAAAATAAAAAAATAATAATAAAAAAAATGACCCTAAACATTTTACTACCAAGAAATGACTCGTCAAAACTCAGACAGTAGTCTGTGCACCGAGATGCATTGCATTGCCGACCAAGAGGAGGTGTTGGGAGAAGAGACACATCTGGATGGCTCATATGTGCATAAATGAAAGACTTTGGTCAACGTGTAGTTCTGTGGACAACATGTAGTTCTGTGGGTGCAAAGCCACCAGCAGGGTGAAAAGCCAAACTGATCTGCTGTGGCCACTAGGGAGCAGCCCCACAAACCCTGGATCTTGCTGTATGTGAGGCAGCAGAGGAGAGCAGTCTGTGGAAGAGGGAAGGAACAGGAGAGAGCCTGCTGTTGGGCATCCAAGAGCCAAGTGGTCTTTTGTAATCACTAATCTCTCTGGATATCTCTCTAGAGTGGAGATATCTATCAGGGCTCTCTGGATATCTAGAGTGGAGATATCATGTGGGCTGGTCATGATAATGAATGTCACCAGAAAAATACAAGATGAGAGACATCTTTTTCTAAATTCACTTCAACATTGCCCTCTAAACCCCATTTGTTAAGTGCTTAGTTCTGCTCCCTAAACATATGTGCCTAGTGCCATCAGAGGTGCTTATGGAAGAGGTGGGTATGACACCAAACCTACTGATGGCCCAGATATTCTGCAGGGGCAATAGGATGCTAAGAGGAATACCAGAAGGCACTCTCACATGGGTCTGTTTAAGCATCTGAACTGAGCCCAGTGGCTAGACCTCCACTGTCTGCAAGTCTGGAAAAATGAGTTCAGGTACAGAAAATATGTCTGTACTTACTAAAACTTAAACACAAGGGATCTCACCCCAAAAGTCAAAGCAAGAGGTATCTGTCCTGAACTCTGTATGTGCAGTCCATGGCAAAAGAGAAATATATCCACATGAGATACCTCTTCCAGGGCTCACAGATCCAGAAAGAAGGCAATTCCTTAGAATAAGAGCCAAGGACAAGGACTGAAAGCTATAGCTCTGGGATCCTGTTCTTCAACCCAATACCTCACTGAAGCTGCAAATCTCAAGACTTGTCTCTGTTTGTTCCTTTATATATAACATATTCTCACTAGCCTACTTTCTTCAGACTATTCATCTTAATTAATGCAGTAAGTCCTTGTTAAGTGATTTTAATAGTTGTTTTTAATATTTAATCTTACCTCTTCATGTAATGTTTTGATTTACAGCCAATCTTTAAAATTCATGCTGGATGTTTTCCAGAAAATTCAAACCAAAATCCTCCACACACAGGGTTTTCCTCAAGAAAATCTACTCATCACTCAATTAAATCATTAATTTCCAGCCCAATGCTGACTTGGAGTGACTGGAGGTTACAGTGACTTTGGAAATATTAACAGAAACCAGCACTGTATTCCTGTTACAGCCAATACTTGTTCCTAAATGAAGTGAGGGTGGTGTGACTATGTTCCTGGAATTCAGACATATTAAGTATGTTATGTAAAACATTATATTTGTTAGCTGATAGAGGGAATATGCAATTCCTTTCATTGCATACTGTTCAGAGGAAGAAGGTAAACCACAGCATCTGGTGAGTGTAAGGGTAGCCATAAAGTTATAAGGCCTGATTAGGCTTGCAGAACAAATGACAAAAAACAAACAAACAAAAAAACTAATTTCTTAGTGAGAAGGACAAGGCCTCCTGCTATCAAGGTGGAAATTCATAGCTAATTATTGCACATTTGCTCTGTGCTCCCAGCAGAAGGTGTTGCCTTTGCAGTTATGTCTCAGGCAGCCCATGCCCACTCTCAGTGCATCTGAGAGACCCCTCAGTAGTTCACTGAAGGCTGAAAGGAATTTGATTTATTTCATCCGAAACAAAGGAAGAAAGAGTCAGCTAAGCTAAAGAAAACTTGTCTCTGCACAACAGATGTTATTGGAATTAAGAAATCAATATGCAGTATTTCACGCGTATCTCAATTATCCAGAATAGGAAGCGGATGTTTATAAACGGTGGATCTCTGACACAACGAGGGTATAATTTCCCATTAAACCTAGCACTATGTGTGTGTAGGTTGTAGCTAAGAGGGACAGTCCCACTCCCCTGCCTGCGGCTGTGTGCTCCCGTTGCCTCATGCCTAGCTATCACAGGGCTGCTGGAGGGTATTGCTGCAGCTAGCTACACCAACAGAAATAAAGTATATCCTGCTCCAAATGAGTAGGATTCTTTCAGATCAGTAAGCTGAACTGGCTCATCCTGCACAGTCAACAGGTCTGATGGAAGGATAAAAGAGGGGAGAAAGGGCCCGTCTTGCTATCAACAATCTGCAGCTGCACTGGATTACATGTAACAGGAAACTATACCATTAGTATGTCAAACAAATTTGTCCAGTGTATTATACTATTATAATTGTACTGTAGTTATGTGAAGAACAAGTGATTTAATAGGTGAAGAGAATACCAGCCCTAGAACTTGATACCCTTTATTCCGTCTATTCACGCGCAGCAGTAGTGTTTTAGTCAATGTAAACAGTAATAATATATCGTAGTAACAATAGAGATTAGAGTGCCATTGTGCAAACAGGTAGTAATGCACCCTCCAAAGGCTCTCTGATAGTTAAGAGGCAAAAGAATGGGCTATCAACCCCACTTTACAAAGAGGTAACTGAGGTATGCTCCAGTTAAGGAAGCTGCTCACATGAACTCTCTTGGACATCTAGGAATTGAATGCATTTCTGTTAAAAACCTTCACAGAATGATCTGAAGGTGACCTCAGATAGTGACAATCTGAATGGGAACAGTGACTTTGACAACATTTCCAGACTATCAAATAGAGTGAATTTTAGAGTTGTATTTTCATCCTTGTTATAATTGGGACTTGGATGGTTTTATTTGAATGTTGATGAATGACGACTTCTGGATTTACATCACTCATCCTGATTTGTAGGAATATTTATATACCTCTATGAAGTACTAAAGTTTGTAAGACTACAAGATTTAAAATTCTAAAGGAGATATTTTAATCTCAATTTATTTCTAATAGTTTAATTTGGTGTCTTGTGATGATTTTAACATATAGGACTGGTATTGTAAGCACTAATTATGAGCTCTGCCTCTGCCACTGCAATAAATCTAAAACTGTCTCAGAAATGTTAGTCGAAGTTATTTGGAATCCCCTAGTCTAGTATTTCCCATAATATAGGGCATACATCTTTGGCTGCAGGAGGTTCCTGGAGAGTTTTGACACTGGAACAACTTAATTGCAACCAGGAGGAAAGCAGAGTTGGAAAAAATTACTTGGGAAAAGAATGTGCTACTGCTGGGATATTCAGTTATGGATTTCAGGAATTTCCAGGACTAAATTTCTACAGGCATGTTTTTGAGATTCTGCAGACTTCTAGAAGATAGACCAAATACTCTGAAACTAATTTAAAATTTAAATTTAAAGTCAAGTTTATTGGCAAAATGCTATACATGCATCAGAAATCACACAAAAAATGCAATTCTGAGGAGATCTGAATCCTATTTTTTAATGACAATGGGGTGCTTTCCTCATCCCAAATTTCACTGGGCAACACTGGAGACACCATACCAGAGTGATTTATTATATTTTGCTGTGGCAATCATGTGCTCTTTGTAAACTGTTGTAAATTTCATATCCTTAATGAACAGATCAGATCTGGTCTGAAGAGAACTCTTTGTTATTCTGCATCAGGCATTCACAACCAGACAGTTTGCTGTATGATGGAGCATGTAAACCCAGCATGGATCTTGCTTACCTAGGCATAGCTCAGGTGAGTAGTGGCTTCCAATTTCACCTGTGGAAGTAAGAACAAAAATCTGGGCTGCAATGTCTCTTTCCTCTCCTGGTTGCAGATTCCTCTTTCAAGTTTCCTCTTAAAAACAGAGTGAAATAAGATTTGGCTCTCTTGAAGTCAATGGCTAAATTCCCATCACTTTTCCTTTCTTAGCATCCCTTATATTATACATATATATTTTTTTCTAATTGTTTCACCAAAGCAGTCGAAAAAAGAAACTGCTCTCCTTCTTCCTCCTGCTGTTTTGCCTGCTGCCCTGACCTATGGACTTGCTCTTGACTTTAGTGCAGAGTGCCTCAGTGTGCTGGAATTTACTGTGAGAAAGGAAACACTGTGACTGCTATAGGACACCATGGGGCATGTGTTGCTTACACAGTAATACCACTCTTTGAGTCATTGTAAGGCAGAAGGTAAAGCTGACAAGTGGTGTTTATCTGTCAACGACATCTTGTACGTGCCTTGAAGTGTCTCCAAGCCGACTGTCTTGGAAAAAACTAAAATGCAATCTAGGCTTTAAAGATTAATCTTCCCTCATCTTGCTGCATAGAGTAAGACGCCATTTGTGGATACTACATCTATACAGAAAATATTTCTTATCACTTTTGAACCAAGGTCATACCTTATTTACATGGGAGAAAAGAACAGAGTAGAAAAGTCTTTTTCCTGGCAGGTCTACAGTGTAAGGCTGTGATCAAACTGAGCTGGAAAGGTAAATCCTGGTGTATTTCATCGATACCGGGAAATTCTGTAAACATACAAGACCAAAAGGACTGCCTTCACAAATCAGGTAGGGACTTAACAACAGCAGTTACCCTGAAATGAAATATTCTTCTATGCTGAGGTATTTCCCCTTCTTACAAAAGTAGAATTTGTATGTTTTTCAGTTGTACATTTTTAGTCTTCCACTTACCAGTATGGTAGAAATTGAAATAATTGATTTGTTCATTTTATTGACAGAAAAGATGGTCTTCAGATTATCAGCTGTGGGAAAAGAATTTGCAGGTGGCTTCACGCTGTTTCACACATCCCTGAATTAGAGATAATAAGGAATCAAGCAGCAAAAACAAAAACTTGAGCAAGGCTGAGATAAAGAAAATTGGCTGCAGTGCTAAGGATGAGCTTTGGGCAGTGGCCTATTGCTGGCTGGCTCGAGGCACATGTCTGAGGGTCTCTAACCAATTTTATGACAGATTCGGGCGCATGGACAGTGCATGGGGCTATGGGCAAAGTGTATGTAGAAGTGAAAAATAGCAATAAAGGCCTTCTGTTCAAGAGCCATCAGGAGTCCTTGTCTTGCATCTCTTCAATCAGTGACACCAAAAGAGATAAATGTATCAAAATCTAGAATGACCTATATTAAATAGACTATGTGGCAAATGCAGAAGCTGAGCACAAAATGACATCCCTATGAAGTGATGTTAAAAGATTCATTTCTGAGGCCTTGCAAGAATCAATCCTGATCCTTTGGCTGGTTGACAAGATGAAGATTTTTCTCTGGTAACAAACAGACAGTGACTTACTAGAATAGAGATTGAAGTCAGTGAGAGAGTTCAGTCCTAGGAAGAGCAGCAAATAAGCAATTATGGATGCAGATCTAGCAGCTGTAAGAACAAATATGGCCTTGGATGTATGACCAAGGGAATTTATTATAAACAGACGAGACAGAATGATTTAATTATCTGATACCTCATTTAGTTGCTGTTTGGAAACCACTGAAGGAGCTGAACAGAGTTAAAATAGGACACTCACACTTTGGAAAGAGACCAAAGGACAGCAACATTAACTGGGACTGGAATGGAGGTGAAGGATTCAGAGAGTTTATCATTTTTGGCCCCTGAGGTGGCTGAGATGAGGGCTTATGGCAGTACGCAAAAGCCAAAGAGCGATGCAGACAGACTCTGGTCAGAAGGAATTCCCTTCACAGTAAATCAAAACAAAAGGTCACAAGCCAAGTTATCGAAGGAGCATATCAAGTTATGAAAAGGTACATTTTCACCCAGAGACGTGAGACAGCCTGTGCAAACTAGGGGTGCTTTTAACAACGGGTTAACTTTATGGAAGAATAGCTGGGGAAACCAGATCCTCCAGTTCTGTCTTTTGAAGTAGAGAAGGTGGGCTAGGAACAAAACGGAGGTCAGTTCTTTCCATATCGTGATTTCTTTGAAGAGTCTGGCTCAGTCATCTAGCAAGTAGGCTGGCAGCTGAATCAGTAGGTGCTCTGTGGCCCTTTCACTTTTTTGGGAGTTGTGTGGTCAGCTTGTAAGACCTAAGTGCTTCCTCTTTTGCTTTAGCTGCTTCACGAGTTGCAGTCAAATCAGCTGAGTGATTGTCAGATACAATGACAATTATGTATGAGGAGCGGAGCAGAACCCCAGGGAAAAGATGGTTAAAAATCCTAACCTCATAGAATGAATAAGAAGATGCATTTGCTAATAGAATGTATACAGGTTAGGTGGACAGATAACTGTAAGTGTGCTTAGACATCCCTGTGATCCACAAAGCCTAAGATTAGAGATAACCCAAATGGAAGAAAATTAAACACATCAAGCAAAACTTACAAGAAAGTCAGGTGTTTCCTTCTTTTTAGGTTTTTCCTTCTTTTTTAAACAGTCATAAAGCAATTTGGGCCAACACCTCTTGCATAGGCAGTGATGAGTCAAGTTTGGTGACTACCATGAACGCTGCAAACATGGGAAAGAAGTATACAAGTGAAAGGCAAGTTCTGAATAACATATGTCCAATAGCACTAATGTACCAATAACTTACAGCACAGCCAGGATGGGGTCAACTTTGAGACAGCATTTGTTCAGGAAGAAAAACAAACTAAGTTGCCTAGGTAGTCTTAGACTGGAGTCTTGTATGTTACACAGTCACCGTTTCTCAAATGAGAGAAAACACAGCTTGCTCCTCATAAGTGAAGTTTCTTTTATTATTATTATTATTATTTATTTACTTATTTATTTATTATTAATTTCCAAGCACTGTGGATGTCCAAAGAAACTTCAAAAAGTAAAACAGAGGTATCTGGGGACTATAACCACCACCAATAGTTTAAACAATGGTCCAGAAAGACTTGGGAGTGTCTTCTGACATTAGAGGAAAGCACATAAACTCTGTTTTCTCTTTCCTGTATGCAGTACCTGCAGATGCTTGAAACATGGATTCAACTGGAAATTGGACTAAAACAATAAAATATAGCTTTTTTATTTGTTATTTTTATTTATTTTGTATTAATTGGTTTATTTGTGGAAAAAAAAAAAAAAAATGTTTTCCCTGTCATTGCTACTGCTAAGATACATTATGACACCAAAGCTTAAATCTAACCCAGTGGCATCTTTTTATATACAGTTTAAAATTACATTACAGAAAAGGTTGTATCACTGGAATTTTTGGTCTGAGTGAAAGAGAATGTAACATCAAATGCAATTAATTATACAAGTATTATGTAAGGGTAGGAAAGAGTGAAAAGGTGAGAAAATTTTCAGATAATTACTCCACTGTTTTGATTTATTTCTTTTGCTTGCACTTTTGACTGACCTTTATGTAGTAGACCTCAAGAAGAACACATCTTTCCACATACTACAAAGGCAACTATAATATTTTGTGATTATTTTCTTACACATGGTTTTACTTTCTCTTCTGCTGCCTAGCAGAGGTTATAGAGCCAATTTAAATTTTCTAGCCCTGACTATACTAGGACTAGAATATACACCAGGGCATGTTGTCCTGTAGAGACTATTAGCATGAGCCCTGCTGCTGCTTTGGTGTATGCTAACAAGCACTCTTGCACCTATGCCTAAGCACAATTCAGGCACGTGGCAGCAGCCATGCCCTGTGGATATTTTGCTTGCAGTCTGCTTCTGTTGGGACAGAGAGGAAGTTTTTACTGTGTGTATGAGAACTATGTGCTTTCACTTGGCCCCAGAGCCAGTGAGTGCTCTCAGCACTCGTTTATTTAGTAATAGAAAGTCAATCCCTGACTTATATGCTGTCTTCCTGTAGAGGAAGCCCTTCAAGGATGTAGAGGTAGTCACTGGCCTTCAGCCCTTTCTCGCTGTGAGATTCTGATGGAGGTCCACTCTGTAAACTACCTGGTGGTTTTCTGCAACCATATTTATTGTTCGTATTAACAGGAGTGTCCAAACATAGTTCTCAGCACCTCTTGGCTTTTGATGGGTGAAATGCAAAGCAAACTGTAATTATATCTTACAAAGTTATGCTCAAGAAACACCATACTGGAGAGAATCAGCAGTTGCTCTTCATTCCCTTCTGTTTCCAGCCATTGCAATGTTCAATGCCTGTGTAGGGACAGAAATAGAGGGAACAGGGAAAAAAAATGTTCTCTACGGTATTATTAGGTCTGTACACACACCAGTTCCCCAGTGTTATCACAATCATACACAGACACACAAAATCCCCTGTTACCTAATTAAGGTGGCATCCTGTTTGCTTTCCAAGCACAGGAATTATTTCAGTGATATAAGCAGGTTTACCTAGACAGTGATCTGAAAACAAGGGGAAAAATAGCTTTAACATGTTTTGATTAGATTCTTGCAGGAATTGGTGTGAATCATGTCTTTCTCTGTATTTTATAGGCACACAAATTAGTCAGATAATAAAACACCACAATGAGTATGGCAGAAAAAGCCTGATGTGGAAAAATGCTATGTGATAGTCTGGTCTATTAAAGAAACAAATGAAATGACCACCATGAAATGACCATTAAACATATATGGAATTTCTAAATATCCAGAAAGCATAGAGGAAACAATTTGGGTGTATTTAGTGTGCAGGCTGTCCAGTAGTCTAGTTGTTACTGGTCCATGACAATGATGTGAACACCTTCCTGTGTTTTAATAGCATGAAACCCTTCAGGACCACTCTATTTATTGCACTACAGTTTTGTTTTGAAATCCTAAAAGTGCATAAGAAAATAAGTCCTTGTACCCCTGTTTAACTTGACCTGCAAATCTATTGCCTACATATTCATAGCTTAGGTAGGAGTTTAAGAGGAGGACAGCCCAGTGGCTTAGTTTAGTGGCTCACATTGTCTGCTGCAGATTGGATTTCCATTCCTTCTGTATGGCTTCCTGGCTTGGCAAAGGCAAGGAGTATAACATCTCCTGGATGGGTGGAAAGCAGAACATCTCATCTCTCAGCAGTGACATCTCCAGTTAATGAGGTAGAAGTGCTGAAAGGAACTCTACAGTCTCTACCTAAGCCAAAATAAGGATGTCTCTTCCTCAGGGATCCTCAGACAGGGAAAGGACCCAAGAAATTGTAGCAAATTTAAACAGAAAGGAGGCATGGAAGGTCTTCCCTGCTCTGAACAGGAGCACAATAATCATTTTTTCTTCATTAATACCACAAATACTTTACTACACACTTCATTTTTGCATCCCACTTTCTTTCCAAAGAAGGAAGTGAAGTATAATTGAAAGCATCCTGCTCATACTTATTTGTCCCTTTTATGTTGTGAAAAAGAGGTAAAAGTATTCAGGTAGTTCCTATTAGTTGTGCAGGCAGGAGGGGCTCTTTAATAGCTTGGCAGTCACTTTTTCAACCTCTATCTGCATGTGTATGCAAGTCTGCATGTTACATAGTGAGACGCGAGGAGCGAGCAGTGCAGCTGAATTTAGAAAGTTATAGATGTTCTCATCAGCCCCATGCAATGCAGCAGAGATTCCTTCCAAAAGCCAAGGGAGCAGAGGCTGCAGACAACAGATGTAAGAGGGGTTCCCATAACTGTCAATTTTCAAAGTGTTTGCATTGAAAAGAGAGGAGGTGCTATTTTGATTGATATTTCAGTTGCAGTATATAAAGCAGAGGAATTCTTCTCACCCTCTGCTTGTCACACTGATCTGCATACTCTCTCAGCTGGACTTGGGGCTACTACTTACTGCATCTGAAAGGCTGAAACTCCCTGGGAATAAAGAGTTCTTGTAACAATGCCGGAACCCACCAAGAAAGATGGTAAGCATAGCAAATATTACCTGAGCATTTCTTAATTACAAGAAACCTGAGTATGTGCACACACACATACAAAACACTTTTTAGACGATATTGCACATTTCAACAACAGTAACATCTAATAGAGAAAGCCTCATAAGATCATTACATCATGACAGATCATTGATCCTTTTAAACTAAGAATACTTTCAGGTAGAGGTATAAGGCAAAACTGCTTTCACTTCCAACTACTTTAGAGAACAAATGATGGTTTTACAGAGATACTAAGAAACTGCTTCATTTGGCACATACTGTATTCATTTTTCAAAGTGCAGAATTTTTGCAGTGCAATCAATATTTCCTCTATAGGTAAGATATCTAGACTCTGGAAAACAAGGTATAAGCATTTCTTATGTTTATAAAAAGCAGCATGTTGATATGCATTTCATTATTTTCTTGAAAATTAGGTTGTAAAAGCTATTCAGCAGAAAAGATATGTTCATGAAAGCTTTAAGTTTCTGATGAAAATACATTCTATATCTGAAATGCATAAGTGAAGAATGTAGTAAGTTTTTCTACACAGATCAAACTAGAATGATACATTTTGCCACACAGAAATTATTATTTTATGCTTCAGAAGGTTAGTTAAGGGCAGTAATACCAGCTCCTTCTTTGTACTATTAAGTTGAGAGCAAACAAACTGATTACATAGTCTGATAGCAAGATACAAAATACTGTACATGGGAGGCTGTCCAAACAGATGGGAAAAAAAAGAAAAAAAAGAAAAAAAAAAGGAACTATTAATTTATAACGTTTTAAAAACTAGCATTTATTTTTTAGTATTTTGGAAATTTAAGCTAAATAAGCCTCTTATACTTGCAACACTTCTATAGCTCTTCATTATTTTTTCATTCAGATTTAGACATTTTTGTTAGAAATTTTGATAACTGTTGTTTAGCATTAGTGATATTCACAGTTTCTAAAAAGCCACAGATGTGCAGATTGTGTATGCATTGAAACTACTGGCAAATAAGAGGTATACAGACACGTTCCCTAATGCATTCCCAAAAGCAAAATTGAATTTAATCTTAAAGACAATCTTGTGGAAAAAAGTCATTAAATACCATTTGTTTCCCATCAATCTGAAAGGTCTGATAGGTCATGTGTGTAGTTTTAATGAGTACTTCTAAAACTGCCCTTTATCTAAAACTGACCTAAATCTTTAAAAAAGGATTTTAAACTGACCTATCAATAGAATTTCCTTTATTTGAAAAGTCTTTTTGAAATATAGTCTATTTTTTGTGGAAGGCAAGGCAAGAGCAGAGCAGAGCAACTATCAGGAATATTAAAGAGTTTAAGAACCTTGTTGGGGTGGGAACATATGAAAACTAAACTTTTTGCATGACTGAATCTTAAGCAAGTAGTGTTGACAGACCAACACGATCATTTTACTTACTGGTCCTCCTCAGTGCTCGAGGACAATGATGGATGAAGTATCCATCTGAAAATAGCTGCACCAAGTGCACGTATTAATGCTAGAGCTTAATCCTCTATATCAAACCTAGAGCCAAGCCGCTTCTAGAGTGTCTTATTTGTAATTCAAATGATTTACACATGTATTAAGTGTCCTTTTTATTTGATCTGTTATTTGACTGGAAATTACACAGTGTAATCAGAATGCATTCTGTGACCGACATCTAAAATAAAATAAAATAAAAATTAAATATTCCTGCACTTTCAAAAGATATATGTTTTGGAGAAAAAATGGTTTGGAGGTTTGTGTTTTAAAGATTATTATTCTATTTAAGGCTAGATTGTTTCACAGATGTTCTTACAATACAGTGAATATAAAAGTAATTCTGGGGTTGTGCTGTCATTGACTCTGAACCAAAATATCTAGTCACAAATATGTGACTTCTGATGACTCAACATTGAGATACATAAACAAAATTGAAGCCTTATGTCCTGATGGAGCTAGAGTTCACAGATAGGAATGAGCTCTGGAGAAGTGATAGGTACAGGTTTTACAGTGGTTCTTCTTCATTGCAGTCAGATTATTTTCAGCCACTAGCTAAAGGTGATAACAAACTTACACTAGTGTACTAAAGAGATTAGCTGCTTCCTAAAGATTTTTGATAGATTAAGAACTCACCTGAGCTACTGGCAGTACTTACTATACTAGTGGCAACAGTGTTTGTAGTGGTACTGGTGCTATTAATAGTACAGTACCAGTGCTAATACTGGTAGTAGCTCTACCAGTAAGAATTCAGATACTCAACTGTCCATCAGAAGTCTGTTCTCAAGATAATTTCCAATGTGTGAAGTATTGGAGACAATTAAGTAATAAAGATTTTCTGTGGACTGACCACATTCTGGCAGGCACGGGTGGAAGGACTCCTTAAGAAACCTTTGTGGGTTGACTGCAATAGAAAATGTTTCGGCATCACAGAAGTACCTAATTAGTATTTTGCTAATATTTCCAAAGGAAGCAATCTACATGAATGATCCCACATTCCTTATTCTCACAGGACATTCCAGTTAAAAACAGCGTACACAAGAGCAAGTAGCTGTGCAATCAGAAACTAGCTAACATTTGAATGTCAAGAAAATCTAATCTTTACATTTTTTTGTCATTGCAGTCTCTGGAGTAAATAGATATTTCAGGCCGTGCTGCACCAAGCACTCAGGCTAGTTTTATGGGGTGTTTGTTTTGTTGCTGTTGCTGTTTTTTCAAGTCAAATGTTCTCTCTATATATTATATATAGAGAGAAAGATATAGATATTCTAAGATTATTAAATTACCAAAGTGAGAAATTTCTTGACTTGGTGAGAGTGTAGCCTCACAACATACTCTTAACAAATAGGATCACCAAATTAAACACACCACTTGGCTTAGAGAAGGTTGTTGGAGCACTTCAGCCCAATCAAATTCGTAACTGTAGAAACAGCCTGATGTAAGGCCTTTACTGAACTCCTAAAGTCCTATAAACTACATTGACTGCGGGCTCCTTGAAGTATATGGTCATGTCACTGTAAGATAGTTTTGTCTTGGTCTGTTTAAAAATTTACACTCACAAGGTGAAGACTAAATCAATGGGTGTCCCGTAAACTGATCCCAACGGACGACTGGAATAAGACTGTGATGCCAAAGACCTTTATCAGTGCATTTAACTTTAACAGCCTTTAGTTTTCCTACTGACTAATAAAATAACCCTCCCTCACATAATTACTTCCTGTAATTTATTATCATCAGTCAGCCAATCTTTCCTCTCATCCCCTTTCCTTTTACCAATATTCCTAATAAGAGCTGCCCATTAATTAAGTGCCCTCTTAAACTGTCACAGGCCATGGCATTTGGATATGCTTTTGTGGAAGTGCCAAGTCTCTCAAGAGCAACGGCTGCAAACTATTTCTGGGCAACGTCCCACAGGGACAGCTGCAAGTCAGTCCCCAGTAGGCAGCTCTGTAAATTTGCCTTATTTATTCTCCCCAATCTAGGAAATAACTCATGGCCATGAGTTAAACGACCATTCCAGATTTTAAGCCAAAGCATTTATCAACTGTCTGCCAGCTTCATTTTCTAAGGGTCTGCAAGCTCTGCTTGAACACTGCCTGGAGCAGCGACATACTGGCAATGAATCAAAATAAAAAATCAGTGTGTCTACTTTTGCCAGTGCTTTAGTGGAACTCTTTTAGATCTATAAACAGCAGATATTAAAAAGTTCTGAAGAAAGTTATGTGCAAAGTTTGTCTGTTGGAAGGGTGATCTTTGAAACACGAAGGAATCTGTGAAAAGAGGTAAACAAGTGCATCAGCAGAGATTGCTTTGAAGACCTGACAGCAGTGTTCTCTCTGAAGAAGCCCAGTTGAAACAGCCATTACTTTGAAACATAACCGTTTTTTTTCATCATATCTATTCTGTAGTTACATTTGCATTATATTTATAGCATTTACGTTATTTATAGCATGATTAGGTATATCAAGATAACTATGGCACTATTAGACAAGTTTTATCTAGGTTATTCATATAAATCGTATAAGTAGATATTTAAAGCAGTGTTCCAGAGGGAAATCAATCTCAGTATAAGGGATGGATAAAAATTAAATAAAGTGGGATTTATTTTAATATAATATTTTCAAGACTAGACAATTTTTTGGAGGTGATCAAAAAGTTAAATGGAAATTTTGCTTAAGTATATGAATTTGGCTTTCACCAAAATTAACATAACACTGCTGATCGAAAGTTTTCCTGAAAATTCAAGAACCCAGCATGTCAACATTGAATAACATTGCTTTGTGCTTTTCATGCAGAAGGTTGAATGTGTATAATCATTTTATTATGGCACCAAACTGGGTAGTGCAGCTGCTGTTGTCCTTGCTGCATAGACACATACTTCAGCAAGCCATGAGGAAAGCATACAGACATTTATCTTCTGTAATTATCATTGCCCCTCTCCAGGACTGACTGTAAAATGCATTCCTATTATTTCTAACTATCTTCAGTTTTGGAGCCCAGTCACGCTCAAAACCAGGCCTGTATGCATCATTTACAAGCACCATATTAAAGTCACATGTAAACAAATTTTGATGGGTGAGGGAAGGAGGAAACCCTAACCCCTTGTCTTTTTTCCCTAACAATTTTTCAGAAAGTTTCTCTTCATCACCTCTAACTAATAAATTCAGATCTCTTATAAATGGAAAGCAAACTTACTCCTTACTGTTATAATTAGCTCTACTGGTGTGGTCATTGCTCCCATCCTAAACTCTACAGAGCCCATGTCCTCCTTCATTGATCTTGTTGTATGTTAGGATCTGAGTTGTTCTTAGCTAACATAGCTAATTTCCAAGTGTTGCTACCACATCTGGTTATTTGAGATAACCAGATAATCTTGGATTTGTTTGACCTTCTGCCTCCACTGCTCTGAAGTTTAAGACTACTTTTCCAATCAGATTAACTTGACTGATAGGAAAAAAAAACAAAACAAAACAAAACAAAAAAACTGGCAAAGACAAATCTCAAAAATTGATTTGTTTCGTTTTTTTGTTTTTTTTTTTTTTTGTTTTTTTTTTTTTAATGTTTCTTTTTATTATGATGTAAATGAAAGAACTGCATTGATTTTTTTTTCCTTATACAATTTCCTTATACAATTTTATTTTCATATTAGTGTAGGTGGATAATGCAAGATTGATTTCGTTTACTGTTGCTCTTACTGGAGTTGAAAATCTCTCCCACCCTGTGCAAAAAGCAGTACCTCTATGCACTGGAAAAATATTTAACATTGTCATACTAAAATCAAAATTCCATTGAGTGGAATTTGGAAATTGAGTTTTCCATTGAGGGATAGAAGGGAAATGGCTTTTTAGCAGACCAGAGGGTATTTGTACTTGGCAGAACTGAAATAAGCAAATGTTGCCTTTGTGCCTCCCTGTGCTGCACCTGTTGGGAAGATAAATAAAGGACTGTCCAGTTCTTTCCCCTCATACCTCCTAAATATATCACTTTAAGAGAGCTTAAAAACAAACAAAAAAAAGTGCTACAGTGTACTTCTGGTACACAAAAAAATAGATGAGTTCCTTCATTTTAGTTTTAAGAGATATATTAAACGAAAGGGGAGATCCTGTGGTCACATAGCCAGGAAGAAAAAAAAAAAAAAAAAGAAAGAAAACAGTGAACATGAATATGAACATATGAACAGTCCTTGGGAAATATACATAGTACAATATAAAAGAATCTGTTTCAGGAGGGGATATCCAGGGCATTCTTTTAACAGAAAGCACAAAACAAATTTGACGAGAAGTTATCTGAGGAAACTTATCTTGGTATAGGACCAAATACTAGATTCTTCACTTAGGAAAATGCAGAGATTTCAATGACCTGGACATCCTAATGTAATAATTGATTCAGAGTGAGGGCAAAAACTTTGCTCACATCCAGACACTAATGTGGCTTTGCGCTGAATATTAAACATGTAAAAGAAAGGAGAAGGAAAGAAGACAGAAAAGTTAACTTCAGCTCTAGGTAGTTTTCTCAGTCTCACTGCAAGCAGCTTTGTCTCTTGAGCCTTCAGAACTGTGTAGCTGACTCACAGACACTTCTCAACCCCTCCATCCCCCTCTGCTGTCAGTCGCTACTGAAGTAATATTTCTGAAGACTCAAAAAAAAAGGGTCTTTTTAGCCACTATTAGGCAACCAATATGATAACATTTGGATTTTTCTGTCTTTCACCAAGGGACTTTGATGTACTTTATCACCACCAGAAGATTTTATTTTTTGGTTGAGGAATTGTTGGTATTTTAGGAGTTAGGAAGAGACTGTCCTTTAAAATTTTTTATAAGCTTGCAATCATACAAAGATCTTAATATTCTCTAAACTGCAATGTAAGGAGTCTGGGCTAGGAACCAGATACCCAAATGGAAGTGAAGGCAAGTGAATTAGGTGTCCCTACTGCCACCAGAGTTGCAAAGAGCAGGCCATTACTGTCAGGGGAGCCCAGATTGCTCTTCAGCTGACTACCCAGCAGTTGCCTAAACATAGATGCCTACTGCCATACGAGATACTCTAGGATACAAGAAATATCCACGTGGGGCTGGCAGATATGACTCAGGAGCTGAGACTGCAGATCTGCAACATCCTGGAGTGGCAGCTAGAAACCAGGAAGGTATGCTACAGAAACTGAGTGTTAGTGAACAATAAGGCTGCAGAGGTATTCTCTATAACTTGATTAATTAATATTTAAGGATTTTCAGCAACAGACAGTTTTATGAGAAGAGAAGGAGAGTGTTCCATTCCAGCATTATTTGCATGTGAGACTAGGACTCACTTTGCATGTGGGACTCTGCATCAATACATGAGCATTTGGGCCCAGATTCCTTGGAGCAGAGGAGAGTGCACCCTTCTGTAATCTGCTGGGTGCACTGATTAGCTGGGTAGTTGTTAAAAAAAAAAAAAAAAAAAAAAAAAAAAAAAAAAAAGTGCGACAGCTGCCACATTTTTGTGACTTGGGAGATCCAGCTGCTTTTACTTGCTCTGCTTTTTATAAGAAAGAGTTATTATATTTTTGTGCACAGCTAAGATGAATGTTTAAATCAACTCAAAATTAAATTTATTTTTTTTTTATATCACTGAGGAAAAAAAAAAAAAAAAGTAAATTGCATTGCTGTTCAAATCAAAATTAACTGATTTAACTCCCCTAAATTTTGCTCAGTTCCTACAACAGCTTTAAGCTTTTAAATGAATGAATGTTTATATCGAGGACATTTCAAGCTATGAAGGACAAACACTTTTTATGTTAAATAATAAAACTAATAAAGAATATTCTTAATATTTTGCAATGTGTTCAACAAAACACATGCAGAATTAGGAATCTCCATGAATTCCAATTTCTGGAAGTTCCTCTCCTTAATTTGTCGTGCATAGTTTTAGCTCTTTGAGCTCACTGAAAGAGTGAGTGGATCAGCAAAGACAAAGGCTCTTATAGAAGAGAGTGAATTAGAGCCAACATTCAGTTCTGTGCCTGAAAAGGTTGTATGGCTTCAGAAGCCATTCTAGCAAGAAGGTTTTGAAGTCAACCTTCTCTGCTTCCTGAGACATTATAGGGACAGAGACGAAGTAACTGTGGATTTCAGAAGTATGAAGATAGATTTCTGCGCAGAGACCTCTCAGAACCTGGAAAAATGCAGCATTCTCTAAACAGAGTGGTTTCTCTCCCCCCTTCTCCATGTCAGTATTGCTAATGGCAGCTCCACAGAGCAGTCAGTGGGACTAAGGCTACACAGTGCAGGATGGCTTGCATCCACACTACTTAGAACTGCCTTCTGAAGAAGACAGTCACACACACAATCCTTTACTTGGCCCAGTGAGTGCCCTTATGTGCATTTTCAATTAAAAGTGCCAAAATAACCTGTGGCCTCTGCTGCAGTTAGCCATGGTGGTTTAGATGTCATAACACTGAGACGCTGCATGCCCTGCTGTGGGGTTTTGCTGGATGGGGGTTGATTTAGGATGTTACACCTTCTAGAGAAGTGTCAGCACATTGTTTAACAGACAGTCATCTATGGCACAGTCTCAGCTGTGCTGCCTGTAGAGATCATCAAAGGAGTAAACCATTCAGAAAACTGCCTTGTCTTAGAGGAAATTTATTTCTTCCAAGGAAGACCCTCAGGAGCAAGGTAACTTGTGAGTGTGTTGGTGAATGTGACTGTCATGCAGTGCAGAGAATGGCACTACTGGGACATGGGATCATGACTGGGTGACTCATTTCAGAGCTGAGAGGCCCCCCTATGTCATCTCCATCTTCCTCAGGGCATACAGATGCTACAGCGTGAAGGGAATCCTACTGTGTCTTGCACCAGTGGAACATGTTCAAAATAGTCATTGCTCTCCCTTCACTGGAGATTAGGAAATATTTATTACATAATTTGCTATCTCCTGGCCCTATGTCCAATTGAAAATAGCATGTGATATACTTCTCAAGGCAGTTGCCCTTGTATGTGGTGGCTACAGCAAGTTATTTTGATCAGGTGATTATTACAAAAAGCTCTGTTCTAATTTAATTCTCCATAGGATCAAATGGTGGTTTTAGTGAGTGTCTGAAAGCATTCAGTCGCACCATGATGCTTCCTGAGAGGCATCTGTATTAAAATACACACTCATCATGACTTACAGTCTCAGAATACCTTCCTAATTTTGGTCATAAATGCCAAGAGTAGGTTGTAGTCACACACAGACACAGATGAAGAAAGGTTCCCTTTCCATACAGATTTATAACTCGACAAGTAATATGCATGGCCATGAACTGCAGAGACATTTGCTCCACTTCTTGTTATAGAACCAACTGGATTATAACATTTTAGGCACCAAACAAAAGTAAATCACACAGTAGCTCAGATTGTTATTTTTTTTTTTTTTTTCCTTCAGTGGGAGCCATGCCTTGCACAGCCAGAATGCAAACCCAGTCTGAAAGCCTGTTTCACATTTTGTCTTCTCTCAAAGACCTAAAGCTGTGATGAAATTAAACTGAACACAGTTGCAGCTAAACCTGAAGGAAACTCCAAAAGAAAAACTTACTGGTTCAGCTGGTGGGCTAGGTCTTTCTCCTTAATCCTCACCTACTCCAGCATGCTAGCAGACTATAAAGAGCAGTAAGATGCGGTTGTTGAATGGCTGTTGAATGTTTTTGGACATTTTTGTGTTCTTTTTCATCACTTTCTGCCACAGGATCTTTTTTGTGCAAGAAAAGTGCACAAGTTATGTTCCCTAGCATCAGTTCCAACTGTTCTATAAAAAAGAAATCTTCTTCTTACCAGTGCTGCTTTGTAGCAACATTAGGATTCTTAGAATCTGGGCAGATTGTGCTAGTTTGGTAGGGCCTTTCACTATTTTTTGACCTGAAATAAAACATTTCAAGCCATTTGCACATCTGAATATACATGACATTGCATTTCTGTCCATTTTCAAGAGCTTTATTAGTTTACAGTACAACTAAAGAATTATTGTTCCTAGCAAAAATTACAGAAAACTTTTAAACCTCGGTGATGTGGAAAATGTCTGTAGCTAGAGATATCTAGGAACAGACACACAAGAAATGCCATTCAGATGGAGTAATTCACTGACTAATAGCTTCTGGGTCTCGTGCTGCAATATTCACATAGATGCAGATATAGATATACACACCATAGCACACTTGGTATCATTTGTTTTTATAAGAACTTAGTATCTAGGCCAAAAACCTTATTTTAGACCCAAAGAGAAGCTGTAATACCAATGGGGGCTGTGGCTGCCACTCCTCCACAGATGCAGACTTCAGTGAAGGCACAGAGGGTCAGATGCCTGATGACATTTTTTCCATGGCATTCCCTCCAGCCTTACTAATCTTTCATCTAAGCTTTCCTTAGCCCTATTTTTAAAGGGGAAATCTGACCTCTGTCCTCTGCCCCTTTTTCTTTGCCCTTGTTTTGCATTTCCATGTTTTGCAGTGAGGGCTTTTTCTCTTATCCAATAGAAAAAGCTTTTTTAGCTGGACAGAAAGTATATTCAGTAAGCTGTGACTTATTCACAGCAACATCTCAAATACTTTTTGCTATGATGTTTTGTAAAAAATTTTCTTTTATACATAACTGACATTTTGATGAGACCCCTCACAGTTGGTCTGCAAACATCCTCTAAAATAAACTAAAAAAGTGGATGCAAATACCCTCTTTTTCATCTTGATTGAAGAGAGAGAAATAAATTCAACTCTGTTAGTTACCCTAAAGGTGAATTAAATTATTTCTTTAAGTGAAAGCTTAACATTCTCACCGTTTTCTGATATTTTATCTTCACTACTTCAGAATAAGATTGAGAGGTAGAAAAATTAACTGTATTAACATGGAGTGATATAACTCCATGTAACTTAGCATGCCTAACAATCACAAAGGGGCATATGTGACTGTCATGTATATAAATATTGGTGTGTGATCCACCCAGGATTTGCCTAGTGCCACATGTCTGCAATACCTTAGATCCCCTAAATGTTTACCTGCAGAAAAAGTCCTTTCTCCCTCCACATGTGCAAGATATTCTCAAACGTTTTACAGTACAATGCTTAATTCCAAACATCCGAGCCACAATAAATATCCATATGCAATCATACTTACAAAACAAAAACAAAAACAAAAAGCAAAACAGAGAGACAGAGAGAGACAGAGAGAGAGAGAACTCCCAAGGTCAGTACACAGAAATGCCATTTACTAAGTTTCTGCTTTTTAAGGTAAATTCTGATTCTTTTAGTGTTTGGCATCAGCAACACTGCAACTCTGATAAAAAACATTTTCTGAATTACCAGTTAAATTTTTTTGAAACGTTCTTCTCCAGATTGAGTTGCATATCATCTTTGGATGCCATGTAGTGGAACAATGGCACTCACAAAAAACAGCAACCCCTAGATTTCGTAGCCCACGAACATCAGTTACCCTTAGTAAACTATGAAAGTGGATGCTACTACCCTCTTTTTCATCTTGAGCGAAGAAAGAGAAATTAATTCAACTGAAAAGCTACAAATGTTGGCTTTTTTTCTTTATCACAAGCCTGATGAATGCAAATTAGTATTATTAGCACCACATAGACATACATAATGGATCATTAGTGATGCTATTTGAAATGATCTCTGATCACATATATGCCTGAAGGCCTTAGGTCACAATTCCTTGTTACAGAACTTGTTAAGATGGTGTCTCTTACCAGGCAGTTCAATACTAAAGTACAGATGGCAGGAAACTGTTCTTATCTGAAGGAACTCTGAGAAGACTCTTCCTTCTTGAAAAGATCACAGAGTATCAGATTATCTGTCACCCACTGTCAAATGGACTCCAAGCGAATGCTTTTCTTATTTGGTATTTGGATACACTGTTGACACTGTAGTACTTATTACTTTGACAAAGAGCTGATAACAAGCTGAGAAATTAACTCTTGGGGGAATCCCAACATTTTCATCTTGTTTTTAGCCATGAACCTCAAATAAATGTTGATGTTTTAAAAACTATGAAATGGAATACCAGAAGATTTTCATTTTAAATTGTTGATGTTTCATTCTGAAATTTGATTAAAATGACACCTATCAGCACATCTCAATAGTTTTCTTGTAATTTGCTGAAATATGTTACATGATTCATATCACCACAGTCCTATGCTGATGCTCTCATTTCCCCATAATAGTCAAGTGGAATGGTTTCCCACTGGCAGGCACTGACAGACTCTCATAACTCTCAGGACCAACCTGGGAAAAGTGCACATGAGATGTAGTCCTTCCTGTGACTCAATTTAGTTACAGAGAGCATCAGGTCCACAATGGAACTCCCATAAAACAATAGTGTGAATTATTTCCTTGATTCAGAGTGAAATATTTCAGGATATCTTAGCAAGAAAGATGTTGAGGTTTAGATCAAGAAAGAGTTAAGACATTTTACAAATTAGGAAAATAGTTCCTGATTTGGTTTGGAAATTATCTCATGATCTGAAAGGAAGTTCTCCTGGTTAAGTACCCATTTTTAGAAAGGCCGAAAGGAAAACCCAGTGAACTACAGGCCTGTCAGTTTGACTTCAATACCGGGGAAGGTTATAGAGCAGATTAGCTTGAGTGCCATCACATAGCACATAGAGGACAACCAGGTGATCAGGCCCAGTTAGCAGAATTTTATGAAAGACAGGTCCTGTTTGACTAACCAGATCTTCTATGACAAGGTGACCCATTCAGAGGATGAGGGAAAGGCTCTGGATGTTGTCTACCTAGATTTCAGTAAAGCTTTTGACACTGTTGTCTTCTGGAGAAACTGGCTGCTCATGGTTTGGATGGGTGTATGCTTCACTGGGTAAAAAACTGGCTGGGTATCCAGGACAAAGAGTTGTGGTGATTGGGGTTACATCCAGCTGGAGGCCAGTCACTACAGGTGTCCTCCAGGACTCAGGACTGGGGCCAGTTCTCCTCAATATCTTTATCAGTAATCTGGACAATGGGATCAAATTCACCCTCAGTAAGCTTACAGATGACACCAAATTGCATAGGAATGTTGATCTGCTTAAGGGTAGGAAGGGTCTGCATGGGGGGTTAGATGGGCTGGACCGATGGGCCGAGGCCAACTGTATGACTTTCAACAATGCAAAGTGCTGGGTCCTTCACTTGGGGCACAATAACCTCATGTGATGCTACAGACTGAGGGAAGAGTGGCTGGAAAGCTGCCTGGTTGAAAGAGATCTGGGGGTATTGGTCAATAGCTGGCAGAACATGAGCCAGCAGTGTGCTCAGGTGGCCAAGAAGGCCAAGAGCACCCTGGCTTGTATCAGAAATAGTGTGGCCAGCAGGACAGGGAGGTGATCATCCCTCTGTGCTCAGCTGTGGTGAGGCCGCACCTCTAGTACTGTGTTCAGCTTTGGGCCCCTCACTACAAGAAGGACATCGAGGTGCTTGAGTGTCCACAGAAGGGCAATGAAGCTGGTGTAGGGCCTGGGGAACAAGTCTTACGAGAAGCGTCTGAGGGTACTGGGGTTGTTTAGCCTAGAGAAAAGAAGGACCAGGAGACATTATTACTCTCTACAACTACCTCAAAGGAGGTTGTAGCAAGGTGGGGGTCCATCTCTTCTTCCAAGCAACAAGCTATAGGACAAGAAGAAATGGCCTCAAGTTGTGCCAGGGTGGATATTAGAAAAAAAAAAAAAAATCACTGAAAGGACTGTGAAGCATTGGAACAAGCTGCCTGGGGAAGTGGTTGAATCACCATCCCTGGAGGTATTCAAAACACACGTAGATGTGGTACTTAGGGACATAGCGTAGTAGTTGACTTGGCCGTGCTAGGTTGATGGTTGATGATCTTAGAGATCTTTTCCAACCTAAATGATTCTACAATCTTTTGAAATAATTGTCCTGTCAATTTTATTTCTGAATTTTATCCTGTAACTGGAAATGCAGTTGTCATTGAAAATATATTGTTAAATGTGAATAATAAATTAATGTAGTTCCTGAGCAGCACTTCTTTGTTTTCTGAAGCATTTAATCCAATAACCTTTAGTCTACTTTATCATGTTTTGCAGCTTTCAGAGAGGAAGTTAGTACAGCTCCGTGTACTGCTGTCGTTGGTATCATATCGTGGTGCCTTTTGCTTTTACTTTTCCCTGTGGCATCTCTTGAACTAAGTAGAAGTCTTTGCTTTCGCATAAAAAACAAAACTAAACTAAACTAACAAACAAAAAAACTATTGCAACGAAAGATATGAAACTGAGAAAAACATCTATATTGCTGTATTTTTTCACATGGTCAAACTTTTCTGATGATTGCTTTTAGTAAATACATAACAAGGATGAATTAGATTTGGGATATTTAAAGCAGAATTTCACTTGGCTGGGCTAGAAGTCATTTTGAAAGCTTGATTTCTTATTAGCATATGAAACCAGAAGTAAGTTATATGTATAAGCAATTTATTACATAGAAAATATTTTGCAACATTCCATGAATTAAAGAAATCAAAGCTGTGCTGTGTTCATACATTTTGTGTCTATGCAGAAAATACTGTCTCCTAAACATTGGAGATAACAAAATCTGCCTTTCCACAGATTTGTGTATTTTGACCTGCAAATACTAAAACGTGGATTATTAAATTTTGGTGTATGAGCCAAATTACTATTTTGTAACGTGAAGACAAGAATCGGACCTGCTCCGTCTCCTCCTTGCTCTCTGGAAAACATAGCTATACCTGCGTCTGGGGTCCCACAGACAGTGATGCTGGACATAGGCAATGTTGTTAGCCAGCAGCGCCACTTACGGGTCACTAGTAAATACAATACAGACCATCAGGTTTAGGAGCAGCACGGATCAGCTTACAGGCTTTAATGGGACCTTTTTAACATACACTAAAAAATAGGCAGTGTGAATACTCATGAGCTATAGTGGTTCTGTAGAGCTTCTAGTGCACCTACAGCCCCTTCTTAAAATAGAGTAAGACAAAAATCTGTGCTAACTGTTGAGACTTAGTAGAGCTCCAGGCTTTCAGGTATGAAACTGGAGCTGTATCTCTCTGAGATTGGGAAGCTCAAATCAGGTACTTCAGGGCTCTATTACTGTTGCTCTTACAAAGTAAAAATAGGAGATTTACTGCTATCCCGTAGACATAGACTGTTTAACTGGAGCCAGAAGCATGCAGTACATTAAATAAATCAACATTAAAGAACCGCTCAGATCATCAAGAATAGGTAGATGATGAATGTAAGAGTTTCTGGAGTATGGAATCATTTTGAACTCATGTTAAATTACTGATATATAAACTGAAATGGTGTCATAATATAGAAAAGTTTCAGGGCCTCTGGAGACCCAAAGGATATGGAGCATATCCTTTGCTACATTTAGTAGGAAGAAGCTGACTCTGGGTTCCACAGTTTTCACTATGAAAATATTGTGACAAAAATACCAGCTAAGAGTTTTTTTCAGTGACCTTTGGGATTGCATAAACCACAGTTTATCATAAGTTTTGCAATAATAGTTCAAAATAAAATGTTTTTATTTCCAACCTTGAAAGTAAAACCTACCATGGCAAGACATGGAATAAAAGATCAGTCAGTATAGTCACAGACACAGGCCTGCAGAATTTTTCAATGGCTTTGTAGGTACAGCTGTGCTGACAAACCCTTCCCTTAAAGGTACAGTCATGATGGCAAACTGAATTACCTTATCAGCATAACTAAGTCACTTTGGTAAAAACTTTAACATATCTCAGCAAAGTTCTTTTGCTGTATAGATAGAGTAACCAGCAAAGATTTGCCCACAAGATTTTTTTTTCAGGATAGATAGCATCACAAAAAATTCAGTTTTGAGAGTTAAAAAACAGGACTTTGTTTTTAATGATGGAATAAGTTAGAAAACAGCTCAATGGGGGGGGGGGGGGAATCAAAACTATCAGTGGCCCTCAAATTGTAGTCTACTTCCAGTCTGTGATCTGTGAGGTACAACCATGAATTTTATTTTATTTTTTCTCTCTTAGTTGCACAAGTGCTCAGCAGTCTTTTTTTTTTTTTTTTTTTTTTTTTTGGGATTTATCTATTTTAAACACTGTCAACTCTTGGCAGCTGTCTAGTTCCCAGTTACAGTACATATGCAACTTCAAGCTTGCCAAGGAAGTCTTGCACCATCTGATGAGGGTGCTGACTGCTGATGGCTACCTCCCTCCTAACAGAGATATGTGTTTTATTGTTGTTGATGTTGTTGATTTATTTGGGTGGTTTTTTTTTTTTTTTTTTTTTTTTTGTTAATTTTTAATGCATGGGTGATGTAGTCCTTTACTAGATAGTCTACTTGCACAAACTTAGAAGAATACAGTTATGTAAACATATATTTTATTAAAGAAATTGTTGAAGGTCACAGTTACAATGTTCTTTAGTGATTAATCAAAGCAAAGTTATATAATGAAAGCAAAGTTCTGACAAGAAATGAGAAAGTTGTGGAAGCCCACATAAGATCAGATTTGTTTTAATAACATCATCACAGGAGAATGGGAACTGCAAGGAAAACAAACACGACCCAAGTGATGGTTGTTTTATCAGTGGCAATGAAGGCAAAATCTGGAGTCACCAAGTAAACCACAGCTCCTCAAGTGGATCTATAACCTGTTGCTTTGGTGTCTGCTCCACAGAACTCAGTATCATTGGGCATTTCATTCCAACTGTTCACCCAGTTTTTCAGTCCTTCTTAATCATTCTGCATGCAATACGTGATGGTTTGATCTGAACCCATGGCCCCTAAAATCCAATATAATTGGAAGTATGCGGACATTTCTTGAAACAGAAATATTTTAGGTGAGATTGTATGTGGAGACTAATTATTATTCTTTATTTTGCTTTTTTTTTTTTTTTTTTACTCCCCACAAGCTGAAACTTTTTAGGAATGATTTTGAATTTTGATCATATATAAACCTAAATCTAAAACTAAATATTAAGTTTATTTCTCCTCCATTCTCCACCTGAAGGTGCATCAGTGGATTATGAAACTTTTAATTGCTGGAATATACAAATAATTTCAGTTTCAGTGAACATGCTGACTCGTTCACTTTTTTTTTTTTTTTTTTTTTTTTCAGTAAGAGATAGCATCTAACCCAAGGTTACTGTTTTTATATCTAACCAGAAACAGTCACAGAGAGCCAAAACAGATAGCCCCATCTGCCTACACCATCATTAAAACTGGTAACAGAAAATAGAAATATATTAATAAATTTTATCAGTCTGATTCCATCATATTGTTGGTCACAATAATAGTAAGGTAGGCAAGGCATGAGAGCACCATTCCTTTTTAATTTTACCCTTTTAGACTGAAGTTTAGACTAAAGTCCAAACCATTTTTGGTCCTAGGACCTAGGACTGAAATGTGGTTAGAATGTTTTCTGTAGCTTTATTTTAAAAGTAACATAGAAAATGCCCATGGGAATTCTAAAAAATAAAGTAATGATTTCAGCTGGGATTATAGTTTACTGCTTCCACTCAGACTGGGAGCTGTCTATAGAATTTATATGCAAGTAAGGTTATTTCTCTGAGGATAATTCAGACTCATGAGGCAGAGGGAAGACCCTGTCTGTATGACTGTATTTCTGTTTTGCATACTGCTAACTATTCTCCTCTTTATTGATAAGAATAGATATTTACTTCAAGTTAAGTCCAACTGAATGCAACAGGAGCACTTTTATTGATTAGAAATCATTTTGGATCAAGCTGCCTCTCTCCCAGCTCATTTAATCTGTGGTCTCCCAAGAATACTGTTTACCAATGAAATGCTCATCATGCTCCATTAATGCCTATGGTTTTGTTGAGCAAGATTCTGTTTTCCAAAAGATGAGACGATGGCTTTAAATCACATCACTGATGACCCTGTGACTCTCTACTGGCCTGGGTGAAGTGACCTATAGGTAATGGTTAAATCATTTTGAGTTATTTGTATTCTCCAGAGTTTTTGGTTTGGTTTGGTTTGGTTTAGTTGTTTGTTTGTTTTTTTCCAGGAATGTAAACAGTAGTGAAAGCAAGTAGCTTTCCTACTTTTCTCTGTTGATCATCTGGACATGAGGTATGTCTAGCAACTGTTCCACATCCTTGGTCCTTCCCTGCCCACCAATTTTGGCAGAGCACTTTCTGCCCCCAGAGAAAGCAATGTGCCACAAACACAGTTCTAGTGTTTTTTAGGGGCTGCAGACAGAGAAGAATCCTTATATACAACAACTGCATAAGGGTTGCAGTGAGCCATGTTCTCTCCCCAAACTAGTATTTTGTCTATTTTTGTTTGACAAGCAGAGTCAGCACTTTAGGAATGCCTACGTAATAGTTATATTTGTCTGATCCCTTGAAGCTATGTCCACAAGCTTAATCCACCTACTTAAATTTGACACAAGTTGACAGTCCTTTGTGACAAAAAGCATTAAGTGATTATCCTCGTGCTCTTTGACATATGAAAGTCACTTTAATGCTGCTGTTACACAGACAGATATCATACCTGTATCCATGGTGATGCAGCTATAGTCCCGGTTTCCCTTTCAGGTAAATGGGAGTAAGCCCTCTGGTCAGACTGCGTGAGATCCTGAATCCTTTGGCTGTTCCGACCAGAGTCTTTGCTGGGTTATAACCAATCTACATTTAACTGCAGGAAGAAATAAATGCAGGATACTTTCCTCCTCCCTCTTGTGAATGTTCCAGCCCAGGGATAGTGAAACACTATCCTTAGACTTTGTGCAAGCCCTTATTTAATGCTCAAGGTCATTTTCTTCACCTAAGGGGCGGAAGTGTATGTGAGGAGGGGTATACATTACTCTTTTTTTCAAAACCATTGAGCATTCTTCTTAAGGCTACCCAAAACAAACCTGGTCATGAGCACAGAGTCACAAGATTAGAAGGGTTATACAGCCAGACCTTTTTCCCATTATGCTGGAGATAATCGGCAGCTCTCAAATGGTCTGAACTGCAAGACTTGGGATACTTTGACTCCAGCACAGTAGTAAAGTAGGACCTGGGAACTGTTTTAGAACTGTCAGCATGCCTCATTATGTTTACACTCCAATCTGAAAAGTAATATATATGATGTCAGGGAGTTTCTATGCTTGTTGCTGTCACAGAAGCCAGTGGAAGTGGGAATTTAGAGACTTTGAAAACTGGCCACTACACATAAGCACCCTGTCAATTCCCTGCCAAAGCATCTTGTGGTTATTGCAGGTCGGATGTCAGTGCAGCCAGACCTAAAATGGAATTGAAGTTTTAAATAATGATAGTCCCAATTTAACACAGTTCTTAAGCATTTCCATAACTTTAGCACATGGGTAGTCTCATGGAACGTTTAAAAACAGTTATGTGTATGTATAGCAAGAGACTTCAAGTCTTACTCTGTCTGAAAAATTGAAGATGGTTAAAGTGGGACAGTGATGGAAAATAGTTGGTAATGGGTCAAATTGCATCTCCTGATGATTTTCAAGGGTGTATGTGCGCATGCATAATTATAAATCACGCATAAAAATCTCTTGGCTCTAAGTGCTCATATCCTATGTCAAACTGGATCCTGAATGTATCTCATGACATGGATGAGACATGAAAGCATTTCTAGAGATGCTTTCCTAAGTGACAGTTGTGTTTTCATTTTATTTGCTAACTACACTTCTTAATATGTTATTTTTTCTTAGCAGTCATGTAGAATGTACTGATAATTCCTTTTCTTGTTGTAGACATATATATGTTTTATCTGTCAGATTTGAAGCGTTACAAGCTTCAAATCTGACAGATAAATCAAGATCTGTGTTTAGCATGACACAACTCACTGAAATGTAAGATTCCTGACTTCTTAAATAAAGAAGTGCATAGAAGAGACCATCACTTCTTGTCTTAGGAGCTGCAAGACAGAAATTAGCTTCAGTTGCTTAGTAGAAGACCAAGTTCACATTATATCAGCCCCATTGTTTATTGGACCATCAGTGGGTTCTTTTCCCTGTAGCTGAAGAGGCTTGATCCAACCCAGTGAAGAATGGTGCTTCTCCTAAGGGGCAACACTTTCTCCACCATCAGTACCCTGACAATGTGTTGACAAGAGCACCATATTAGGCAACAGGGCTGTTGAGAATGGCATTTGGGAACTCCAGTGAGCATGCCTCCTAGGGAAAGACCACAACAGTAAGCTGCTGGTTGAGTGCACGGAGCCCTTTCCTAGCTGACAAGCCTGTTGCAGAGGTCAGCCAGAGAGGGCTGGAAACTACTCAGTGCTATTAATGTTTTTTTCCTGGCTGTCCTCAGGAATAGAACTGTAAGCTAAGCATGACCATGAAAGGGGTCGCACATGGCCAAAAGATTATGCTGAAGTATCTCCCACGTCTTTGCAACCTCCAGTGCCTGGAACCATCTCCCTTCCTTTTTTGCCTCCCATTCCAAACTTCAGGACTCTCCCCAAAGCTCAGTTTTTGCTTCGGTTCTCCTAGCAATAGCCTGAAAAGCCTTGAACTGTGGTTTCGGAAAGAAACCACTGACTTCCAGGACTGGCTTCAGCCATCTTCCCTTGACAGAACTGGAGAATAGTTGAGGCTGGAAAGGACTTCTGGAGATGGTCTAGTCCAACCTCCCTGCTCAGAACAGGGTCAAGTAGAGTATGTTGCCCATAACATTGTCCAGGTTTTGAGTACCTCCTTGTATGGCTGCATATGTGAGACTAAGTTTGGACTATAATGGTTTAAGTCTGGCCTGCACTGTAGGTTTTGGATAACACTTGTGCCTACTGCTAGGTAAGCCAGGACTGCAAAGATGTGTGATTTCTGACCAACATCACTGTATGATAGGAGGCTTTGCATATTTGTAAAAATGTACAGGGGTCATAATATCAAGTTTTGGTCATGAAAGGTGCCTATATTGTATCACTGCAAAGCACTGCTTTGTGGAACAGCCATATCTAAACCTTGAGTGTATAGTACACTGATAGGTTTATACTGGCAAAAATGTTTCTAGGAGGAACATGTATTTATTTATACAGTAAACTAAAGATAGTGACTATGTCTAGTTCACTGTGTTGAGTTGATTGTTGCCTTTAATTATAACTAAATGTTAAGTGTGATTTTTCTGAAGGCAAGATAAAATCTTCTACAAAATAAGACCTTTGACTTATATGGATTTGAAAAGAATACAGTCATACCTATTTTTTCCTGGAACAACATTCACACTTGCTAAACTACTCTTAATATCTGTTGATAATTAGTAGCAACCCAAATGGACAATCTTTTATAAAAATCATCAATAAATGAAACAATTTGAGTGAAACCAATTAAAAATGCACTTACTTTGAAGACATAGCAGGCCATGAAATAACTTTAAAAATGAAAGAAAAACTCAAGGGAAGTCCCTCAAATACTCATAATCCTGCCATCTGAGACTGGACAGTGCTTAGATCAGTGAGCCGGGGAGAATTTTCTAATTCAGTGGTAGTAAAAATACTGTTTCTAGCAATCAAATTTCCAAAAAATAAGTATAATTTCCAATAATTTCCCATATTTTCCACTACTACTTTTTCATACAAGAAAAAGACTTCCATACCACAGAGATGAGATTCTATTCATAGTGGGTGCAGTCAGAAATTTCATGATAATGAAAGGGTAATGTTCCAAAAGGTATTTTTCCTTATGGAAATTTTCATAGTGTCCTAGGCCAGAAAGACCTACTATGTTAGTAGGTAGAGCAGTAAGACAAATTGCTATAAGGTAAGCTTGCTGGACTTTAAAATACATTTTGCTTTTTATCCCATGATAGGTGCTATGACCAGGCTTACAGCATTGAGCCCTTTCCCTCTACTGAGGGATTCTGTTTGGACCCTCTACAACAATTTGTTATAGTGTTTGTGTATGTGACTGGAAGTTCCTAAAGCATATCACTTTCACACACTCAACTTAAAATTATCTTTGCACTAAAAGCATTTCTCCCTTTTAAGCATTACTTGAATTTGTTAAGAATGAAAAGTATGTTTTCGTTATATTTAGCCCTGTGTGCAAAGGAACAGCCTTACCAGCATTTGTGTGTGACAGAAATTGAAACTTTATTTCCTGAATATGAGCTGAGATGGGGTCCCAAAGGTTAATGCCCATAACATGACAAAAGCTAGTATCACCCTTCTTCTGTTACACTAGAGGATTTCACCCTTCCAAATCTTTGCTTGTTGCAAGTAGTTGAGCTGTAAGTCAATAGACTATCTCCAATAGTCTATTCCATTTTCAACCAGTCTAGAGTTCTTATGCTTTTACAGGTTGACAATAAGCTTCCTTTAACTGTTTAAAAATTAAACTTTATCCAGTTAATTTGTTCTTGTTTTCAGATCAGAGCACATGACATGCCAAAGGATAACATCAAAATAGGATAGAAAGCCTAGCTTCTGTATTACACAAATGAAAAGGGAAGTGATTTAGATCAAAACAAACAAACAAAACCATAAGGGAAAAAAGTATATATATATCTGTAGGTTCTACACAGAGCAACTGGACTGATATTTTTTTACTTTCTGCTTGCACTGAACACTGAACTCTAGATCTGAAGTTGTGGTGAAAATGAGGTCTCCAGATTCTCTGTACATGATCCTTCTCAATTTATGTATCCATTACACTTCATGGTTAAAGACCTATCAGATACTATCCCAGTTGATGGAAAATTTGCTCAAACATTAAGGTATCATCTGACAAAAGTGTATCAGTTATGATGTTGTCTTAGTAAGCTGTAGATTTAAGTACAAACTCAAAACCAATTGACTTTAACAAATCAAATCCAAACTGGAAATTCAACTTGCATTCCATGATATTCCAGAGCTGTCCTAAAGCAAAGCTGCCTAAACGTACTAGGGTCCACCTATGCGAATTATTGTGGAAACATGCATGTAGATAAGTATTATATATCTCCGGACTGAACAAGTTCAATTCCCTCTTTTCAATGAATATAAGCTTTAGGCTTCTGACCATGTCATTCTAAAGATGCCAAATATTGCCTGTGTGAAAGCCAACAAAATTTGAGAACTGCAATGAAATGATTAAACCAAACTGTGTCCAAATTCAGCAACTATACACTGAATATATGAAAACTATTTTCTTTTCTTGAAGCTCAATAGCTGTCTTCTTTCTTCATTTTTCAGAGACTGAAACTGAAAATGCACTGCCACCTCCAGGTTAGTGTAAAAAGTGCTAATTGGTGCTGTAATACTAACAAGATAATTGCATGAGATTAGATACTGTATACATATACCATGTTTTGTGTTTGTTGTCCTTTTGAAAGTGAGCCAGTAAGAATGGCAAGAAAGCCTGCCCAAATATTTGCGTTGACTTTTCAGATTCAGTTTTTCTTTGGGAGAGACCTGATATTTACATAATGATGCAAATGAACATTTTCCTGTATATTTTCCTTCAGGGTACAGGCAAATGATGACTGCTTAAATTCTGTAGCTAAATTATGCAGTCTTCTTTGATGCTGAACAACCTCTAATTACCTAAATATTCCTTTCCATTTCCCATTGAAGGTACCATGTGAGCAAAGATAACAGAATCAAGCATTGGATTCATCTCACCTAATATTAGCCATCTGAAAACATTGCTCCACCTGTAAACAGTGGAGCAGATCCTGGGATGTATCTGCTCATCTAAACACAAATGTTTCCTGGACAATGTATCTAAAATGTCACTGGTTGTCTGTGTTTAGGCTATTAACCCAAGGAGTCCAGATGTCTAGATTGGAGTGGGTGAATACCTTTCCAAAGTTAGCCAAAAAGGGTGAATACCTTTCCAAAGGAAGCCAAAGTTAGATGAGATGAAACTCATGCATAGGACTAGGGTTTCAGGTAAAGCTGAAGCTCTGTGCAAAGCTGTTACCTTCTCTTTAGTGGGAGATGAAAAGTTATGCAAACCTTTGTCTCATGGATTTGATTTGCATTGAGGAATTTGTACTATATTTGTACTATATTCTCAGATGTTGGTTGATATATATATATGTATATATATATATATATATATATATAATATGTGTTACAGTTGTCTAATTTAACCATTTGGTGAGTTTTATTCTCTGTGTAGCCACCTGAGCAGCAATACCAAACAGAATAAATAAATTTCCAGTTCCCATGTTAAAACTACATGTACTTAATCTTGCAAACTGTCATTTTACAAGGCTGATTCAAGACACTTTTGTTTAAATGATACACTCTTTCACTAAGAAATGGTAAAGTCTGAAGGCAAAAGTATCATTTGCCACAAGGAGTTTCATGTTTAAATAACCCTATAATATTTTTATGCTAGTATGAGCTCTTTCATATTGCATATATTTACAATGAAAATTAATATCTCGGTCATGAAGGTTACTCTTTTGTTTTCTTATTTTTACTCAACTGTAAGATCTGTACAGTTCATACTCCAAAATATTCACACTGGTGTTCTAAGTAGATACGCTTTGTACTTGAATTAATGTTCTTCATCAACCTTAACTTTTAAGTAAGACTGAAATGGCAGACAGGTTTCTATAGACAGAAGGAAATATAATTTTGAAGCATTATTTGAAAATTTCTACCAGTCTTGTCCAATAAATAACATCTTCTTCATTTCTTTTCAAATACACAGGATTAAATATGAAAACATTTCTATAACTACCTTCCTTTTCCCAACACCATTACTTCTTACAATCTTTTTTAAAACAAGTAGGGTGTCAGTAAGCCTTTATGGTTAAGCACAAACCAAATTTTGGGGAAGCCATTGTAAGAACTTCTTCTAGAGCTCAGTGTCAAGCTATCAGGCTGTTACACTCAGCCATGAATAAGGTTTTCAAATGGGATTTTCCTAATGCTATCACCTTCCAAGAATAGTGAATTATCCTAATCCCAGCTATTACTGAGAAAGGAATGCATTAATGTAGCAAAATTCCCATTAAAAAGGAATGAGTTTGACCATCTGTCCAAGACAGACAATATTCCAGACAGCTGAAGCTTTGAAATTCCTAACAACCAGAAGCAGCTAAAGGGCTGTCACACCTACAGAATATGGCTTTGTCTTCCACATTTCAAGTTTTATTTTTGTAGTTACAACAGCTATGCACATGTGAGCAAGAAATTAGGAATAACATCCACTGGCTCTTTCAAATTTTTCCTCCATGACACAAAAGTTATCTTAGCTTCACCTTGAGGGTATTAGTCCATTGACGTTCATCCAAACCCAACTTATACCAAGTACTTGACAGGTAAGTTCACCACATAAAGTCATTTTTCACAGTAAATAGAGTATTGAGTGTGTATTTCTTGAAGTCAGTACAATTCATATGACTTGACCAGCTTCTATGGAAAATGGTCTTGTATGCAAATTGAATGACATAAAACCCAGAATGGAATTCTGGATACCGTTAATATTTGGAAGTATCTCGTGTATGATCCAAGCCCATTCATACTAACAATGTTATCTAATTCTTTTCAAATGGTTTTGTAAATAACTCCAAGAACAAAAGACTAACAACTGCTTACAAACAACAGTATGTTGCTTCCACTGAGTACAAGAACACCATTTTTTTAAATAACTCATTCAAAACATAGAAAATGCATTGATATGCATGCATCTATAACAAATGCTTTATGGAATTACAATTGTAAATGATGTATACATGTATATTAAAAAATCGTTAACCACTGTTTTTCAATACTAGCGAACCTACAATATTGATATATATTTTTAATGCTGTGTAAGTTTCTTTTTACTTTAATATCCTTTCAAAAACATACTTGTACTTCCTACACAGAACAAAAAACACCACAGGAGGGTGGAACTGAAAAGGGTAAAGGTGAGTTAAAAAAATATATTTCAAAAATGTGCAGTAAAGAGAACATTCCTAAATGCTGGATTGCTTGAGTAGAAGCTGGACTCAGGATCTTGGCGCAGAATTTTAGAAGTGTGATGTGAAGCTTCCAATATCCTTCTTCTGCATGACTTACCCAGTACAAGCAAATTAAGATTTTTATGAGTATCTTCAAAAGTTTATTGAACAAGACTGACACTGTTTAGCAATAATAACTATACAGACTGTTTTTCTTAATAGATCAAATTTCAAGTGATTTGCATGAGCAGAAAGCCATCTTTAAGTGAACGTGAATGCTGGCACTGACCAAGCTTGCTTAAACTCAGTTACTACACACATTGGTAGCTTTTAAATAGTGGGGAAAATCTATGATTCTAAGCTGTTTCTATTCTATCACAGAAACTTTATATTGCATGTTCTACCTTCCAGCATATTCCTCTTTCCTTCCTCATTGGGAGCATGGTTGCTGAGGTCATTAGTTCTGAAAAAAGTCTTTGAGGACTGTTTACTGTGAACAAACACATCAGTGTTCCATTACCAATGCATGTAAAATCTGCTCCATTTTCAATGCATATTTTGTATTGCTGAGATTAGACTCCAGCTCTGTTGGAAGTTCTTCCAATTAAAAAGATACATTTTGAGGGAACTGGGTCAAATTCCACTCATTTTTGTACTTCCTGCTAAAGTAGAATTCAAACAGCTCATCAGCTTATTTTGAAAATAATAATCTTTTTTATTTTTCATTCTGACAAAAGGTTAAACCAGAACAAAATATACTTACAACTGATGCTTGCTTTTTATTTGGCATGGTTTTACTTTTTCATGGCAAATCAAGAAATGGCTTGCTTGAAAATACATTCTGCCTTTTGGTCTCCTAGACAAAATCTTGCCTTTTAGACACACTGGATTCACGCACTTATAATTGCAGATTTATTTAACAAAGGCATGCATGGCCATTTTTCTCAGCAAAATCAAAATGCACCGAGAATATGTGATTCAAATACTCTTTAGAATATAAAATTGCTGAACCAAGCTTCAGTGCATGTTATTTTGCTAGCTATATTTGCATTGAGCAATTATTTTGACAAACAACATTTTGTGTGAGTAATCAAATCTGTCATCTTGGTAATGCAAACATAATTCAGGAATAATTTGCATGCCTAATGATAGGAACAAGGATGAAGTTCTTGCCTTGGGCTATTCTAGCAGTTAGTTCTGCTTGGTTTAATCTTGACACGAGAGAAATGGCTGTCCCTGAAGTTAACACGTATGGTATTCTCTCTACTGTTCACAAGCCTACATTTTATTGATCTAAAAAGAAAACATGGTAGGTATCACATCAAATACTTCTATTATGTTTTTATAACCATTTCTGTTTTGAATTTAGAGAAGAACACAGGTATTTCCTAAAGGCAAAAATTCTTTATTGGTGCTTACCTCATCTAGGATGATTTTGCTGCCCAAAATTGTTTGAGATTTCACTGTGGGAGGTATTTCCAGTTTCAGTTCACAGTGGCAGCAGCCACCTCAGTGAGAATTCCAGTGAAAATCTGAATACCCATATGTAGAAAGAATGACATTCTGTCATGCTCCAGTGGAACTGTCAACTTTGCAAAGCAATGTATATGTCAGTGCCAGACACACAGCATTTCCAGCAACAGTATTTGTGTCTTTTTTTTTAAAAAAAAAAATAAATACACAAATATATTTGTTGAACAGTACAATGCAATTGTTCCTATCAGCTACTGCTTTGTTGCAAAGTGTCACCAACAAAGGAAAAGTACATTTTCTGAGAGTAATTCCTTCATGTTTGATTGTCAAAAGAAAATCTTTATAATGGTGATCATGATACACAAATCAGGAAAAGGTTCCATTTCTCCCATTTGTCCAATATCAATAAGGAAATGAGAGCAGAACCAGTCAGAGGTCAGCTTTGTATAAGCTACTTATAAAACTGTGTCTGGAGTTTCAGAGATAACAGATGTAGGTACTTCTCTGAATGAGGAATGAAACAGAAAAAAAATCATATCTGAGTTCTACAGTGATCCTAAGATACCTAGGTGCTAGCAGTTGTGACTCCTTTGTTGATAATTTACAAAAAACTGCATGTAGGAATCTGGGATGACCCTCTTCAGTGCAGTCAGACAATGCCTGAACCTGGTGTCTAGGAAAGAAAGCTTGGTCCATAATTATGGAGCTTGGGGTCCAAAAATTTCCCCTCATTTCTAAGATGATGTTAGCTGCAGAAGTTAGGAAATTAAGTATACCTATCTGTGTGTCTGTTTTACTGTTCTATTTCTTTTTAGTAGTAAATGTCTATGTGAAATTAAATATTTATGTCCCTTTATGTTCACTGTAAAGTTAAGAAATGAAGGACTGTGTGATAAACTCTTTGTTATCTTGTCATTATTTTGCTGTAACATTAGTAGTTCACAGCAGTAATTTATTTGTGCGTGTGTGTACAATAATAATTTATAGTATTTCTAGTTTGAAAAACATCTGAATATTGTGAAAAAAAATCAGGATACATGAGCATACCTTTTATCTCCAGATCAAAAAGTGACTCAGCAGAAATCCTGCCTAATTTACTATGTTATCCTGAACTCATTCATTTTACATTCTTCTGCTTTTGTTTTTAATTTCAGTATTATCTGACACATTGGCTATTGTTGTAATTGTGTTTCTAATTGTTGGAATAAATGAACTTTAATATCAATTTGCTCATTCCTTTTTAGGTCCAATCCAGCTATTCAGATTTACTTATCTCTTTTCTCTAGGTTACATCCAACCATCTACTAAAATGTCTGCATGTTTCATTCTTGTATTTCTTCAGGTTTCGTTTATCCATTCATGTCTCTACTAAAATTCCATTGCTGATGTATGTACTTTAGCTTCTGAAGGGACAATTCCCATTGATGGGACTGGTGAATGCTCTTTGAAAATCGGATGGGTAACTGAAGGCAACTAAATTTCAAACTATTTGTCTTAGGAGGCTTAAATTGTGCTCAATAATTCCAGCATAAACTAAAATGACAGAACCATTTGGTAGAGTTAGTCTCAAATTATTTATGTAGAGTGAAGACGAGGGTTCACTGTTAGTGATGTTTATCTACTTCCTGTCTTAACCCTGAAGACTTACTCCAATGTGCAGTAGTAAAAAAAAAAAAAAAAAAAAAAAAAAAAAGGTTAAGGTGCAGTCAACTGCAGCTGCAAAACAGTGTCTCTGCCTTGGTCAGAACTTCTGCTTACATATTCCTGCCGTATCTCTCATGCCAGCTCCCTTGGTTATCAGTAAGTGACACCAAGGGGAACACTAAAGAAAGATCAGTAAGTTCACCAGGTCTGTTCACCAATTAAATCAAGTTTGAGATGATGCTCAAATGGAGAAAATTTCAAAATTCACATGTTTGTTTATGTGGGACCAGACTTTTGACATTGACACTTGGCTTTCAAGTACTCTTTTTAATGGTTAAAATAATAATAATAATAATAGTAATAATAATAACAATAATAATAAAGTAAAATAATAACTTAGAATGATTTTGCCACTTCTGCAAAACAAAAAATTATCAACAATGTGACTGATGGCAGAATCTCAGCTTCCATTTTTGTGTAACAGATTTCAAATCAAGGGAAAGTAGGTCTAAAATTCTGCAGACACATTTGCAGTGGAATTACTTAGTCTTGCATTAATTTATTTACTAGCATATTATGTTAAAAAATCTGACATGACTTTGTCATTACTTTGCTTTCATTGAAAATGAGTATCTTCAATGTCTGCTGATGCCAATGGAAGATTCAGGTGGTGAGAACTTTTTGACTTAATGTATGCTTTTCCTTTCCCTTCCTTTCCCTTCCTTTCCCTTCCTTTCCCTTCCTTTCCTTTCCTTTCCTTTCCTTTCCTTTCCTTTCCTTTCCTTTCCTTTCCTTTCCTTTCCTTCCCTTCCCTTCCCTTCCCTTCCCTTCCCTTCCCTTCCCTCCCCTTCCCTCCCCTTCCCTCCCCTTCCTTTCCCTATTTCCCTTTCCCTTACCACTTCCCTTACCACTTCCCTTACCCCTTCCCTTTCCTCTTTCCATTTTCTTTCTTTTCTCTTTCTTTTTTTCTTTAAGAAAACACATTTATAAGATAACAAATTAATCCTTCATGAGCAAGGCTTCTATTGCAACTGACATCCTCTTCCCAAGGGAATTTTAAAAAGAAGTCTAATGAATCATTAAAAAGGAATGAGTAAAGTGTTAGGGATAAGCATTTAAATTCTGCTGTCAGACCAACCAACCTTCAGTGGTCTATCAAGCATAAAATTTAATACGACCAGAATTCTTTAAAATGCAATTAAATTTTATGTGGTTTTGCCGTAGGTATTGCATTTGTCCTTGAAAAAAAATAAAGACAAGTTTAAAGATGACTTCAGAGTTAAAAGTTCATTCTGGAAACCCAAATCTGGAAACATTCTAATTAAAAATGTGGGTTAATATTATTCTAGCTCAACTATCTTTTCCTCCACTTTGAAATGTTCTCCAGCTTATTTTTTGTTAAATTTTAAAAGACATATTGTTATCTTTGCTTTACATATATATTAGATCCTAAACATATCTAGTTTACTCCAGCCTTTCTGCTAAACATGTCTTTTTTATTATTATTATTTTAATTATTTGACTTTTAAGACCTTTCATGTATTTTTCTCTGAAAACGGTATCTCTGGGATTTCTTGTCAACATCTGAAATTCAAAGAGATTTAGGGGATTGTTATAAAATTAGTCTTTACCTTATTCTGGATTTCTGATACTCATGATTACAATATTTCAGGTTTAATGTCATTTTCATGTTCTGTAGGCTTTTGGTTTATATAAATACATATATATCATTTGTACTTTATGAGATTAAACATTTTTATATGCCTGGATTTCGATTGCTTCTAGTTATTTAATACCTGATGATTGTTAACATTCAGTGGTCTTAAAAGGAAAATCCAGTGTGATGATCATAGTTCTGTCTCTATTTTAAGGCATTATCTTATAATTTGGGGGGGGGGGGGGAACAAGTTGTTTATTCCTTTCATTTTATATTAGTATTCCAATAAAGAAATTATAAAGTATAAATAGAGGGGACTATTTTTAACTGTTGCATATCTTGACTTAAATGTTGTTGAATGCATATGTGGTGAACATTTTAATTGCAGACATGGACATCAGAGAAATGGCATCTTCCTCAGAAGGTCAGATATGTGATTGACCTAGATTTCATTGTGGCTTTTTATGTATTTACTGTGGATTACATCTCTAACAAACAGAACCACTCAGCAGCTTCCATATAAACTCATGATTTAATAATAGATCACTCTTCACATCTCATTTTTCTTTTACTTGCTTGAAACATTAAGGTTTACCATTTCAGCTACTGAATTACGCAAAGCTTTCTTCATCAGTTTGAAGTTTCCATTGTGAGTGCTCCTGACTATTATGATTTTTCACTTTCTTTTGCAGGTTTTACATCTTCACATAGTTGTTTTAAAGCAGATGATCGTCTGTGCTTTGAGTTTCTTTACGCACTTTTTTTTTATTTGTATTTCTTTTCACAGATGAAGATGACACTTCAGTTAGTACACCACCGGCAGGTTAGGACTGACTGTGATAGTGCTTTGTGTGTGTATGTATGTATGGATTTTTCTCCTGACTATTAACGAAGAAAGAGTCCAAACTTTTGGACTGAACTCAAAACATACTCATTAGAGAATAAGATTTTTGCGGTACCCAAAATTAAATTAATCCATGTTCTGAAGTACAGGACCTTTCTACCAGACAAGTTTCTTTCTGGTCCTGACTCGAGGTTTTTGTTAGAACTTTTGCCATTGGAAGGTAAAAATCAGTAAGCATTTCTGAAGGCAATTCCCCTTGTCTGTTACTATTGACAAATACAGAATGCATTTCTAGGTTAATATTGAGACCAAATTCCAGAATTACAAATAAAATAGTTGCCTTATAATTTCAAAATAAATTTATCCACAGAATGACCTCTATGACCTCTCCTTAGGCCGTATGTCTTACCTACAAGACAGGTAGTTTTAATTTACCACTCCAAGCCATCACTGCCAAGCTGGCAGATAAAATGCCTTGGGTAGCTGGCAGAAGAAAAGCAACAGTACAGGGGTCATTCATGGTAGATGTGACACGGGCAACACTTCAACGTTGTTTGCTTGAAGAAAAACAACATTTTTAAAAGAGATTAGACTGTGAGTGAAGCACAGATTTTGGACACTGAAAAGGCTTTGCAGTGTGTCAAATGAAAAACTTTTAATCTTTCTTAAAATAAATAAATAAATAAATAAGCTAGTTAAAACTTTTAACTAAAAATATTTTGAATCATCTTCACTGCCTTCAATGATTACATTTTCTTCGTCCATTCCAAAATACTTTGCATTATTAATCATAGGCTGCATGCTATTTGGAAGACTTAGTCAGTATCAGTACTTTGATTTACACTGTCAGAGAACCTCACTGGTAAGAGCTAAAAATATAAATAATGTTTTAAATCACAAAACTGTAACATTTAATTTCAATTATTAATAATAATTTTTAAACAATAAATAAATAGACTATTTAAACAATTCAAAGTACTGTTCCCTCAGAAAAATATTGAAGAATATAAAACAATCTCTTATCTAAAACCACCCAAATCATGAGGAAAGTATCAGCTTCACTGAAAACTTCTAAAAATGAACCTCTAAAAATAACATCTTGAACGGGTATTGAACTTTCTAGAGAAAAGGGGAAAAGATTTCTGATTTTTTTTCTCAACTGTCCACTTCCTTTTTCTGGTGTTTAAATAGTTCCTCATGGGTACAGTCCTAAATATTTATTCTAATCTTCTTGCATGAAGAATCAATGTTCTCAAAATCCCAATTACCTGAGGTCAGTTAAACTGTGATCTCTGAGCTGGTGTCATCTAAATTGCTCTTCCCTTTCAGATGGGATGTCTAAGCCAGCGGAAAGAAAAGATTCAGGTGAGACCTCCTGAACATGTTGAAACACTCCAAATTTTACATGATAAAATTATTATTAATTAGTTATTTATTAAAGATAGTTCTTAATTTTAATTCTACTGTTTATACACATTAAATTTTCAAATGCTTTTAAATATCAGAGTCTTAAATAGGTTTCTATCAGCTAAAACAAGAGAGAGAGAAGGCTTTGATGCACCAGACAGGACATATATCAGTCTTTACACATACATACATACCTATCTATCTATATATATTTCCATATAGATAGATATGCAACTATTCCGTTCCTCAGCCTACAGGGTGGCAGTGGCATACCTGAATCCCATACATAGTCCCCAGGAGACTTGTAGGAGAATGGCTTCTTCTCACAGCTCAAAGGATGGTGGGGAGAACTTAGCAAAGTCATAACCTCTTTCTTCCTACTCTGCCAGGTAATGCATACTACACCCAGTTTTGTGGTTTCAGGATTTGCAGCCTCTGGAACAAAATGAGCAGCAGGTACTTCAACCATGGTTATTGAACCGGCATAGCAGCCTATGCCAGGCCTACGAGGCAACGTCAAACCCACGTTTTGTTCTGTTTGTTTAATAAACAGGAAAAAGCTAATATCCAGAGCTGATGATAATATGTATGCATTATTTTATATGGTACTGAATTAATGAGTCTATGTAAGTTTCTTCCATTAATTAATATCCTTTTTCCATTTCACCCTGTGGTGTCTCAGGTTCATTACTGCACGTGACAAGTTCCTGTTTCAAGCACTGTTAGATCCTTCTGTTCATATCAGTAACCCTCACTTGTTCTTATGTTGTTTCCATATACTAGTATCAGCATAATCTAAATATCGAGATTACATAGAGTATATATAGATATATATCTATATATATTTGTGTGCATGTATATCTGCATGTCTTCTTATTTGTGTATATACGTGCGTGTATATACATGTATGTCTTTACATGTGAAAAATATTGTAGAAACAGAAATATACAGAGGTATTAGGCACACCATACATAATTCATTGAAAGAATTAAAGGCAAAGATGTTACAGCAGAGCTATCTAGCATTTTGATGTCTTTTTGAAATTTCTAATAGACTTCAGGATAATAAAAACAGTTTAGTTGCATTTTCTACGGTTGTCATTGCAATAGCAATTTTCATGAGTTGAAAAGGTTCCCATAGTAGTAATCTCTATGAAACAGAAAGACAATTTTGACTTCTAGCGAACTAGTTTCTACAGAAAATACTGATCAGGGAAAGGATCTTTAAATTTCAGAACACGGCTTGAGAAGATGAAAAAAAGTTATTTAATTGGCTCTTCATTTGTAGCAGTTACAAAAACAAAATCAAAAGAGCACTGGATAAACTACAGAAAGCTATCTTTGCTTCAGAAATAAAGCTATCTTTGCTTCAGAAATAACTAGAAGTCCCTTGGGAGCAAGGGATTCAGCTCTGGTTTGAAAGACATGGCCTGCTTTGTTTGGTATAGCTGAACATTTCCACATTTGCCCTGCTCTTCAGTACTGCCAGGGTAGCACTGGCTTTATTCAGTTTTACCTATGAACTGACCAGAACTCCTCAAAAGAAAAGAGATGTGACAAGTTATTTCTTGGAATGAGACATACTTTGCCTTTTGGTAGAGAGGTATTGTCTCTCGGTACAGACAGTCACTATCTTGCTCTCCCTGCCTTTTCTGTTAGGAATTAGCTTTAAGCATGCTTTTGAATGCAAGAAATAACCGTACAACACAAAGCCCTGGATGTTCAGATAAGCAGAAACACCAGGAACACACACAGCTGTGCTGGCACAATTTTCTGCCTTGGGAACATTGCTCACTTGCTTCTTCTCTCACTACCATTGCTCCTTTTCAGTTCCAAAATCTGTTTCTAGAAGAGAAGATTGCTGTGCCTGAACATGTGATGGAATCATTTGCATCTGACAAACTATTTCTCTGTAAAGATCAATTCCCAAACTCTCTGTTTCTATCATGGTAGAAGAGAACAAAGCTCAAAATTAGGCTTCATCAGTGACCTATTCTGGAAGCAAAAAGGACAAACTAGCTTGTACAATCAACTGAGTTTGAGTCTGGGAGACACTCACAGAAACAATGCATCATCTGTGTTTTGTGTGTGGTTATAGCTGTTTGTGTTTTCAGAACCTCCATCTCTGGTTTCCCTTCTGAAAAACAAAAGCTGACCTTTGTGTATTGCCTCTAAAGCACTCATGGTTGAATGCTGGTGCCATTCAAGTTGCCCAGTACCTGCCTTGGCTGATCAGGTTGCCCTCTCTTCTTCCCTAAGAGTTTCATTTTCTGTCACCACAGAGGTAGCATTCTTTCAGGAACTGTACACAATGTGACAGCCAATCCATGGATGTCAATGTAAACAAAAACTTACATATTTTTCAGGACATCTGAAGAAAGAGGTAATAGGGTTAGACAGTTTAGTGAGTTCAGGTAAGTGTATTATGGAGGGAGTAAATCATGCTCAGATAATTGATATTTCCCTTCTCTCTGCATCTCAGTATGGTCAATTGGAGATGGAGTTCCAGAGGAGACAGAAAAACGTGATGACTCCCAAAGATCCACCTTATTCGTTGAAAAACCTCAGAGTGGTACAGTGAGTGTTGGTAAGTGCTTGGAAACAAAATTAAAAGCCACTTACAGAGATTCAGAAACAGAGACTGAAAAGAGGTATGTGCTTTTCTGACAGCACTCAAGTTCCTGCCCCCAGCTACAAACACTTCCACTGATTTTAGTTGGATGTTAAGTCCACTCTTTGAAGGCAAAACAGAATTTAAAAAGAGAAGCAAAATAAATAAATAAATAAATAAAATTCAAAACTAACTTAAATAATTTAGTGAGCACAATGGCTAGGAGTTACAGTTTCTGGAGAAGAGAGCTGATTACTGTGATGCTGTTGGTTGTAACATCATTGATACGTCAGGGAGATCTCATCTACACAGAGGCCTGTGGAGTAGCCTAGAGATTCCCAGGTCAACTTTTATGCACTGCAGCTGCATGTAAATCAGCAAGTAGATTGAGCTGATTAATAGGAGCAAATTTGTAAGGAGGCTGGCCTAGTGGAACTGTCACCCCTAATATAACCATTCTGGGGGATTTGCTGTGGATTATCTCTAGTCTACTGGTCTAAATACCTTCTAGCAGTTGGAGCACAGGAGGTAAACTCTTAGAGCACGTCTTTGGTTTTAATTTCATCCCAGAGGAATTCAGTGCAAGCAGTCCACGACCCTTTTGTGAAGTAAGCCAGACCACAGTAAATGGGGAGAGTGAGGCCGTTCAAACAGCACTCCTGAGCCATACTAACATGTCAATGTAAGCAGTGTAGCAGCATAGCAGCAGTGGTGCCAAATTCAGTACAGGTTACTTAAAATGTCTGTTATGTACAGGGATACACCAGTAGGTGTGCAGATGGGTTTTTCTTACACACTCCTACAATTTTTCTCAGTTTCAGAGAAGAGAATTTGGGGAAGATTTATTTGGAAAATAAATATAAAGAATTAGCTGTATTCTTCTCTGGTACCCCTGAATGTTAGGATGGAAACTCCCAAATTACTGTTTACAGAAGAATCTTTTCCTTCCCTTTTCACCTTACAGAATTAATGATAGAAATAGATGAAGAGCTCCAGACTTTCTTTTCCAGACTGGAGTTTATTTATGTTAGAACTGCCTAGAAGCCTAGGAATGTGCGTGCTTATTTTAAGCAAGGAAATGCAAGTACTGGGAACAATTCGCCCATGACAACATGGAGTTTTGCCTCAGCTAATTTTTCCTGTTTCTTAGTTTGGCTCAAGCTCCACATTGTCACGGGCAGAAGGCTTCCAGACCCCAAATAATTAATCTTTGTAACACTCTGCAGTGTATATTCTCATAGCCTCTGTCACCCCCTCTGATTCTTACTGTCATGGTAGTGCTAACACATGGAGACTGGAAGGAGCCGTTGTAAAAGAAACTTTTACAACTGTGACTGAGCTATTGTGATCCTCAATTATTGTGTTGTTTTTTTTTTCTCTTTTTAAAAGGTGGGAATATTACATTTATAGCCAAAGTAGAAGCCAAAGACCTTCTCCGAAAGCCAAATGTTAAGTGGTTTAAAGGAAAATGGATGGACCTGGCCAGCAAAGCAGGGAAGCACCTACAGCTGAAGGAGTCTTTTGAGCGTCATACTAAGGTGTGACTTTGTTTTTCCTTCCACAGGGGCAAAGCTCCAAAGAGAGCTTAAAGATCAGTTTTAGACAATAGACAGAATTTGAAGAGAAGTGGATTCTAACCCTGGCCTCACCACACTGGTTTAGGTCTAGAAGACAAAACTTTTACCTTCTGCTTTATGCAAACATATCCCCCACATTAACAATTATGTCTGATTTTTAGATTCACACATTTGAGATGCATATCATTCAAGCTAAGGAAAACTACGCAGGGAACTATCGCTGTGAAGTATCTTACAAGGACAAGTTTGACAGCTGCTCTTTTGACCTTGAAGTCACTGGTAAGATTCCACTTGCATCTGTAAAGCTTTATAAATATATATATATATTTACCTGAAATACCACATCATTTTGTTCAGAACCTTATCATAGATGACAGAGGATTAAGCATCTGTGATTTCTTATATAAACATTAGGATAAATACTCTGCAGGACATTTAGGTTTGATCCAAAAATTAGAAAAGCTGGCAGATTTAACTCCCATTGAATTAAAATCAGGCTGCAGCACACAGGACAGAGAACCAGGCCTAGGGCTATTCAGAGAGTAAGGTTTTGTCTGGCAGCCTCTGAGGAATGGGAGGTGTAGAGGGCACCGCTCTCCAGTGCTTGCACCCTGCTAAGGCGTGGTGTGATCATACCTCAGAAAGCCAGATTTCTTCTACACCACGTGAAAACAATGAATAGCCCAACAAGGAGAGCACTGGAGATTTACACCTTTGCCTGTTTCTGCATTCTAATAGGTCTGACCAGCAAACATTAACCCGCAGTCTTATCTTTTCCTGGCACTTCTGCCAGCACAACACTGCATGCATACCTGCACAATCAGCCTGAGAAAGACAGATCGTCTTCTGAAATTCCAGGGACAGCAGCCAGCAGACCAAAGAGCTGTTCACCCGAATAAAACACGTCTACGAAACGGCCCAGACTAGGTTGTTTTTTCCACCAGTCAGGGCAAGTAGGCCACAGTGAAAGGGATGTTTAATGGCTGACTGACAGCCCAAGGGGCACAGGAAGGGCTATGTTCTCAGGGAACATAGGAGCCCGTGTGGCTGCATCCAAGCACTTGCTGTGGATCAGAACTTCTTAATCCAATTAAGACTGGCACAGAGAAGTAATTCACATAAAGCCAAGAGTCGGCATGGGCCTGTAGCCATAGAGAAGACTGCCTTTTTCCTCTGAGGCTCGGCATATTGAGAAAGTGAGAGATGCAAGTGGGGGAAAAAGGGTAGGAAATGGGAAGAAAAAGGCCAGAGCCTGTGTACAGGCAGGAAAGGGTTGTGAGAGAAACACCACTGAGATGGATCTCCTATGGAGAACTGCAAGAAGTAGGTCAGGGAAATTAATTAAGTAAACTTGGCTTATGACAGAGCAGCTTCACATCTATCAGAACTTCATGTCAAAGGTACACAAACTGTGATCATTTAGCTGTAAGCAGAAAATATTTCACATGCCAAATTGCATTGATTACATACACTACATCAATTTCAAAGAACATTTTTAATTCCTGTATTACTGTACCTTCACAGAATCTTCTCAAGCTGCTCCATCCATTGACATCAGATCTGCTTTCAAAAGAAGGTAACTTCAACCGGTGATCCCATGAAACTCCTCAGTAATGGATGCTGGTAGCGTGTACAGAACTTGCATTTATCTTGGCAGGCAATTGTATCAAGTAACTTCACACTGGTTTTGGAAATAAAGATTTAAAAAGCAGGGCTTAAGGTATTTTTTAGTGGGTAAAATGAAATAGTTACAACACATAGACAGTACTTTTCTGAAAAATTACAATGTCATTGCTTTAAGGGAAGGTCTAATATTTAAGGCAATTCAATATCTGATTCTTCAGAGGCTTTTAAAAATATATTTTCATTCACTAAAATATTTCACCACATTCCTGAAAATTGTCAGCTATGACAGGAAAGACCCTGGTACTAATCCTATACTGATCAAAAGCAGAGACAAAATGCACACTGATTTCAAGACAATAGCTGGCCTTATCCTACAGTAAAAAAGTGTCATAAGGCCATCAAATATAAATATATAAATATACATATGAAACATATATAAAATATATAGAAATTTAAAATTAATATATTGCACAGGCTGTAAGGTAAAGCATTGTGTCTGAAGTCTTTTCCCTTCTTAGTTACCTTTGTTATAAAACAACAGTTAAAATCATCTTTACATTTTCTTGAGAAAATTGTCATACAAGGACAAAAGTATTCAGACTGAAAATGTTTAATAGATAGAAAATGAATGCAGTTTATTAATTTACACATATAAGCAAAGTTGTGACTAAGAAGTAAGTGCTTTTATTTAGAAAGATTTGATTTAAAGACAAAAGATAATAAATTAAAGGTGCACACCTCTCTTTAGCACATCTTTTTTAAAGTGCAATCATTTTTTTTTAAGTGCAATAATTTTTAACTGCAATAATTACTGCCCAATCAGATGAGGATATCTCTGAATATTTTCTGTTTTTCTAAGGAATACATTGCATGCAAAATCAGGGATAAAATACTGTCATCATTTTACTTACTATTCACAGGATTTTGCCCTTCCTGTTTGCAAACATTAAGGGCATTATTTTGTTTATATTCATCTGTATAATAAATAAGGTTTAGTGCTTAAGAAAAATATGCACCTTCATAAAAATATTTCATCTGTAAAAATATACAATGTACTGTTTTTAACTGATTTCTCCCTTCATTTAGAAAGTTAAGTCTTAAGTATAATGTCAAATGGTATTTGACATAGACATACATTGTTAAAAGCGCCACACAGCAATGCAAATCTTTGTTTTACATTCATAGCAAAAGATCAGCACAAGCCCTTTGTTTTTATACAGATACACGATGTAAATGAAAAACAAAGCTCGTTGTGTTGACTAGCTTATATTAATTTGTGTTACTGAAATCTAACACAAATCTTGGCAAATTTGTGTATGCAGTTACAAAAATTTGTCATCAAAGTATAATAACAAGCAATACAAACCTTTGTGTTATTTTTCACAAGTGTCTAAGGTAACAAAACTTGTGTGAAAAAGAATACAAGTTTGTGTTGATTTTATACCATTAGTTGTGTGTCTGGATAGTGTTGAGTATGAGAGACGTGCAGAGAGTTTGCAATGTGTGTTGTCTAGGTTTTTGTGTATTAAACAAAGATTTGATCTTTTTCTATTAATAACAGCGGTGATGGACAAGACGATGCAGGAGAACTTGACTTTAGTGGTCTCCTGAAACGTAGGTGAGAACCAAGTGATGCAGTGAGCAGGTGTGGATTGCAAACCATTAGGTTCGCACACAGAAAGAGTCAGGTGTAGCATTAATAACTTCTTAAGACTTTTCTGACCTTTCATTTTTTTCAATGTTTCTAACTATCATTCTCATAGTATAATATGCAAACTTTCAGTTAATTGTACCTTTAAGTGTGCTGAAAAGAAAAAGACTTGTGTGTACTGGGAAAAAAAGTAAGCCACAACATTAAGAAACCAATAACCTTTAGTCTACTTGCTGTTTCTTTTGTGTTTGCATGGAGGCTTGAGGGGGAGAATTTCCTACATGGGGATGAGCAGTTCAGAAAACTGGGTCAGTTGCAAGAGCACAGAGCTGCAAGGGTTGAATTTACCTCTTTAGGTATATCTTAATTTGATTTCAGAAGCATTGCAATACAAAAAATCATATTATGCTTTCAAATCACAGAGACTAGTATTCTTTGTAGCTTTCTGTTTCAATATATGCACGCAAATATTCAATAGTTGTTTATTCACCTTAAATACTGTGTTGGGGAAAAACCTGAGCCTGTGTTTCTCTGGTTCACCTTGAAAAAACTGGTGATATAATAGCTATGCTGTTAGCTATTTCAGACTTTAAACCCAGGTTAGTCTTTTAACAGATTAAGAAAATTCCAGGAAAGGAAGAATTGACCTTATCCAACCTTTATCTGAACCAGTTAGTCAGCTCCTCTTTCTTTTTTTTTTTTTTTTTTTTTTTTTTTTTTTTAATTTATCACCAAAAAAAAAAAATGTATATGACTTGGAAATCAATGGCAACTGACCGCAGAGATCTGGGAAAAGAACTATATTCTTTATTTCGTCTACCACTTTCTCTGAAAGAGAAAATCCAATATACAGTATTAATTACATTTAAAAGTTTGCCATAGGATCATGGACTATAATGGTGAGAAGAGTATTTTGGCAACTAAAGCAAGACTGAAGTGAAAACAGGAAGGCTGAAGATAAATGTAGGAAGCGAAAGAATTATGTGAACCAATTCAAATATACCAGGTCTTTGGTTTTGTAATCTTCTCATCCCTTATTAGGATCTTCAGTTTAACTTTTTATCATACTAATACAACTTACCGTATGAGTTCTCATGATTGCCTGTGGGGTGTTTTAATAGCAATGTGAGGTGCATGTAAGAGGTCTTGGTGTTTTCGTGGAAAGAGAAATGTGAAAAAGTCTTGTTATCGTTTCACTCACAAGTAACTCACATGTTTTATAAGATAAATACTGTATAGCCATATAAATGTAGTATAACTATTGTGGTTAATGGGCAAAGCAAACTTTTACTTTATAAAAATCATTTAATTGTGGTGAAAGCAATGCCTCACCTCCTTGCTTCAAGCACTGAAATGCAACCTCATACTTAAGAGCTTAATTAACTGGTAAGGCTGCTACTTAATCCCCAGTGTGGAAATTAGTAGCCATTTCAATTACAAAAATAAATGTTTTCATTTCAGTGTTTCAAAGGCAGCATTGCAGGTCCACTCCTTCTCATTTGTATGGTCACACTACCAAGAACAGAGCGAAAAGTTTTCACCTGTCGTGCATAATAGTCGAAACATGTTTGTTCGTTTAAAAACAAGCAAATAAACAAAAACCTAAATGCACAGAATCTATATATTGCCTGCTTTCTAATTTCATGCTGGTCTTGCAGGAAGACAAACCAGTTTTTATCTCACTAAGCAACTCTGTGACTGGTTATGCTTCATCAATGCAATGAATCAGTAACAGCATGAAATTCCAAAAGGTACAAGATCTCAAAATCACTGAAACATTTAGGTCCTTTTTAAAATATGTATATCTTTCAACAAAATGCACATTTTCAAGGAAAAGGTCTGAAAGCGATTTTGTGGTGAGATCAATCCGCTTAGAAAATGTGCATCATTGTTTGCCCACTATCCACAGCAGAAACTATTGTGGTCTCAGAACAAAGTTGGTTTGCTCTGTGTCAAAATTTGTTCTCCCACTACTTAAGAGGGGAAAAAATAAATAAATAAAATGAAAAGCCTGGAACAAATTACTTCAAACTGGTTGAAAATCAGGATACTCTAACCCATCCTCGTTCTCAACTGCTGCCTGATTTAAAGGGGTACATTGTCGCAATATCCACAGATCGTAACTCCTCTTAGTACCAACAGGAGTTGTGTGGCAAGCGGCCAGCCCTGGGAGAGGAGAATGCCACCCCAGTGAGTGTGCCAGCTTTTACATATGTTTGCAAGGTGATCTTGACTTGCAAGATCTAGTACATAGTCACTCTCCAGAAATCCTGAGCACAGACAAAAGTAAAAAGAACAAAATATAAAATTAGATACCAGAGATTTTCTAAAAATTATTCTAAGCTAACAATGTATTTCAAAGACTCCTCAGTAAGAAGGCTTTTATTCCTTTTTTAAATAAAACTGGCATATTAGGAAAATTAATAAATCTCATGGGTTAAACAGAAAAGTGGTTTTCCATAGTTACTCATCCAACAATGCAGGGATCTCCAGTGCTTTTTCTGTGTTCCTGTTAAACAAAATTCTCTGACTTGATCACACTCAATTCTAACAGTGTGTCACTACAAAGCTCAGTCTTTTTTTGTTTCTCAAATGTTTATTTTCCCATTCTCTTCTCAAAAGAACTGATTTCATTAGACTGGCTTGATCAAGGCAGAATGATCCTGGTCTTAGCCTAATGAACTCACAGGAAAAAAGGTCTACATTTCCACTTCAGTTCCTGGTTTGTTTTAGCAGTTCAATTTGAGCTAAGCTCTCATTCTCAAAAATTGCCATTTTGTTTAGGATGCTTCCATTTTCTCTCATCTAATGGTTGCCAGTGTTATTTTTCTCTGTTGTTTTTCTTAGCTTGGAGTTGAAGATGGTAAATATGGTATTGAATCATAAACCACAGGCCTCTAAAAACATTTCCCATTCTTAAGATTGAGATAAACAGGGAAGCCATCAGATCCATCTTGCAACCCCAAGCTGGTGTGGGAATCTCTAGTTCCTATCCATATGCCAAATTCCAAGTGATTCTAAGAAGCACTGGTGTAACTATAAACAGACCCAGACTCCCTTAGATTTCAATATGTCATTTCATAGGTCACCACTTGCAACATTTACAGGGACTGAGTTCGAAAGCATTTTTGTATAATTATGAAATGTATGGGTTAGACTTATATCTCAGTGGTGCCATCATAAATTTTCCGATTCCAGTGATTTAAACAGGATTAGCACATATGCTATCATAGTATTACATTTTCAAACTGTTTCTTTTTATAATGAAAAAATATAACATTTCTAATAGCTGATTACATCAAAAAGGACAATCTAAAATTTATACCCAAATTCTGATATGGAGAACGTAAACTAAGGTCTGAGTGTCATTCTGAACTAATCCACTCATACTGAGTGGACCTAGGGCTTGAATTCACTTACTTACAGATGTATGGAAGGCTTGATGTCAAAATGAAATTAAAAAATATATGATGGTGACCTTCAAATTTTCATCAAAACATTTCTAACCTCACCATGGATTCAGTTCCATCCTTTTCCTGGTATGTTAAGGCCTTGCTAACTCTTCTCCCAAAATTTTATTTTGCTACTGTTAGGGAGGTTAAACAGCAAGAAGAAGAACCTGAGGTAGATGTATGGGAGCTCCTGAAGAACGCTAATCCCAGTGAATATGAGAAGATTGCTTTTCAGTATGGTATCACTGACCTGAGAGGCATGTTAAAGCGTCTGAAGCGCATGCGCAGGGAAGTGAAGAAGAGTGCAGGTATGGATAAGGCAGAATATTATTATGTTCCGTAGTCAGACGTGACTATCCATCCTATAAGCCAAACTTATTGCATTTCCATGCAAGGGCACATGCACGCTACTAGTCCAGCCCTGTACGACACACTGCAAGGAGTTAGTCAGAGGCAGGCTTGGTCCACTGCTAGTGTAAATACCCTGTCCCATTCAGTGCTTACCAAAACCATCTCTCCCTCTTGGCCAACTGGAATGTAGTCCTAACTGGAATGAAGTCTTATAGCTGTGTGAAGAGGTTTTTATGTGGTAAAACAATATGGAAATTAGACCTTGTGTTATCATTAATATCTTCTGCTCTAAAATGGAGTTGTCATTGTTTGCTCTTTTTAATTTCATTTTACTCTTAATCTGACATTTTTCTGAAATCCCAACTGAACTAAAACGCCTTCACCCTGTGCTGGGTAAGCGCATTCAGGGCTATCTCTCTCCTACTACCTTACTGAATAATGTGTGGTACAATACATACATAAATATAGATATGTGCTTATACATATGTGTATATAAAATATAGGTATATGTTTCCTAATATATACAGATACAGATAGATACACATACAAAATACCTCATGCTATTGTGCCATAATACTATTGTGTCATTTGCTTGTTCCTTGTGAGCATTTCAGAACTGGATGCAATATTCATCTGCTGTTCTGCTGATTTCCTGAAAGATTCCCTTTTTGCGTAGATGAAATCCTCCACGCCTAATGAATGCAGGAACTTTCCCAAAGGAAAGGAAGCATGGCCAAAATTTCATTAATCCACGTCACCCTGTAAATTAGTTACTGGGATCAATGGCATATGGGTGAAGCTAGAACAGTGTTCAAGCAACCATAACTTCTGGCAGAATCTGGACCAAGACTTGGCTTGTTCCAAAATGTGCTGAGTATAAAGATGGTGCAAAACTGTCTTTGCTTAATATTTCTAGTTCTGCCCTGAATTTTATGGACATATTAGATATTCTGAATAAATGATTTTGATATATAGATATGTCCATTTCAGCTTGTCATAAATTCTTAGAAGTAAAAAAACAAACAAACAAACAAACAAACAAAAAAAACTGTTGTACTTATTTCAGTCCTCTTTGGAAATGTTCAATAGTTTATAGCCAGTGAGATTTTCAAAGATCCATAAAATTCCTTGATTTTAAAGTAATTTATTTTATAACATTCTAGTCTACAAACTCATAATTTATGATACAGGATATCCAGTATAAAAGAAAGAATAACAAATTTTAAGTTACGAAATGAAAACGTCTTTTTAGGCATATACTTAGTAGAGATTTCCCATCCAAAATGTGTGGTTGAGACAAAGTCTGATTGAAAGAGTTCATCTAGATAAGAACAACAAAACTTTCTCTCAACAAGTACAAAAGCTAATTTAAAATAGTTTGCAGTAATCCAGCTGCCTGATACACCCTTTCTCCTCCTCCTTTACCTCACATCATCACACTTGTGATGCTACTACAAATTAACCTTTATATAACCTCTTAATTTGCTGGTATATCTGATTCCAGCCACTGTTGGGAGAAATAGAGTTGATTGGTTTTGGCTGAGACACTGTGGCAGTTTTTGAATCCAGTGAATCTAAAGGGTTGAAGAACGGGGAAACTCCTCACCTACCCTTACCCTATAAGTGTGGTGCAAGGCAAGACCTGGAAGCTAATGCAGGAATTGTGCAGCTGGCAGGAAAAGCTGCTCCCTACCCAGATTTATCACATGGAGGTGCTGGAATACTGTAATGTGAAAAGAGCATCCCTCAGCATTTGGGACCAGTCTGTCTGGTCCCTCTCCCCAGATCCATGTTGAGTAGGTTGAGGCTGCCAGTCATAACAGGATTTTTCTGCAGTCAGGGTTTTCCCTACAGAAGCATCTTTAGATGGTATGCAAAATGTCTATACGATAGGCTGATAGTAGGGTGTTTTTCCCCTTATGCTACATTTATTATAAACTGAAATCTCTTACACTTCAGTAAGATCAAAAAAATAAAAAATAAAAATGTTCAAATGTAGTAGTTCTTTTCCTGCTGTTTCAATATCCTCAGTCCCCTGCAATGAGACTTGCATAATATAAACTTTATCAGAAGTTGTTTAGCATCTGGTGATGCATTTGAGACATCATTCATTTTTGAGCCATAGATCATCTGCTCCCCTAACATTTGTAGCTGGCAAAAACTAAATGTTGATGCTGAAGTGTTTTTAAATGTTTGAATTCTGGCCTTACCTTGCCCAGAACAACTTGGCCTATTTGCACATCTCAAAGAATTGCTTTGAAAAGCTCCACTAGGATTCACAGACTGACAGCTTTTGCCTGGTTTCAGATATTTCTGCAAATGTTTGGCAGCTGGAACATTTATCACAAGTGGAATTGCAATTTACACTTTACAACCCTCAAAAAGAATCAGGAAAACTAATTTGGCTTTTAGAGAACTCAATGTGTTTATTCTGATAGTGGGAACCTCAAAAGAAATTTTAGCTTAAAAATTCCCTTTTAACTTGAGCGACAGTGCTGATAGAGAAGTCCTATTTAACAGATTTAAAATGATTCCACTGCACTAGCTCTATACAATTTTACTCCGAAATAGTGATTCTCAGCAAGATGTCAGAGCTATGTCTACCCAGTCCTGTTCAGAACAGGGCCATACTGCAAATTCATGAAGAGATACTAACTTTGTCAGGGTAATCAGAGTTGCAGAGCTCTATACTTTTGCTGATACCGTTTCTAGAAAATAAACTGATTTATTTGGACCAGCCTAAGAATTGAGAGTGATGCATAACATGGTGTGCATATATTCTGATAGTTCCAATGAGTCTTATGCAATGCAATTTCAGCATTCATATTCCTATTTGTTTTCTGATCTTCTTTTATAATAACACTTCTCTTCTGCAACAGCATTTGCCAAAGGTCTTGATCCTGCATACCAGGTAGATAAAGGAGGCAAAGTAAGGTTTATGGTGGAGCTAGCAGATCCAACAGTAGAGCTCAAGTGGTATAAAAATGGCCAAGAAATACGACCAAGTGCAAAGTAAGTGGTTTTATTATATATAAGCAATAAAACAGGTACATAATGTACTTCCTTGACAAATGTGTTGTATAGATCTCTCTTTGCCCAGGTTTGCACAGATTTTATTTCTGACATTTCATTATACTTAAAAAATTATGTAAACAATACCATACTGCTCATGGCCCAAAAAAGTTCACTGTATGCTAAATGTTAACATAGATTTTTCTGTTTTATCCTGAGAGAAGAGAATTAAAGATCCTCAATAAACATAGAGCCATTTTTCTGCTTGGTAGTTTTTAAAAAGTCAGGAGGCTTTGTGAGACAATTAGTTTCTTGGCCTTGATTCTATGTCAGGAGAAGGTCAGAATCTTTCTATAGTAATTCATTACTAAGAGGAGCAACATATAATATTACATACTTGCCTACCTGTCTCATAAGCCACCTGTAAAATTATCTCTAGACAACACTGTCTGTTAATTAGATAATTAGTGTTAGGGAGGAAAAGGAAATGAGGTGTGTGTTGCTCTCCACTGCCCATTTATCACTCACACTGAAGTCAACAAGCTGTATTAACTCAAAGTGACTTCAGCCATGTGCAATTCATCTACTTTACCTAAGTTTATCCACCATCTCTATCACCTACATATTGATTTACACTCTGGCTTCGTTTACAACAAGTAAGTGGCTTTTTGGGTACAATCATGAGTAGAGATTGAACAAAGACTGGAACTTGAGCCCTATCCCTAATGTTCACAAAACTAGCTTTTACAAACTGCTGTAGAAAATCACATTCCGAAGTTAGATGTAGCTAAGAACAGTAACGCACAACAGTGTAATGTTCCTCAAATGTTGCTTAAGAGTCCCAAGTCCTAGCAAATCTTCCTGGCCCTGTAAAAAAAAATAAATAATAATAGCAAAAGGTCCCTTACAGAGAATCACAGGTTTCCCTTATTCTGTTGCTATATAAGTAAATGAAGGATTTGGATTAATATTCTTCCGACAAATAAGTGTAATAAAGAGAGTATCCTTTCTTTAGCCCCTTTCTTTGCCATGAATAGCTTGGAACTGTTTTGCAGTCAACTATATATGTACCCCTCCAGTAGAAGGTGCTGGATTAAATGCTCCAGTGCATTTCTTCCAGGCTGCTGAAGCAGCTGTCAGATGCTAATGAGCTTTGGTCACTATAAACCTGGAGCAGATCTAAACTGGTGACATGAAGGTGAAAGGCTACATCATATCCCATTACCAAAACCTCATATCCCATGACTGATCTCTTGTGCCATCTGGCCTACCAATAATATTAACTTCTTAACCTTAGCTATTATTATGCTTCATAAAAATGTTAAGAGTGTTGGAATGAAGATGGTCTCCTGTTACTGGTTATTTTCATCTTTACTCATCTAGAGTTTCAGACTCCATTTTATTCTGTCATCTCTCTGAGGCTGTTTTTGAATTTTTTTCTTTTTTTTTTTTTTTTTTTTTGAACATCCAAGCCTGGGAAGTTGGAACAAGACAGAAATTGATTGTTATCACTCTACCTCATAGCTCTTTTTGCCACAAGGTCTTTGATTGTTCTTATTCTTCCTTTTGAAACTTGGAAATTACTTTCCAGGACTGCTTTTTCTGTTCTATGTAAAAAACAGGGTTTTCCCCTCTCATAATCCCTAAAGAATTCTTACATAAAACAAAAAGGGTCCAGCAGTTTTGCTAATGTAATTTGTTGTATTCCTGTTTAAACAGATACATTTTTGAGCACAAAGGTAACCAGCGAATTTTATTCATCAATAACTGTACGATGACAGATGATGCTCGCTATTATGTAACAGCTGGTGATGAGAAATGCTCCACAGAACTGTTTGTGAGAGGTAACTGCACCACCTGGCTCCTATTTTACCTGTTTAAATTTGTGTGGCTTCTTTGCAATATAAATTAACAGGGAGGATGTGGCTCAGTGCATGCTTGTTTTTGTTAGCAGCCTTTAGGCTCACTCCCTATTTTTGTGATTCCTCACTGGTTTTTTTTGTTTTTTTTTTTTTTTTTATTTTTTAATCCTGTTTTTGGTAATTTAGTGAAAAATCACAAATCAGGCATTCTAGCAGTTAGTTTTATCTCCATCTGCCCAGATTTAATGGAAGACTTTATCAAAAGCCATGAATAGGTGGCCATTTGCTTACACTTTTTGCTCCCATAACATTGGTAGTCTAACTGATAATATTCATGGCATCCCTTAGAAAATAATTGTGGAATTCCTGTACTTGGGAAAATAAAGTTTACAGTGAAAGAAAAAAATCATCAAGTATTTCAGAAACATATTTAAAATAATGGATCCATTGACGCTCTAAAAGTAAGATAACCATTGTCATACATTTCTATTTCTAACCATGTGCACATTTCTATTGTCTTGTCAAACGAGTTTTGACAAGAAGGGACTAAAACAGTAAGGGCACAGTGTTATGCCATCAGGTCATCTAATTGTAAATAACAGGCTGCAGGATCTAATGGAAATACTGCTTTCTGAAAGGGATCTGTGTCAGGCAAGTGATGAATCTCGACTTCTCATATCAACCTGCCTGTACAAACTATCAATTAAAGCGGATGCAAGGCAGCTATTAATCTGAACACATATTTTTATTTTATTTTATTTTATTTTATTTTATTTTATTTTATTTTATTTTATTTTATTTTATTTTTTTAATTTAGCACATTTCCTACTAGTATCTTAATGAGCAATCTCCTTTCTGATTTCAGGTAGAAAATAATGCTACAATACTGGCTTTGTAATTTTAACTTTGACTTTGCATTACCTCCTATACCATGATTTTGAAAACCTCCTGAAATTAGTTTTCTCTCTCAGATTGTAAATCTGTAATTTTCTCTTGTCAAAGATCCTCCAATTTTGGTAACCAAAGGCCTGGAGGATACCAATACCTATGTTGGTGAACGAGTAGAACTGAGCTGTGAAGTGTCTGAGGATGATGCAAATGTGAAATGGTAAGTCACAATTTGAACAGATACTATTTTCCTAGAGAGAGGTGGGGGACAGAATATTTTAGTTGTAGGCAAAAATGTGGACAATGTATTCTGTATCAGTAAGCCTGAAATTTCTTAAGAAAATCTCAGAAGTACATTGTTCAGAAATGTAGTAACAGCAGAAATATCCTTGTATGTTCACAGATAAGTTTGTTTACCATTTTCTTATGTCTTAAGTCTTACAAAGTTTTCTCTGGAAGTTTCAGTCTATGAGAGTCTTATTCACACAAGATTTTTATTGGGAAAATAATTACTCTTTCTTTTCTATTAGGTTTAAGAATGGCGTAGAACTTACCAATGAACCTAAATCTCGATATCGAATCAAGGTTGAGGGCAAAAAACACACTTTAATCATAGAGGAAGCTGCAAAAAATGACAGTGCAACTTACTCAGTAATGACAACAGGAGGCCAATCAGAAGCTAAGCTTTCTGTTGATTGTAAGTATAATATATCATATTCTTGAATTTGTTTGTCATAGTTTGCTATCTTACAGAAATAATTTACTTGCCTTTCTCCAGGGGTTTAAAGAGAGACTTATTGTCCATACCAGTTTCTTAGCTGCAAATATCCAGTTTGCAGTAATAGGCAATTAATTAGTCACACATGAAAAATTTCTGTCACTCCATTATGATGGAGAACAAAACTATTCATACAAAGATATAATGGGGTCAACAAAGTGAAACTTTCAAGAAAAGTACTTGCTTTTCTTGAATTCTTTTTAAGTTTTCACAGGAAAACCAAACCAATTCTTTTGAGCCAAAACCAGAAAAAATAAAGTATGTTGGAAAAAATAAACAATTCTACAACTAGTCATACTGTTAACATGCATCAGGACCACATTAAGTAAACTCATAGGCACAAAAGTATGGCTATGTAGCTCCCTTGGTACTGTTTGTATATCTCTTTGAAACACTTTAAAATTTTATGAATCCTTATAATCTTCTGCCACTTAGGTTTTAGGTAGACTAGAATTTGTTATAAAATATCAATGCTAGTTTTGCAAGTAGATATATGTAAACTACTAGATTTGGCCTTGCTGGCATAGATGAGCCAGACCATGTTTGAGTTCGTGTTTGTGGTAAGTTTGTCCTATGCTGTAAACTTGTCATATATGTATGCACTCTGTTTTGAAATACACATATTTCTTTTGACTCTTTTATACAAAATGACATCCTAAGCACAACTAATTAATGCTGTTCAATTACCAAGTTGAAAATTATCCACTATGGCTATTGGACTCCATCACCATACCTGTCATAGTGATAGATTCATGCATCTTCTGCTGAGTATTTTTCAACTGTCTTTCTATAAAATGTAGCCTTTCCCATCACTGTCAGATTATAGTCAGGGATATTTACTGCATACACATGGTACTGTGTATTCAGCCTGCACTCTGGTCTACAGCATCTATTATTCCAGAAAGAGGAAGTTCTTGGTCTCAAGTTTTACAAAAGCTAGTAATATCTGTGGGTATTCACGGGATGAATTAAGGTAGTTTAGCAAACACAAGAACCAGTAGGGTATGAAGTAAGTTTACTGTCCGAGTGGCCTTTTGTCAGGCTGATAACAGCCTGACAAAATAGGCTCAGAACTAGTTCCAACTTGTAACAAACTAGTAAATCCCCAGATTATCTTGTGTTCACCTGGCGGAGCTATGAGAGCAGTTAAGTCACAGGAAAGGTAGGCTGCAATCCCTTCAGGTGCATAGGTATGGGGACACAGGTCTTTCACATCTTGAAAGTTTCTTACTGGCCTTTAGGGGATAGAAACACCTTCCTCCAGCACCTAAACACCAGAGGGGAAAGAATTCAAATACGTATCTATTGGATATATCCATAGGATTACCCTAGTCAAGGCATGGGTATTTTGGATCACCCTTTCTAAGGCATTAGGCAATGGGGAAATTAAACATTAAAAGAGATATACTTAAGTGGCATACATGTACATATTGCTCGTATATGGAGTTCAGAGTTTTAGTACTGGAGGCATTTTTCTGATATGAAGACTTGTGATTGCTAGTAGCAGCTCAGTGACAGAATCATAAGATATTAATATTAATATCGCTATTTCTCTTTTCGATAGTGAGACCATTGAAAATATCACTTGCACTAGAAGACCAGACTGTGAGGCTTGGACAGGAAATCCACCTGAAATGTGAGATATCTGAGAATGTAGAAGGAAAATGGTATAAAAATGGACAACTGGTTGAAGCTAGTGACCGTGTAAAGCTTTATCACAAAGGAAGGTAAGCATGTTGAGCATTGACTTGACTTTTGATAGAGTGACATTGTAAAGATGTGCCAATATGTTGTGTTGGGTCTGTTTGGGATGGAGTCACTTTTCCCTGCTGCAGCCCACACAGTGCTGCACTCGTAGCTGGAACAGCACTGGTATCACTCCAGTGTTGTGTCTATTGCTGCATAGTGCTGGCACAGCATCAGGACTCTCTCCAAGCTCCAGGAGCCAGCAGGGTGGGCAATTGATGGGGAGGGGACATCACCAGGGCAGCTGACCTAAACCGACCAAAGGGATATTCCATAACACCTGATATCACGCTCAGCAATAAAGGGGGCTCCTGTGGGGGAGGGATATCTCTCTCTCTCTCTCTCTCTCTCTCTCTCTCTCTCTCTCTCCTGAATAACCGGTACGCGTTTTGAGGCCCTGCTTCCCAGAACCTGGCCGAACATCGCTTGTTGATGGGAAGTAGAGAATAATTTTTCCTTTCTCTCTGTGCTTCCGTGCGGCCTTGTTGTTTCTTTTGTTACTTTCTCTTCCCATTCCCTTTCCCTTTAATTAAATCATTCTCATCTCAAACCTCGAGCTCTTTGTGTTGACTTTTCTCCCCCTCCTCTTTGAGGAGGCGGGGAGTAAGAGAGCGGTTGTGGTGGAGCTCGGCTGCCCATCTGATTAAAACCACCACATATGTGTATTATTTCACTGAAGACTATCAGTTAATCACGTCTGACCTCCATCCTTCAAATGGACTTATTGTTATGATCTTAAAAGCCATGTCTCCTTATCCTCTTTATCCTGTGTCTTTTGGCTGTGGAGGACAATAATCAAATCCTTGATCCATCTAGTTTCAAGCTGTTCTTTTTTCTTGACAATGCTGTTTCTGTTAGTATGGGATATTAAGCAGTAAGGTCAAAATAATTGTCAGATAGTATTAAAATTGTGTAGCTTTAAAAATGTCGGGTTTTCTGATAGTTTTTGTTTCAGCTCAGACTCTATATCTCTGCCAATGCAAAGTATGTGGAGAAATCATACTTTGCCTTTACAATTTGCCCTTTTGCATTTATTTGCAGTAAATGCAAATGCCGTTTGCATTTATCATTTGTCCTTTTTCAGTGAGTTTTTCATTTTTTTTTTTTAATTAAAAAAAAAAAAAAAAAGTTCTATCTTTAGCTACAACCCTTTAAAAGGTCTTATTTTTAGCTGCATCCCATTGACTTCAGCTCAGCAGGCAGTTCACACAGCTGGGAACTGGGCTTGTGAAGATGTTCCTAAACAGGCTATGAAATGTTTGCATTAATTCTGAGTCACAGTAAGGGACAAGTGCCATCTGTCCAATGACTCCTTGGATTGACTTAAGGTGAAGGTCCTCCCCATAACCAATGTAAGCCTATAGGGTGAGGTGAGGGAAAGAGGAGCAGGAAGGGCACAGAGGTGAGTCCTACCTTGAACAAAACTTAGAGCAGAATATAGGAGAGCAAAAATATTATTGTACTCCTGGAAGATGCAGTTAGGCAATAAGAGCAGCATATGCTTTTCTCACAGGTTTCTTTGTTCTGCCAGACAAACAGTAGATTGGATCCTGTCATGAAGATGGTCTATTAGAAGTTAAACCATTTTCACACCAAAAGATTTCTTAAACAACCAAATTACAATCTAATGGCGGCAGCACAGAAACTAAGTGTCAAAGAGCTTATACTTCTGTATTTTTCTATTTCTGTGTTCAAACAAAAATGTTAGAACTGTTTACATTATTTGATGATCATATCAATAATATATTCTATAAGTCACAAAGTATGTAATCAGCTAAAATACAACTAAGCATCCAGCAAATGTTTTTCAGTCGGTATTTTTACACTTTTGTACAGATCTCCTAAACATTTTTCTTTGCAAATTTTTCTTGATAGACTTCAACAGTATTCAAAAATAATTTACATGGATTTCTTTTTCAATTTTTTTACAGAATCCACAGATTTATTATAGCGAGCGCTGCTGTTGATGATGAGGGTGAATACATGTTTGTACCAGATGCCTATAATATCAATATTCCATGCAAAGTACATGTTGTGGGTAAGTACTTGGCACAATGAGTTATATATAACATTTCTGACATTTATTTTGTAACATTTCTGACATTTGGAAAGTAAAGCAGTGTGAAATATCCCTGATTACAATCAGCTCATTTCCTCTGACCAGGTGTCTACCTCAAAAAGCAGAGCTGCTATTTTGGCAAAGTGCATGTGAGCTATTCAGAGAGTGCTCTGCCTGTGCTCAGGATCCGGTCATATTTTACAAGCCTGTGGCAGCCCCCAGGGAAGGCTTCTTAATGTTGAATTCCTGAACTTAAACCGCTATTAAGAGTTTGTGTAAAACACTTATTATAATCCATTTTCAGACTTAGTGTTGTTGTCTTCAAAGAATTGGCTTGTTAATATTTTAAAATACGGTTTAGTTTGGTAAAATAGTAGAGTAGGTACATATTTACTTACACCCTAAATATGTAAAATGATATCTAGAGAATTAAATGTTTCTGGCCATCATTTATTCAGTCAGCAGAATAGAAGGCTTGTTAATGAGGCCATTCTTTCAAAAACAATAAAAATAAAGAATAAAACAAGGCATTGAGTCTTCCCCTGACAATACCCCACTGCTTTTTAATTTCAACCAGTGAATTGGAAGTCTAAAAGAGAGCAATATAAATGATGAAAGTTTTAGAAAATATGGTCTGTAATTGAAGTTGAAAGATGTGGGATACTTATAATAGAAATAAGATTGGCAAGGGTAAAGGAGAAGAAAGAGGGGAGGAAGACACTCACAGATAAAATCTTGTAATAAAATAAAGATAAAATCTTATTTTCTAAGAGTATATTCATCAGTTGTTCTTCATACCCATGGAGTACAATAAAAGTAACCATTTCATTTTCAGAAAAAAGATTTAGATTAAGACTGTGACTGTAAAAATAGTGATGTCTGGAGTATGCTAATTCCAGATGAAGAAAGCCTACGATGACAAGATGTAGAAAGCCATGAATGGAAATTTTTGAGAGCCACTTAAAGGAAACCTATCAGAATTTTTTTTAATATACATAATTCTGCCTTGGGATGATAGAGTATTTTTCTTTTATGGTCTTACTAAATTTTCTATGGTTATATTATTTATTTTTCATCAATTATTATTATTATTTTTTTTTTCCCACAAATTTATTCCAAATTAAAAAAAAAAAAAAAAATCAGTTGACTAAAAATGCCAGGAAAATACAGACTAGAGCATGTTACTCTGTGTCCAAGACTTGTGGTCCCTGAACTCTCAGAGTGGCAGCCTTGTGAAAAATTTGGACAATCTCTCATTTTTCAGATCCTCCTAAACTCCACCTTGATGGTCTTGGGGAAGATAACACTGTGACAGTAGTGGCAGGAAGCAAACTACGACTTGAAATCCCTATCACTGGTGAGCCAACTCCAAAAGTCATGTGGAGTAAAGGGGATAAGGTATGTTGTCATTATACATATTTCTCTAGCTTAATGAGTTTTCTTTTACTTCAAAAAATAATCTTTAGTCTACTGAAGACAGGATTTTGCAGAGAATAAGGAAGGAATACGTTTTATCTCAAAAACTATTCTACCTCAAAAGTGAAGGGTAAAAATGTTATTGTTTAGAATCTTATGGATCTCTTTAAGGAAAAACTGAAATTATGAAGGAAAAAAAAAAAAAAAAAACTTTTTGTTTGTTTGTTTGTTTGTTTTTCTATAAATATATTGTAAAAAAGAGGGACGTATGAGATGCAGAAGAAATCTAGTGAAAATCTGCCAGACAGCTAATTATTATGTACATAGTGCCCAGAATGGCTGTTAGGTTTTGACAGGAAGACATAGTAAATTTCAGTTTTGGAAAATAAATGATAGATTCTGATGGAGTGTCAAATCTGGAATAAAATGGTAGGTTGGGCAATTGGTGTCTTGCATCTGATGTCTTCATTGAAAACTTTGCATGGACCCATCCCTGACTGTATATATCAAAAAGCCAGGCTTTTCACATTTAAATTTTCATTGTGGTATGTGGAAATGGGAACATTATTTTTGCTGGATTTTTCAGACCTATCTGGTCAAATATCTGACTAGTATTTTTAAAATATTAATGGCATTATCAACACCTTGGACTTGTCCAAATGAGGAATTACTCCATTGGTTATTTGAAATCAATGAAGACTACTGACCATTGCAATCTGTCTGACCTTTAAAACTGTATGAATTACACTTCAATCTGACTTTTGGGAAAATCCGCTACTCTCTTTTCAAAAATTAACATCTGATAGTGTTGATATAAGCATGTTCATGTTCACAGGATAAGCAAGACTAGTGACCTTTCCTTTGAGATGTAATGGCCAAACTGTGTAGTAAATAGTTATTTTGAAGTTAATTATTTATCCCTTGGTTATTTTGTCGTTTTTGTGATAATCTGCTGACTGAAAACCAGAACTTTAATATGATTTTTCATATGGAAACTTTTTGATGAAATGAAAAGTGTCCTGTACTGCACTTGGATTTTGATTTTTGAACATTTTGAATCTCAAATCAGAAACCATGACTTTTCCCTCAAATTACTTTGATTCCTAGTGGATCACAGACAGTGGAAGAATACGGGCAGAAACATACCCAGACAGCAGCTGTCTGGTCATTGACGCAGCTGAGAGAGAAGATTCAGGGCCTTTCAGAATAACATTGAAGAATGAGGCTGGAGAGGACACAGCTCTAATCAACATTAAAGTGGTTGGTAAGTCATGTGGAACAGTGCACACAAGCGATGTCTTTTATTGTGGCCCTTTTCAATAAATGATCCCTGAAATGATCCTGCTTTTCTGCACCACAACTATAGCTGAATTTTTCTTCCTCTATCTGAAGGGTCTCTCCTGTAGATGCTGTCTTCCCTAGCTACCAAACTGTTGAAGATTCTCAGAAATCTTCCATTTTCCTGTTTTTGCTCATTTTCAGATATGGAAATGAGGTGCAAGGATTCTAAGATACATAATTAATGAAAGACACATGAGCTCAGCCTGGGATTTAAGCAGAACTTAATTACTGCTCCTGCTGCCACCTCACTTTACTGGGGTCAAGCTTCTGCAGTTGTCTCAGGCTGCTTGTAACATTCTTCATTCTCCTGGTTAACTGTGGTCCTTGGCACATGCCCTCAAGTGCACCTAAGGTATCTTGACTGTACTAAAGAACTTGGCATTTATCCCTTCCTAACCACCTGCCATGAAGGATCTACAAAGACCTCCTTTCTCTTTCTCTCTCAATATTAGAAACTCTTATATCATGTCTTCCAAATCAGGATCCCTACAAAATAGTGCAACTACTGCTTACTTAAAAAATAAAAAATTCAAGGGCTTCTGCTGATGTTATCACTGTGCTCTTGCCTGAGGATTTATTCAAGATGGGCAAATTTAGTTTCAATTGTTTCTCAGCCCTAAAGTTTACAAAGCTGTATCTCCCATAGAAGTGCCTTAAATACCAGGCCTGAGGGCTCTGCACTGCTTCTACTGAATTCAGGAACTGTGCAAAGAAAAGTTTGTTTTTGTTTTTTACAACAGATGTGCCTGATCCTCCTCAGGCACCAAATGTGACTGAGGTCGGTGAAGACTGGTGTGTTATGACCTGGGAACCTCCAGCAAATGATGGTGGATCACCTATCTTAGGTACATACTTTTCTTTTTGGCTGGTGATACTTTAATAGAGACAAAAGAAACTCACTGCAATTATTGGACATCATAGTATCACAGCTCAGCTCAGGCCTTGGAGAGTGGCCCTCTGAGTAGTTCACTGCAAGAATGTTATATTTAGTCTTCAATTTTATTACATAATGCTTTGAGATTTGTCATGTTGTATGTTGCCAAATTGTCAATCCCCCCACTTAAAAAGACAACCTCTTACAAAACTTGATAAATTAGTCTATTTGATTGTTAGCAGGGATTTCAGAAATAATTTACTCAGTAAATTGAAATATCTTCTAATATGATGAACCAAGAAGAAAGTCAAAGAGCAGCAGAATGAGACCCTTTGCACTCTAAACTAAATACAGCAGCAGTGTTGTAAGCAGAGTTTGGAAAAACTTTGTATGTGGCCGTGAAGGCCAAATGGGTGACTATCAGATAATCTGCAAAGAGAAAAATTAAACAATAATCCCCAAACCACTCTGAAGCTAGAAGATGATATTGAGCTGTATCCAGAAAAGGAGATATTGGCCAGTCAAAAATGGCCTCTCTAATACTATTTTGTTTGGTTAATAGGTTATTTCATTGAAAGGAAAAAGAAACAAAGCTCCAGGTGGATGAGGCTGAATTTTGAACTGTGTAAAGAAACAACTTTTGAGCCAAAGAAGATGATTGAAGGTGTTGCTTATGAGGTCCGTGTATTTGCTGTTAATGCAATAGGCATTTCCAAACCAAGTATGCCTTCAAAGTCCTTTGTTCCTTTAGGTAAGTACACAAGAATAGAAAAATGGCTATGCATTAGACAATAATCCTTGATACATTATTGCAGTCATTTAAGTATACAACTGTAGCCCTTTCTACACTTGTGTTGCTCACGATATGTCTTTACTAGATGCTACATAAATTTTATGTCTATCCCTGAAGGATGTACAGTCTTTCATAAACAAGAAATAGGTATAGGCAGAAAATGCTGCACTATGATAAAGCAGTGACATGCTATGGGTGAGCCCAATATATTACGGTCAATGCTTTTTAAGGATAATAATAGTTATAAATTAATAGTTTCATGTCTCTGTGTATTGAGTCAATTAAATCAAACTACTGGCAATTTAGAGAATTTTTAATGATGGAGTATACTTTTGGTTGTTCTGTTTCTCCTGCTCTAAGTTCAGTCAGACAATGACTTTTGGTCAAAAATACGCAGAAAAAGTGACCGGAAGTCTGAAGATCACTACATATTTTATTCACAAAGAGCCTATAGATTTCCGTTTTTAAAGAACAGGTATGTAATCTATCTGATGAAATAAAAAATAAGCGAATTTTCTAAATATCTTATAATGAATCATATTCTAAGATACATTTGAATAGTCTCTAATGTTAATTAATCTATGCCTCACTGATCCCCATTAACTGAAGTATGGTGTTTTTTTTTGTTGTTGTTGTTGGTTTTTTTTCCGGAAAGGAATCAAATATTTTTGATATTCTTTTGCAAGGACGAACCAGATTAGGTTAGGTTATATTTTATACCATTTTACGTGTCCTATTATTATTTGTACTTTATATCAATGTAACAGAGGGCCTTGTCACTCATTTAACCATCAGCTAGTTTGGTGACCTTCTAATATAAAGAAACTGTTTTTCAAACTAATGTGACAATCACAAGTCCTTATAAAAGAAATTGCCTTGTTCTGTAGGGTAGCAAAGGTTTCCACCTCGCTGAACAGCTTCCCATGATGCAGAGATGCAAGAAGGTAGCAACTGTTATTGCTACAGCATGCTGTTGTGAAATATGGTACTCAAAATGTCTCTACAATACCCTTCATTGCTCTTTGGTTTAGGCTGCCAGCAGATACAGAATGAGGTATCTGGTTCTCCTTGTTTGTCTCCTAATTGGGAGAGAAGTGTTAGGATGATTGGAAATGCCTGGTAGGCAGGATTTAACCTGTTGTCTGACAGCTTGATGATGCTAAATTTGAGGAAAACACCAAAAATGTGAACTTTTATAGTAATATATTTTTCTGCCTTCTCTTCGCTACTAACTTGTTTCAGCTGTTACCAGTCCACCAACTCTCCTGGCAGTGGATGGAGTAACTGATACCTCAGTTACAATGAAATGGAGGCCACCAGACCACATTGGAGCAGCAGGTTTAGATGGCTATGTTGTAGAGTACTGCTTTGAAGGAAGTAAGTGACAATGACTGTGGTATGTTACTCATAGTGAAAATAGGTGAGACCTCCATAGTTTTCTGTACAAGTGTCTACTGCTTTCACTTCAAGGCAGAGATTAATCAGTCAGAAACCTCAAGCAGTAGGGATGTGTTTAGGTTTCTCTTTAGGTTGTATACCAGATCCCACCTGCTATTGTAGTTCAACCCATTTTACATTTGATATGAACTCCAAATCAAGAGCTATATAATCTGTTGCAGTGTATCAAGTACCATGGTAATCCTTTTTTGATTCCAGAAGAATGAAAAGTGGAAGCAACAAAGTGAGTGGATGGGTGGGTGGATGGATGGGTGAATGGATGGATGGGAAATAATAAATGAGTATAAGCATGACCCAAAGAACGTGCAGGTCAGCCAGGATTTAGGGACAGGAGTTCCTCAGTGTGGTAATCCCCATCTTGACATATTAGTGATTAGCTTCTTCAGGTGCCAGTTTACAATACTGAGGATGGACAGCCTTCCCAACAGCTGGCTGTATAAATTATCTAGGCAAGCAAAGTTCATGTGTGGATGTTAAATTTCCCCAACATTTCAGGCTAGTTATATACAAGATCTTATATATATATAAGTTATATAGTATATATACAGTATATATACCTTATATAGTCATATACAAGATCTTTAACTATGTCCAAGTCTTAAAGCTACACAGAACTGAAGGAGACTGATAAAGATGTAAGAAACAAAATACATTTATAAGAGTGAAATAGCAAGGAATAGGCAAACATAACCTATTTACAACCAGAGGCTTTGGAGACCAAGCAGCAGTTTAGTATTTTTCAATAGATTTTATTCTGAGTTGTCATCAGATTAAATCTGTTTTCAAAAAGTAAAGTCCACCAACTCATGAGCGAGTACCAAATAGGCAGGACTGTGTTAGCAAATGCCAGACAATGGGCCTCCAGCAGTGTTGTATGATTGGATGAATGGGACTCTGTTATGTTCAGTTCTGCTAGCTGCTACTCATCACTGTGTTGCAAATCAAGAGACAAGCTGGACGTCTTTTTTCATAACGACATCTATTTTAATGAAAGCATTTCATGAATACAACCCACAGCCTGGAGATGAGAGGTAGAGGAGAGAACTTGTCATTCACAATGTTGCATGTTTCAGATTCAGTCAATCCAGGAAAACAATAGTTCACAAAAGTGGTCAGATACCACAGGAGCAGAGTGCCCTCAGCTCTCGCTCAGGCGAGTGGGAAGGGAGTGAAGAACCACTGGCTTTTCTCAGGACCACTCAGCATCTTGTAGTATTGAGCTGAATATCTGTAAGGAACAGGAACAGACTGCAAGAAGCTCAGAGGTTTGGAGAAGATTACCTGAAGGCAGACACAGCTGGAATGGTAGGAAGGGTTTTCCTTGTGTATTGGGAGGGAGCTGCGGGAACAGCTCAGGAAGAGTAAGTATGCAATCTAAGATCAAGATGCAGCATTCCTATGTTTCCTTCATGCAAGCAAGATGTGTACAGGTATAAAGGGAACTGGCCTTTGGTGTATGTTGTATATTATGCTTCATTTAACATTTGTAGGATGGTGGAGGAAAATTAAAAGCGTTTGTAATATGTTACAGTCATATGACCCTTGACATTACAATACCTTAATTGGCAAATAAGACAAAAATAGAGGATAAGAAATATATACATGCTAATGCAAATTAGGGTGTTTAGAGGAATCTTCAAAATCTACCTTTTAAGGACTGTTAGAAGATCACTGTAAACCTGATGAATGGGACAAATTCTCTACATTTTATTTTTCAAATAGGTTTAAAATATATGAAATGCAACAAAATGGCAGTCAAAAATGTCATTTTATTGTTACCTACCTCAGTTACAATACGTGTACAATGTATTTTACATAAAGTTTTGAGTGTTTGTGTATATCTATATATGCCTCCTATATATTCATATATATCTATATATACACAATTGACATTTATGTATATATGTTATGAAAATGGCTAGGAAGAAGCAAGCTTAGTAGAAAATAATAGAAAATAACAGTAAGAAAAGTTGTATTATTGAAATATACATCCTTTTCTGAATGTTCAATTCTTTTTTCCTTCTTGCAATATCTCAGTGCCTCCTTTTCTCAGTCCTTTCAGTGCCTGTTCTCCTTTGGACTAATATCTTCTTACTGTTCAATAACTTTTTAATTTCAAGATATTCTTTAAAACTGTCTATATTCATTCTGCTGTAATTTTCTTTTAGTTCTTTGTTTGTAAACTCATTTGTCTTTGCCTTCTTCATTCCTTCCTTCACTGATGTAGCTTTAAAGAAGGCTTTCTAGAGTTTTCCTTATCATAGCAATCATTAGGAGAAATCACAAGCTGAAAACAGACAATATGTACATGTAATCGTAATTTAGAAGATACCATAAGCATCAGTTTGGCTTCATGAAAATTGGTATTTTCATTTAGTCTGAATCTCATAAATTAATCAACATGGTGGACTCTTGGACTTCGTTAACTGTGGTAGCACGTTTGGCAGCTCAGAACTGGAGTCTCATCATGAGTATCTAGCATTGCATAGGGATAAATAACAGGTTATAATAATAAATATGATAACAAAGAACTTCCCTTTCCAGGGCTGGTTTACAACATCCAGCTTGAACCTCTTATTTTGGCAATGTGGAGTAGACTACATCTTTTTAATGCTGGAGAAGTCAGTTCTCAGTAACATACATTGCTGAGTGGTTCTTCTGTGATATTTCAAAGATAGCATAATTCTCCCTGGGCACTGTTTATCTGCCTTTAAAGGGCTATTGTACCTGCAAATCATCTGTTTTCATAGCTATTAAATAGGCATTTCAGAGAGTCTCTGTTGGCTGAGATATTTGCTAGTGTACCCATCCAGGAGCATGTACAGACACTAAAATAGTATTTTTACTGTCCTGAAAATGGCCAAGTCCAGACTTCCAGGAAATCCAGGGCAGTGATAGCTTTGACCAGGAAATAAAGCCTTAGTGATTACATCATATTTGTCATTATTAATGACTTTGGCCTTGTTTAGTTTTCTTTCTATGTTTCCTTTAGTTAAGTGTGTTCTCTTTCTCTGTCTTCCCAATCTTTTTTTTTTTTTTTTTTTTTTTTACCCCAAGACTTCTTTTTTCTGTCTCTTTTTCTCAAAAATATCCCCTGAATTTCTTCTCTCTTCTATGGTGTGTTTTCTTCTCCACCTACACTTTCTCCCATTATCATTTTGTTTCATTTCTCTCTCCCACGTGTTCCTTTCATCTCTATTTCTCATCTGTCCAGGGCTGTGATCAGGCCCAAAGAAAAAACAACTTCATCTCCTTGTCCTTCTTTATCCTTTATTTTTCTTTGAGCATCCTGCATAACTGTTCTTGATCTAGATGCCCCCTTCCTACCTCTTTTCTACTTGCAGACTCCCTAAGTACAGGTTCTTTAAATCTTTAAAGTCCAGCATCTATCTTTGCATACTTACTAACAGGAATTGCTAACCACTGACAAAATGCTCCATCTGTGTGAAAGTGGGTGTCTCTGATTAATTTTAAAGATGGATTCTCACAAGGTATATCGACAGATCTGTCTGAGGAATTGTTGGAGCCACCTTTTAACCTGGAAGGTACAGTACCAACAAAGGATTTAAAACTTCTTTAATAAAAGAAAATTCTCTTTATAAAATTAAAGCATTTTCTGAGAGTACAAGTACTCTTAGAATTTGCTGCAGAACGTGTATAAAGGGGAGGGGGAGGTGTTCAGGAAACAGTCAATGATTGCAATCCTCTTCTGCTAGAACCTGAAAGAAGCAGCTTGAAGGAGAACTTAATTCCTAAAAGTAAGACATACACTTATGAAAATGTTCCACAGTGTTGTGTGCTAGGTCTGCAGGGCACTTTATCTTATAATAGTTCTCTTGTCTTTTATGGCAGTATTATAGTACTATCTTTATAAGATGTGGAAGGTATTGAAAATGACTTGCTACTGTGTAAATCTGACTCCAAAGGTCAAGGTGTTAGCAGTGCAGCAATCTGTTTGCAGGATGGGTGGAAAAGAATCATTTGTATTGAAACTGTCTGAGAGACTGTGCTGTTGTGTAATCTTATGGAGTGATTGTGTGACCACCTAGGGTTAGGATAAAAATCTAAGAATGTTGTCATTATGTCATATGTCATTTATATCAATACATCATTATTCATTATGTGAATAACTTTCATACAGACTTCTTATAAAGGCACCAGGAGAGATGGCATGTCATTGCAATTTGTAAATATTCTGTGCGTCTCTGATCCCTGCACTCTCAGTAGTACTTTCAAGAGTACTCAGTAGTGGTTTAATTGTGATATTGAAACAAACTGAAAAGCTCATTTCTCTCCAAGAAAGTTGTTAAATCAATGCTGAGTACTTTTGGAAATATATTCAATGCCCCCCTTGTTTTCTATCAGTTGAATTTAAACACAAATCAGTTTTCTCTTGGTACAATTAAATGATGGACACATTCTGAAAACATTTATTTCTCCAAATGAAAATATATAACTGTCAGAAATACATTAAAGTTTGAAACTTTTTCTATATAAGGTTGAAGTGGAACAGTATAACATTTTAGCCTAACTGGAAGAAAAAAAGATGGATTCATTGGTATATAATGAATCAATTATCTTTCTGTAATTTTCCTCATTGGTACACTAGATATATTTATAATTCCCTATTCTTTTGGTTCGTCCTCCCCTCCTCTTTTCCCTTAACTAGCTGATGAATGGATCGTGGCTAACCCAGAACTGACAGACAAAACAAAGTTTACAATCAATGGTCTGCCGACTGGCTCAAAAATCCTCGTGAGAGTAAAAGCTGTGAATGCTGCAGGTGAAAGTGAGCCTAGGTACCACCCACAGCCTATCTTAGTCAAGGAAGTTGTAGGTAAGATCCTTCTGCCTATTCCCACCCACAGATATACTCTGCTTCCATATTTAGTTCTGTTTTTTAAGGCTAATACTTGTAGTTGGAAGCTGATTAGGTGGCCTTACAAAGTGATTTTGCAGTGGCTAGAAATCATGCAACTGTCTTTAAAAATATTTGTAATTCTCTTTATTTATTTCTTTCAATTCTGAGCCTTTATGGTTCAGGCTTTCAAGGCTTTTTCTGCAGAACTTGTATTTAATATTCTTTTTTTAAATAGTACTAAGTATCCCACCTACTCCTACCACCAGAGAATTTGGTGTTACAGTGGTGTACCGAACGTAATGTTGTGGAAAAAAGATATTTAAGATACCACATTTAGTGGTCACTTTTGGGAATTGTAGACCACACAGTTCTGTTTATAGTGATGCCTACCAGTACTTCATCAGTTAGAAAAGAGGAGAAACATCAAACATAAGCTTTTGTTCTTTTTTTTTCAGAACCTCCAAAGATTCGCCTACCAAGACACTTAAAACAGACCTATACTCGAAGAGTTGGAGAAACTGTGAATCTTGTGATTCCTTTTCAGGTAGGAATTTTCACTGAGGAAATTACTCAAGACTCATTTTTCTTATGTTGCTGCTTTTTAACTTCTTTCCATGTAACTTTGGTAGGCCAGTGAGTTAATATAAGCAGATGTGGACATGCACGGATGTACACAGTTGCTTGTTTTGATGTCTCAAATAAGTGATGTTAAGCCAATTACTGAATTGGGTAACTAGCTTAGACAGACTGATTCATCATCTGTCATCCATAGAACACTTATAGATCCACTAGTAGACATTGCATGTGAAATAATCACTAGCACAATGCAAAATGACTACATTGGTAGTAATTAGATATGGTATCATGAGTGTGACTAGCATTGGATCACTGTGTGTTCTTGAGAGGGAGGTGAAGAGTGGGCAGAATTTCATAGTCTCTGATAGAAACTGCAATTTTAAAGTCATTGAGATCACACCAGTAATATGTCCATTTACAAGGATATTGCACCTCTCCCAACAGTTAGTGCCTCTCTTTCTGCAGAGTCCTTATCCTCCTGAATAAAAGAATTGCAGTTGAATGTCTTCTCTTCACACAGATACTGGCTTCTACCAGGCTGTCAAAAGCCTAGTAAAATCTTGATCAGCAATACAGTACAAGATACACTGCTCCAGAGAAGTTAAAGGAATATTGTATGGTTATTCTGTTCTCTAAGACAAGGCATTCAGAAAGGGGTAAGAGTACCCTTTTGGACAGCATTTGTAAATAATTTGCCTCTGGAAGGCAAATCTGGTGGCAAAGCAGGTGGAATTTACTCCTATTTAAGTACATAAACTGGGCACTACCATGCCAAAAATGTACACACATCCCCCCAGAAGATGTCAATCTGGTCTACCTAACAACTATTCCAATTGCATTTGCAGTGGAAGAACAGAGTTCAGGATCCCTGGAGCATTAGTTCACTACTTAGGTGTCTTCCTCTTTCACCAGCAATATAGAGAATGTAGGCACTTCCAGAAGGTGAAATATTTTGTTGTGTATTTTCTGACTTTTAACTTTTCTTTTTGAAATAAATAATTGTCCAGTTTAGCCAGAATATGCAAATATTTTGGTCTCCTGGGGAGGGGGGAGGAGGAGATGCATTTTAGGTAAATTACTGAGATTGCATCTTAAATGCTGTATTATTTTAAAATTAATTTTCTCTGCTCCTTTCAGGACAGTTTTTAAGTCCACACTCTTTTCTTTCCCAAAAGCATACATAAATTGTTTCCTTGACTTCTTATAGGGAAGGCCAAGGGCAAAAGTATCATGGCAGAAAAATGGTTCTCCAATAGACAAGAACCAAATCAACATCCGCAACACTGAAAATGACACAATCATCTTCATCCGAAAGGCAGAAAGGAGCCACTCTGGAGAATATGACATGAAAGTGGAAGTAGAGAACTTGGAGGACAAAGCTACAATAGATATACAAATTGTTGGTATGTTTTCAAAAACAGAAATATATGCATGCCAGAGAAGCAGACTCTAGCCATTCCAAGGCTATAGGAAAACAGGAATCCCAAGAGAGCATCTTTCTCTACATCCAATTAGTTGGGTATAGATTTGCAGTCTCTAAGTAAACCTTCCTACAAAATGGCAGGTGCTCGTTTGAACATGACAGTCTCTCTCTCTCTCTCTTTTTTTTTTTTTTTTTTTTTTTTTTCACTGTTTTGCTTTTCATGTTCTTGTTTATCCAGGATGCAAGCCTTTTCCTGTTGAGTGGTAGCCATAAATGGAAATGGTAGTAAATTCATAGTAAGTTTGTAGTAAGTGTAAAGTGAAAGAAATCCTAAATGTTGAAACTATATGTAGGCAGGAAAGAAAGACAAGAGAACACATTTACTTTTAATTTTTACTAACCTATTTCTTTACATAATAGGCAAATCTGGTAGCAAAGCCTTTATAATGATTGTCTGACACTACCCAGCTAATCACTTTTTCAAAATATCATGTCCTTCTGCAACTAAAGAGCATATGTGCCTTGTAAACCATATTCACAAAGTGGTCCAGTTAGGTTTTTCGTGATTCTGACATGAGTTAACTGTTGAAAGTTTTATTTTGCAGCCTCATCATTCTTTGGACATTGGGTTTAGCGTATTCATGTGTAAGAAAGAGAGAAAGAAAATAAAGTGGAAGGTGTGTGTAGGAAAGAGAGAGCAACAAAGTGGAAGGTGTGTAGGAAGCAGAGAGAGAAAACAAATACAATGGAAAAAATCTTCCATATTTTCGTAACAGATCGCCCCGGCCCACCAGAAATTGTAACTATTGAGGACGTCTGGGGAGAGAATGTAAATTTATCATGGAAGCCACCAAAAGATGATGGCAATGCTGCCATTACTGGGTACACTATTCAAAAAGCAGATAAGAAGAGTATGGTAAGTAATAAGATGCTTAGAAGGCTGATGTACTTATGAAGCCCTTCTTTTTAAAATAAAAGCCTTACATGCTAAATTAGCGCAGGTGGACAAATAATTGATTGGTCAATGTTCAGAAAATCTTCAAGGAATACCTAAAAATTCTAATAATCCCATCTCTAAAACCTAGAAATTGAAATGTTTTCAGATGATGTAAAGAGGAGTACTGAACAGGAAAGGACAGGTGGATTAGAGAGAAATCATTTTGCATTCCCCCCGCCCCTTTGTCTCAGTACAAGAATAAAACCTAAAAACATTAATTCTGAAGGCAGCAGGTTGCTACTACACTCAAAATGTAAGGACTATTGATTTCAAACCTGTAATGGCACATTGTGTTAGTCACTACCACTCCTTACAACCCATGGCAAAATTGTACAATGTAATTTGTCAACTGCTTTGAGGTTTAGAGACAAAAAGAGCAATATAGAGATTTTTATTATTTTCATTAAACTAACATGAATTTTATACTTCCTTAAAAGATGGTAGATTCTTACATTTAACACCTATTGCAAATTTAAACACTGAAAATCTAGGATGATATTTTGGGCATTATGTAAGGGAACCATTTTGCCCACACCCCCAAGATTCATTATGTTGATCTGCTTCATAGTCTGATCAATTAATTCCTCACATGTCTCTGTTTCCCTCCCCATTCTTCATTTTTTTCTTTCTCCTCAAATTGTAAGATGAGGTGATCTCTGTAGAGTGACTAGAAAAATTATGCCCCCTGTCCTTAAGTTACTGTGTTAAGGAGAAAACAACAACAGCTGTGTCTAGGGGCCAGTGCATTATGGGTTGTTCTGGTCATAGCTCCCCCATATGCACTGTGGTGCTGAATTTTGCATCTCTGGCACAGCTGGACTTCTACAGGAAACCATTTTCTTAAAAGACAGCTCCTTAGCCACAGATCCTCAGAGGAGTACAGAAAACACCTCAAGTTACACGAGATGATGGTCCGTCGATTTCTGAGATATCTGAAGTAAATTGGCTCTGAAAGACAACCAAATATCAACACAAACTGTGGCACAGGAAACTTGGCACAAATGGGTTTTCAGGAAAGCAGGAAAACTCTGCAGGGCAGAGTTAGGAAAAGCAAGAGCATTGTTGTGGTCATACTGCATTTTATGTTAAATGTATTTTTAGCATTAACCTCTTTTATATCAGTTGCTATGTAGGTATTGTGTACTAGGATAGACATCCTGCTACTACTGCAAGACCAAAGCACTAAAACTCACCTCTCCATCTGAGCCTCTTAAAGGCCTTTTGCTCCAGAAAAACATGGATGAAATTATATTTATCATGAATGCTCAGCTTGTGGAAAAGGGAGTAGATTAGTTTGTTGTCCTCATGTGAGCACAAGTCACTGTGGAGGGCTTTTTCCCATCTGCAGGTTTTCTCAGACAGCAGCATGGAAGAGGAATGAAGGAGCTCGTGTCTACTTGCACAGGACAACCTTTGTAGTATTAGATTTCCTAAACTAAACCCTTCCAGCCAACAGAGCATAACCATTCAGTAGGATTCACTGTCCATTTGGCCTTCACTGCTCAGTGTTGAACTCAGTGATATTCTTGTTATCGCTCACATCAGATGGAATAGTTAATTACTGTCAGCTTCACTAAATTAGTATTCATTGACATTCCTTTAAAAGAAAATCTTACTCCCACTAGCTTGATGGTCCTTCCAAGCAGTGTCTGGGTTAGAAGCGTAGTGTGCTGCGGGGAAGCTTAGCCTCTATGTTTGTGTGTTTCAGGAATGGTTCACGGTAATTGAGCACTACCACCGCACCAGTGCCACCATTAATGAGCTCGTCATAGGAAATGAGTACTACTTCCGGATCTTTGCTGAAAACATGTGTGGCCTCAGCGAGGATGCAACAATGACCAAAGAGAGTGCTCTGATTGCAAAAGATGGTTAGCTAATTAGCCTTTCCTTATCAAAAGGGTTGGGGTGTGTTCAGAGTCTGAAAGAGATATTAGAGGTAGAGGCTGTAGATCAGGTACAAGTAACAACTAGGACATTTCATATTAGGACTTTTTTGTTTGTCCATATATTTAATAGTTTTGTGTGTGTGTGTGTGTTTTGTTTGTTTATTTGTTTGCTTTTTAATCAAGTGGGACATTTCTTCCATACTCTGTCACTTTCTGTGATCTTGGACATCATACTCATGTCACCACTGGTAGACTTAAGTCACTGAGCTGAAAAAAGGAGTAAAGCTCTGTTAGCAGCAATGGGCCACTGCCTCCCAGTGGAGACAGCTCCAACTGTGCAAATGCTCCAGTCCATTTCAGGGGGCAGGATCCAACAGTTAAGCTTAACTGCCTGCTTCACATCTCTTGCAGATGGAGCTGGAAAAGCTGAATCTCTGCTGTCAGAAGTCCTGACATATCAGAAGTTGTCAGCTTGGAATGGCAATTTAAACATTAAATAAATACATATATAATATAACTGCCCTTTAATGGAAGGGAAATTCAACAAATGGGTGGTTTAGCAAAAGAAAATCAAATCAGATCAGTTCTGTTTGTCTGAAACGAGTACATGACTGCCATGATGCAGAGGACAGACAACCCATACCACCCACACAAATAGGCTGAAGGACGGGATATCAGGGGTACTGGAACCCACTTCTATTAAGAAACAAACAAACAAACAAAAAAACTGCTTTTCTATTAGAAACTGGATCACAAACAAAAGCAGGGCTATAGGAATTGCTTTTCATCTCTGCCTACTTGCTCCTGTCATGAGAGTAAGTATCAGGCTTAAGCTGCATTGAAGCCAGTAGGAAACATTGCAGGTTGAAAAAAAAAAAGATGTTTAGTGTTGGCTGTGCACAGGAATAGACATCAATCTGTCCAGTTGGTTTAAATGCCATCTTAGTTTATGGGTGAAGGTTATTTACTGATGTTAATCTGTTTTACAGAGCAGGGATAAAGTGTAAGCGGGAAACTGGGTTTTACTACCAGGCTTTTCTTGCACAGAAACAGCATCTATGAGGGCATCTGTATTGTTAGTGGACTGCATGAAGCAGATGGATTTTCAGATATGGAGCCAGTCAGATCAGAGCAAACTGTGAAAAGCAATTGGCGCAGAGTGAACACACTGAGACACACAGCGTCAGGGCAGGCATTCTGCAGTGCAGCAGACAGGACCCATGCTGTTCTGTAATACATAGGTCAGTCAGGCAAAGAAATTGAATATATGTGTATTATTTTTTACACCACCTACTAATGAGACAGACAAGCCCTCAGACCTCAATCCTACACCATGACCAAGGGCAATAGTCACTTCCCAGGCCCCTTTCCAGCCTCCTGTATGAGTTCAGTTACTAAGGCAGGCTGGTTCCTGGCATCAGGACAGGCACTCTCTGGAGTTTTTAAGATGCTTGGGTATTTAGCTACACTACAACACTCATCTTTATAAATGTACTGTTTTCATTTCATAGGTAAAGTCTACAAATACCCAGTTTACGATGATTTTGACTTCAGCGAACGACCACTGTTTACCCAACCTCTCATTAACACATATGCTGTAGCTGGTTACAATGCAACTTTGAACTGCAGTGTTCGGGGCAACCCCAAGGTACAGCAAGCGCACAGCAATATCCGTCAACACAGAGAAAGTTAACCTAATTTGTCTCACAAGTCAAGCTGAATTAAAAAAAAAGAAAAAAAAAAAAAAAAGACTAACCCCGGGAAAGGACAAAACTTCAGGAAAAGGCTGGGCTGGGCCAGAACTGATGATAGTAAATGTTGTTACTAAAATACAGCTATAATTATTCTATAAAAAGCTAATTATGCTTTAAGTAAGTGCATCGCAAAAATACTCTGGGAACACCACATTGGTTCTCAGATGCATTGTCTCCCAGTTTATTTTGAGTTTTGCCTTTTTGAGATTTATTTTCTGATATGATTGATTGATCTAGTAAAATGGGAACTCTAGAGCATTTATGTCCACTCTTCACAGTTTCTGTCTGTTCCTTCCGTAAACTGCAGTTAAAAACATCCTTTACTTATTGACTTAGACTAATTGGAAGTAAAAATATATGGCTGAGGTGTTTGCTATTATTACATGGCATCCCTTATATCGATAACAGGCTTATATTTATTACTTTAATGATATGATCGAAACTGCACTGAAAACACATGCTTTACAACAAAGGCATGATGAAGCCTGTGTTTGTTTGAGTTAACCATTATTTATTTTCTATGACTTTTTTATCTATTTTGCATCATTTCTGGATTATTCAGCTTTAACAGAACACCACAAACAATGGTAAAAATATTTCCTTTCATAGATTTGTGCATGTGGGTTTTTGTTTGTTTTTACCACAGCCCAAAATAACCTGGCTGAAAAACAAAGTCATTATAATGAATGACCCAAGGTACCGGATGTTCAGCAACCAAGGTGTCTGTACCTTGGAGATCCGCAAACCCAGTCCATATGATGGAGGCACTTACACTTGCCGAGCAGTCAACGAACTTGGAGAGGCAGAAGTTGATTGCAAACTGGAAGTAAAAGGTAAGAGTTTTAAATCATTGCAAATGCACTGTTTGTTTGAACAAACTCTTCATGAGAGACACAACAAGTTTGCAAGGCAAAAGGGAGTTTAAACAATTTTTTTCACAGGTGAAAATAATAACTTGGTGTTAGTACAGAATAAACTACCCCACCTTATACACTCAGTGTTTGCAAGGACTTTTTCACAAGTGACACAATCTTAGAATATAGCTCAAAGCCCTGATACTTACCTGATAAACTCTAGTAAGACTCAGCCATAGAGCTCTTTGTAAAGACATTAAACAATAATCTTGAATAAGATACAGATCTCTAAAGGAAATGGCAGTTTTGTCTGCTTTAAAATGATGAATTAAACAAAAACATTTTTCCAAAGGAAAATTCTTAAACCATGTAGCAAAAAACAATATGGTTTTCAAGGACACAAGCTAGTTGATATAATTGCTGTATTTGCTTGAGGAACAAAACATTTAAAATTGGATTTTTCAAGCATGGGGAAGGGAAAAAAAAGTAGGTCAGACCTTTACCACTGAAGACAAATATTTATTTTTATCAATACATTCTTATGAATTCCAGGCGATTTGGCATTGTCTGGGATACCATGAATGGCAATAAGATTCGGATTGGACTACTAATGAATAATCTTAAGGCTTTACTTTTCAGAAAACTACTTACTAGGGAAAGATGGGGTCATATTTGATTGGACTAACTTGCACCAAAGGCTTTTGCTTCATGGAAGGTTGAGGTTGTAAGGAAGGAAAGCTGCCTAAAGCCAGCAAATAAAAAGTGTCTCAGTCAGGACTTGAGAGAGAATTTAGGCTATCTGAATATCAGCCTATGTTTATTATCGCCATCATTCCTGTCTGTAAAGATAGCCATACTATTTAACAACCTTACGCATTGCATTGTGTTTATTTTAGATTTCAGTTTCCATTTTCTGATGTACCCTGTCCCACAGCTCAAATTTGCTAGCAAGAAGCCATTTCAACAAATGCTGGGGCCGTGAATTTGAACATTTAACTAAGATAATGGAAGTATGCGTAATATCATGTTTCTTAATTGTCGTGACTTATTCTTAAGTTGTTGTCTTTAAAAGGTAATGCACACATCTTGGATGTATGAATCTTTTCTATGATCACAAGCAAACTTTCTAGTTCACAGCATAGCAGAAGACCTCATCACCTGAGAAGGTTTCTTCATCTGTTTATTTATTTTTTATACTGAAAGGCAAAGGCCAAGTTAGTTCTACTATTCCATCAGGCTTTCTAGTGTTTGGACAATGCTCTCAGATACATGATCTGATGATTTTTTATTTTTATTTTTGAATGGTCCTTTGGTGACCATACACATATATATATACATGTATATATACATGTCAACATGGCAACAAATATTTAGGGCAGATAACACTGAGAGTAGTGAAGTGTGAGAATTCCTGTAGAGGTTGTAGAGCTTTAGGTACTATGAGCCTTTGAGAGCAGCTTAGATGAATGACAGCAGTAAAATTTATTTTTAGGGTTATGGTATGCACTAAATGATATCTCAGGATTGCTTCCAGCTCTGTGATTTTAAGTCACCTCTTAAAATTGTCAACATATCCTAGCACCTCAGTTAAATTCAAGCATCCCTCCAATCATTTATCCCAAAGGAAACGTTGGATAGACGCATGAGCATGGTATCATGTCCTAAGGGCTGCAGTAGTCATCCTATCAGCTCGTTGCAGTACATCCTACAGTCTCACTTGCTCTGGTACTGCATCTCGGGGTTGTAGTTGAACCTACCAACATTGATTGCTACAATGAGAATGAGGATGTAAGAAATACTCCCTGTAGACAAAATTTAGTCCATCCTTCCTATCTTTTAAGCAAAACCCATTGACAGCAACATGTTTGTAGCATAGACATTTCTATAAATATCTCCTTTTTTTTTTTTTTTTCTCAAAGTAGTATTTTCTTGAAAAGATCAACTGAAAAAAAAAAAATGAATTCTATACTACATCTTCTTCAGAATATTTTATTCTACGGTGTTTTGGGTTTGGATCACGTCTGAAGGAAGTCCTCCAAAATGCAGTCTGCTATTCAACATCCCACCCGGGCTATGTGTTGTTTCTCTCTTCTTAGCTATGTGACAGGCTGCTTCATAAACCTAAAATCCCACTTTCCCTAGTTAAATTTGTTTTGGAGCCCAGTCTCATATAAACCATCACCTACTGTAGTACCACTTCCCACCACACCTGATTGATCTGTGTTTCTCTCTGCAACACTTTGGGCTGCAACTCCTTGCCCTCGCTGAGATTCCTCTCCACATTCTGGCAGGAAAATTGGCCACTGTTCTAAGTGTCCTATTTGAAGACTGCTCAGATTAGCAAATTGTGGGGTTTAGACGCTGGACATCTGTTATAAGTGTTCAGTGCTGACACTCTTAACGTGACTGGCAGTTCAACTGATGAATTCAAAGGGAATAGGATTAAGCACAGACAGCAGCAGTATCTTGGCAAACCAGAGTAGGCTCAGGGTTTGCTATATGATACAGACAAATACAACTGAGTATTAAATAACCAGAGCATAAAAACATAATTGAACCTTATTTCAACCTTCTATTGGCTTTTGTGTTGAACTCTCCTTCTCTTAAGTTTCCCAGACTGTTTGTTCATTTAGGAGGGCTCTTTGGATGACTGCACATCACAATGACGCACAGTGTTACGGATTCTGACTCACTGGAAATGGATTGCAGTGTGTGTTTGTGTGTGTGTGTGCACATTTATATGTATAGCTTTAAACTGGTTCGGCTTTAGTCCAGCAAGTAACAAACAGGGTATGAATTTGTAATGTTGAGGTACAGTTGAATGATGTCTGAATAGGATCACAAGGCTCAAGGCAACGTTACGTATCTGGTGAATGTATGAACTACACTGGTATTATTACAAATCCTGGTGTAAGTCATGCTAAAGATCACTATACCATGCAACAGTATACATTGCAGGAAGTAAATCCTCCTTATTACGGAGAAAAGAAGCTCTAGCCAACTACTTCTGAGTTGTTGGAGATCTGAAGTTTATCATGCATATATATATATATATATATGTATATATATATGCTCAGTTCTAGGATTATCCTGGAAGAATTATTGACAGAACAGTTTAGGATTTTGGATTTTGCATAGTATTTGACCAACAGAGCAGCTATGGATATTCTGAGTATTATCAATATGCTACAATTTTCTAGTTTTCTAACTATTTATGGTATTTTAGGTGACAAATTAAAACTCCTAGTCATTATTAAATGTAATGCTTATTTCTTGAATGTTTTCATGATAGTTATTTAATAATAATAAAAAATCCTTATTTTATCCTCAAAAAGGTTCTGCATTTACTGATGTTAATTCAGACGGACATTGCATCACTCTCCTGTTTTCAGTTTTGCTGAGTGAACTTCAAGAAAGCTGCTCAGTACAATTGCATGTACAATGCCTTTTTTATAAATATGCTGTGCTGAAAATGTCATGTAATAGAACTTAGAGATAAGAGTAACTATACCTTTATCTTGAAAGATGATGCCTAAACTGAATTTTATGATATATTTTTCATACTTATCTTACTAAGGAAAATTTAAAAAATGTATGTCTTAAGTTAGTTGAGGTAGATCCTTAAATATGGCTATAAGTCTCTCTTTATTGAAAGGAAATGTTTTCTTTTCATTGACCTCAGTAAAGCTGTTAAGATTCAGTGAAAGAACTGTGCTTTTTTATCATGAAACATGTTTTTGGAGTATGTCTATCTTAAGAGTGAAATCAAGGTTCGTGATCACTGATAGGTTGATTGTAGCGAAGATGCTGTATGAGAAATATTAAGAAATATGGTGTTAAAGTCAACTTGGAAGAATTTCAAATGTGAATAAATACCACTATAAATATTCTAATTCTGCAGTGATATATCAAGGAGTAATTAACCCAGGAGAACCATTCTTCTTGGCGGGGAATAACCAGGTTTATAATAAGCATACTCCTCTGGACATTCCATCTCATTCCCTTCCTCTCTTTTCACATTCAAACGCATTTTCTGCATGCAAAGCGTGTATTTATTTGCTTTTTTAGAATAAACTAGCTGGTGTCTCATGGCATACAATGTTTATGTCACATGAGCAAAGAAGGCCAAATTAATCAAGAATATAGGAATTTAACAACAGAGTTACAAAAACTTTAGCCATGCTTCTGCTGTGCCACTGGGCATAGAACTACTTGTACGTATGAAGAATTATTTAATGACTGTGACTACCATTGACCACTTAGAACTTTCCAAGAGGCAGAATTTTGCATCTCAAAAACCAGATCTTGGTTAGTTTGCAGAATTACTGAAATATCAGAAGTATCATGAAGTCACTTGCTGTGCTTAAAAGGCATTCTTTATTATAAATTTGGTTTTGGTTACAAATTATGGCTCTGAATGATAATCTATGCCTGAACTTAAACTACAGGATCTAAGGAAAAAATTCTGATCCAATTGAAATCAGTGGAAATTTTATACTTAAAAACATATATTTTTATTTCATTGCCTTTACAGTTTATTTTAAGTTTGGGTTCATTGGGATTACAGTGGCACAGAATTTCATCATTTCAACAGAAATATGTTTGCTTGCAACCTTGCCCAAATCCAGAATATTAGCAGAGCAGTTTTAAAATGATAGAAATGCCCAGAAAGTAGTCTCCAGTATTTTATACATCCAAATTTACTATTGCAAAACTAAAATATGCTAAGAAATTAGGCTAGATAATGTTCTTGCAGTATTTGAAGTAGTAAGGTATTTTTTTTTTTTAAATGGCTACAATAGGTATAAAGTTGGGTGCTTCTATATATACATATATATCAACGTATTATAGAGTCAAAATGTTTAATTAAAGGTAAAGACTCCTATAGAGTAAATGGCATGTTTTAAGTAATGTAAATGTGGATACATGACAAAATACATACTTTATTACACAGGTATGTAATTAGTCTGTACTTGATTATTTTGCCTTACAGAGTTTCAACATATATATATATGTTTCAGTGTTACGTGTGTGCTTTTTTTTTCCCCTGGTGGAAAATACTATATATATATATGTGTTAGCTTCTTTGAAGCTACATTTGGAAACTATTACAATAAATATCATTTGCATAATTTGGTTACTATCTATACTGTAGACTAATTACAGGATTTATAGTTACTTGTACATATTAATATAGCTTTTACATATTAATGATAATTTTGAAGTGGAACTGGATCCCTACCTTTTACTCTCCATGTGTTTCAATTCCCACATTATTTTACATGACTAAGGATTAAAACATCATCTTGGCATAATCGTAAGCATAATTTCACTCAACATTTTCTCTCTACTTTTGTGTTTGAGATTAAATTGTTACTTCTCTTTCTCTCTTTCCCTTAGTTACACAGTAAGGATTTTTGAATGTATATTGTCATCTAAGGTAAGCTTTCATATGGTACTTGCATATGAAGCTTATGACTGTTTATACGTCATACAAAGTCTTGCCTAGTATGGCATGATTTTCATTACGTCACTTAATGAAAATGTTTTTGACATGAGTAGCATGATAGTTTTAACGCATGTAAAGTCAGATTTGTATAATAATTGCTTGTTACAGTAATCCCTGTTAGTAGTACCTCCCACTACATTCTATCAGTGCATGTTTCAATGGAATTTAACACAAGCACAAGTTAGCATGAATAAAACACATTTTGCATTTACAGTCAGTTATTTTCATATAGGAATATACCTCTACATAAACGAAATATTTATTCAACATTTAATTCTATTTTAAAATGAATGATTCATATCACAATTTGCACTACATGAGTTGAAAAGAATGCTAAAAAGCATGCATCTTTTTGTCTGCATTGTGCATCTATCTAAGTTCGGGAGTCTTGCAACAATGCAACTGTTAAATGAGACAGTACAGTCTCATAATCACTAGTAACTAATAGCACCTTAATTGGTTAATCCTTGTGTCAATAAAGGTTATAAATACCTAAAATCGGCACTCAGGATAAATGCTGTATGTAAGTATCAGCTCAGTTGCATTTAGCTGAAGCATTCACAGACAGTGATGTCTTCATCCTGACAATGCACTTTTGCTTTAAAACTGTACGTGTGTTCCAGAGAAGGCTGAGAAGGTAAGTGCAGTTATCAGTGGGTGATTTTGCAGCTTTCAGAACAGAATATCTACGCCGAATTATACAAGGAATAAATATCAGTGGTATGTTGCTCTCTTACCACAAATGCCACCCTTTCTCTTGAGAAAGGAGAGCCTCTATTATTTTTAGCAAAATATTTATCTTTTTTTTTCCCATTGTTCCTGCAAGGTGTCATTTGATTTCAATGAAATTTACAGATCATACAGAACAAATCATATATTTAGTTTCTGCTACAGGTTTCTATGATGGTTTGTTCTTTTTTTTTTTTTTTTTTTTCAAATGGCATGAAATTTCAGTTCTAATTTGGACTCTTTGTATTAAATTACTAATTCTACATCAGCAGGATCTGGGGTGCCCTAGCAGGTGTGTTAGACACTGTGTGCAAGAAATATTTTGTTTGGAATCCTAAAACTATTAAACCTACTTAAAAAAAATCTTTTGCCTTGTCCATGTTTCCAGAACGTTAAACAAATCATTGAGTACTTCTACTAGAATTCTTATAAGCCTAGGTTTCTGTTTTAGCACAGTGATTTTAAATAGGTTTGGTTCAGCTTTTTACTCACAGTGGCTAAGCCACAGTAGTTAAGCTTATGGACCTAAAAGGCTGGGGATGTTTCTTCTGAATTGACTTTTCAGTGAATATCGATGCTAACCACCACAAAACTGCAAAGTACATTAGAGACAGGAAACAAAGTTTTGGCAGGGCTAGAGGAAACAAAGAGGGACTTGTGAGCATGCATTCACTGCTGCAGTTAATGATGACACAAACATGGAGCAAATCTTCAGCTCCCACAGCTTTGAGATCAACCATCGCCAGCTCCGAGCTCTGAGAAAGCTCCCCTATGCAGACACCGTAACCTTCAGCACAACATACAGCTTGGCTGGAGAGCAGGGCAGCCCCAGCAGAACACCGAGCTTTCAGAGAGGCAAGCTAATTTCATGTCATCTGTTTTTCATTCACAAGTGAATCCAAAATCATTCTTCATACTGTTGCTGGAAATGAAAATTTCGACTTCTGCCAATTCTCTCTGTAGTCTAAATTTAGGCACCTCTATCTAAAATGCTATTTTTTTTCCCTGTATATATATTTACATGTGTCATCCCAGCTGTTACTTTCAAGCAACGTGGTAAATATTTTGCTAAATACCTATAAACCATCATAAGACCCAAAGCTAGAAGAATTTGAATGTCTCTGCATGTATCCCACAACTGTTTGGTATCAGGTGGTATCTATTGTTCCTTCTGTGCTGACTTCCATCTCCAACTGCACTCCACCCACCCTAATGGAAATCCAGGAAGGTCACTTGCAGTGAAGCTATTGTGTGGTGAGCAGAGACTTAGCTGAAATTAAATTCACCCTGTGCAAGAGGACAGGAAAGTTCTGTGTAATACGGAGATTAAATAATGGCTAATTCTCATGCTGGACTTTTGAACAGGGTTGAATTTTATCCCATCTTAAAATGAGAGGTATACAATAGGGACTGATTAAATCTTTGCCACTTAAGCCAGAAATTAATGGTGCAAGCCTATTTATTGCTCCAGGGATCTTCAGCCTGAAAATCTGTCTTGTCCTTTGTTTGTAGGTGGACTTTCATTCTTCAGACTATTAATGGATGGCGTGCCTCCGCATATCATCGATTCATATATGCGTGAAGTACAGGCAGACAAAACTGAGGGGAAGTGAGAGTTCAACCACAGTGCTCCCTGCCGCCACCCTGGAAACTGGTAGCCAGAATTACAGCATTTTAATTCTTGCAATGACAGAACAAATGTGTGGCTGCAGATTTTTTTTTTTTTCCTTCCCATCTTTCTCATTTATTGTTTTGTTTTCCCTACCTGCTCTTACTGAAAAGAAAGAATACGCATGGATTGCTTTGGGGTTGAAATGAGATGAACTGAAGACAACACACACTTTGTAATGTTCAGTTTTGTTTTCTGTTTGATATTGTGTTTGTGTTTTTTTTTTTTTTTTTTTTTTTTTAATGAGGAAAGAGGAGAAGCTGTGTAATAATAAACATGAGGAAGTGGTCGGAGTTGGTACGTGGTGGTACAAAACATACTTTTGTCAGACTGAAAGTACATGGATTAGCCAGTAGCTGTGCAATAAGACCTTTGGAATACATACCTCTTGGATAATGTATCTTATTCACTTGAGAATTGTTTAACAAAATACAGTTTTAATATAATATCATTAATACATATGTACTTAATGATCACTTAAACTGAACATACCTTCCTTTAGAAGTTTTGATTTTCTAAATCCGGCCCATCAGTCTCCCAACTGAGCTGAAATTGTTTTATTTAATGTACAATAAATATGAAGTGTTTAAGATCTACCAAGTTGTTCTTTTTTTTTTTTTTTTTTTTTTTTTGGTCTCGTCCTACTGTATTTCTTACTTAATTTACATGTACCATTATTATCCTGTCACTTATGTTCTCACTCCAGCCATATAGATAGTTTTTTTGATTACTGACTAGCGATTGATCCTCAATTATGGTTTATAAAAGCAAGAGTCTACTAAAACCAGTACTACCAGTAGTATCTTTTGATGTCAATACATTTCCAAGCAAACATCTAACAGTTAGTAATTATGCAATAATAAATGAATTTGTTACTATGAACCACCACTGCTGAAAGAGTGTTTTTGCGTTAGAATTAACATTTCTTTCACTTCAGGAATCTGAATACCTTTTCTCACTTTTTTTTTTCCTGTAAATCTCACTCATTCTGACATCCTTTTTCTTCCTTCTTCCTATCAATTTCCTCTATGCTTCTTTCTGTGCAAGGAAGCAGTTCTCCATTCCCAATGATCCTGAACACCTCCCTGTCTGCATTTCAATCTGCCCCTGCAAAAAACGTTTTTGTTTTCTATTCACACCTACACGATAGTAAACTACGTGAGTACTAAGAAGAAAATTCCATAAACGTTTATTAATTTATCTTTATTCTGTGTCTCACAAGTGAACCAGGTCTTCCTTCATCTGTTTTGATGCCTAAGAGGTTGTGGGAGAGAGTTTGAACGTGTCATGCAGCTGTAAGCACATCCCAGCTTTAAAATAACACGAGTCTGATGGGATATATTATGGTTAGCACCAAAACTACAGTTATTGTGGGTCTGTGCTTTTCACTCAGCTAAGGAGGATATGCATAGCCAGCTTCAAGCTTATTAATCTGCCCCATCTGTCTTAATATACTACACATAATAACCTGGTGGCCAGCACGAATCTCAGCTTCTGTAGGTGCTGCTGATGGAATTAACCCTCCTAATTTGTACCACATGCCAGCAGTGTTAGCAGACAAACTGAACTAAGCTACTTTTCACCGTGTGAACAGCAACCATTATATTCATATGCCCTTAATTCCTTCCCAGTTGCATTTACCAGGGGCTGCACGTCAGGCTTGAGGTGCAAACGCCAATACTATACAATGGGTATTGGGCTGTAGCTGGAATTCAGATGAGCGGGTATTACTGTGTTATAAATTCATGATTTCACTAAAGGCACTGACCAGCCAAGCCTCTGGATTAAAAATTAATTGAATATGACTTTGAGAGGAACTATAAGCTTGGATGGGCTAGGGAAGGAAATTCTAGTAAGTCTAAAACAGGTTGCAGAACCTTCATTAGGGAATAACAAAAGATAAAATTCTGATTTACAATGAGTTGCCTGATGGAATTCTCCAGGGATGGTGTTCAATAGATGAAGTGACCAAAACCACAGAGTTAATATAAAGCTTAATTTTGAAATCTCTAATTATTACCACCTTGGGAGAATGAAGACACAGCAAAGATAAAAACTACAGGCAAAACAACCTGAGAGAATGGAAGCAGCAGCAGAATATCATGCCGTGGAAGACATGGCCCAATTCTCCCAAGAAGAAATTTCTCCAAAGTAAGCTTACATGGAATTGCCAGGAGATCGGTGAAGTAATGGAGGACAGCAAATAAAACCTGGTCACATGATATAAAGGAACAGCAAAACGTTAGCGCTCCAAGAGAAGCAAAACTAGTAAAACGATTTTATAGCTTATGGTTGTATTCTCTGATGTTCAATAGTATGTGAAGTTAGATTAGTCTTCAGGTACTCTCATTATTCACACCACCTGTCTGATATGTACTCTTGCCAAACGACTGTTAGTGTTGAGGTTAGAGTTCAGCTCTCCTTCAGTAGTACAATTTATATGGATTCTCTTTTCCACTCACTTTCACAAACTGCATAGGAATTTAGCACTTTTGAAAACTTTACTTTGGTGTGCAGTTTGACTGAAATAGGTCAAGGAAAGTTACCTGGTCTAAGTAGGCAGACCCAAACATGTATACGCCTGTATACATACACAGAAAAAAGAAGAATCAAAGTTACTTTTAAAAGTTTTATTTATTTTTAAAGAAGCCAGAATATGATATTTTTGGCTTATTTACTTCTCTTGTCTTGTTCTTCTTGCTCATGAAAAGGCATTTGGCTTATAAATGTTAATGTTGCAAATAAGCATCTTTTCTTAAACAGTTGTGTGTGGAGCTTGATACAGGCACTGTAGTCACCCGCTAGCACTGAAAACTCATGGCTGGTGTCAGTCCAGTTTTTCCTCACTGAAAATAACGTCACAAATAAAGAAAATGGAAGAGAAAAACTCAAGCAAATCACTTAAAGAATGCTTGAGTCAGGATACTCTGTTCATAAGGAGGTCTTCACTGAGAGTCAGATTTATTTTTTTTAATATTCCTTTAAAAAAAAAAAAAAAAAGTGCTTCTCTAAGCTTCCTGTATTCCCTCTGGGGGGAAAGAAAAGTGTAACATTGCTACATTTACAGAGCATTGTTAAGGGAGACTTATTTTACAAATGTCTTTTGTGGCATTGTGAGATTCTGGAGCAAAAGGCATTCTATTTTAAGCACAGCATACTTACTGTCACTCGGTTTTCATGGCTTGCTTTCCTGACTGACAAGTAAAGCTGCAGCTTTGCTGAAGCAGAGAGCATTTAGAAACAAAAGTGTATCCTGAATATTGAGGAAGTGCTCGAAGTCTAAGCACGCTGGAGTTTAAGTTCTGTGTTCTCTTGTTCTGTGCATTGTTGCTGAAAACTTTTTAAAATAAACAAAAAAAAACCCTTCCCCATGCTCAATGATAAATTCAACAGGAAATATATGTTGTTCTCTATTCATTTCCTAGTTTTGTTGTTGTTGTTGTTGTTGTTTTTCCCTCTTCTTTTTTGCATTTATTACTGAAGCTTAAAATAACAAAAATGGATGCAGTGGTGGTTTGGTTACAACTCTTACAAACAGTATTTTTTTCTTTTCCTCTTGGCATCACAAATAGCTTGAGCAATCTCTCCATAAATACCGATACCTTTAAGATCCTTGACAAAAGTAACGCAAAAGGAATTGCAAGCAGCAGTTTCACCTTTGTTCAAACCCAGTGATTCCAATTCACTGGAGATCTGGCTGGTTTTCAATGTCATGTTTCCATTTTGCCTTTCTCTATTTGGCCGTCATTGAATCTTTATTATGTTATGTATTACCTCTTCATCTCCTGGTGGTTCTTCTCCTCTCTGTTTTGGCCCCTAATCCCAGTCAACATATTTTACAGTATTTACTGAATTTGGGACACACCTGCGTCAAGAGATTTTGCAACCACCCTTTTGTGCATGTCAAACATTCTTGACCCTTGCAGTAGAGAAACCTACTCATAAACATATTAACTCCACCAGACAAAGGGAATCAGCTTATTGGCAGTAACGGGAAACTGCTCTGTCCAGGAAACAGTTCTGTCTGGCCAGAAAGCTCCAGCCTTTGGCCCACAATGGAATAATTTAGAAAGTGACTCCCCCTGATTCTAAGGAGATGCCATTCGTGTATATAATCCTCGTTAGAGGTTGCATTTTATACTGTTTGCTTCATCTTTCACATAGCTATATGGTGCTCATCTTCTCTTGGCCACATCTGAAAAAAATCATACCTCCACGGCAACTCAGGGATATTTCTAAAATTGTTCGCATGACCAATTCAAATAACCTTAAGTGCCACGCTTTCTCACAAGGTGTAGCCGCTCTGAAGTGCCTTCTCTAAGCATGTCAAGGAGGTCAAAGAAGCCCTGTGCAATACAGTGTTTGGATGCCCCATAACTCTGACTGCCGCTCCCCAGGCACAACACTGACTACCTCCCAGAGGCTGCAGCGAATGTGAGGAGCAGAAAATGCAATAAACACGTAATTTATCAGGAGAATCACCAAGGGCGAGGGGATTCAATCCACCCCGGGGTGAGAAGCTGGCGCCCAGGGGGTGTGCCAAGGGGGCTAGAAACTGGCGGCGGGCGGGAGGCACGCGGGGCTCCGACACCTCGACGGCCGAGGGCTCCAAACCTGGGGCTGGTGGAGCCGGGGCGGCCGTAAGCTGAGCGCTGCGGAGCGAGCCTTGCCCCGGGGCGAGAGAACCGACAGCGGGAAGACAGAGGAGGAGGAGAAGGGCAAGGGCAGCAAAGGGCTGGCGGGGCCCCCTCAGGCGGGGCGGCCGCGGGGCGTCGGCCCCTTCCGCCTCCCGCCGCCGCTTCGGCCCCGCCCCGAGCGGCGGCGGCCTGACCCCGGAGCCGTGCCCGGGCCGTCCCCTGGCCGGGCGGTGCGGAGCCGGAGCCGGCGATATGGCCGCGCCTTGGGGTCTGCCCGCGCCCCTCAGCCCGGCGCAGCTGAAGCGGCTGGAGCAGCACCGCTACAGCGCGGCCGGCCGCTCGCTGCTGGAGCCCTGGCTGCAGCCCTACTGGGCCTGGCTGGTGGAGCAGCTCCCGCTGTGGCTGGCCCCCAACGCCATCACCCTCGGCGGCCTCCTACTCAACTGCCTCACGGCGCTGCCGCTCGTCGCCTCCTGCCCCAGCGCCACCGAGCAGGTACCGCCCGGCACGGCAAGGCTCGGCTCGGCGGCCTGCCCCGACACTGCCCCTAGCCCCCTGCCCGGGGCCGGTCCCCTCAGCTCGGCACGGGTGCCCCTGGCGGCCCCGTCAAGGAGCGTGGCTCCGGGCTGGGTGGCGGTGGGGCGGGTTCCCCACAAGAAGCCGTGTGGGTGTGCGGGGAGCAGCGTGGGGTTCGGGTTAGTGGTGGGCGACACTCGGTGCCCAAATGGCCGGGAGTCCCACGAAGGGGTGAGTTGGGCTCGGTGGGAGCCTCTCGGTGCCCGTCACCACCAGGGCCTTCGCTGGCCCTGCCATGGCACCGCTGGGCACCACGTCCCGCCTTGCATCCCACGAGGCTGCCTCTGCGCTGGTGGCTCGCTGGGAAGGAGCTGTAAGGCTGGCAGCCCCCTGCTCCAGAGGAACGCTCCACCAAATGGACCGAGGAGGTAGGAGCCAGCGTTTGCTTCAAGAGGGCATCCAGCACATGCCCGGAGCAGGCCACAAGGCTCGGCTAACACTGCTTTGGCATCACTGAATTCAGAACTGGGATTCTGCTTGTCTCTAGCCCTTGCGTGGGAAAGGTTTAATTGCTTTAGCTTCTGGATGGAAAGCAAGGCTTGTTAGTGTGGGCTGATGCTGCTCTCATTAAAACAGGGTTGCCTATGGTTTCTCTGGCAGTTTAAGGAGCTCCATTGGAGCTTTCTGCCTGTTCAGTTTCCCGGTACAGAATTTTCATGGTAATTTGGGTGGGAAGTACCAGTAGAAGATTATTTTCTCTGGGGTCTTTGCGTCTTAGGAGGATGGCTGTTGTTATATCATTCTCATGGGCTTGAATCTTAATGGCAAAGATGGTAGTTGGTTTGTGGTTTGTTTTGTGTTTTTTAATAACTTAGACAAGCTTATGTGAGTATTCTTGTTGACAGGAGCATCCTTCTTTGCCCCTAATTCCTTTGCCCCTTGTGCTAGAAGAGGTGTTTGTGGTAGTCATATTGAGAAACTGATCTGGGTCAAATCTGACATTGCTTTGGTCTGACCCTAATTGCTTCTCTTACATGCATCAGCAGGTACCTGCACTCTCACATTGCATGCAGTAAGGAGAAAGGAGGATGGAGATAAGTGAATGGCTGGAAACCACAGGATGTTGTCTTCTAATGGCACTTTCAAACTTAAAGTGCTTGTAAAACAGTTACCTGCAGCTTACCTTTGTGATGTAGATATCAATCCTGTGCCAGCTATGTGCCATGATGTTCATTTTAGCTTTGTTTTTCTTTGTTGTTCAAATTATTTTTTCCTTTGAGGACTCATACTAAAATAAAAAAGATTTCTTTGCATACACCCAGAGAATTACTTCTTCCAGGAAAGCTTTGGTTGAGTTTTAGGAACTTTTGCATTTTTAATTGCAGAGGCTGAATTCTGTAAGAACCTGCAATCTGGACCAAACTTCTCTGTTTAGATATCAATATATCAATTATAAATACATAGCATAAAACCAGACTTCTTCTCCTACTGTTTCTTTCTTAGAGCGAGGACAAAAGTTCTGCTGTCTCCACACTGAGCAGGCGCTGACTTTTTTGCTGCCCCCCTTGGTCATCATCATCTCTCTTCTGCTTGTTGAATGATTCAGCTTTTCTCCCACCTAAGATGTCAGATGTCTGGATGGCTTTTTAAGAAGGCTAAAACTTGCAACACTACTAGGTGCTGTATGAGCTATTGTAATACCTACTTTGTACTTTTAATTCAAATGTGTGGGCTGCAAGGGCTGGACAGAAGGTGGAACTGAAAATCATGTTAAAGATGACCAAATCACAGACTGAACTAATAGGATAGAGCATTTCTACATCACCTCACTGTGCTGGCAAGCCACTTGCTCCATTCATGAATAAGTCTTGATTACCTGATGCAGCAGACTAATAAGGATGTGTCGTGCTCTTGGTGGAAGTGTAGGAGCACTGGATACATGAAGTAACAAGCAGGTTTTTTGTTTCGTTAGTTAGCTTGTGGGTTTTTTTGTTGTAGTTGTTTTTAAGAGTTGTGTTGCTTTTTCTACCATAAAGAATCTTAACTGAGCAATTTTTAATAGTCCTGCTTTGAAAGCACTGCAATCTTGATGTCTGTACAAGCCATCTGAAACAAATAAGACTGGTAGTTGGTAAGCCACGAAAGTAAGTCTTACGAATAAAAGCACCCTCAAGCCTGGTGAGACCCGAGTCCCACCAAGCTCCGAGCTCCCTACGAGAGCAGCTGGTAGCAGATGCTCCAAATAGAGCTCTTTGCTGTGGTGTGCCCTTCCAGCTTCCAGAAGACAGTGATTTAGGGGTTTTCCTGCAATGGATTCTACTCAGGTACCTGTTAGAACAACTGATGGATCTATTTCCCCACAGGCACCTACCCCTCCATGATTTTGCCTTCTGAATTCTTTGTTTTGAGCCTGTTTATACTTTCAGTTTCCATTATGTCCTGTTTTAGTGAGTTCTACAATTTAATAATTCTTTCCCTGCCAAACACAATGCAATTAATGTCTAAAACCATGCAACGTTCCCTTGTCCTCATACTGTGCAGCAGTTATTTCCTCCAGTCATCTCCATCAGCATCAATAGCTGCTGAAAGTTACTGAAGAAACACAACATGGTTTGGCTTTATAAATATTCTCTGCTTTAGTAATGTCTTCCTGTCTAGAAGCAGCACGGGTTGTATCGCTGCCTTCTGTAAATGCACACTTCAGCATAAGCCTTCTTATCTCTGCCTGAGTCATTAGCAGACTACACCCCTCAAGCACTGCTCTAACTAAAATCCACGTCTCTAGATTTTTAGTGTTTGTCCCAGTTTCCTACTCGGTCCATGCAGCTGAGGGCAGGACAATGGTCTATAGAAATAACATATGCTATGCCAGCTGTGGTGGGCAGTGGGGTTATTTTCCTGTTCTGTAGAGAGTCGATGTGTTGTCCGTACTGTGATTGCAGGCTCTGTCTTTTTTCTTTCTTCATTAGGTTTTGCATGTGAAACCCTAGCACCCTTTCCCATTCTGAGGAAAACTGACATGTTTTTTTCCTTGCATCAGTACCAGGAAGAAAACTGGCTGAAGATAATTTTCCCTTTATCTTTTTTTAAGAGAAAGAAATCTCTGCTCTAGCCCCTCTCACAGTTGCTCATTGAGGGACCCAGCTTTGGTAAACTTTAGAATTCAGCCACAGGCCTCTGTAAATATATGGGGAGCTAAAATTTTAGCATAGGATTTTCATACTAACAGTAACTATTACTTTGTATTGATTTTATATCAAAAATCCTCTAGCAGTTATAGCAGGATCTAAGCAAAGAGCAGCCAAAAGTGATCAAAGGGGATTTCATCCAGTGATAAAGATTTGTCCCGCATGCTCTCGGCGCTTGTGTTCCATCGGGTCTCGTTTGTGTTGTTTAAGGCCTTTCTTTCTGCTGTCCAAAATTTCATGGAGGTCCCCGGGAGCAGAGGCGGGCAGGGAAAAGCGTAAGGTCGTGGACTTGCAGTTTGAGGAGTGATGGCAAAAGGGGACGGGCTCTGGCGAGCTTGTGCCTGGAGCGGAGCCGGGGAGGGACAGGAGGCAGCGATGGCTGGCTTGGTAGAGATGAGTTGTTTTAAAAATGGCACAGTGACCCTATGAAAGGGTACAGTGCCTTGCTTCAACATCCTAGCTAGAAAGCCGTAAGTCCAAAGGGACCAAAAAGCAGGGGAGGAGCCAGGTGACTCCAGCTGGTCCCACTATTCACTGCTTGGAGCAAGAGTAACGTTGGCGGGGTGCTGCCTCTGCTTCTAAGACCTCCCTCAAAACAAAAACAACAAACCCTAAAAAATAAACCCTTTAAACTGAAATCAGGTTGTCTTATTTATTTATTTCTTCCCCCTGTCAGAGGGAAGGCTTTGACAGGCATGGCACTGTGAACAGAAAGGGCACACCGGAGCTTTGCGGGAGAGACGAAAGAAGCAGGTAAGAGGGTGCAGTGCAGCGGCCGGTAGGGGCTGAGATCCTGGGGGCTGTGAGGGAAGAAGCTCTTGGCCGGGCAGAGGAAAGGCGTGAAGCACTGACTGGGGTGAGGAACCCATGGAGTGAAGAACAGTGCTCCAGGAGTGAATGGCAATAATTGCTATTTGGCATAAAAGAAGACAGCAAGGTTTGGAAACCCTGGCACAGAAGGACAGAAGCTCTTTCAGAGGGAGCCTGTTGGGGAGAGGAGGGTGCTGGAGGAATGCAGGGATTCCCCAGGTGCATGAAATGTACTTGGGCTGTACTATGATTTTTTTTTCCTCCCCTTGCTGTAATGCAGATTTAAACAGTCCCTTCCCTTCTGTTGTTGTTAGTCTGGCTGTACGTAGAGCTTCATGCTGAAAAGTGAAACGACACACATTTCTGAGGGGAAGAAGGAGGAAGTTCCATAAAAATGGCTAAGATAGTGTATGGCTAAGTACAAGATGGAGCAAAATTAGGGCTGTGTCGTTGGATTGAGGAAATGAGATTAAGACTGAATATGATGTGTAATGAAAGGGGGGGGAGAGGGAGGGAAATACTTAAGTGCTGCAGAAACTCAGGCTGTTGAACTCCCTGGGCTTGAATTTTGCTTGAAATAAGCAGTGAGGGATCTTCTCAGCACATCTAGTCTTCTGCAGCTGTCCCCATGCTCTTCCGTGGTGTGCTGTCATGAGAGCAGGAGGCTCTGCACGGACTGCTCTCCAACCTACACCTTCTCCAGAAGGCAAGGCGTGCTGCACAGTCCTGTCAAACTCCATATGCAAGTTATCTTGGCACCCTTAAACACTGGTATGATGCCCTCAGGTCCAGCAGGCCTGACCTGTACCAGACCTGCATTTGACAAGATTCTAGAGCTGTGTAATCTTTCAGACACCCCTTTTAATTGAAGCAGAGAAGGTTGTTTGTTTGTTTGTTTTTCCTTTCCAGCAGGGTTTGTGTTCTCTCCTAGGTCTATTAGAATAGCATCTGGCCAAGTAATGCATTTGCTTGGACAGGATATAACTTCGGGCAGAGATAATAAACACCTCATCAGTGGAAAGCTGATGGTTACTGGGAGCCTCCTGACCTTTCTGCCGGCTCTGTCAGCCAGGTCAGCATTCTCAAATGCTCCCACTTCTCTCATTTGCGAACTGCTTGGGCCCAACGTGGGAAGATGGCTGGGGACATCCCTGGATGTGAGAAGGCGGAGGAGATGGCAACTACAGCTGTATTGAGAGGGTGGATGGCTGAGAATCAGTGGTGGTTAGGAATTTTGGAACCCTTGGTGTGCCTTTGGTGATTTGGAAGACATTTTTTTAATGTGTAAAAATTACATCATCCATTTAACCTGCTAAATGCATAGCTGACAAAAATGGTCTTTGGCCCTTGCCGCCTTGGGCTCAATTTGAACTTAGAGCCCAGATCGTGTTTCTAAGCCCTCTGGCAGTTCAGATGCTGCTGTTCCTGCTCTTAATGGGATCCTCCCCTCCCCACAGCTGTGGGGATTCTCTGTTAGAGGTGTCAATGGGTACAGGTGTTCCTCACTGGGAAGAGGAGGCAAACTCTCCCCTTCTTCCCAGGTTGTTGAGGAGGGTGGTTCTAGTTTTTGGAGTCTGGGGGCTGGTTGGTTTGGTGTGTTCCAGCCAAGGACACAGCAGGCTTGGATCAGTGGTCTTGGTGCTTATGCCCATCGTATAACGTGGAAATAGACAAAAGCCCTCTTTTGCCAAAAGATCTAATAGGGTGGTCAGACTTGAAGCTGCTTTGCTTTTTTGAGGTGTAAGGTAAGGTAAACACAGATGACGTGACCTTGAAGAAGATTTCTTACATCACGTGTTGTGGGGCTATGGCAACTTTTTCATAAACTGCCGCCAGTAACCAGCGAGCATTGGGATTGAGGCTGTGTTTCATAGAGCTGGCCTTTCAAAAGACTCTGATTAACACCAAGCATGGGGCAAGGAACGTTACAGCTAATGATAAAAAAACGTGACACAACAGGTTTTTGTTCCTGTTGTTGTTTCAGTTATGGAAATGATCCGGTTCAATAGGAACCTGCCCAGACGCTGGCATTTGACTTAGGAGGTGATCTGAGCCTCAGGCGTCCAGGAAACCCATGGTGGCCGGGGCAGAGCTGCCAGCCGTGGCCTGGTTTTCCTGCCCTGATCCCGGGATTACCATGGCGAGTGTCGATAGATCTAAAGCTAGCTTTCTGTAACATGCAGGAGTGTGTCACAGCAAGGGGCGCCTCTTAAAACCCTGTGAACAATCAAAGTGATATTGGTGATAAATTTGGGAATGTCTTTAAAATTATTACAATGAATGCCTGCAATGAAACTGTTGGCTTCTCCCCACCTTTCTGCTCGTAGAGCTTCATCCATGAATCTGTGTCAGGAGCTGGCTTGTTTGAGAATATCTGTTTTTCTCCCTACAGCAAAGTTACTCTGCAGAAGAAGCCCGTATAGCTGTTCTGGTACCTTTAATATGTGGATTGTGTCACAAGTAAAATGATCTTAGCTTCCAGAGGGTGCTTTTTCCTCCTGACACACCGACCTGTGGTGGACAGCCCACTGTTTGGTAGCCGCTGCCTCCCTGCAGGACGTGTGCCCAAGTGAGCTCGCACCAGTGAAGGCCCTGCGGCTCTCGGTTCCTCCGCACAGCTCTGTCGTGCACTGAGCCACCACAGCAGTGGACTCCTGCTGCTGCTGGTAGGCTCTGTCCCCTTCATTACAGGAGATAAACTTTTTCAGAAAACAACTAAGAACTCGCTCCCTGGTTTAACCAAAAAAACAAATTACTTTTATTTGAACTGGACTGACAAGGGAGAAGAAACCTGAACACCTGGACTAATTCCACTGGTAACCATGAAGTGTATATTGCTGTCATCACCTGACCTGAATTTCCATAGTTTGATCTTTGGTTTTGTTGGGTTTCATTTGTTTCTGTCCCATACCTGTATGTTAACTATCAGTTGGAGTGGAAGTGTCTACTCACTGTCTTTCACCTGCTCAAGGCTTCCAGCTTTATCTGTGACTTACAGTTCTTTCTTGGTTTCCTTGGGGAAAGATGGCCTGGCCAATTTTAAACAATTTTGTAACTTTTCTAGTTTTCTATGCACATAAAAATCCACACATCCTACCTATAACTGGAGTCCCTAATTCTCTGACTGTTGCTTCAAAGCTGGGTGAAGCAGCCCAGCTTTTCTGACTTCTAATGGAAGAATGATTAATTAATGAAATTATCCAAATAACAGGTAGCAGGAAAACCATAAATTTGCTGACCATACTGTTTCCATACTAAAATCACAAAAATATGTGACAACACACAGCCTTTGATACATGAGGAAATCTTAAATAAAAACCTCCTGCTGTTTTCAGGCTCAGAACTGAACCTCTCTTAGCACAATTCTCAGGAAGGATGTTTTGTGATCAGGGTAATTCGAGGCATAACATTTTCTAACGAAAATCCTGGAGTACAATGATGAGGAGGAAGAACTGGCTGCAGAGGCAGCTCACTCCATCTGTGCGCTTACTGCTGCCTTCTCCTGTCCCTTGCAATAAACTGATCAGCAACCGTCAGTTTTCGCTTTTCCCCAACAGTGGCACCGGGTCCATCTGAGCATGGACAAACCTCAGCTCACTGAGAGGTTGGATCAGTTGTCTACCTAACCGCTGTGACTAGGCTTATGAAGTGTAATCGTATTGGTTTCTTTGCACTGCAGGAGAGGAGCTGTAGAGGTATAAAGCTGGAGCAGCGGCCTCTTACCTGGGAGTGGAAAAGAATTAAGCTTTGTGGCTGCTCGCTTATTTAAGCCGTAAATTGCATTTCCAACGCTCATACCTAACTTCAGTGCTCACTTCATGAACAGCACTTCCATACGTTAAGGATACTGCTGGAATCCACTTGAGGCCAAAGTGTAACCAGTATTTTGTTTGAGAAGTGTTGGAAGTAATTTTTAGTAAAAACAAATTCCTGGACAAACAAAGACATACTGACTTTGTGTATGGAAATGATGCATTTGAAAGGTACTAGTGTGTAGGATGGTTCCTCTGAGTCTGAGACTGATGTTAATATAGCTGATCCACAGATTGTTTTGAAACTCTAATAGTCAATATTAACTAGACGGTTGCTCGTTCATATTTAGCGAATGGTTTAATTCCTTCAATTGAATTTCCAAAATGCATATATATTCAAGTTTTTTATGTTGGAAAAAAGTTCCTCCCATAAGAGCTCGAGTCTTTTATTTAGTAAACTGTAAGGGGTTTGAATACCTATATGTTGTAAATCTGAGCAAATGATCCAGGTACCTATGTGAACTGCTGACAAGGTTCCTAAGTGTCTTGCTACTACTTTCTTTTTTAAAATTAGTTTCACTTTCATCAACATTTTTCAGCACAAAGCATACAACAATAATAGAAGTACTGCAGTTGTAAGGTGGAAAAATAAGAAGGGGCACTAATGTTTGTTTTTGCTTTTTAAAATAAGAATAGAAAGGCCTCTGTTTCCCTGGGGTACCTGGAATAGTTGATAATGGTAGTTACTACACGTAGTAGTTACTACAATTCACATAGAGACTAGCACAGAATTTGGTTTGTCCATTAACTAAGCAGCAAACATCGCAATGTAGTATAGTTCTGCGCTGCATGACTTTTTACTTTTAATTAAGTAGATTATTGGCTAAGGGTTTGGGAACTGCCTAGTGACCTTTTATATGAATCTCTTTCAGGCACCTTTTTGGGCATACATCCTGGGTGCATTAGGACTTTTTATCTACCAGTCGCTGGATGCCATTGATGGGAAGCAAGCGAGAAGAACAAACAGTAGTTCTCCTCTAGGAGAACTCTTTGATCATGGTTGCGACTCTATTTCCACAGGTAGACTTAATCTACTGTTACCCATTCTAGTTTTAAAAATGTTACTCGTTTTCAAGAGGAGCTGACTAATCACAGACTTGTTGAAATTGGAAGGAACTTCTAGCGATGGTTTATTCCAGATCCCTGCTCAGAGCAGGCTCAGCTAGTTCCCTTCTCTTGGGATAACTCCCACCATCCCCTGGTCGCTGCAGCCAGGGCTGCCCCTGACCTTTGCATCCCTAACAAGTATCAGGGAGGATATTTCAGAAGTACCTTTAGTGGGTGTTGGGTAATATGCAGTCTACTCTTACTTGCACATCTTCACCTGCTTTGAACAAGCTCGATAATGAACAAAATATTCAGGAAGAGCACGGCTAGAGATTTCATTATGTGTAGCCTGGGTTTCCCAGTAGGGTTACCCAGTAAGATATCCTACTGGGTATCACCTACCCAGTAAGGTGATACCCAGTAAAGGATTTCAAGTGCCTAAAAGACTGACGTTGGCACATGAAACTAAAGGCTCTGCTTTAAGTAAGAGGTTCCAAAATATCATTTGGGTAGTAGGGCATCCAGCCCAGAGGCTAGGAGGAGGACTTACGTTCCTTGTAAGAATTAATTTTAAAAAATTTGGAGTCCTGAAAAAGGGTTTTCCTTTCCATAACCTAGCTGCTGTTGGTGGCAATACCTTCTGGTGGCACTTCTACAACAGCTTAATGGCCAAAACGTTTGCCTTGGGAGCTGGTATATATTCTTTATGCCTCAGTTCCTAGCACAGCACTAAATACTGGTCTACTGGTCTCCCAGAGCTGGGCCCTGCTGTTGGAGCTGTGTCTGTGACCTAAAGATGATGAGATGACAGAGCCCACAGAGGGAATGACCACTGCAGGCTGAAAAGTGTGGCCCTTGCTTGGAAGGAGTCCTGTGTCTGGGTCTCTCCCACCAGGACTGTCCCTGATGTTAGCTACTTATTAAAGCATCAGTCATATAATTATTTTTGTTAAAGTGATGTAAAATGCCTTGTGATTTAATTTCTCTTGGCTGTAAGCAAGAGGGCATATGACTAACATGTTCATTTCTGCTTTTCAGTTTTTGTTGTCCTTGGATCCTGCATAGCAATCCGACTAGGAACAAATCCTGACTGGTTGTTTTTCTGTTGTTTTGTGGGACTGTTCATGTTCTATTCTGCTCACTGGCAGACATATGTATCAGGCATATTAAGGTTTGGAAAGTAAGTAGGTGTCTTCAGAACTACATGTGACAATGTCTGGGGCTGCTAGCTACTTGATCTCCATTTCTTCTTGTTCTTTTTTTTTTTTTTTTCCTGCTCTGTATTCCTGTCACCTGCTTCCTTATCTCCCTTTTGCCCTAGCAGACTTGTGTTTTACCTGGCAAGAAGTTTAAAACTCTGAGTTACACTGTGCACAGGACTTGCTCTGTTAGCAGCTGATTTAGGCTATATATGCTTTGTTTGCATGCATTTGGCTCTTGCCTGTGGATTTGTTTACAGAACCCATACAAGCACCATGCAGGCCAGAGCTGTCTTGCCCACAATGTAAACAAGCGCCCTGTGTAGGAATAGGAACAGAGCAAGCATCTATGCTACCTCCCTTCATAATCTCCCTGACATGGAACAGGTTCAGCCCAGGGGACTCTGAACCACGTGAATTTTTAGATAATTTTCCCTGGTAATAAATACATTTCTCTTCTACAAACATGTTCAGTTTCCTTTGAACAAGCTCTGCATCCAGCACAGGCCTAAGCAGGGAGTTCCACAGAGCTATGCTAGTGCTCAAAGCATTACCCCCAGGTTTATTTGGGGGTTTTGCTTTTTATCTGCCTCAGAATTGGCTTTGATGTCCATGAGGTTTCGTGTTGGTTCACAGTTCTAGTGACTTCTGTGATGCTGCTCATGACTTTGTAGAAATTGAGTCTGTTCTCACTGAATTGTAGGAGGAGGGGTCATTGACAATCAGGTAAAAGATACCAGTTTCTTCAACGTAACTTCTAATTGTGTGGGGAATGCTGAACCCTCCTGTAGCCGTGGCGGTGCCTAGTATGGTCCTTTGCTGTCTTTAAACAAAGAGCTGCATTAGTGATACCAGGAAAGAGGAAAAGCGACATCCTTCACAGCAGTACTTGAAACATGACAGGTGAAGGCTGTCCTTGTGATAATCCTGGTCGTGTTGAGCTGCCTGCTAGCTCTGTCCTGCAAGAAGCACCTTCAGCACATCAGAGCATCCATCGCTGGTCACACAGGCCAGTGGTCAGCCATCTTTGCACGCGGCTTGGTGTCTATCTCCCAAGCAAGCTGTCTCTGCTGTAATGTTAAGAGTTCTTTTACTTGCTGATAATGCATTTTGCCACACAGACTATAACTCTTGTACCCGCTTACCCATCCTGCTTTTTAAAAGGATATCTGTAGACAAAAATAGATGCTTTAGAGTGATGGGTGAAAGAGGTTAACTTCTGTACGTGACAGTGGACTGCAGTGGAAATGGACTATGCTGTAAGCTCAGGGATTTTGTACAATTGTTCTTTTTGTGCCTTTTGTTCCTGCATAAATTGTGAGAATAATTTCCCTATATTAAGAAGGCACTGAGGCTCCCATACTACGTAAGACTTCTTTACTAAAAACATATTGGCTCCTGTGTAAACACAGTGGTAATACATAGCACAAGCAGTTTGGAATTGTCTGGTGTTCCATGCCTGCTGTTTGAAGCTGAGCAGACAGCGCTTTTCTCCAAAATAACTTACTTCTGTTTAGTGAAAGCAAATCAGAATTTTTCAAGGCTCGCAACTTTCTTAAGCATAGAGGCGAGAGTCTAAGCGAAGGCAATAGTACACACCCCTAACTATGATAATATGGATGGAAGCTTTCACTGATGCTGTTCCTGAATTAGTGACATTTGATTTTGGAAGTTAAATGCCAGGTGAGTCTTAGCATTGGTGGCCAGGAAGGATCAGAGCAGCTGGATACCATGCCGCTGTCAGGCTGTGTAGGATACTGTATTGTCTGATAAAATCTTTGGGCTTAAATTTGGGCTGTGTTGCAATCAACTGTCTGAGCTGCTGTAAAATTAAGTACTAAACTTTGGCACACACAGTGACTCAACTCGGAGTTCAAGCCTCCTTCCCCTCCAACAATAAAAACTGCTGTACAGCTCAGAGATCCAGGTTTAATTGTACAGAGTGCAAAGTCTGAACACTTGAATTTGCATCTGAATGCTTCTGCATGACATAACAGACAAACTCAGGGTGCATCTGCAGCAGTAACTGAGCAGTTGTGATGCTTCTTCCCTGGCAGAGGAAAAGCCCGCTCCCAGCAGCACTGTCCTATTTCCCCCTGCGCGCTCACATCATTGACTTGGAGCCAGTTCACTGAACAGGCAGAAAATAAAAACTTGCACGAGGAGACAATTTGACTTGCTGGCACCTCGTGGTCTGCTTAGTACTACAGCCAGCAGAAGTGAGGGAGCAGAATGGCACAGGAGGGAGAGAGGACGGCCTGTTCTTACAGCTTTGAGCAGTGACGAGCACCTCAGCATGGCATCTGGTTGTGACTTAATGGCTCTTCTAAGACTAAGAGTTTGAAATTTGTGGTGAAACTTTGCATATTTTATCACTGTCTTTCATTTGAAAGCTTAACGTTACTCTGAGCGTCAAGATCAGATAAATGTTTGCCATTAGCCAAGAGCTGATTCCTATCTCCTTTTCAAAATGCACTCTTTTCTGTGCAGATAGTTTGCATGCTAAGCAAGAAATGAAACAACTTGACTTTGGTCACAGTACTTTAAAATAGCAAATCTGCTTAACTGCTTAGGGGAATGCCACATTTTAAACATCCATTTTTACTGCTCACCAGTAACTTCAGTACAAAGATCCAGTACCTCTCTCAAAACCTTCACTAGCATAAACACTACATTAGACATGCATTTTTATTTATTTATTTATTTAACAGCTGTATGGAAGGTACTGACTCCCTTGAAAGTATCTTTCTCTTGAGCTTCTGCTGTGCTTTTTGTTGTTGTTTTTGTAAGTTTTGTAGGGTTTTTTGGTTGGTTTTGTGTGTGGTTTTTGTTTTTACATTTCTTCTCAAAATAAGTCATTTCAGTGATCAAAGGCTGTCTTGTCTGAGAACAAAAAAGGTGGAATTCAGAGTCTAGAAGGAATACAAGGCCACCTGTTTTATAAAATGTCATATGGAAAAAAGCACCATGTCAGTTATGACCTCTGAAACACGACAGATGTTCAGCTATCCACTAACTCAGTCCTCAAAATACTGCCCTTATGTTTCGCAGGCTGTATCTGTCAAGTTGTCGCAATACAGTAGCTTAAAGAAATCCCTTCTGTCCCATTCTGCTCCTCACGGTTCCTACTTCTGTATGATATACTGTTCATGGAATGTTTGATTATGAGCTTGCCTTAACGTTTAACTTTGTTATTTACCCAAGAAGTCCGTAGATTTATTCAAAATTCTAAAATAGTTAACAATGTATTCATTAAGCACTTTTTTCCCCTATTAAAATTATACTTAATTATAATTTGTTCTAGATAGGCTTATAGGTTTAATTTTAAAGGTTAACCAAAGATGTGTGCCTCCAGGTAGATTATCTTTCTCAGTCAAGGAAAATCATATTCTTCATGCATTTCATGGCTTGAGGAGGTAATTTGAAATAACTGGGTTTTGATCTGTTCTCCCTGCCCCCACCCCCTATACTTAAAGGGAACAGAACCTTTCTTTTAACTAAATTTCTGTTCTTTTCTTCCTAGAGTTGATGTAACTGAAGTTCAGATAGCCATAACGCTGCTGCTTTTGATATCAGCGTTTGGTGGAACAGCAATATGGGACTATAAGGTAAATGTACTCAGTACACAGTGTTCCTGTGGCGCTCCTATGGAGCTCCTGTTGAGTTAGTTCCCAGTTCCTGTGGTATTTGAAGCCATCCCGTGCAACTGTGACCAACCCCTTCTAGTTCTCTAATGGTTTGTTTTGGCTTCTTGTACAAATAGAGGTTGTATCTACATTGTAGTTAACTTATATCCAGGTGTGATTTCCTATACACAAATTTAGAGCTGTGCAAAGGAAAAAGGACCCCATCTGCCATATATACACTCCTGATCTTCTACTGATACTCTGTTTGTAATTAAGCTTTAATACATTTTTGTTAGCTTTCCTGTGTGTATTTTATTGTAAGACAGACACATCTGCTCAGCTAAATGATTTATATGTTCACTTTATTGATCCCATATTTAGGATCAATATTTATTTTTAGAAAGCTTTATTTTAAAATTGAGATTAAATGCATTAATCTGTCAAAGCTATGGGATGAAGTAATTCAGATTTACATGTCTGTGGAGATGTACTGATTTTTAATGGGTTATGTCAGAGCTGACATAAATGTAAATACCTATATTTAAAGAATTGTTTTCTGTCCAAAACAGAAATAAAATACTTTGTCTGGCTTTTATTCTGATCTTTAAAGATGCACTTCAGTATGCATCAAAAGTATATTAGACTAACATCTTCATCTTTTTGAAGTATCTTTACTTAGAAATAAATAGTTCTGTTTGGTGTTAGGAAACAGAAGAGCTGAGACAATTCCATGGTGTTGATAACCCATGGATATTGATCTAAATATAAACCACCAACTAATTCAAATTAGTTCACCAGTTTGCATAGCAGTGGAAGTGTTTGGATGAACTTTGTTGCCCTCCTCCATCCTGCAAGGTGCTTTATGCTCTGTTTTCAAAGAGCATATTATTGTGTTGCTAAACGAAGCAGGTACATCAAAATTTAAACACTGGTGAATTATGATCGTTTCTTCTTCTGCAATGAAATCTGTGGTAGTTATGCTGTATCTCAAAACAATCTACATTCAAAAATATAATCAATGGTTTCAATTTATTGCTACTTTTTTTTAACCCTCTGCTACCTTGGGAAGTTTCCTTGAAACTGCCATTGATTCTGAAGGTAACTGTTTAACAAAATTTTTATCTTTGGGAGATATCTTTAGGAGATTATCCTAAATGCAAAGATACAGCATACAAACAACATGTATCAAAACACGAGGCAGGCAGATGGTGTTTGTGTTTCCTGTGGTTCAGTATTGTTTTACCCACTGAAATGGAAGGATCTATCTTTCCTGCCCCTCCCATGTCCTGGCCAGGCAGTAGTCTGCGTCAAGTTTTTTGCTTATAATGTTCTTCAAATATTTTTACTGCATAAGGATATACAGAGCAAAATCTAGCTCAACTTCATGATCAGAACTTAAATACTCAGAAGCTGAGTTTAAACATTCCCAAAAGAAATTTGACATCTCCTAAATAAGGAAACAAATTCCAAATACTGTCTTCCAGAGCTTGTTCTCAGGAAAGCAATAAAACGACTGCTTATAAGGTTTCAGTAGCCTTTTTAAATCACTTTTCTTAAAACAAAACAAAACAAAAAAACCCACTCTTACCGTTGACCTTTTACTATCTTTCTCTTGTTTTTCTTGCTAAGGTCCATTTGGTAGGCTTAGAGCTGAAGTTCTTTGCGGTTTTTGGCATATTGTGTGGAACAGCGCTTTCTTTTTTCAATTATTTCCGTGTCATCTTCGGTGGAGGGGTTGGAAAGAATGGCTCTACAATAGCAGTAAGTTATGCCCATGCTTTATTGGTCTTCAGATAATCATAAGGGTTTTTATCAGTTTCAGCAGACAAGCATATGAATTTCACACCTTAATGATACTCATTTGTTGTTCAGAGCGTTTGATGGCTAAAGCAAAGACTTCATTCAGTACCTATCTGCTCTCTTCCTGTTCCTGGATTTCTTCCGTCACAGGAACCATCAGTGAATTACTATTATTATTATTTTTATTTTTATTATTTTTTTTTTTTACAGAATTGCATAAAGGTCACCATAAAGGGTACTAATAGCATTAGCATAATGCAAATGGACTTTCCCTGAGTTTTGCCAACTCTAATTACTTTTATTTAGTGGGTGTTGTAATATTTGTAAAATGTTGAACTTAGGGTGCGATTGAAGCTGAAGCTGAGTTTTGTCCCTTTGTATTTCAGGGAACAAGTGTTCTTTCACCAGGCGTCCACATTGGGCTACTTATCACACTGGCTGTTGTGATCTATAAGAAATCTGCAACCCAGCTGTTTGAAAAACATCCTTGCCTGTATGTCTTGACGTTTGGATTTGTGAATGCTAAAATCTCACAGAAGCTAGTGGTAAGTAATCTTGTTTCAGTCCTAACCATAAACTGCTTCCTGGCTTACCACTTGCTTTCTGAATCAGTGAGCATTATGCAAGTTTTCCTCTTCTGCCCTGCCTCCCTATTACCAGTTTCATTATGACCAATACACTGAAATAGACTCAGGCTCCTACAGAGATTTTTGTATATGATACAGATCTAAAAAAAAAGAAAAAAATAGTTCAATGTTCAATGTATTGATTAGAAATTTTGGTTTTATTTAACTTACTCCTAGAAATAAATTGTAGTTTATACGCTGACTTTAACATCAGAAATGCAGTTATTATGTTTAGCAGTGCCTTACTAGCAGTGCTGTGACTTCTGACTTAATTATAAAACATGAAATTACCTCCTTATTAAAATGAGAAGATATTTTTTTCTTTTATCTCTTTTGTAACTAATAACCTTGTCAATGTATTAAGAAACAACAAAGCTAAAACTGGTATTCTGCAGGCTTTCTAGCTAAACAGGAGTTCACCTACTTGTCTACATTACTAACTTGGTTCAAGAGAACTCAGTTAAGACTGAGCCTTAAGATTGAACTTGAGGCAATTCATCGACCAAACACGTTGCCTCCCGTGCTCTTCCAGAGGATCCTTGGGTCCTCTCAAGAAGGAGCCATCACTGTATGTCAGCCAGATGCTTCTGAGCAAAGCATGTTTTGCCTCAATGCTTTATGCATAGCTTTGAGGACAGTCTGCTCCAGAGGCAAATCTGTACAAGCTGTGGGGACAGGCTTTTGCCAGGTTTAGCTCCCCTGGTTTTCTGATACTATTGCAGGTCTTGTTCTTAACTCACTGGAGTGAGGAAACTCCAGTAGAAACCTCTTAAGCTGTGCCAGGGTGTGAAGCTGGATGGAGAGCTTCCAATACAGCACTTAAAGTAAGAGCAGGGAACCCAGTCAAATAGCTACAATGCACGGAGATAGATGTAATTAACTGTATTACAAAAGAACACTGAAGGACCTTTGTGCCGATTTTTTACATAATAGTCAAGATATACCACCACTTATTGAAATGACTGTTAGCACTCACTGAAGTGCTACATATTGAGTAACCTGGAAAAAGGTTATTTGGCCCTTAAGAAAAAGCCAGTCGGAGCAGCAGGCTCTGGAGCATTTGTGAAGCCCCTGGCCTGTCTTCTGCTTATTTCCCAAAGGCCCCTTTGGAGCAGGCAGCTGCTGGGTAAGGACATCGTGCTTTCTTGCAACTCGGAAGCTTTCTGGTAGATACAGTGATGTTGCAGTGGTGCATTCTGTGTTGTTTATTTTTAAATAGGTGGCTCACATGACAAAAAGCGAGATCTGTCTTCAAGACACTGCATTTATTGGGCCAGGACTTCTGTTTTTGGACCAGTACTTCAACAGTTTCATTGATGAATATATTGTTCTATGGATAGCACTGGTAAGCTTTTTGCTTTGTATTTTTCATGTGGTGCATATTTAAAGGAATGGATTGAGAACTGGCTTTGACATTCTGCTCTGCCGTTTTGGACTTGCTCAATTTCACCTGCCATTGTGGAAGGAATGCCAGGATACTGTGTAAATACATGTTTTGGGAGCTAGCTGGCTTTCTTTCCTTGTAACGGAGATCTGACAGTAAAATGACGGATCTCTCTTGTAGTTATGCTTTAATTCAGGTGGTTTGTTTAAAGTTACTCTGCCAGCTGCAGACTAACCTTGTTTGTCAAATTTTGGTAAGCACTTAGTGCTGTTTGTTTTTCTTCTTCTAAAGGAGACCACTGTGTATCATAGTGCTAACATGCTTCTCAAAACTGGATATATTCTGATCAAAGCACAGCTGGGATAGCTTTGAAAAATGTTTGTTTTTAACCTGTTCCATTTTTGTTTTTTTTGAAGTTCATATCCTTGTTTGATATGCTGAGATATGCCACTGGTGTATGCCTACAGATCGCTGCTCATCTTCATATACATGTCTTCAGAATTTCATCTCATCAAGCTCCTGAACAGGTTCAAAACCATAATGACTGATTAAATAGGTCAAGGAGAAGAAAAGCAGTTAGGGGAATGTTGAATGAAGCAGCCTCTCTTTGTGAGAAGACAGCTTAAGCTTTTCAATAAACTAGTGTTATGAGAAAGCTCATACTATCCCAGATGATAGAATTACTAAATACCAAGTCCTGCAGATTCTACTGTGATTAATATTTTTGAACCAGGATCTACTTCCCCCTATATTCTAGATACTGCAGCTGTTACTTTAACCCTTGAGTACCACAATCAAAACTTTTGTTGTTTCCTGTTAGGTAACCTGAATTCTGTACTTCTGGTCTGGGGAATGTAAATTGCAAACCATGGTGCTACCAACTAGAATCCTAAGAGGAGTTTCACTTTTTCTTAGACCAAGTGACTAATCTTCTAGCATTAGTTTCTAAAGTCTTCTGCTGTGAAGTGGTAGTCAGAGGCATCAATAAATACAGTATTGTGTTATCAAGGCTGGTAAAATGAGGCATCCGTGAGGTAAAACTAGTAATGTTTTGGTATTAGGATGAAGGAAGTAGGGAACAGGAAAATTTTCTTCTACTACAAAATACCGTTGTGAGTGCCTATAGGATTCATGCATTGTCTGGTATCTAAGTATATGACGTACTGTTACTAAACACAGTTGTAGCTTTGATATTTTTTTCCAAGTGCAGTTTCTGGTTTTGTGGCCATAATAAGGTTTGCCTCCTTGTGCTCCATTATCTAGCCTGCAAGTAGCTGGGTACTGTGAGGACACAACCTTTACCCACCCTAATTTGTGTCTGTGAAACTGCACAAGTGAATGACTCAGTTCTTTGACAAACTTTAGTTACTGTTTAACTGTGACAATGCAACCCACCCAAATGTGACAGTGCAACCCACCTATGTATAATTACTTCCCTCTGAAATACGTCTGCTATTGTTGTATTATTACCTTGTAATCCATCTTGTAACTACCACTGTACTTTATTCAAGAAAACTGCAAGGAACTAAAATCTGCAGAGTAAAACTCTCCAAAAGAGAAAGTCAGGCATAGTATCAGCCTTTCTTCTATTCATTAGCAAAAAGCTGAATAAAAGTAGCTTATTGGCTGTGCTAGCAAATCACTGCACACAAATGCAGCTTAAGCTCAAGCTCCTTTAAAGAGGTAATATGTTAATATTATTTTTGTAAAAAAGCTGTTGAATGTAAGTGTTCGTTACCACTTTTATTTGCTGCCATGTAGCTGAGCTGTAAGTTCGTGAAGACCTTCCTGAACTGTACAATAAAGAATGCTATAATTTGTTTTAAAAATATTACTACTGCAGCTTCCTAGCTGCTATATATTAATCCACAAAGATTGCCTGAGGTGTTCAAAGAAATTCAAAAGTGGGGAAAAAGACTGTGTACATTTCTGTCTAAGAAGCAAATACTGATATACGAGAGGGATGGTTGTACAAGTTACTGCCAAAAGAGCAGCATACCAATTAAATAAATACAGATTAGGAGTTCAGTCCTTTCCAGATAAGCCCCACTGTTCCTGTTCAAGGCTGGGAAAGACACAGCATCTACACCTGAACTTAACCTAAACACAGGTCATGGCTAAATAAAAGGGAGAACGGTGAAGACCATTTCAGCTTGTCTGAATGCTGTAATCACCAATCACCTGATAAAAGCACACGCATAGGCAACTTTTTAGAATGAGGAGGTTTGGTTCCCCCTGAAACCTCAAAAATGTAGTGTAGTAGTAGGTGTAAATGCTTATAAAGATATGGCAGAGGTAAATAAATGGTAGGTAACTACTGCAGAAATCAGAAAAAAAGAATTAATAGTAACAAATAACCTAGTATTGAAGATTGGAAGCAAAAACTGTTAACTGTATTTTGTGGCACCATCTAGTCATCCTTAAATACTGAACCTGAGCACCACAGTTCAAATTAGCATTGGTAGTTATCTGATTCCCACCACAGGCCCATACTACCTCATACATCATTCTAGCAATGTAATTTCTGTGTTTGCTCCATCTCTGAGTCCTGTCAGACACAGAACAAAACAGCTCCATACAGGCTACTTGCTCAACTTCAGTTGCAAGCTAATAGCTAACTTACAGAAAATTTAGCTATCCCTAATCCGGCTCCCAGAACCGATGAACTGTCATCAGATAACTGGATTCTGTAGTAAAAATGTTAGTAAGCTGGGGAAAAGAAGCTGTATGGACTGGCTTTGAAATACATTGTTATAAAATCATCACATTTGCATGTACAGGTGGCTTTTGTGTTATTTATGATTATATTCAGTCTAACTACTAAGTATTTTAGGAACTATCTAGTTTGTAAAAGTGGAAATTTGGACATAATGGCTTGCTATAAAAACAAACTGCACACAGGCTACTCTGGCTGTTAAATTTATAATGATTGACTGTAATGAGATACATGAAAGATAAATGCTTTATCCTTAAAACAGGCCTCCCTGAACTGCTAATCATTTGAAATTGCAAAAATTACTATTCCATCTCAAGCCTTTTAATAGCTTGTACCAAATAAGTGAGCTAGATTACTTCTGCAGTGGTCTACAAGAAAAGCGTAACGATGTTTAATTAAGCTTACTTCAGCAGATGCCACGTGAACCTGTGGTATTAGGCTCATTGTTCAACTGAAGACGCTTACTTATATTTGGACAAATAACAGTTCATAAATCTTACTGCTACAAAGATATTACAATGCCTGTACTGATAAAAGGCCTAACAATTTAATTTACTATAACACACATCATTAAACAATCATAGTCTATGAACTTTTATAACTGCTGACAGCTCAGGAGGCTAGATGCTGAAACTCCAGAAGTCTTTAATCTGTAGCTTTTGAAAAAGGCTTCCATTTGCAGTGCACCTAATTGTCTAAAGTTATTATATAAAATTTAGGGAATGCATTTTTCATCAATTCTACCAGTTTGAATTTGGCATTATAGAAAGTGAAACAATGCAAACAGTCCAATGCTACTGAAAGTGAATATTAAGTAGTTAAAGATTAATTGGACACACAGGAATTGGTTCAGGGTTTGCTCCCTCTCCCTCCCCCCAGAGTAATGAATTTACTAATATGCCTTCTCACATTACCAGACACAAGGTTAGAACAATCCATTAAAGCATTTAATAGGAACTTGAAAACATTTAAATCATCTTAAGGTAACTTCTCTACGGCTAATGCCTATACTTGTATCATGTTACTTAGGTACAAGTTGTTTCTCCATTGAGCCATCAGAATAACATGGACTGAAGAGACTTGCGAACAGTTGCCATCTCCTGCTGTTGCTGTTACAAGAAAAGGAGATAATACTGAACAAATGCCAAACCAATGATTCCTTAATCTAATTAAATGAATGTCAAGTGACTTCTTTACAGAATGTTCTATTTTTGTATTTAACTTAAGTTCTTCGTAAACCTGATACTTACAGTGTCCATCATAATCTTCTTCTGCAACATAGCCATTTCTTTGCGAAGTTCATTTTGTGCACCAGCTAGAAGATTTTCATTGTTTTTCTCTAGTTCTTCCATGCTCTGCAGTTAAGGATAATCTTAATTCAGAACTGCTTGATGCCTCAGGGTTAATTTAAAAAACAAACAATCCATTTTTCAGACTACAGTTCAATTTTTATAGCAGCAGTGAAAATTGCAGATGAATTTTGTCATGAACTTGAAAGAGAAATTGTATAGGACTTTGTGCTCCACTCTACGTTACTGTTTAAACAATATGCACATGGCAAAGGAAACGGTCCTTTCCACTCAGCATCTGTGAGGTCCCAGCTACTATCCTGCATTTCAATAAACATAAGGGTTCTACCAGAAAAAAATAGACATACCTGTCGGGAATGATAGGGGTACGGATTAATATTATGACAACCTTAGAGACTCAACGTAAAGCCTGTAGAAAATGTTGAATCTGCTCCTCTTTGCACACTTCACTCCAAATAAGCTAAGGTAAAGCTCACTGGTTATCTTCCCTTTTGCACATACAGTTATGCCTAACTGATGTACATAGCTGCATTTTCTTTAACTTGTATTTAAAGTTAAGCTGGTTTGAGGCTTGATTATTTTATACCTGTTGATATTCTCTCAGGAGAAAATTCATAGTAATGGAGTTTTTCATCTTTGATGAAGACATTGTTGACATTTTGAAATGGTTATTATTAAGATTTCTGTAATATCCTCTGTAAATTTCAACCATCTTAAACTAAGCATTGAAAAATAAATTTAAAACAGAGTGACTCTGTCTGACTTGGGAAAAAAAAGATACCACAACTAATAGAAGTAGTACACTACAGCATGAAATGTATTTTTAATAGATTAACTTTCACTTTTTTCAATATACATCAAAAACCTAAGGGACAGTTAAGACAAAGACCTGTTGATTTGACTAACTTATACAAGCTTTGAACTGGTAGCTGGTAAACGCAGCTTTAAGCTGAGTTTGGTTTTGAGTGCGTGCTCTGAGGGTTATGCTTAAACATGTGAAACAGGAGAGCCCATCAGATCCCTGTGAGAAGACATGTAGGTAAAGCATTTATAAACAGGTGTAACGTGCATGCACATAGAGAAAGAACAAGCCCTATTTTAACCAAGAAGGGAAGAATAGCAAGTAGCATGAATATTCATGCAAAGCTGTTGTTTTCCTTAAGTGAACCTTAAGTCTTTATTTCATAAAGGCTGAATTAATCCAGCCTTCCTAAGTGATGTGGTAAGGATCAGCTGCCTTTGTAAGAAGAAAATTTACTGTACCTTTAAGAATTGCTCATACAGTTGCTTGATGGTTTTCAGTCTCTGGCTTTGAACTATTCTTGCCTGTTGAAAAACTTTTTGTTGCTGACGAAACATATTCTGAAACAAACAAACAAAGTATCGCATTATTAGTTTACCAAAAGTGCATTGACAGCAACACTGATGTCATTTGTCAGAATCAAAAATTCTGCCTTCACTGGCAGTCCGGGTCATACAATGTAGAACCCTGCCTGGGGAGGTATCCTTGTTCTCAGTAATAAAAACTGAAGACTGGATTAAGCCCTGAGTCGTCCCTGAGGTCCTTTCCAACCTGAACTTTTCTCTGTGAGATCCTGAGGGCTGCTTGCCAACACAGTTCTTGAGTACCCCAGGGAAATGTGCTGACTAGGGAAAAGCACAACTTGCAAACATGCTGGGAGTACAAATACAGCAATAGCATGTGTTTACATTCCACTATGTAACTTCCATCCCCTTTAGTCATCAAATTGTCATGCATCTGTGATACAGAGGCATACTTTTAAGCAGTGCATGCTTAAGGACAACTACTTCCCGGTACTCCTTTGTCTCCATACCCAAAGTCTGCAGATGCAGATTCAGCACATCTGGTTCTTCTCCATAACCATTTTGGCTTTTCTCAAGCCAAGTTCTAGCTCAGGGCATCATTTACTCCCATCTATACACTTGAAATAAAGCACTACACTCCTCTTCATTTTGAAATATATCCCAAAACTTAATCATTTATAGCTTAAGAACCACCAAACCAGAATGATTTTTTTAATCAAGAAACATGTTTGTTTAAACTATCTAAGGGATTTTTTACATTTCTGCACTTTACATTGGTTGTCTAAACAACACTATTTTTTCCTTGTGATTATACTGTGAAACAATTCCTGTGCTGGAAACCCACCGCAAGTTTTTCTTCCTGTTCCTCTGCTTTCTGCACATCTACATCCCACTGCTGAAATAAAGTCAGGAACTGCTGGGAGAAATCATGATTGAGCTTCTGCCTATAAACAGACACTAGCTGTAAGTATTACAAATGCTGTGAAGAAAGATAAGGTTCTGTGCACATGGAGTGGAATAAAAGGAGTTGGCATAGATAAAGATGCTATTGTGAATCAAGTCCTAACCTCCAGCATGTTTTGAAAAAGTAATCACTTGATACGTATACTTTTTTTCCTAAGTGAATGTAAATTATATAGACAGCACTCATATACAAAATTCAGGTTAAAAAAATAATAAAAAGGCAACAACTTTAACAGAGAATGTCAGCTTTTCTGAGATTCACTGTTGTGTTTTTTTTAAATCCCACTACAGATCTTGGTTTTAACATAAGGTGTTTATAATGAAAAATTGGCTCGTTCATTATGTTCTAGCTTCTATGTGTACATTTACATTTTGTTAATGCAAGTTTCAAAAATATATATAAAAATGAAAAGTTGCAAGTGTTGCAGACTTCCGGTTTTATCTGTCTCCTTTTTCAGTTTGCTCTGCTTCTAGTATCAGATGTAGTATCTACATATGCCTTAAAAGGTAAGGAGGCATGTCATTAGTTGAGATGAATCTCATCTCCAGTATGAAAATTATTTTCTTTCCCAACCAAAATGTAAAAAACTTTTCCTAAGCAAATATCAGCTTTCAAATAGAAAGATGGAAATGAAATGAGAGAAAAAACAGTTCTGAAAGACAAAAATCACAGAAATCATTTTCTGTATCGGTAACATTAAAAAAGGAAGATGTAAAACCAGTTGTATAAGGTATTTACTCTAAAAATTCCAAACTTTAAAGTTCGTTCAAAAGAGAAGGTGTTATGCTAAAATGTTACTGAGAGTTGAACCCAAGTGGACACAGTTGGAGGCAGCAGAAAAGGGGACAGCAGTAGGTGTTTAACTACTAGATATACTACTGCTGTTTAACTGCAAGAAGATGGATCCACTCTCAATGCTGTGATGCAAAAAAGAATATGACTTCACAGTTTAAAATACAATAGTAAATGTTACCTTTGCTCCTTCTGTGTTTTCCAGACATGTTCAATCTTCTGGTTACTGGTTTTGAGTGAAGCTTTCGTATACATTTCTAATCTTTTCCTCTTAGCTAAGAGAGCTTTGTTAATGTCAGCTAGAATGAAAGAATATTTAGAAAGGAAGCATACCAAGATCTGTTGTGCGTTTTCTTAAAGATGCTGATGACCTTATATGCTTTGGAAAAGCAGATGAGGTGTGTTCTAATAGGAAGAAGCTAATATGATCCGGGCTTTTAGCTGTCATGTTAAGAATCTCTCCACCTGGTGCTGGCACTGCTACAAGAGCTACTTCTCAAAGCCCCCCACAGACCCTGTAGCTTACATCAGGCCTCTGGAGTTGCACCGGCTCATTGCACAGCTCCACAGACTACTCCAGCAGCTGCTCTGAGTCCCACCTCTCCAAGGGTCCAGACCTGACAGGACCCACCACGCGGTCACTCTCCTTGAGCTTCTTTTACTCTGCTCAGGACAGGATGGGCACAGTGTCAGACTCGCTCTGAGCAGACAAATACAGTGCACTGAAACCGTTTCATGGTTTCAATCCCAGGCAGCTGCAGTTCTTCCATTATGTACATTTAAATCAGTTCCTTACACGCTCTATCTGTCGTGTTCCCCTAGTGATCCTTACAGTCTAACAAGTGCTTCTAACACATACAGGAAGATCACACGCATTTGAAACACCGGCAGCATTAGCCAATCAGTTCACATTATGCATCTTCAAACATGGTATTTGGACGTTTCACACGGAATTCTTCCTCACTCAAACCTAGAGATATCTTGGCCAAACCTTGTCTGAGTACACACATCCTGCTCTTTTCTCTAGTACCTCAGGATCTGTTAGTTGCACTGTCAAAGTCCTCATTTGTTTGGCTGCACAACTGCAGTACCAGCTCAGTTTGCAGGTTCACTTTTCTAGGTCGACACTTTATGAACGTCATTTTTCTCTCAGAAAAGCACTAGCTCAACTGTTTCAAATGTAATATTCATTCACATTTCATAGATTTCAGACATAAATTAGAGGTAGTGTGGGATTACTATCACTGTCAATATGTTGAAGGGCTGAATGACACTGTTTCTCATACTTCAGAAAGACTCCTTAAGTACTTTTTAAGAAATATTTGGGTTAATGTCAGTTAGCATGTCTATTTCATTTTAATTTGTGTTTGGAGATTGAACAAACAAGTCACAGTTAGGTTAAGGTTAATACAGGAATTGCTTTTCCTTTCCATTGTAGGTTTCAGGAAACATCCGTCAAATCTGTCTCTCTAACTTGCTGAGGCATCTGCCTCTGCTAATGCCAACCCTATTATTTTTGAGCAGAGAGCCACCTCTCTGTTTCATTTAATTTCCATTGTTCTTTTTTTAATTTAAGTCCTCAATAACAAGCAATCCCAGCTTTTTAAAATTAAATTTTGAAATTCTCTTCCTGTCTAGATTGCTAGATCTACAATAGTATGCTAATACACCTTAACTGCGAAAATTCTTAATTTATGAACTAACAAATTCCTTGAACTCTTTCACCTCAAGCTTTACATGCAAACAGTGACTGCACAGCATTTTCATACACATACAAGAACCAACAACCTATTGAGTAAGTAACACTGGCATTAAGATATTTTCCCTTCTTTCCACTCCTTTTTGATGCTTCGTTCCACTATCTGTGAAGTGTATTACACATGCTTTGCAGGTGAAGTGTGCTTTTCCCCTAAGCTCTCAGCTATCTAGAATTCAGCTTGACATTTTCAATTTTAAGTAAAGCCACCTGAGGATTTAATTTCACTATGACTTAATTAGATCCAAGTAGGCAACGTGAACAGATCTCTCATTACTGGATGACTGGCATTACCCTGGTTGTTTGGCTCTGCTAGAAACTTTGTACTTTTCCTGACTGCAGAAATTCTCATTTCTACAGTTTCCCTATCCTCTAAATTCCTGAAGAGGCACAGTACGAGCTACTCTATAGTTCAGTCTTTTCACAGCTACAGGCTACAGCTGTGAATTACTGTGAATTTCATTTTTTTTTTCTGTTTATCTGCTTATCTTCATATTTACATGCCCCCAATTTCTCACTCCAGCCTTGCATCCCCCCCATTTCTTTTGTTTCATTGTAACAAATTATTTAAGTAAGAACAGCTTTCTGACTCAGAGCCTCTTCTTTCTGCCATATAATTACCACCTCTTAAACTGCATCTTGAAGTGGGAAGTGATAATCAAAAGCGCTCGTGCATCTTTCCCTTTTTCCTGTATAATTAGTCTACACCAATACTTTTCTCTCTCTTTATATGCAGTTACTCCCTTCTCTCCCTTTTCTTTCCATCTGGTCCATTTAGATGTATTAAATATGAGCTCTTTTCTGAAAACTGACTGTAACCAATGCTACAAACACTGGCTAATTTATGCAAATCTCAAGAGTTATTTTATGGTAATGGATTACTGTCAATTCTGTATGTTAAATATTAGTTATTTTTCAACTTATTAGAATGTAAATGTACTTACCTCCAAATCTTTCCAGCATATTCTGTACTTCACCCCTAAAAAATATTGTTTAAAAACTTTTTTTTTTAATCATTTTTACTTTGGAATAAGACCTAATGCCTATGCTTAAAACGAATTTTATTCGCGTGCCTGATAGTTTAAGCAATGATAAAACTGCTACTGTTTTACAAGATAAAAAAAATAACACTTAGTCCCCTTCCCCTCCCGCGAAAGTTCTCTTTTTAGACTAATTTTTTGATGTTCAAAAAGTTTACTACAATCTATTAGCTTACTCCCCAATAAAAAGGCAATATTAGGCCTTTAAAGGGTCCCAAATAAGGGAGGATGGTAAATAAAGTGGAACAAACCCCAAACAAAACAAGCATACTGACTAACTGAACTAAGCGTCTACTTGAGACTTGCTAGTTTTGAAAAAAGACATTCTGACCCTTACCCTACATCATCTGGAACCACGTGAGTAGTCACCAAAGGTCTTTTCTTGCCATGCTTCTCCATTACTGGTGTTTCACCTTAATGTAAATTTCAGAAAGATTAACAAAAGTACTTCATGTTTTGTGGGGACCATGTGAATTATGAGAAGTGTAACTGCTTTTCTGTAATGGCACTCTGAACACATCTCAAGGGTTTCATCCGTAACACATACAGCTCCTAAAATTTTCGAAGTGAAGAGTTGGCAGATGGTGATGGATTCTGCAAGACTAGATTTGAGCTGGCCCTGCCTTGAGCTCTTGAGGGTGGTCTCAACCTGTTTTTCACGACTCCACCTGTTGTCCACTACTACACAAATATCCCCAACTCGCAATAAAACGACGATTAGAAAGCTAAAATAATCTAAAAATTGAAAAAGCCCAATCTGCAAGAATTTAAACATCCTCTCACCATTAAACTAGTGAAACCGCAGATAGATATTTGTGTTCTTTCAAAATCAATTAATAAATCCTCGGTTGACAGATTTCCATTACTGAAGGGGAGGGTTGGCTTGGGGGGAATCAAGATTATACCCAATTCAAGACAGAAACATCGGATACCCAAAATATGAAACAAAAAAACTATGTACTGTTTGAAACAGTATTCATTAGTGTACACAGCTATACAAGCTATCCTGAAAACAACATTTATATAGCATAAAGCTGCTCAGCTATCCTTACAGAAATGTGGTTAGCTGATTATATAAACTGAAAGAGATTCTCCCCAGTTCCACATTTTGCAAACCCTCTCATTCAAGAAGTTCTAGGAATGTACATTTCGATCCATATAGTAAATAACATAAATCTGATAGCCACTCCTTTTTAAAGTTTAGGACACACTGACTAGACTTGTCAGATGTTTCACAGAAGGCGGCATAGCAAAATTCACTGGAAGTATTCCTGATGCTGGTTTTATTATTTGCCTCCCACATTTCAGTATCTCATAGAAACAAAGGATTTAGTCTGGACAACTGAAGAAGGGGAGAAACAGCGAAACAAAGCCCAGACATGACTGCTGAAAGACAATATCCATCACCTGATGAATGAAAACTGTATTTTTAAGCTAAGTCCACTCTCCATGATACTCCCTCAAAATTAAACAAGAGGTCCTTGGTTGACTTCTATTCTTTTTCCTCAGCTGGCTCTACCTATTCCTTTCTTCTGTTCAGTCTTCCTGAAGTATTCTTAATCCTCCCAGCATAAGACTCCTACTAACCTGTCCGACCTCACACTCCACACAAGCAAGCAGAGCTTTTCTCTTCTGTCCTGATCCCACAGCATTATATGCAGCCAGGTGATAGAAGGATACGGCATTAAAATAGGGTAACAAAATAAGGTAACAAAATTCTACTCCACTGAAGGCATTACCTCTAAGTTTAAGACCCATTTGGGCACTACACAGAGCTATTCTGTTGTGTTCTCTTACCAATCAACACAATGCACTAGAAGGCTGTCACAAGTATTAGGTACCATGTTTGCTCAGGCAGTCACTAACATATCTTCTCATGCTTATAGTCAGAAATATTATTAACTTCGTTTTCAAAAAAATATATAATGTAAGCACCTTCTCTAATATCTTCCTCTGATCCACTCAGCTCTTTTCTTTCCTCTGGAAAGTCATAGGGAGGTATGGCTTGTTCCTCCTGTGCTGCTTTACCAGCTTTTCCTGAATGCTTCCTTCCCGATGGTGCCATAACGAGATTTTCTTCCTATTGAAACACAGCACTGAAACCTAACTTTTCCCACAGGAAGATGAGTATGTTTTCATATTTACATTGATCTGTTTGTTATGTACACCCCTGTAAGTCTCCACTTGTAAGGACAAGAAGCAGTCAAACTGTTTCGTTTTTGAGGTACTTCACAGGATTAGCCAACCATCAGTGGTGCTTTTAAGAACAGGGTAAAAAATAGTCTAGTTAAAAAATCCACTAGGGCTAGTGGGATCATACTTTCTTATGATCTTTCTTTACTGAAAAGTAAATTATGCTCTTAATAAAGTGCTCTTAAGGTGCCTGTCTGCTCAGTTTCCATGGTGTTTATTTTGTTTTATCAGCTTTGATACCAGATTCCCAAAGAGCTGCATTAATATTTTGTCCTACAAAATACATAATGATAAACGATGAAAAGCAATCTGGTTCTATAACCCATGCTACACTAGACAGACAAATAAACACACAGATGTTATTTGTAAAAATCCTGATCAATTTTCACTTTCTGAATTACCTTTATTATTAGCCATTACACTTCTGTATGTGTTTCTGATATAGCTTGCATATTTGTGTTTCTACAAATGCACTTAAAAAAAAGCACTTTAATATCACTTATTTTTATATATATAGCATATGTATTATTTTAAAAGTATTTATGGAGCAGATACTTATTTAGAAGGAAAAGAGAATAATTGTAGCCATTAAATGTGAGAATGACAAAAGTGAGCCGTTTCCTTATCACTTCATCAACGAGAGAAATAACATACCAAGGTAACAGAAAATAGCAGGATACAGTATCCTTACTGCAATATTTCTTCTCTTATCGTCCCCTGATAGAAGGAGGTATGAAGCATTTCAATGTAAATGTAAAATTACATATAATTTAAAAAATCCTGCCAAAAATAACATAGGATTACTTGGAAGACAGAAAGAATAGAGGTAGGAAAATAAACAAACAAACAAAAAATAAGTACCGTCTTCCAAACCAAGCAAGATGTGATTTACTAGTAGGCAAACTTCTCCTTCTAAATGCAGTTCAACACTAGAAATACCACCATTTTCCAAAAGTAGTTCTGAACATTAAGTTCACGTTAACGAAATTGAGAAGTGCAGTAAAGATCTTTTGACTTTCCATGACAGCGAGGTCCCCCAGCAGTAACAGCTGCCTCAAACAACTGAATTTCCTATTCCTTTTTTTTTTTTTTTTTTGAGGTAGCTGCTCATAGCTATTAACATATCCATTTTTTTAAACCACATTACATGGATATATACAGCATGATCACACTAAGCTGCTAAGCGAGAAACACTGCTTTCTAATTATCTAACTTCTGTGACTGATGCTTCTCTAATGAGTGTGAAGCAAAGATTTTTTTACAACTTAAATTTATTTAAATAAAATTAAAACTTCTGTTTTAATTACTTGAAAGATCAAAACTTGCCCCATTGCAACTATCCTCAAGTGAGAGAAAAAATTAAGGCAGCTCTAGAACTCCTCAAGACTCCTCCTGATTTTCAAGGAGTGCAGCTTTGAAAATATGATTTAAGCAGGAAAGCACTGGTATGGTATCAGGCAGCGCGTGTCTGATTGTGCTGCCAAAAAAATCCCACCCTCTTCAAACTGCATGAAAATGTATTTACTAACACATATTTCATCTTAAATACGGACATGTACACTGAAAAATCAGTGTACAAACTCCCAATTCCTATAGACACCGTAAAACAGCCTTGCAAACCCACACAGCTTTCGTCCATCCTGCGTAGCTCCTTGCTTTAGCTAATGCAAATATTCCCAAACTATGGATGCACATTTAACTTTTTTTTTTTTTTTTTTTTTTTTTTTTTTTCTCCAGAGGAACTCACCTCCTTATTTCTCCCTACACAAAAAGACCTGAAAAAAAGTATTAGTTGAGTGAGTCTCACGTGTGGGGCGTTTTACCAGGAGGACCCAACCTGCTTCCACCACAGCCTGGGTGCCCTGGGAGGAAAGCAGAGTGGCCTCAAAGGCTGAGGGGCACGGTGGTGTCCCAGCCCCGGCTCTTACTCCCCACCTTGCCATCTTTCCCCATCGCCATCCCCATCCCACCGACGGGTCCCTTTCCTTCTCCCTCCACCTCACAAGGAGGGGACCGCCCTGCGGCACGAATCACCTCACGCCCTCGCTCCCTCAGGCAAGCAGGCAGCTCGATGAACCTCGACCCCTCACCCCCGGGACCGCAAAACCCCCGGCAGCCCCTAGCAGCCCCTCACGCTCCCAGCCCGGGCCGATGGCGGCCGCTGCTGAGGCGCGGCCCCACCTCAGTGCCCCCTCCCCCACCCCGCTCACCAGAAAAGAGCGGGAAAAATGGGCGGGAAGGGGCAGGCGGCCGGGGCGGCGCCCATGGCTGCTGAGGCGGCGCTGAAGGAGGTGGGAGGACGCTCCCCGCCGGCCGCCTTTCCTTTGGTTAGAAACGGATTCCAGCTCCCCCTCAGGCAACAAAAAGCCTGCTAAACGGTTTATGGTGTACGTAGGCCAGGGTACGAGGGCTTGGGAGGATTTTTCAGTAAGTGAATGCAAAGGGCCAGTATTTCTCTAGCCAACTTAATGCAACGAACTACATGGTTTGATTCAGATTTTTCTACTGTTCTCAGATGATTTTCTGTCCTCCTAAGTGATTTGTTTTGTTCTTTACTTATGCATACCAAATATAAATAAAAACAAAATCCTATAAGTATTTTTTGTCTCATCCTTACCCTCAACAACTTGAGAAATCTTACCTGTTGGCATTTCCATAAGAGTTTAAGCTTTTTCCAAGCTTGTACTTACACTGGGCCCGGCTGGAGTGGAGTTAACTTTCTTCACAGCAGCCTGGACAATGCCGTGCTCCAGACTGGTGACCAAAACAGCGCTGGTAACACATGGATGATTCAACTGAGCAGTGCTTGCACAGAATCCAGGCCTCCTGTTGCCCACTGTGTCTCCACAGCAAGGAGAAACAGCAGACCCGAAGAGTTATCCCATGCCCTGTAACATCATGCTCTGCAATAAAAGCTGGGGGCTTGGTCTTTCCAACACAGATGGTCTGCAGAGTGGCTGGAGCTGCCTGTGGGAGTTGGTGAAAAAGCCCCTTCAGCTGTTTTTTTTTGTTTCTTATAACACACGCCCCTTCACATATTAATGTATTTTTCTTGACCCGCAAGTGTTTCTTTCTTCGACTCTTCCAGTCCTCACCCCCATTCCTGCTGGAGGGAGAGCAAGCATCTGGGTGAGTTGTTGCTAACTGTGGCTAACCCACTGCAACCCTCTTCACCTGTTATCTTGCTTTGCTTGCTTGTTTTCTTTTTCCATCTACTATGCTCACAAATTTTAGCTGTGATTTTCAGTGAATACCTGTCAGAAAGTTTATCCAACATCTTTTAGCCATCTCTACTTTCAAATTTTGCTTAAATGAAAAGGTCTTGCTTGACCTATGTATGTGAACTATTTTATTTGTACATCACTTCATCAAGAAGACTGCCTTAAAATTTCAACCCTTTTTCACCCAATTACTTTGATTAGAATTGCAAATATTTTTTAAAAATCCTAATAAGACTTGAATATCACTAATATTTTAAAGTGAAAGAAATTGTCAAAGCTTTCTTGTATTTCTTGAAAGGTCTCATTTTTTGCTAGTCTGACATAGAATCACAGAATCATCTAGATTAGGAAAGACCTTCAAGATCACAAAGTCCAACCATCAGCCTGACCTACAGAGTCCCATCACTAAACCACGTCCCTTATTGCCATGCCCACATTTCTTAAGTACCTCCGGGAATGGGGATTCCACCACTTCTCTGGGCAATCCATTTCAATGCTTAAGCACCCTCTCAATAAAGAATTTCTTTCTAAAGTGCAGTCTAAACCTCCCCTGACATAACTTGAGGCCATTTCCTCACATCCTATCACTTGTTACCTGAGAAAATAGACTGACACCCGCCTTGCTGCAGCCTCCTGTCAGGTAATTGTAGAGAGTGATGAGGTCTCCCCCCTACCTCCTCTTCCTCCAGACTAAATAACCCCCTCAAAACACCTGTTTTCCACTCTCTTGGCCAGATGTGAATTAAACTACATATTTATATTCTCTGTTTCAGCATTATATGCAAGGTTATATTTCATGCTAGCAATGTACAAGTACGCTTGCATTTTTACAATGCTCAACAATTTGATTCTACTTTGAGAATCCATTCATGCATCACATATTAACATTATTACTGAGGGACATTTAAAAAAAAACTTGTAACACAAGGCTTTATAAGCATTAATGGCTTATTTATCAAAAAGTGTGAATTTGTCTACTTTAAATCAGAAACAGACAAACCTTTTACCACATTTTAGTTGATTTCAAAGCAAACCAAGTATCTTACAATACATATGCACATACATTTTGTACATCTGATTACAAAAAACCACTAATGCATTCTTTGAATACTGCTAGTACAATGAAGATATGCCACTGAAAATTTGTGCTTGAAAACATACAGTATCTTATCCCACATAAAATCGTACTAGTCTGATGTCTCAAGACAAATACAGGGCCAAATCCCATGAAATTTAAAAACACCAAAGCTTCATTTGTCAGTATAAATTTTGCTTTCTGAAGTGAAACATTGCTCCCATACATTGCTACATTAAAACTGTTTGTTAACCATTCATATAGAGAGGCACTTTTGCTTTTATATTTACAATGCTTGTAAAATATTATACCTTAATCACTTTGATTAAAACCCTCTCTTTGTAATCAAGAAAAACCAACATTGTATTCTTTGGAATATAATACACCAGATAAGATACAAAGTAACTTCAAAATAATAATTAATTGTTCTGTTATTGTATATCTTAATTAGATTGCATTTATTCCAAATCCCAATTAAATACTACAAATAACATTGTGAATTGTCACTGTGCTTTAAAGAATGCCAACATCATTAAGAGTAGACTAAAAGTAAATGACAAGTTACATAATTCCCTTCGTTTTCCCATAGGGCTAAAAAAAAAAAAAAGCAGCAATGACAGAAATTTGCAAAATGTTTCGGAATGCAAGATCAAGGACCTGTTGAGCTCATCCCAAACAACTTTGCCTTCTAACATTATATCTAGTTGGCAACATACACTGCAATAAATGCAGCTACATTTCTTTAGGTAACCCTTTTTATAAAAAAGGATAACATGGCCATGAACTAATATTTGTAAAGTAAGATAGTTGAAATCTGCTTATGTACAGGTTTCCTGCAATGTTTGTTTTGCTTCCTGTCACAGCTCCAGCAGCTTGTATATCATAGAGTACTGCAGAGATCATAACTGTAGATGCATGATTTTTTTCTTCATATCACCTTCGTTAAATATCAAACCATAAAAGACACTTATGAAAGAGAAATTTTGAATGCTTATCACATCTTGAGGTAGACTGATCTCCAAAATAAAGCTCTTCTACACTTTTATTCGTTCATGACCATCTTCCTTTTGGATCCTTCTCCTTGGAAAAATCTTTCGTTTAAGTGCAATTAGCTGAGAAGAGGAAAGAAAATACAATATTTAGTTCTCTGCTGGGCTAGATGTGTGCAGCTGATCAGCCTTTCACCCTAGAAACCATAGACACTGTACCGTCCATGGTAATTCAGTCAGTACTCTCCATTCTTTCTTTTTTTCCCCCACTGCACAGAAAGAAAGTTATTCAAATGCATCTGTTAGGCATAGGCACTTGCACTGTACTTCTCAATAACCAGAATACAAGCAGAAAGTGAAAGATACGGCATACCTATATTCTGATTATTTTAATTTGTGTATGTAATATAAAACCAGGCTACATTCTGTTCCTGAAAGGTCAATGCAAAGCTGGCAGTATTTATATACCTAGCTGTCCTACTGAGCTGAATACCCCCTTCCAAAATAAAATTACTACGCAGGGGGAGTTTTCAATGTATGCAGAAGGCTGAAAATTAAGGGAAAGATTCATGCAAAAAGTTACAGGCGGAGGAAAAAAAATATTTCAAAAGCCAACCTTTTAAGAATTACACCCTCTTCATCAGACCGCGGAAAGGGTTACTTAAGGCCCCAACCTGCAAAGAATTACCCATATGATTTGTTCCATTGGCTCCCTCCATGTTTAGCAGGATTAATTATGTTCTAGAAAACCATTTTATGCTTGCAGAATGGGAGTTTTTCTTTTTGTCTGATTCAAAACATTTTGAATTCAATAGGAGTCCTAGCCAATACTTAGGAATTAGATTTGGATTAGGCACCTAAAATTCCTTACTCAGGACTAGAGCGGTGATACTAAAGTTTTCTTCCTGTTGACTTACTTTGCACTATCGACAATGTATGTTAATAGACCAAGACTTTCAGAAACAATTACTGATTCTGAAATTCCAAATTTAGCACACTTATGATGGTTTTGACCATCACAAAACAGCTGACAAGGGAACACAACTCTCCTCCCCCCAGGTATGACTATTTTCCACGAATGTCAACATGACAACTTCAAAATCAGTAGTCGTATATCATTCTTATTTCTTTTTTGAAAGAAAAAACCCTAGCTATTCTATTAAAAATCCATTTTATATTATCTTGAAGGTACAGCAGTGTATTAAATGTTATAGATTTGATAACATTTTTACCTGTTCAGCAAAAAATGAGATGACTGTAAATACAATGAGTGTTACTAGAACACAGTGGGTCCAGAATTTGAGCTTGTCTCTGTACGCCCTCCTGCAGAAAGATGGAAACAAAGAGAATTTAATATATTACAAATCAGATATAAACTTTAAAGACTTTCCAAGAAATAAACAAAGAAAATAAATATGGGTAATTTCTCTCTTAACTTGTGTTATAAAAAGCAAAATGCTTATTTATTGTATATAGCTCAGACTCTTCATGTTTCATGACTCCCTTTGCTTTCAGTGTAATCTTGAACCTACTGTTAGCCTCAAGCTATTATGGTGTTGGTTACCTTGGAACCAATGCAAAAAACCAAAACTGAACACCATACAAGATAAAGGTGGAAAACTCATCTGAAGTTAAAACTGGATTTCCACCAGTACTTCAGCAGGCTTTAAACCAATCTGGCAGAAATCCGCTTTAACCACAAACAAGTCAAAATACAGTGTTCTTGTGAAGCTAACAACATCCCAGTAGTTGTCTGCAAAAACAGAGCCAACGATACGTCTACAGCTCCAGCCCAAGTTTCTACAGCTAACTGCTGAAGTCAGTTTGCCCCCTCTCCCTGTGCCACTGCTACTGTAGGGCTTGTAGCACTACAATCCGCAGCCACTCTTGTCACCTACAACCCTTCTGATTTCCTTCTACAGTTCCTCGAATATTTTCTCTTCTGTCATGGACAGCTGTTTCCCGTAATTTGCTGAACAGAAACATAATTACTGTCTTGTCTCATTTTTATCACTATACCTGCCAACCTTTTGCTTGTGTTCTATAATCAACTTTCCCCATTCCTAAATTAAAATATTATTTATACAATGGCAAGAGGTAAACACACATAGAAATTTCACACATGAAAGGGGCACACATATATCTTCTCTGATAATTATCCAGCTGATTATTTCTGCCAACATTTCTCACTAAAAGTCACTTAGCAAGAAGTGGTACCACCAGAATTTATATTGCCTCTTTGCGATACACATTCCAAATATTATTTAAAAAAATAATAAAAAAAGCCAGAAGTCCTGATTATTCTTATTTCTTTCTTTTTTTTTTAAAAAAAGAAACCCTGCACTTTTTTATTTGAAATAAGCTAGTGACAATCAATGAAGTGTTAAAGACTCAGAAGAAAAGGAAAACACTAATCCTGCAAACATGAAATTTCAGTCCATTTAAATCTTTTCACAGCATCTTCATCACAATACTGGGAAAAAAGGGCTTGTACCAATATGTTCCATATTTATATGCCAGTACAATACAATAACTTGAAGAGAACCTATGTAGCATACCATTCTTGGAGCTCATGCATGTGAAGGAAACGGTTCCGATACTCTCTTGGCAGTTCAAATTGGGAAGGTATAGGAAACATGGATTCATAAAAATCCCGAAGCACTGCTTTCACTGTCTGAGCATCTTTATGATTGTGATCAATATTGTCATTCAGGCAAACAAATTTTCTAGAAAAGAAAAATGCTTTGTTAGCATATTTCCTTTAATACGTCAAAGGTGTTAGCAAACCAAGAACACAAACAGAAACCTTTTAAACAAAATTGATAAGAGTATCATTTTAAAAGCAAATTGATTAATCTGATACTGTTAACTACATTCTTTATTATTTAATTATTTTAAGTTAATTTGATTTCAATTCAGAGGACACCAAGGCTGACAGTGAATCAAAACCTCTGAGGAATGAAGTAACAAGCTATGGGTCTCTCTCTTCTATTTATATTTAATGCTGCCATCTAATGGGCACTAGTATGTACCATCTCAAAACCTACCACTAGATCATGACAGATTAGAAGGCCAGGATTATAATTCCAATAAGGGTTTTGTAGCTTTAAATAAATTATCATGAGTAAAGTACCTCAAACAACAAGATGAGTTTCACTGTAGGAGGTAAACTTAGACTGTACAGGAGAAGACAAAGTTTTGTCCCTAGGCTTTAAGTTATTGAGAACACAGACTCAATGCTGAACTCATACAGTCAGCCAAAATACAGACAACAAGAACCTGGACTGTATTTATATGGAGATCACTGTGACCAAATAAAAATGCTTCAAATAACGCCTCTTGGAGAGTTATTTCTCACAAAAAATAACTCACAAGTATTTAAGGTACTGAAAAATAGTGAAACTACAGCAGCACTTGGTGTGCTAGACTATTATGTCCCCTTGGCTGCTCTGACCGAGTGCTTGCTGACAAAAATTCCCTTTCCCACATATGGAGAAGGTTATGTGCTTTATTTATATTGAGATACAAGACCTTTACATTTTCCCCAGAGGGTGAAATAATATCTGATGACATACGCCTTGTAATTGCTAACCTTTGTAAAGAAGTGGTTCTGGTCAGCTGCATTCTCTATAGCGTGGTGTGCCCTTTCAAAGAGCAGAGCAAAGTTCAGGCTTCCTCCATTAAGCTGGAAATAGGTAGAACTCTGCAGCGTAAGAATTTGCCTACAGAGGGCATTACTGCTTTTCCTCAGACTGGAATGAATCTGGCACAACTGGTAACCTGCTTTAGACAATTACATGCAGGGAACAGTGATTCATTCAAATTGCCACATCTGAGAAAAAAAAAAAATATGCCTCCCCTCTTCAAAGAATAGCCGGCTGTATCTACGCTATCAAGTAGCTATGTTATGCAGAGCATCTGGTTATGGCAACCAGATGTCTGTGCTATATGTGTTTTGAGAGTTTGCTCTGGACTATCCCTGCCTGGTTCCCGTGGACTGGCAGCTCATTAGCCCCAGGAATGCAGTAGCTGCACTACTGAGACTGCTCTCAGAATCAGGTATCCAAGTGCTTCTCCACTACAATGTAAAGAAACGAGAGCACTAACCTCTAGCTTTGGATCATTTCTCATCAAATAAAAAAAAATAAAAATAACAATAATAATAAAAAAACAACCTCTTGTGACGTTGTAACAGAGCACAAAAGCACAGTGGATATGCAAAACAGATTTTGCAATAAAATAGTCCATGATTAAGTTTTATTTTTAAATTGCTGCATAAAGCAGATCAAAATTTTTCTCTCCTTTAAAATAAAATTGCCTGCAATATAAACTGTATAAATTCTAGAATAACAAAAATGAAATCCTCAGAAATAGTTGAAGTTTTTCAATACAACTTCAAAGGTTTTAGACATTAAAAAAAGTAATAGAAATCAATTAGGTAACCCTCAGCATAAAAGAGAAAACTGTCACTTCTGTTAAATAGAAAACAATGAGAAGTATTTTGATTAGAATTGATCTTGCTCTGTAACACAGTATAGAAACACAATGCAATAAATTACTTACAATACACAAACGTTTTAAACAGTTGAAGCAGAAAATGAAAACAAATCTCAGAACATCGTACAAATCCAGAAACAGGATACCTGGGATTTTTTCGTATGTCATCCAGCTGACCAACTACATGAGACACATTTGTGCGAATCATTTTGAAGGCAATTTCCTCTTCTCCCATGATTTCAAACCTTATTGTAAAATAGTATTTACACATTAGTAAAACAGCCTATAGTCAGGTTTAATAAATATTAATATTTTAAGATCTTATTTCTAATCTGACTGTCCAAACCATTAGAATTTGACATGATTTCTATCCATGTGTTCACATTTTTCAGCTAATGCTCTTGCACAGCGCCACTTTCCAATAGATGTGTTAGTAGCCTATTCTAGACTGAACAATTTTAATACACACTTAATAAATGAATAGTTTTGGCCTGGGAATAATAATGAATCTGAAGGTAGACATTACACTATGTTTCCTTTTTTTTTTTTTTTTTTAAATTACAACTGTAATTTAAAATTACACTACAGACATGAGAAAATATGTTTGTTTTTTTTCCTCAATCACTGACCCCAGAAAAAACCTTACAGTTACAAAAGCATATATAAAACTACAATCTTAAATACAAATGCAAGCCTTCCTCACCCACCTACCTACTCATTGACCAGCTTACAGACAAAACAATGAGCTGTATATGAAATGCAGAAATATTGCATCTCTGAAGGATGTCCCCAGTGTGGAAAAGCATTTGCCCCCTATTTAGGGGTCTTACTAGAGGTACCATACTCATTTTTCATGTGGAGGTGTACATGCACCTGTCACATCTTTATGTTCATACAAGAAAATATACTGCCTGTTTGTGAAGTCTCATGTGAGAAAGAATTCTACCTATAAAGCTCAACAAGTTAATAATGCAATTATTTAATATTAAAGCTTAAGAACCACATGTACCTTAAGCTGATTTATATCACTAAGCACAGCAAATCCTTACCCCACCTCAACATTTTACAATCTTATTTGTTGTGTCAGCTTTTCAGTTTCATTGTAAACTCTCCTGGGAAGGAATTATTTAGAAAGCATACAGCGCAGCTTGAGGTACTGTGAACGAGCATGTAACACTGTCCCAAAGCTGCCCTAAGCAGCACCCGTAACCTTCCTTCATCCTACAGAACTATGTGAGTTTGTAATCACTCCTGGGGCACGGCAAAACCACATGCTTCAGAGAAGCCCTACCACTCTGCCCATCCAACACGGCTGGTGAGGCAATGGGCAGGACACAGCTGTCAGCTCCATGCCAGCAAACAGCCTCAGCATCACGTAATTGGTTTCCAGTTTTCAAAGAGCACAGATCTGCCTGAACCTACATCTCAGGACGATCTGTTCAAACAAACCTAAGTCAAGTCATGGTTTGTCCTGCTCTTTCCAAAAGGGGATGGGAATCATTTTGTTTTGCCCCTGTCTGAACCTGTCACAAAGTGCAAGGCAGTTAGAGGGAAAATGCTTTCTTTAAAATAAAACAAAACCAACAAAAACCCACAAATACAAACAAACAAAACCACTTCTGTAGAGGAAAGGCGGATGAAGCAGATTTACAACTTACACTTTCTAAGTATGGGAAACTTTTCCCACTCTTCTATGCTGCTCTAACTGCCCTCACTGAATGTATATAGTTGATTATTATAGTTATTATTATAGTTTGTTATAGCTGTCTAAAGATAGTCCAGCTTCTTACTGTTGTACTACAGAGTTGGGATCTGGTCCAAGATTTAGCATGGAAATCTTCAGCCTACTAAAGCTACAGAAAAAAAACACACCACAATCTTACACAATGAAAGAGACATGAACAGTTAACAGTATGCTTCTTCAGTTCCACTGTTAAACCTTAGCTCACTTTATTTTAACATACTCACTTTATTTTAACGTTTCTACGTATTCACAAATCTTCCTATTGTTCTATGAAAGTTGCTTTTCACAGGACTGTAACATACCTATATTTGTTTTTGTCCTTGTATGCCTTACGAATTCTGTCAGTCACAGGTTTGCAATTAGTTACTAGATTTTTAGTTACCGGAGGCTGGAAAAAAAACATTGTTCAGATTATAATTTAATGAAGAATAGAATCTGTTATAAAGGAAGACACTGTAGAAAATTTATATCACAGCTATGAAGACCTGTTATTTTGACCTCCTTTCATTACAGGAGAATAAAGCATATCGTTTCTTCATTATCTTTTGGGGTAAACAATACTTATACATACCAATATTGAAAAATATATGAAAAATACACTTTTTTTTTTTGGCAAAAGTATTGCAACTTCTAGACTTCATCCTCAATACAATGTTCAGAAATTGTAGCTCATTTGACAGCTGTTTTATCATTCTTCTGGTGGAAGTCACCACTAACAGTGGCCAGGAATGCTCCACAGAACAGATTATAAACATTAGCCTTATTTATATCATTACCTATGTTGAAACAACTCTGGGAAATAAAAATCCACATTCTCAAGGGATATTTCTATGGTACTAGATTCAGTACTATAAATTTATCTGTATAAATTTATCCAGACAACAGGAAGAAAAAATTGTGTTTGTGTTTAGCACAGAAGTCTAATTTTGTGACTATCTGAACTGATTTGAACTGATAAAATTAGTATATTAGACATCAGTGCTTAAATGAGTAATATTTTATTAACAACTGACGTTGTTCCCAGAGACTTATTTTTAAGCCTGGCCTAAAACAAATTCACAGCAAACATCCTTTATTAATATTCCTTAAAGTTTCACTTCAGAGAATTTTGCAAACTGAATTGAGAGTCATGAAGAGGTAAAATGAAGTAAGGTTGTTTTGGATGTAATGTCCTCAGATTAAACAAAATTTCAAAATCCATACTTCAATTTTTTCAAATCAGACTGTCAGAATGGTTTTACATAGAGTTTTGCTGAAATGTAGACTTTCGGGCAGGATAGATGTCCAGTGTAATAAAAAAACAAATTTAGCATATATCAATAGTCAACAATCCATATACATTTACCTACACTACCATTGTAGATCTCTGCACTCTGGTTTGCATGATAGGGACTGACAATGGTCTTTTACTACCCAACAGCTCATGACCTGTACTGACCAATTTTTTTACACCCCCCCCCCCCCCTTTGGTACAGTATTGGTTTTAACTAATAAAACATCAGGTCATCAATTTAGCAAAGTTCATATACATTTTTTCATTTTGGACTGATGCAGAAATTCAATTCTATTTGCAAAAGAAATTTAGGAATCTAGAATATTTAGATCTGACACTAATACCTAAATTCCCACAGATTTCAGTGAGAATTTAACAAGTAAATAGGAATTAAGACAAATTCTTACTGAACATCCAGTGCTAAGCCTTCCATTTTTGAAAGTTAAAAGAAATTACTCAAAAGCCTTTGAATTAAGAAGACTGACTTTGAAGATATCCCTCTGATGATATTTATTTTAATGCGTAGAATATCATTCAAGCTGACTTATCAGGAAGTTCTAGTTAGAGACGTACTGGGCATGGCATCTTTTGGGTTCACACTAGTGCATTTTCTTAACAAGGATGACTTTTTTTATCCCATATATAATACAATTCTAAAGCTCAGCTTTTCTCTGTGGGAAATTTTAATAGCTTTAAAAGTTAGCAAATAGTTTGAAGATTTTTCATATTTAATGCACTTTTTTCATGTATACACAAGTAGAAAATTTTGTGAATACCTTCCTTCTAGAAATCAAACCAACATTTCAAGCACAGTAAATACATGTTCAGGAAAGAAATCATCCACCTTTTAGGATCAATGTTCCTTACCAGGTTGGGATCATAATATGCTTCCTGAGTTGGTGGAATAACATGGATCCGAGTGATGTTGGCAGGAAGAGATTTTGAGCAATTTATTAGCATTTGTTCTAGACCCGTCAAATCCTATCAGGAAGGAATGAAAAAAAAAAAAGATTCTTGTTTTCTCATTAACATAGTTCTAAAAATCCAGGGTTCACATATTTAATGTTATATTTAATATATTTGTATAATTTATATATATAAATTCTGCCATTATATACATATATAAATTCTGTATATATAAATGAATAAAAATGAACTGAAAGGGCAGGAAGATTTTCTGATTGAGGCACAGGCCAGGAACACCTGAAAGCAGAATTGTGTTCCAGCTATGCCAGTGACTTTGTGTGCCATTTCAAGAATATTATTTTATTGGTTTGAGCCCTGATTCCTCTCTGAAGCAGAAAGGGTACAATTCCCTCTCTATTGTTTGTAAGAGCACAAGTCCTACCAAAACCATGTCCTCTGCTTATCAGGTTCCTAGAAAACCAGGAACATGAATCTTTGTCTATGGTGATAGTATGTACTGGTATCACTTCTTTGCTGACCTTTTTCTTACTGCTTTCTTTAGGCTAAAAGTTCTTCAGTCAACGACAGTCTTTTACTATGTGCAAGAACAAGAGTAAGCTCAACAGAATCCCACTCTTCACAGTGTCTTTTACCAGTGAATATCATTTCTAACGAATTCACACCAACTACTTTCTTGAGATCAGATGCCAGTGATACATTTTCTGATGATGTTAGAACTCAGTTTAATTGTTGAGTCCACATAAGAACAATAAATAAATAAGTAGAACACAATGTTAAATTCCCCAGCTAGAACTGACAAGTGTTATAGATGTTGAAGCAAAGATAAATAAAGATTTGATTAATTTTAATGTAACAGATGTGGACTTTAGAACAAAAGTTACTCTAGAAGTTATTGCTGAGGAAAGTACCTGCAAACTTAATGGCAGTTCGTGGATTCTTGTGGCCAACGTTCGAATCTCTCTGTCAGACAAAATGCCTGACTGGTCTGTATCAACCTCATCGAAGATCTGAGAGATGTTCAGTGGTTGGACCGCACTCATAAGATAATAGAAATATGAAAAAGCAAACTGCATATCTTCGGAGTGCCGCACTTTGTGAAATGATGTCTTATCAAACTCCTCGGGAAACCTACATAAAAGCATACGTTAATTTAGTACTCCAGCTTCTAGTAAAACATTGCTTACCTGAAAACAAATTCTCACCTGAAGTTTTAAAGATCCTCCTTACTTTAGCAGAACTATCATGTTGTAATAAATTCCCCATTTCCCTTTTCAAAATATAATTTTAATGAGTAGCCATCAACACATTGGAAATAGCTATAACAAAGCTTTACCAGAAAGACAGAATTACCTACAGTTTTACTTTATTTCAAAGACAGACATACTCACATATCCTGTAGCTCTTGCATAACAGTGCGGTCAATCATGTGAGGCATATGAGCAGGGACTTTCCGAGATGTAAATCCAAATTTACTGTTTAAAAGCTTATTTACATATCGAAGGGAATCAGCAAACGTATCTTTCAGCTGCCTTCCAAGATGTTTACCATCAGTAAAGTATGACATTTCTTTGAGTAATGACTCTTCTTCCTATATAGCAAGAGAAGCATACATTAAGGTTACTTTATAAAAAATATTAAATACATAGGAAAACTGACATTTCAGGCAGGTACCAGATCTTTTTTTAAATAGGTAAAAATGTAAAGAGAAGTTTTGAATACTATTCTTCATGTTCCTTTGATGTCCCTTTAAAATAAGAGGAGAGAAAAGGAAGGTAACTTGATCCTTAAAAATTATATGCTCTAAAGAATAGTGGTCTACAAAAAAAAAAAAAAAAAAAAAAAGCTTCCTTAATATTTTTCTTCTGACACTTCACACATTCAGTCACTGTTTGATATCAGATATTCGTAATATTACTTGTTCTCATTTTTCCTGATTACTCATCCACATTTGATAGCTGAAATCTTAAATAAACAGAAAGGGGTAAGTAATAGCACCTTTGCTATTTGGAGTAGTGGAAAGCAGTTGTACCAACTGAAGCACAGTATCTTCTTTTATAGAAGTTTTCAAAAAAATCCTCCAAAATGCTTTGGCTAGAAGCTTCCTACATGTTTTCTTGACGTGGTCTGGATATTCAGTGTTGTTGGCAGCCTTTCAATTTAACTTTCAGAGCTTGAATACTTACCATTATACATATGAATATTTTTACAATTTATATATAGTGTATCCACATTTGTATAAATGCATTCAAAACAAAATTTTATCTCTTTTGCAATACTTTATATGTGAATAATATCACTGCATCAACATACACTGAATAAGAAGTGAATCTGACTTCAAAAAAAACACTCCGTAGAACATGAATAGAAACGTCTATTCAGCTCTCATCACCTGGCTAAGAGAGGCCCAAATCAAACAGATTAGATTTTATATGAAAACTCAGAAAGGGCTTTCAAAAAAATCTCAGCATTTACATCAAAGGCAAGACACATTCTAAATTTACAAATAATATTAACAGTATTCCACAATATGCAGAAAGATGCAATTATTCCACTAAGCAGTGATGTTAAGATACTCACATCAAGAAGGTCCTGGAAATACTTCTTTTTCTCCCATGGCAAAAAGCCTTGGTAACTTCCAGCATAAGACTTTAATTTTCTTCCCACTAACCCCTCCCTTACATTTGTATCCAACTGTACATGCCCTTTTCTGCCCTCCATTCCCTCTGTATCTTCTCTGGCCTCAGAATTCCCAATACTTTTTGATTTATGTGTTTCCTTTAATATGAGGGAATTCAATATTTTTTCTTGAGATTCCTTTTCATTTCCCATGGGCTGGATCCCATTTCTCTGGGCTGGATGTGTGGATTTAGGCTTCATTTTGGAAATTGGTTTATTTGTACTCATTGCCACATCAGTCCTTTTTGTTCCGGTAAGTCTTGAAGGAACTTCCCCATTTGCTTTTATTGCTCTTTCTGTTTTGCTATTGTTTACATCTTCATGAGGCTTCTGCCAGACAGTTTCATTTTTCTGATCTTGTGAATGATAATGCACGCCATTCTTTTCCAGACCTACAGTCTTATTTACTGTAGTTAAGAACTGATAAGGTCTCAGGAGAGCAGCCTTGGATAGGTTAAATCCCTTCTGAGTGATATCACCATTTGCTAGTTTTAAATCCAGGTTCTGCAGTGCTATCTGAACGTTTTCAGGAAGGAGAGACACATTTACCGATGGTATTATAATCTCTTCATGGAAACTCCCTCCTGTTTCATTTCGACGTCTCCTAACTCTTGGAAAGCGTTTTTCTTCAGGAATATCTTCAAATATCATTTCAGCTTCTGGTATTGAAGTTGGAGTTTTAAAATCAGAGTTGGATTTTTGCGTGGAACTTGTGTTCAGTTTCGGCTCCTCTCTAGTATCAACTTCAATAGCTACCTGCATTTTAAACTCTTCATCATTTTTATTTAGAAATGTAAGATTAAAATAGATTACAGTTGTATTCATGCCACTATGCATTATGAGGTGGATAGTCTTCCATTTGTTAGCAACTGAAGCATGCCGAATAATTGGATTATCGCTATATGAACCCTCAATTCCTTTCTTGGCTATTTCACTGAAGCTGAAATAGGGCAGACATTCACCTTTTGGAATAACATAGTAGGTTTGATTAAGCTGAAGTGTCACCTTGTACATCTCTTCAAAGTGATCTGGGGAAAAAAAATGTGAATTTTCAGTGTGAGATTTTTTCTGTACTTTTAAATTGTAATATATCCAGCGCGATTCACAATTTTAGCAGTGAGACTACTTTGTGAAAGAACACACTGTAGCTTCCGATTTCTTACTCACCTATCTTAAATACCACATTATTAGAATATACTCAGAATTATAAATCTGACATACATTCCAATGGTAATTCTAAAAAAATGTTGTAATTTATCACTCCTACCTACAGAGCTTCAGTTGCTTATTATTACACCTCACTTAAATTTATGTGTCATAAGTAACAAGCTCATACTACATTTTTGCCACATCTTAGTAGAATCCCATTACAAGAGTTAGATTTCACTACTAGATTGAATCTTGATTTGGAATTTTGAAAACTTCTCACTCCCACAGCAGAAGACAGATCTGTCAGCTCTTGTGAGAACAAAGCCTCACTGCCAACAATGCACTTTTTCGACCTGAGAAGCAGGGAAGTCTCTACTTTTCCAGCAAGCCAAATTATCCGATTTCTTTTCTTTTATCTATACCAAACAGAACTCTCAATCACTCCATTCACTCCTGCTAGCCTTTAATATCAAAATAAAATTCTGACATCTCAACCTCAAATTTCTCCGCGTTTTCCTTGTTCTATCTGCACTGCCTCTACACCTCTTGCTCTACAGTTTCCATGCTTTCTTCGCTACAATTCTTGCAACTCTGCATCTTCCCTTCTTCAAAAAGAAAAATAAAAAAATAGATATTTTAGACTGCACTGGGAATCTTCTAATATTACCACCAAAGTTTAACGACTCTCCTTTTTAAATGCAGTGAGGTTCAAATGCCCATCTTCAACCCAGTTGCTCGCTCCACTGGGCTAGCACAATTACAGGATGAAAGCCTCTGTAGCCAGCAGCACACCAAGAAGACAAATTTAGGTAACACACTCCTCAGCAGAACCCACAGGTGACTAAAAGTAGCCTTTGGCAAGAGTACAGAGCCAGACTTGAACTTACACCTTCAGCATCACAGAAGTTCTTTAATTTATTAACCACTACGAGCATCATCAAATCCGCTGTTCTCACTTGGGTAAAGTCTGTTCGCATAGCTGAAATGTAATTTCAGCATTTAAAGTGTAAAACTCTTGGGTAATGAATTTGATGTTTGCTGCTCCATAAAACATCAAGCACTCCACCCGTGCTTGGCAAATACAGATATTATTAACTAAAGCAGTACAAAAAAAAAAAAAAAAAAAGATTCAGGTTTGGATCAGTGAATACAGGAAGTGCCTGTCTTCTTTTTTCAGCTGCTAGCAGCATTTTTTCATTACATTCCAGGACTCTTAGAACTACTGGAGAATAATGATGAACCAAAAAAAGGTAAGGCAATTCAAGAAAAATTCAACAGAATGTTTATCAACCTTGCATTTTACGTACCTTGCCCACAGTCACCAGCATCAAATCCACAGGAGAGAACATTGCAGGCCTGATCACAGAATTTGTCTGCTAGCCAGGAATTAGCACAACCTTGGTTACAGTATGAAACACCACTTATTCCTGCACCAAATTGCCATGGTGGTCCATTCCCTATACCTCCAACTGCACCACCACCAGCAACATAGCGACTACCCCCACTGTTACCTAAAGGGAGAGAAAAAAACAAAAGTGACCAATTATATGAAATTCTTATTTCTGAGGAAAGGTACATTTTAAACCACAGCGTTAAAGCTCGGCTGAAAATAGTCAGCAGAATTTTATTTACCAACAGTAAAATTAAAACAAGGCAACTAACTAGCTCCCTGAGAGCTAGTGTAAAATGCATAGCATACAAAATCTCACTGTAGAATTTTGCACACTGACTTAAAAATGCAACAAAAACTGCAGCATATTTTATCTTAACTTAAACAACATAGGCAGAAAACTGATTTACCTCTCTTGCTTGCATTCTTGACTTTACAGTCCCCTAGAGCAGTACGTCACCTTCTCAATCCAGAAGCATTACTTCATTTTCCTAACCTACAGTTCTGAAAATTCGATTTAGGAACTAATGGTGCATCTTTGCTATGAGGCTAGACTGCTCTAACTGCTCTTGCGCTGAAGTGTTCACTCACCTTCTTTGCATGCTGCAACCATTTGCTAATGTTAGCATCCACACAGTGTACAGGAAGTCAAATCTAGCTTAAAAGTAACCCAAATTCTCTCCTCTGTCCACCCTGAAAGAATAACCATGCAAGCAAGGTGATGGAAACATGCGGTAGGGTTGATAGGGCTGCCCATTTTGCCATTAGTGTGGTCTTTGTTGCATTCATAAATTCAGTTTTTAATCTGACACTAAGAGAACATGGTTGACTCCTCCTGCCTTATTTGCCATCAATACTTGTTTCTGCATGTAAAAGAAAATTGTCTTGCTTATATCTATTTCTCTTCATTTTCATTGAAATCATAACATCAGTCCCTTCTCACCAGAAGGGGCCTGCAAAGTTACCACCAATAAAAGAATAAGACAACGATTGGACAGAGTAACTGAAATCTCTGGAAGATGACAAAACAATGCAAGTGTTCTTCAGAAAAGTAATAGATCCTCAGTGAGCACAAGTCTTGACAGCAATAAAAATATTTTCATAACTCCACTGCTTTGAATGCACATGGAAAATAGCCTTTTGTTAGAAGTGTTCCCCCCCCCCCCCCAGTGGTTCTTAGACCAGAAATATGTGGGGAAAAAAAAATGACACAGATTTAAGAATCCTTCTGTAGCATACATTGTTTTAAGGATACAGTCCATCTCCTAATCCTCTTCATTACTTTATGGATAAATGCAAGCCATTTCTCATTTGCAGAAACTTATTTGTTCCCACTTCACACTTCCTTCTGAGAAATTATTTTTCAAGGATAAAAGGCAAGGAAGGAGACAGCCCTGAACCTTGTAACAGACACAGGTTTCCCTTCAATGGCAAGGTCTAGTGAGCAGGCATTTCAACCACAGCTATATGTTCTCCTAAAACTAGTGCACCTACAAGGCAGACATTCATCCATGGCCAACTGAAGTTTAAAAAAAGAGAGGCAGAAAGTAAACATGTAAGCAAAGTTACCCAGTGTTGGCATTAAGGAGTTATAAGACATGAAAATAGATCAAAAGATGGAAAAGAAGTGGAACACAGACTAGAGTTAGAGGAAACACAAAATCTACTTAGAGTATGCTTGAGCAAGTGAAATACAGGAGCAGAGCGTATACAGCCAGCCTCCTCCATGAAGGGAAAGTGGGGCAGAACTTGGAAAATTAACCAGTATCATAAAGCCTTGCAAATAAACTTCCCAGCAACTTCTCTGGTCAGACATTTAAATGCAAATTCAGCTCAAAAATTTTACCTTAATATGAAGGAAGGAATACTTTAAAAGTGCAAGTGAAAGGAGCCATCAGACCTGTACCACTGTACAAGACACTGCCATCACATCCACAGAAATTTTAACATGCAATACTAGTTACCTCAGATACTGTTATTCCAGTAGTATTTCTTAGTTATTCTACCTATATCTCTTTACTTACTTGGTTTGTTATCTGAATGACAGATCAAGAATCAAAGAAGGACTGAAGTTCCCCTGAAAGTGCAATATTATTTGGACTCTGAGGTTCAAAATTTTTCCTGTCATGTAGTCAAATTTTGTACCCAAAAGTTTTTCTATTTGCTGTCATTTCCCATGGAAATATACAGCTTGAAGAAATTTTTTTAATATGTAAGATTATTTTCCCCCCCTGCCATTAACAAAGGCAAATTTTGTAGTTATAGGAGAATTATAAATTACAGAATTATAACCAGAAACAAGTCAGTTCATTTTTTCATCTAAATTTAACACTGTTGTCTTACCAATGCAATCACCTCCATCCCAATCACAAGCTGAGTTATTACAGGCTTTATCACAGTAACCATCTTTAATCCATGAACCAGGACATCCCTCAGCACAGTTTGGCACAGGCCAAGTCAAGTAAACCTGGAACAACATTACAGTCTGAGTCAAGGACTGGCAAATAAAAGTCAAGTTAACTTGTTTATTGGAATACAGAGACTTAAAATAATGCCTTCCTGTGTATAGTGCCTTCAGTGTTTTACAAACAGCATTTAAACCTTGTCACTTACGAAGTAAATGTTATCCTTTTCAAAGAGAAGGAAATTAAGTCTCAGAAAAATGAATTTGCAAGGCTATACAGCAAGGCAGCAACAGAAAGCAGGACTTCCCAAATTCACTTCTGCAAACCCTATTCAAATGAAAATTAGTGCTGTATTTCTTTCTTTTTTTTTTTTTTTAATCAGATAAGGAGGGGGAAACTTCAAATTTAAAATAGCTCTGCAGTTCACTTGTTCTCCTGACTCAAAATGTTTCTTCATCGCCAGCCAGTCATGAGATAAGTAGCACATGTTGCACATAATCCCTGAAGCCTCTGATCCTCTATGACTTAAATAATACTAAGAATTGCAAGATAAAAAATGTGTGTGAAAGTATTTTTAACTAGGAAAGCATTAAAAAAACCCACACATTTTCCTCTAGACATTTGAAAATTTTAGTAGTACTTTTGCTACCAAAGCACTGATGAGGTTTATCACAAACATTTCATCTAAACTCGCTTCATTCTCATAACTGAGACAACTGAAGAACAAAAAAAAAAGTGCAGTAACAATAGCATTCTGCAGTTACGTGCCTACTTTCTCAAAGTCTCCTAGTGTTCTCGAGTACCAAAAGTTAGTAATTTTACAGTAGCTTAAGCTTATTTTGTACAACTCTTCTATGTGTGTGTGCAGGTGTGTCCACATCTGCATGCATGAAACATTTAATTCAGTGATCTCTAGCATCTGGTGTTCCCTTCTATTTATTATTTGAATTAAAGCAGTCAAGTCTTAAGTGTTTCCCTCCATGTTCCTCATGTAGATCAAGCTCATGGATGAAAACTCTGCTGGCAACCACATTCTTTATGCATGGCTATTGCTAACACTTCCTCAGCCTGCTTTCTTCATTTAACCCCAGTGACGATAATAGGTCAGTTGAAAGACTAAATCACTTCGTGTTCATGAGAAGCAGTATCTTTCAGTGAACAATTATATGAAGATTTGGCAAAGATACAGTGGGTGTCTGGAATAGAGATGGTTAATAGTAAATTATAATATTAAACCAGTTTGAGCATCATGAGTTCTCAGTGTTTCCATGGAAGAATCGATTGTGTTTTGGACAAAACAAGCCTCACAAAACAAAAAATGAATTTACAGAGGAGGAAAGCCTGATAGCTTCCAAATACCGAATCAGTCTTCCCAGTGCTCAAAGTGGGGGAATTCGGGAATGACATTGATAAAGTAAAGTGTGAAGCCTGACACAGAACCATTATACCCCCCAAAACCTAGGAGAGAAGACAAAGAAAGGCAATTCCAAACATCCACACAGCACAAATACAAAAAAAAAAAAAAAAAAAAAAAGAGTCCTCCCCACCCTGCACCTTTGTTAACAATTGTCTAGTTAAGAATAATGATCCTTTAGAGGTAAAAAGGGGAAGGAAGGGAAATTTCTTTCAATCACTCTCTCTTTCAAAGTAGCACTTCTTCAATTTTCAAGATATTAGCACAGAGAAGTTTTAAATCTACTTTTAGTTAAAAATCCTTCCCTAAGAGCTTACCTTTTGACCTTTAGAGTGACTGTAAAAATCATCAGGCCAAACATCTTTCCCGAACATAACATCATCATTGAGATAGATAAACTTCTGAGAGAGGCCACTGATACGATGAATGTGGCTTTCAATAGCTGGTGAACTGAAGGTAGGCAAGTGACTCACATTCTGAAATATTTCCTAAAAAATAAGAAGAGATAGTGAAGTTTTTCTTCTTTGCTAATGTATTTTTTTTTCTTTCATGTATTTCTTTTTCCAACATAAAACCATTTTCAGTTCTGCTGCTTAACTAAAAAACTCCACCTGGCTCAATGCAAAGACACAAACTCCTACTTATTTCACTATGCACTGGATCAGTCCCAGTGTAGATATATTTATACTACTTGTGCAGTACAGTCCGCACAAAATTTCAAGAAGTTGAACCTGTTCCAACATTCAAACAGCATTCTTCCATTTCTTTCAAGTAACTAAGCAAGCAGACAGCAACAGAAGTTGAATTAGTATCTTATTACCACTTATGTTGCTCTGGGCTCCTGTGTCATGCCCAGATACCAAAATTACTCATGAATTTATAATAAGAAACTACTATTTTTTTTTTCTTTTCTTTTTCAGGAATCTTGAAGGATTCCCTTTCTCGTTTAAATAAGCTTTTTAGAATGCATATTTACTTTTTCTTTTTTTTTTAAGCCATCTTCTTAGTTCTAGTAATTGTAGTCCATACTGTCCCAGCAGAAGTTTATTAGATTAGCACTGGTCCTGAGACAGTGTTTATTGCCTTTTCTTGCCTCTAGGTTTTTTATAGATAGACTTTATAAGGAAATTAGACATGGGTATACATTAGCTGAAGCCTTGTTATTTGGAAAAATGACTGTGTTGAGGCTCGATCTATCTTAAGTTATCTGCTTAGTTATCAGCTTAGCCAAACTGAAATACAAAGACATATTGGGGCTTAACAAAACAGTGGATGAGAGAGAGAAGATGTGGTCACTTCTTCCTTCCTAATAAAGCTGAACAAGGCATTTTAGCTGAAAGGGGATAGTTACATTTCAGAACAAACAGAATCATTATTGGCAATACTTTTGCGATTTTTTTTTCTTGTTGGTGGTGGGTTGGGCGGATTTGTTGTTGTTTCCCCACCACCACCTTGGTTTTGTTTTGTTTTTTGTTGGTAGTGTCTCCGTGTTTTCATGTTTGTTTTTTGCTTTTACCTGGTGGGTCACTATGGTTATCCGGGGATTATCCAGGTTAAGCCAGGAAGGAATTTGCCCATTAGTGACAATGAAAATATGTCGCACCCAAGGAGCATGCCTCTCTATTGATCGTAACGAGTATCTCAGTTCTTCATTATCTTCAAAACGGCTGGCAGAAATATCTTCATCCTGTTTGGACTATAAAAAAAATCTTTTAGATTTAAATAAACCATTCAAGTTCTGATACAGGTAGGTAACAAAAGTGCCCTTTAACATATGGGTCGTAAGTATTTTGAGACTTAGGCATTCAAAAGTAAAAGGTATATTGATCAAGTGCCGTTATTTCTCTAAAGGATCATGTTTTACTAAATTATGAAGGTGAATAATACATTCTTCTGACACCAATGGCTCACCATAAAGTATCACTGGGTCATCTGCTGACCACAGTGCAAGATGACAGCGCCCTGTACAATCCCAGCTCTTGAAGAAAGAACCCCAGTTTAAAAAAAAAAAAAAACTGTTTTCCTGGATTATTAATCTTAATTATTTCCTGATCTTGATCAAAAGCCAAGCTGCATTTCAAATCTGTAACATCACCTTTCAGAACTGCTGCTTTAAGAGGCTGGGACCTTCCAAGTTCATCATGTCATAAACCATATATAATGTGTCACCTAATATAGACACTGGAAGGTGACGATGTAGCTGCTCTTCAATTATACCCTGGTCTTTCATTTAAGAAAAAAATAGGCAGGAGACAACCAACAAAATTAAGCCTAATATTCACTACCAAATAGCTAAAGGTTTCCATATGCTTTTTGTTAAAAGGCAACATTTTAAATTAGAAACTCTTCAGGCAAGTAACAAAATTAGGTTACATGATACTAACATATGTTTCTTTCCTATTTATGAGAACTTAATCACCTCTTCCAAAACGGAGGATTAAGGATGCTGAAAAGCAGTATTTCTAAAAGAACTACGCCCAGCTACAACAGGAAACTGGAGGGAAAAAAAAAAGGGGCATTTAGCAATTACCATTTTCACTGCAAATTCTGTGCACTGTAATTAAGTCTCCTTTTCTGATATGTACAGTAAACTAACATAAACAAAACAGAAACATAACTGAAAACATTTCACTAACAACAGCATATACAGGCTAGGTACCCATCTACAAAATGTATAACGCATAATTAAACATGAGGAAGCATAAATTTAAAGTGCAGGGTTTGCATCAATAAACAGAAGTTCCCCAAAACCAGGTTCATAGGGTACAGAACTGGACTGCAAGCTTTATTAGAGAGGGGCACATTTACTTTATCCATTTTTGACATTTATGGTAAAATTAAATTCTAGCAGGAGAAAAAAAAAAATCAGCATTTTAGAAGATCTTGTGATTTTTTTTTCCTTTTGATAAACTTAACATTCTTCCATGTAACATTTATTCTGTTTAAAACTTCTTTCTTTACAGATAACTTCATTTAATTTCTTTGATTTTTTTTTGAAGAGAAGTATTTAGTATTTGTTCAGTATATGTGACACTGCAGAGCAAAAAACCTTAAGAAACATACTAAGAAGAAGGTAATCGTATTTGTTAAATAACACTGTCTCTCTCCCACACACAAAAAGCCTGCTTATCTGCCAGTCAGTATCAATTAAGCCTTTCAGGACTTGACTGCACATAACTTTATCAGAACACGCACAGAGGGCAAAATTTTTCATTTAGTATTAAATTAAATCAATTAAATGCCACTCTGCATGATGCTTCCTCCTTTTAGATTCCAGAATCTGGAAACATTCTTGTGACATTTTATTATAACAAAATAAATGCTGGGTTCTTAACACATCCAAACTTCTGAAAGAAATCCTATGTTCCTTGTCATTAACTAGTTAACTGCAAGCCTCCCTCTGCATACTGCAACCTTCACATTCCGTAACAGGATTTACCTACCTGACTGACAGAGCTGAGGTCCCACAGTAAGTAAGCAGGATTAAGCATTAATTCTTTTCCATCTATAGTCATGTTCTTCTTTGCTTGTTTGCTCAGTTCATGGAAACCCTTAGGGTTATTCAGTTGCAAAAGAGCCACGCTGGCTTCTGAATAGAGCTGCAACTACACAAGCAGAGAAAATAATTTCCAGCATTCATCCATGGCAGTTCTATTCCTTGGCCGATTCAATCATTTCATTTTATTTTTCTTACTGGAGTTACTAATACGAATGACTAAACATTGTTTATAAAGCAGTACAGTTTTGTAGCAACACAAAAAGGGGGCAGTAAAACAGGAAATGAAAAGCATTTAAAGATACAGAACACTTGTAGATGGTAAGCCTTAATGTTCCAGAAAAAAAACATATTTTACTTTACACAGTAAACCAGCAAGAGTAAACCTAGGTATATTAGGAATATTCCTTAAGTGATTAATAAGTCACTCCCGCAACCAAATAAAATTTGAATTTTATTTCAACTTTGTTATACGACTGAAACAATCGTACCCTCCCTCCCCCCCCCGCCTTTTAATCAACCAATACTTTTTTGAGAAAATTAAAGTCACAAATTCATCATTGCTGTCAGAAGCGTGAAATATTCAGAATGGTTTAGAGATCAACATACAGTTCAGAAATCTGAGATACAAAGGGCTCCAGAACTAATCCATGTGGGTCTCCGAGTCCTTAATGATGGTTGCCAATAGGCTGTTAAGGTCATTTCTTAGCTGGGGACTGTTTGATCTGTTTGCTGTTTTTATCTCTTGCCACTAGTAATTCTGAATATCAGATTTCATAATGCACAGGGCAAGAAGCAGCTTGCACTCGATGCCCTCTCTAACAGCTATTATAACTTACAAACTGCAGGGCATTGAAACATTTCAGTAAAAATATAGCATAACCCAATAAAACACTGTGTTTACCATATGCAGCAGTGTGAGAAGACACTGTGCTAATAGTACAACTGTACATTGGCTCTCCAAATGCATGCATTCAACAGTCTGAGAATAAATATTGTTAATAATTAACTGAATTTATTAGATGCAATGCTTAATTTTTTGTTCCTTCATGCAACATAAGACTAAAATGCACATCTACCAGATTTTCAGTTGAATATCCATAAAAGCAATAAATAAAATTTTAACATTTTCAGGTTACAAAACAGAAGAAGATACCTTGATTTTTTTTCTTAATAAATTTGACCTTTTCAGCCCATTTTAAACAGCACTTGTCCCAGAGTTAGTATCCCTTCCCTTAGCAAGAGCAGCTGTCCCACTTGTGACATTTTAAAGCTGTTGATGCTTTGACTCATATGCTATTTGAGATCTTTCAATCTGACTTATGAGGCCTGCCATTAGAAAAATCTGATAAATCTCAGACCTTCCAGGGAATCATTTGAACCTACGGGTGGAAAGGATGGCTTCAGTAGTTAAATGGCTGAGGTATAGTTACGGACTGCAACCAACAACCTCCAAAAATATCAATATCTAAATGCTACAGATTACAAAGCTGCCATTAGTGGGTATGTACTTTATTTAGGAATACAACAGTGTCACACAGTCCCTTAGAATCTGTCATATAAAATATACGTATAACAAACCAAAAAATATTGCCACTCTAGAGCTTTGAAAGTGTCTAATCATTGTTTCTCTTTAACTTGTTTCCGCAATGACTAGCTCAACAAAATAGGCACACGTACACGTAGTACAGATCCCTAACTAGATTTATTACAAAAACTTTCCATTTCCTCCAACTAATACAGCAAATATGATCTAGGTTTTTAAATACGTAACAGTCCAAGCAAAAAAAGTAAAAATACGTACCATTGCTCAGTTTGGAAGTTAAACTGCACAGAATACAGAAGGTGAAGGAGGTGGGGGGGTTGTTTGTTTGCTTAGTTCGGTTGGTTTTACACGAATAGCTTTTTCCAGAACCAAGTATTTTCTTAAGCAGAGCTATCAATAAAGTTAGATTTCAATTAAGTCTCCTGGGACATAAATTATCTAGCTTCTAAAACACTAAAAGCTCTGATCAGAACTTTCTATTGCTGGTATTTTCAAAACATCATTCTCCCCTGCAGATTTTCTGGTGTCTCACAGCTATTACCCTCCTCTCAGTGGGGAGTCCCACTATTACTCATTCTCTTTAAATATGTTCTGGAGATCAGCTTGATCTTGACAAAACTGGTCAGCAGAACCAAAGATGCTGCGAAAGCAGAACAGAAAGAAACAAGCAGGTAGATGCAGAGAGTCAGCATGATCAGGCAAGGCTTGGCTTCCAGCACCAGTGGCATCAAAAGACACCCTGCAGTCAGGAACATCGACCACCACACATGCACATTCATATAATGAACGTACTTGAAAATGTGACAGGAAAACGGCATTCTCCCAACACGGTAAATTTAAATGCAGGTTCTCCCTTGGAAGCTTTGGCAATGCTTAGACTTAGACTAGGAAGCAGGCTGGATGGGCTGATCCACCCCAAGCAAAAGTAAATACTTCATTAACATGTTCTCAAGCTAAGAGGCCTCAAGAGTAGATTTTTTTGTGTTTTTTTTTTTTTTCCCCTGAGGTGGGACTTGGAATCCTAACCAGTTTTTAAATTATTACTCCTTCTCTTTCTAATGGCCAAAGTTGATAATTACTAGAAGTTGTGAATGCCCATCCCTGGAGGTGCTCAAGACCAGGCTGGATAGGGCCTTGGCCAACCTGATCTAGTGAGTGGCATATGCAGATTAAAGAGGAAGCAGTATTTCACAAAGGAAGAAAATCTGCAAGCTTTTAACTTTACCTGAAGCAATCGGGATACTGAATCTTGAAAGAAAGTCACTTTTCTCCAAAAATTTCATTATATATTATTTTAGTGGAGAAGTGTTAGCACAATAACCTCAATAAACTAATAAATAAGTAAAGACAAATCTTTCAAAGTAAAAAATATTTTTTTCCATCTCTTCTTCAGCGTGCATAAATTCAATGCAACATATTTCCAGCCTCTAAAGAAATAAGGCTTAGCAGCAGACAGACGCATAATCAGAGTAACACCTCCATCTAGTGGCTTACTAATGCACTATTAAGAAAGCATGGAAAATAAAAAGCAACCAAATACTATTCTCCAAACACCTGTCAAAACACACACAATACAAACGTTGATCAGCAACAATACTGCTGCTTACCTTTCATATGTAAATAAGCTTCCATATTATTACACTGCAATTAAGGCCCTAAACATAAAAAATTTGGAGACTGTAACATATATAAACTAGAAAATTTCAAGGCTGTATTATGTACTATACAACCTCCTCTTGAGCTCAGCTCCTTCTAGCAGAGAACTACTGAGGATTTGTAGGTCAAGAAACACATGGCCCAGAGGTTGGAGCAATTTCTGGTCCCTTTTGTATTCAGAAGTAATTGCAATCAAATGAAAATGATCCAATTAAAGCAGCATAATCAATATTCAACACAAATGTATCAACAGCTACATTCCTCCCTTTCTCTCCTTTCCACCCTTCTTCCCTTCAAACAGTAGCACTGACGAAATTTTAAGTTATTTTTTCTGTACTTTCAGCATTGCACTAAGAAACAGCCACTTAAAAAGAGTAAGTAGCGAGGAACCCTTTAAGAATAAGGAGGCAGCTATGAAAGAAGTCTAGCCTAACTCAGTTGCAACTTGCCCTCTCTCCACCAGGCATCTCACAGCACTTCACAAAACTTGGACTGCTAAAGTGATAACTGCAGAGGAATCGCTGGAAATTTCTGTGGAGACTAAACAACCAACCTTTCTTCAGCTTAACAGCAGCAAGAACCAAGCAGTTCTCCCCTAGGTAAGGGGAGCACCACACTTCATGACATTTACCATAACTGTCTACCTACAACTTCCACTGAAAGGAGAACTGATTCTGAGCAAAGGTCTTAGTAAATGTTTCTATAAAAACAAATCACTTCCACACTTTCTATGTAAGATTTTTGGCTTTGTAAATAAGCATCTTACATTTACATGCTTATATTCTATTATAGGTTTAATATGAATAAATTGCTGCTAACACGAGTAGAAGACTGGTTCGGGAGAAACCTGCTACCTACCTCACTATAACCATATATACTGTATACATATATGTGCACACACATGTATATATGTTTATACACACACAAAGATCTCAATTTAATTGTTCTAAAGCAGCCACCACTGGAGGAGGGGCACACACAAACACATATACAGACAGCAATGACATAATGACCACTGGATGGTGAAACTGCAGAATGCGTTAGATACCTGAGAAAAACTGTGTTTACACAGAGAAGTGCCTAACCAAATTGCAGAGGAGCAGCTCTTCGGAACAGATAGCTAGCTGATCGCAGTGATAACATCTATAGAAAGATAAGAATGCACACAGGAGAACAGAACCACCAGGAAGATCAACAACCAGCTGGTTGACACGTAACTGTCAACAATGATTAAAAAACAACCTAGGCAGGGTAAAGAAAAATCATGCAGAAAGATAAAAGGCATGGGATATCACTCCCATGAAAAGAGACAAGGAGATGGGAGATACACCCAAGGCACCAGAGATGTAGCCTTTACATTCATTTGAACAGCAAACCAAAACCACAAACTGTGGCATTTTTCATATTTGTTAAACTAGAAAAGAGTTTGGATACAGACAACAGATTAAACAGTTGCTCAGACATGAGAAGCAAAACTGAAACACAGAAATAATCCATCCAACATGCTTTTTTGATGGAGTAAGTAATACTACTAAGAGATGCTGCTGGAGTGAAAAAAGATGACCAGCCATAGTCATGGATGGCAGTACAAAATATTAAGGTCTGGGTAGAATCATTCCACTCTAACAAGTCTTGAAACCACGAGAGAATAAAAAACCAGCAGATTCCTCATAAGTAATAAGGAGGAATCTGGGTATTTCACTCTTCCAAGGCATTCACAAAAGAAAGCACCTCTTGATGGAAGGTCAATTATAACTTAAGAGACATGGGCTATGAATACGGTCTGTACTTTACAGATTTATGGCAGAAAACCTAGTGAGAATTAGGAACTTCTCAATCCTGGAAGCAAAATTCCACACAGGAGTATCAAGGAGAAAAATCATCAAAATTCACTGGACTAATAGTTCAATGATGTATTAAATAAATAAGTTAGAAAGTGTCTTTTGGAAGGGATGAAAAACAACAAAAAAAATCAACACCACTCTATCACAAATAATGACAGGTATTTCAGTATTCAAAAGCAAGAGTAGGCGGGGAGAATGTTCCTCAGAACTGTGTTATGATGAGAGCTTGTATCTATGAAGTTAGACCAGAGAACAAACATTGTCTAGGATGGTGTTCCAGTTCCATTGTCTATATAGTGTTCCCGTATATTCCCAGATGTGGAATGAGACAGATTTCCACCAAATTATCACTGAAATGAGGCAATATTATTTCAGATACCAATCTGGCAGTTAAAGAGGACGTTACAGAAGAGTTGCTCCTAGAAAATAACCCTGGGTGAGAAAAACATGAGTTAATTGATTTCAAATTAAAACAAAGACAAGTGAAGGAACATCTTGTTACTAAATTTCTTGATTGCTAAGGGGCAAGTTGACTAAATGAATAGAGCTGGTAATTGAAGTCAAAGGTGTTCTGAGCAATTCAGCTTCATTAAGTCAAACGTGTTACAGCTACCAGCAACCTGTAACTTACTCTGTGCTGAGGTACTAGAAAAGGCTCCGTGCCCAAAAGGCTGAACTTGCATTCAAAGATCTTGAGATACTACTATATGTCCAAGCAGATTTTCAGTCTTTCACCGCAGGTGAGACGAGCCAACAGAGAGAAGAGCAAAATTCCAGTCTGCAAACTAGTGTTATTAATTTACTGTTCTTTTTGGACTGTGTACAGGTTCTTAGGAAATGAGAATCTGGTGGCAGCAATTCTCAAAGAACAACTGTTTTATGAGCTCAAAGATGTTTCAGCTTGCTTTTAAATGCAGAATACTATTTTAGCTCAGGGATTTCCAGTTACCATGACTGTCCTACTAATTTCATTCTTTTTATTCAAAATGAAGGCAGCCATTAGACAAAGATGTTTTCAGGAAAGAAATTATGCAATTTTAAAATTATTTAAATTTAAATGTGTTTACATATATTTCAATTCCAGGATCCTGTTTTAAGTTGTTGTTTATTTAAAACAGTTTGAGCTCTGAACATTTTATTATTTTCAGTACAGCTCTATTTAAGAATCCCCTTAAGAATTCCCCTTCAATGTATTTACATTTGGATTCTTCCAATGTCTCTAGGCCAGGAAGCATTCAACCAACATTCCTTATTCAAGTTTGAAATAAAGAAACTAGAATCTCAGAGAAAAATCTAAGTACCACCTCCTGTTGGATAACCATCTATTTCTACAGCAAACACAGTTTCTTTAAAGCTATTTTAAGAAAACATATTGATGGCATCTAAAAGTAGCATAGACTGGTAGATCAACCTCATGAGTATCCACTGCAATCTAACCAATGTACCATTGAAAAAGAAGCAGAAAGATGCCACTACCACACCAGAATACACTTCTTGCCATTTGTGTGAGTGATGGTAGGCTATTTTATGAACAGCATCAGCACAAAGCAGTGGTAGGAGGCAATGGAAGTCATGTAGAAACACTGGCAATACCATTTGCAATGAGCATAACATAGCATACAGCAAGTGTTGGCATTGGGTTAGCTATGTACTAGGAACTTGTATAAAAAGTTCTGGTGATGCTTCATTTAAAATACCCTACAAAATTCTAGTTGATCACGTTGCAGACAGACAAATTCACAGTGGAAGCATCAGGGAAGGGCTGTCAGAAGGACGAGAGAAATGGAGAGCCAGTGCAGTGCAAATAGCACAATGTGATTAACTCACTAAAACAAAAGCTAGGAGAAGCCATATCTGTACTCTCTACTCATACACAGGAGATGTAAACAAAACCAAAAGAGAAGAGCTATTTAAGTTTAAAAAACTATTTAAGAGCTATTTATAGTAACCTATTTAAGAGTGGGTAGGATGAGAGGTACAAATATGTTTACTTAATGAGGTTTCTAACCATTGTTATTGAGATTCTCAAACAACCTGCTTGTCTTGCTAAGACAAGAATGAAGAAATTCAGCCTGCGTTAAATTAGAGCATGACTGGTCTATGAAACCATTTAAAAAGTATCCTTTCAGCTGTAGCTGAATACATGATTTGATAAACCAGCCTGCTACAGAGAGAAAAGGAAAGCAAGTCATACTCTTTCAAGCACCAAGAACAAGCCACAAAGTGAATTATCACATTCTACAAGTGGGCATCTGACTAACAGATTTTTTTATGGATTGACATCCCAAGTCTCTACATACCCTTAGCTCTGCTAACTCCCTTCTCCTCTACAAACTCCCTGGCCTCAGTCCCTTTCACATCATCTTCTTCCCATAGCTCCCTTTACAGAATACTCAGCTTGGTTAACTAGCACCAGACCAGCATTCTTCATCCTGTTGAGCACTTGCTTCAGAAGGAAAGCTCACTCGCATCTCTCCATAAGATTCATTGTCTTGCATAAAACAATGATTTTGACAGATTTCTGAAACTTCTACCTGTCTGTTAAACACGTCTGTAACTGGAAAAGTTGTCCAAATGTTAGGAGAGAAAGGAAGACACAAAATGTTAACGGATGGCACGGTCACACAAATTGTGTTCTACTGTTGTCTTGCAGATGGATAAGTTAAGTATAAATCGCTTAGTAGCATACAGAGTACTTGGCAGAAAGAAATACAGCATTCAGCTGTGAGACAATTCATTGCTCTTACTGTTATCCAAAAGCAAAGAAGGGATAAAAAAAGCTAAGAAATCACACAAACAATTCTGCCACATTAAACAAACCAGTGATACAATACGCTTCAGTAAGACAACAGCCTATAGCAAATGGCTGAGAGAAACTAGTAAGTCTGGTATTTTTCAACTAGTTGCAAGTTAAAAATCTAAAGCCTAATAACTTGCAGTCACAGAATGGACAATTGGCATTTGGAAGGCAACAACTTAAGTCACGATTTACTATTCTTCACAACGCAGGAAAAGGGTCACAGATGACTATCAGAAACATCCTAAGTCACCTGCAACAGTTCTCTTGGTAGGTAAGTAAGGTCTGTATGTGAAGTACTTAAAAACAAACAAATAAAAAACAACACAAATAAATTACTCTTTCCTCCACATCCTTACCAGTTTTACTTTAGAGGCCAGACTCTCCGGTAGTTTTGTTCGTAGCTGATTTGTTTCTTTGAATGTAGCTGGAAATCCACTAAGGAAGGCCAAGTCTTGCATTAACACTAGTCCTGGAACTTCTTTGTCTGTAGTCTGAAAACAGGATGACAGGGTAAAAAAGTCTTTTATTTAAATTTACAGTGATTCACATTATGAGACAACCCTTCAGCAGATGACAGATTTAATAGAGTGTGATTCTGTCATTTAACCCAAACCTCAACACTGAAATAAAAGTAATTTTAAAAGTTCTAACTTATTACAACATATGAGTTACAAAAGGTGTATAGCACAGAAATAATTCCTAAAAACACAAAGTTTAGGACATAGAAAAGCTAAAAGCTAATTAACAGATTTTAAAAATACATACCAAGTAGCCCCTCCATACTATCTGTTTGCTGTTGTCTTTTAACATTCCAGAATGGGCAGCTTCAACTAGAATAAATAAAATACATTGCAAGTCAAAAACTGGAAGTCACTTATTTTGTATATTCCAAAAACTAAGATAGACTTTTGCAAATTAAGAAGTTTTGGACATTTATGGAGGGAAGATTTGTCCTTATACTTGTCAAATAATCTTGCTAGTAAAATAAACACCAATGTTTGGGCAAGTGGATGTTAGTGGGTTGGGCACTATGTATTAAAATAAGAAGCCTGTACCTGTTCTAAGGTACTACTTGTAAGTGTTGAACACATAGATGATTTTTTTTTACGATGTGTAATCCTTTGAACAAAGGCAGAACTTTTTGCACAATATTCAGCCTTCACATCACAGCAATTAAAAGATTATTTCTAAAACTAATCCTCAGTCTTCTGAGATCATCAGTGCAACACAGATTTTCAGATATCAAGTCTGTTTTGCAACAGTACTTTAAGAGTATGGAACTGTTTAATCTTTCATAATCAGATGTCTGGGAGATAAGAAACAGTATCACTGCTGTCATCATGTAAAGAAACAGACTGAGGGGAAGAGACACAGTACAACTTGCTAAAGTCAAACAGAAAATTAGTGGCAGAGTCAGCGATGGAAGAAAATACAACCTAACTCACAGCAACTTTGTAAAAATCTTTCCCTAGAAAACAATATGGAAACTGTCAAATACTTGTTCTTACCATCCTTAGGGCTATCAAAAACAATTACTGTCACATTGGTAGAAGGATTTTTTGGTTTTGCTACAAAGAACATATTGTTAGCAGCTTGTAGAGCAGGATGAACGGACAGGAGGTCTTTCAGCGTGACGTTGGTTGGCAGCGCAGGATCCAGGACAAGCATTGGCACTTTAACGCAGTGTGTCAGCAAACATTCCAGTTGCTTCTCACTGCAGCAAAATATCAAACGTGTATTTAACACCACTAGAAAATTTACAACAAAAATCAATGCTAGGTGCAATGAGAGATGTTTCTGTGAAATCTGATTGACTATTTGTAACATCTGTTGAAGAAAGGGTGGGAACAATTAAGAGCATACTTATTTTGCTGTAGAAAGCAAATATCCTACTGTTCCAGTTCAGCACATTCCCGTAACTTGTTCCCCAATTCCTTGCCTCCTCTCCTCAAAAACACGCCTCTTTTCTCAACCGTGTAGTTTTATTTTTCAAAATTTCAAAGATTTTTTTTCAAATATTTCAATGTTTGCAGAGATTCGACTACAGAGGTCACCTTATAAAGATCTCTACAGAACAACCAGGCCAAGTTAAGAACAGGACAGAGCAGGACCTGCTGCTTCCTGTCAGTGCACAGACACATGAGCCTTGGCCCCTCCGCAAACAACGACCTACAGCACTGTGTACACAACTGGCAGGTAAAGGTACTGTCGGAAAAAAAAATAATCTTAATGGTTTTGAATTATAAAACTCAAGGTACAAATGCACTAAAAATTCACACTCAGAATATGAACTACACCTAACTAGTGACAAGGAAATGTTTTTTGAATTTCAGAAATTGTCACACTAAGAGGCTCATATTTGTCACAATCACATTACTGTTATTCGACAGATACATTATGACATTGTCTACTCCTCTTGAAATGACATAGAAGGAAAACATGCTGAAGCTGTAGAAAAACAAACACAATACCCCTTTACGCCACCTCCCCAACAGTTGCTTTCAGCTAAAAACGAGTAAGACATAGTTCACTTCAATTTATAGCCAAGACAAAACAAAAACCAAAAACCCCTTACCTCTTCTTTGTTGGTTCTGTTGCATTCTTTCCAAGGATTTCCCTATTACGAAATTAAAACAACCCCATTAAGTAACTCTGAGCTGATGGTAAAGAATTAAATCTAATTTCAGAGTTCTAATTGAGTCAGGAACATGTTGTGAAATCAGCGATAACCCAGCTATAAAACTGCCAAGGCCTTGCCATTAGCCTACTTCAGGGAGCACAGGCTGACACGCGCTCCCTCACTGCTCACCCTTGTGCAGTAGAACCCCAAAATCCTTGCTAGTGCTGGGAGCTGCAGCAGTAGGACTCTGCCAACAAGATTTTCAGGGGTTATTATTAGATTATTTAACGAAACTGCTGCTAATAGGACAAGCACTGATAACGAACCAGGAATTAGCGACCTGAAACTGGAGTGAGTTCGTAATTTTGTCTATGGTACATATTCTGTTAAGGTCTAACATGTATCGGCCGTGTGCATGCAGAAACTGATGAAGATTAATGCACAGGTAGAGTAGTGATGATGGTAAAAACTTAATGATAATAATATCATCCCAAGGGCTCCTCCTACACACACCAACAAAAAGAGAAGCACCATCCACCAAGCTACTCTCTCTCCCCTTGAACAATAAAGCATCTGGACAGCGACTAATTTGTTTCAGGTGGATCGATAAAAAATTAACAATTTACTAAGTTTTACTACATAGTACAGAATATATGCTCATTAGCAGAGTTTTATAGTCTCTGTCTTTGTCTTCCACAGTCATCCTGATCCTTTGACCCATTTTTTATGTTTATTATTTAAACTGTGCTAACCGAGGGGTTTGGGAATTGTTGTTGTCTACAGGGGAGAGAACCAGCTGTCCCTGTAGTTGACGATGTGAGAAAAATTTGTGTTTTTGCAGTAGAGAATTATTTTTCTTTATTCCAAGGTAGTTGTGTAGTCATAATAAGGAGAAATACTAAGTAGATAAGCGGACAGTAGAAGGCCTCACTGTTCCAAAATAAGGTAGAAGCTTGAGAAAAAGAGGATGAGCAGTGTGAGAAGAGTAAAACAAAGATCACAAGTTCTCGAAACATAAGAAAGGAGAAATTAAAGGGTTGAAAAAAAAGAGAAATTGTACATATATGGTATAGAGGAGCATCGAGTAGCTTGTGAACCTGTAGTACTCAGCCAATGAGGAAACAGGGGAGGTGATCAGGTGTTGGGTAATAGGGAATAAAAGGTTATGGTTTGTTTACTAAAATGCGCTCCTGACTGACAGGGCGCCTGCCATTGCAATCGCGAATAAAATAGCTTCACAGAAGATCCTGTCTGCAGAAAACTGTTTGAGATTTTTCTCACAACAAACATGACACGAACATGAGTCTTATTCCTGAGTTTGATATAAACTTTCCAGATCAGTGTTATGGAAGGACAAAACGTGTGGTTTTCCCTTGCTAAAACAGGAATCACAGCATCTCTTTGCCCATAAGTGTCATGGAGCTGAAACCACTAATGTTTGCTCTGTAAACTACTAGGAAATGATTAGTATAAACATGAAAGCTCTTCAGAGCAGAGACCATGTCTATATTTAAGATGTTTACACTTCATGTATTTTGCAATTTAAGTAGCAAACCAGAGGCTTAGAACTTCAGTTGTGATCACACTGTTAATGGTACCTAATTGCAAGTCATAACATGCCAAAATCAGATCAATCATTGCACTCCCTTGTGGATTTCTGATTATTCTGAATTGGCACTTAAAATAAACACTTAAAATCTTGTTCTTTCATTTAGCATTTTTCTGTCCAAAACTGATCACATGACCATGGAGTTGGTAATAAAAAATTAAATCAGTGGTTACAAAACAACACAAGGTATCTGTAGCTGCATGTGTTTGCTAGGAAACAAAGCTGTGCACTATTTGAAGTCTTTAGATCAGTAATTTTACAGACCAGTATAGACAATCTCTAACATTCTGAATGCAGCATTACCTCATCCTCCCCGCTGCCTTAGCTGGAAGGTTGAATAATATGTTTATAATCTGAATAAATTATTTTCCTCTTCCTCAGTTTCTGTGTTTAGGAGACTACAAATCTATTTTTAAGGAGCCTTTAATAAACATATGCTCAAGTATATGTTATTAAGCCCAGTATAAAAAGAAATATTGGGAGATGAGTAGGAGGGGGATGAAGAGATGTTAAACATGTAAGATATAGTTTTATTATTATTCAGAAGCAGTTACAGAAATCCATACAACATGACAAACAAACAAGCACAGTTTTCTGCAGAGCGTTTTTTACAAATTCAAGACAGAACAGCCTTAATTACTTTAAATTATTATGCTCTAAATTTTAAACAGTTTTCTGATTAGACAGCACTTCATGGCTAAATGTAGAACTGAAAGAAGGTTTGAGAATAATCAAATGAAGACAGAAACTCGCTTTGAATTTTCATGTTGAGCAACAAGGGAGAAAAGAAAGAGGGCTAGTACCACATTAGATTGCTATTGTTAGTGCAATGGAAAAAAATACATGAGATTATTACCTCATTATTTTCTGTTCTTCCTCCATCTGTTCTCTGACCTGTTGCAATTCTTTGATCAGTTCAACATCTGTGCCGTTCACCCAGGTGTATACCACATCAATCGGCATGGGTAAACAAAGCCTACATAATTCAAATGAAAGCTACATGAGCTGTTTAATATTGCATTACAAGTGTTTGTGGCATCCTACAATAGCAGTTCCCGTCAAGCAACAAAAATGCTTGGTGTCTGAGCTGAAGAGACGAATAAAAAAAGCTTCCCTTTAGCTATAAGTATATATAATTTCTTAATTGTACACAAGCCTTTGACAAAACAGCACGGACATAAAACCAGAAGAAGACTTACAGAGGCCATAACAATTCAATAACTAAACAAATTTGCAATTTATACTCTAAATTTCACTGACATATTAACCTACAACCAAACACCTAGCAACCCATTAAATATTTCTGAAGACAGTACCGGCATCTAGGCATATCTTTAATTCACCAGCTACAAAATTAGACAGGACAGCACAAAGTATAAAGACTTAAATCACACTGTGTGCTATTTAATTGCCCAGAGCCAGTAAGACCTCAACAGAACCACATCTTTATCCTAATACCTCTTAGATCTCAGTAACATGGCATTTCACAAACTAACAACAGAAGTAGGATACGTGAGTTCAGACACTCGACACAGCTCTCAAACCCATTCTTGACACAATTTAATACCATGGAACTGTTGCTGAACAGTTACAGATGTCCTAGCATAAAATTAATGGAGATGCAGCAAAGAAAAGGTTTTGAGTACTTATATTCTATCTGATTGTGGTTATCTCTTCTCTGAGGCCCACAGCTTGGTTTCAGCAGGTGCTCCAGGCTGCTGCCAGAGATGAACCTCTCATTCCCAGAGAGCAGTGGGTTGTCCCAACTATTATTTTCACAAGTTCAAGTGTCAAGCTATTCAAATAATACCTTCCTAAACCGTAGAGAAGGCCTTCATACACTTCAGCAGAACGCAACAATCCAACCTCGTGCTAAGCATGTTAAATTGAACTTAAGCTTAGATCGTTGGATGTTGATTTATCTCCCTAACATTTGTTTTCATGAAATAGGCCAGTGAAAACAAACAGGAGAAAAGCAGCGTTTGGATAGCAAACACTGAGCAAGTGTTTTAAAACTAAGATATACTGGGACACACAATGAAATATCCAAGGAAAAGGTGTTCCATCCCGACCCACTGCATAGCATCCTTCAAACAACAGACAGACAGTTTGTAGGTATCTCCTCCATCTTCCCTTGCACAGCATGACATGCAATTTCCACCCAGCTTTGTTTTCTACCAGCTGAGACTCAACAACTGAGGTGCAAAAATTGGCAAACGGGCAGCCAGTGCCTGGTCACAACACAAGGGATGTGAACGTTTTGTAGTCAGTTCACCACAGTTCCTAACAACCGAGCTATGAAACATACGGGCTGCTGGGGGGTCACCCTAAAGACAGTTTGAACATCTAGCAGGAAACACTGCCTTCCTCAGCTGCACCATCGGGAAAGCCTGCCTCACTTCTGAGGTGCAATACTCTGCAGGAGGCTACATTCTCAGCTGACAAAGTCAGTTTGCAGACTACGGGTAACCCTCCTAATCAGTTGTTTTACCTCTTTCTCAGGAGACACAGTAGCTCATTAACAGGTGCAACTCAATGTACGTTTTGAATCTTTCACAGAATTAGAAATTGAATGGCAGGAGCTCCTCCAGCTTTTCCATGCTTGTTGTGACCAGTTACATTATTGGGTTGGCTGTCCCTTGATTTCTACAGCTAGGAAACCTGTTTTAGGTGGAAGCACCTGACTCAAATTAGCTGATCTCAAAGGTGCACAATTCTCAGTCTTCGGAGCAAAGGGCAGAGTTTATTTGCACAGCCTTCATTTAAGAACATAAAATGTGGGAAAAGCCTAAACTCCAACTCAGTCTAGGCTATGAGGCAATTTTAGTACTATTTATACTTCCGTAAAGCCACTCCCCAGTTTATAATTTGATAATAGCTTGTTTCTATACAATAGCAAAGAGAACTGTGTAATTTACTACACTTAACTTGTAGCACTGAAATGTCTGCTCTGAATTAACCCTCATGTGGCTTGATCTTCATTAGTAACATCTATACAGACAACTACAAAAAAAAAAAAAAAAGCTATCAAAGCAAGTGAACTGTTTGTTGATCAATTAGTTTACAGTTTATCCAAATACAAATTAATCTGAAATTTTCTTAATGTATTTTTTACAGCAAATTAACACACACTGTTTGGGAAAGTAGTGGTTATCAAACATAATAATAAAAAAACATATACACAATTTTTTGCTCCTAATTAATACTGCTACCAATTAGGATCAGCAATAGTGTTAAGATTTCACCTTGTGGCCTCTTTCAACACTTTCTGATTAATTTCAAAACCTCTTAAAAAGCACTGAGACTTCATATTTTGAGAAGAGCCTAATGGCATTTTGCTTTAAAATTAAAAAGGAACAGGAAAGCTACTTCCACATTATCCTTCTCTAACATTATTTTAAGTACACAAAGTCTTTTGCAAGTTAAGGCCTGAAAAGTTCAAACTTTCTTCACTTAAATTCTGTAGGTACGTTTTTCCTTCATGTGGATTTATGCTTTTGGTCTTCATCACAGATACCAGTCTGGCAAACAGATCAGGCCCAAGATGAGCTGACTAAAATGAAATATGAAAATACACCACAGAAATGTAAGTTGACTATTTGGCTAATTTTGACTATTACGTCATGAAAGTAAGACTTGCAATTTTGTTTTGGACAAACTGCCATTTTGTACTCTGTACTTAATTAACACAAAGGCAGAACTTCAGTACTGACAGAAACAACCATGCTTTCACTCCAGCACTGCAGAAACACATAGACATTGAGTTAATAATCTCTACGAGCTGTATCACTCTGCTTTATCTGTCTTCCTTTGGAAAATAGAGGAGGGAGGTAAGAGATGAAATAGCAAGTAGTATTCACAAATACCGTGCAATGTACTTTTAAAGAATTATCTTGCACCAGCTAAAACATGATGAACTGATTTGATCATTTCTACTGTCTCATGATTCAACAAACCTCAAGGCAGATTACACATCTGCTTTCAGGGCTTTTTCCAGTCAAGTGCATCAACACTTAAAAAAGTCAGATGATATCTCCTTAGTAAGCTTCTTCCACCTACCAATTCACCGTCCACTGACTTCCTGAGCAACAGACCCTGTGACTATTCAGATACGAACTATGAAACCACAAGCAGCCACACAGAAGTTAGCACAACTGAAGCAAATGACCCATATGACTTTGCTTCCAATTTGTTGTGACTTCTCCAGTGCATTCAGCTTGCTTTAAAAAGCTTTTTCTTGTTACTTTTGTGACTTTTCTGCTAAATAACATCCCATATGAGATGCCACAGAAAACTCGAGGTAAATCAAAAATAGATTTTTTCAACACACTAGAAGTTGGAATTTTAAGTGAACAGGAACAGTACTTGTATTTTCTTACCTTAACATAGAGAATATTTCATGTACTCCCTTCACTGTTAACATTATTGTCGTTTTGATGTCTTCTTATAGACTGGATGAATTAAATGCATTTAAAAGAAACTGCTATATATGACTAGAATTTCCAAATTCCAAACACTTTCCAAGTTTGGATATTAATTACTAACTCACAGTTTTAGAATCTCTAAGTTAGCAATTCATCGCAGATTTAGAGCCCTTACAATAAAGTACTACTCAGCAGTATGTTACTTCTTCTAGAATATCTGATTTAAATATTTGAGAATTCATTGAACAATAAAACGTGCAATATGCTAACTCCAAATACAGCTCACCGATTTTGAAATGATTTGCCAGCAACGTTGTCTCTGTATGAATCAAACATAACATGATACTGGTCTCTACTCCACTCCAACACGACCTGAAAAGAAAAAAAAACAAAACTCAATGTCACCATCTTCTAAAATTAGACATTTACTTTTGAAACTTTTACTCACAACCGATTTCACTCAAGTTGATCTACACGGTAATGCACATCTGACCGCTAATTAATCCAAACTAAGTTATTACACTGAGTCAGCAATCAGACACGCAACTTAGAGCACACAATTCAAATAAACATTGTTTTTTTTTTCTCTGCCAGAAAGGACTTCATGTTTTGTGGAAACACTTCTTCAGTTAATACTCGTTTTGATTACCTCCTTGTCTCTTAACTTTTAGGGACATGGTCTACACTGTGACGTTGGTAGTAGGGTGATGGCTGGACCAGATGATCTTAAAGGTCTTTTCCAACCTTAATGATTCTATGATTTTTTTTTTTTTTTTGAATGCAGCAGCATCTTCTCAAAACTGAGGCCCTAAAACAAATATACTTCAATACAAGCAGGACTCCCCCCATCCCACACAATTTTCATCATCTTCCTTTCTATTCTCATACAGGATATACTGGAGTCTGTCTCTGCAATCTGAGCTTTGAAACCAAACAGCCAGCCCAGGGCATATCAAATCATGCAGATTAACCTGGGCACAAACTTAAAACACAATAGCTGTTTCCCAGTCCAGGTGAGTCTTACCTGACAGCCAAACTAACCCAACAGCTCTGTATTCCTGCGGGCTGCACTCTTCCATCCCCCTGTGTTTCTGTCCCTCCCTTTAACTTGAGGCTGGCGTTCGCCAGACTCTGCAGCAGTCAGGGAGCTAAACCAGCAGGGAAATGAACCCTCAGAAAACAGATCAGCTTAGCCTCCCCAGCTCGGATGCTGGGGCAGACAAGGAACAGTGGGAACACACAGCTGAAGGCAGGGTTGTCTCTCCCCCAGCTTCATCCAGCCACCAAGATCACTTAGCTAATATGTCAGTCTTTTGCCAGCAAGCCCCATTCACCAGCATATTCACGCATTAGCGCTATGGGAGCACAATCACAAGAATATTCGTACTTTAGAAAACTGCACGTTTACATTCCGATATTATTTTTAAATGTGTTATTTTAAATGTCTATATACATACATACACATACAATGAACAAAGGCACATGGTTGCATCCCTGTTACTAAAAAAGTATCAGGAAGCATGGTTCCAAGCAGAAAAATCAGACTTTCCAATACTAAATATGTTTCATATGCTTTGATATAGCAAAAAAGAGTAATTTGAGATAAAAATATTTCTATACAGAAGATCCTGCTCTTAGATAAGCTTTCCGTATCTTTTACAGCTGAATTTCAATCTGAAAAACTACAGTATCATCTTGTGTTGTTTTAGAGAGATGAAAAGGCAGTGGTTTATTTTATGTGCAGCAGTACATATAAATATGTACTGGAGAAAAAAAATTATAGCGCTTGTTTTACACCAGTCTTCTTAGATTTAAATGTCACTGTTGCTTGTTTTTTATGGCAACTATAAACTCTACCATTTCTTTAAAATAGTACCCAAAACCATAATTCTAGAGGCTACCTCCATCCATTTTAAGATGATACACATCTCTATACCCTCATGCCTAAAGCAAATTAAAGCCTTCTGAAGAGTATACAGAACAGGGAAGTCCCATCACGCGCCAGTGACAAGCACACAACAATTTCCAAAGCTGCCCAGCCTCTTTGTAGTCCAAATCACATCTGTACAAGCTCGTTCCTCATACACAGAGCACATGATTTACAAGGTGAGCATAAAATCTCCTTCCTTAAATATCAAACACGCTATGACACTTCTTCATGCCCAAGTCATTATGTTCCTCTGCCAATTACATTAGTATAAAACGCTACATAATGAAAGCTATCTACGCATCAACATCTGTAATTACTGCTAATTAAGAACTGACACACCCTGATCTGCTTCTAGAAGAAATACTGAATTAACTGAGTAAAAATAAAAATGTATTTTGTTGTAGGAATACAGCTCTCTGGGAGAAAAACGTTAACCATTCCAACATTCGCTTTCTGTATTTGTGAATGTGAACTTTGAGAGCCATGGTAGCTCTCTTTGGATAAATGTTTAGGAAAAGAAGTTACAGGTTTCCCACCTGATACATTCTGCTTCTGTAACTGTTTTCTCCTCTCATTGCTTACATTGCAATAATGCCTGCAGGCCTCTGCTTCAACTTTACATGCAGATGCTTAACACTACTGCGGAACAACAACAAATGGAGACCCTCTATCGTGAGATAATGTATCAGAAGAGTGACAACAGTGTCTCTCTTGCTCTAGTTAAAAAACATTTTACAAAGCTAAATGACCTATAGAAGGTCTGCTAAGAAGGGTTAACAGGCGAACAGTCATAAAACTCAAAACTTACCTCAAGACTAGACTACAGCATTGGCTTACACCTGGCTATCCCATACGTTACAGCTGATTCATGCTTAGTGCATTGTTATTTCACTGGGTTAATATTTTTTTCTTCTTGACATCACTCACTTTCATCTTGAGGCTGTTAGGACGTTATTCCCAGTCTCAATTTTTTTGCTCTAACCATCTATTTCCATGTCAGCACTAATACAAAAATTAGCATGACTCTAAACAATTTTGCTTACTTGGACAAAAAAGCTGGCTCTGGGGGCGGGGGAAAAAAGGAACCGCACACTCTGTTCAGACAACAGGGGCTGACAGGCATTGCTGCTTTTATTGCTTAAGAAGTCCCCACGGAACATTAAAATGGTCCACCTGACGATTACTAGAAAGATTTCTTGGTTTCGAGTTCAAAATTCTTACAAATTTTATTTGCTGCTGCCTTGCAGACTGTATACTGAAGAACAGAAATCTTTTCCATTCTTACTACTGCTGCCAGAAGAGGCCTGACAGTGTTTATTTTCACAAGCCCAGCCTCTCCTAAATCCTTAAACTTCCACTGTTCACCAGGACAGGAACACTTTAAATCATAAAATTCAAAGGCAAAATGCATGCAAACATCTGATCATATTCTTGATCATTTATTTATTTTTAAAGAGCTTTTTTGTTTGTTTTTGTACTCGTGCAGACATTTGATTTGGTTTGTTGCTTTTTTTGGGTGGTGTGCAGGGTAGGAGTGTTTTTACCAAGCGCGATTAGAAGATTTCTGGTCACTTTTCTTCTACTCTTAACACAGAGTTTTGAAAATTCACTCCCACATCAATCTGCCACTTACTTGCTCGCTATCTAAATAGCAGCTAAGCTTTCCAAATAGTTCTGGTATTAAAAAGACTGGAAATAGCAAACTCAGATTTGGTATTTCTGAGAAGTGACTTGGACTCACTCTCAGCAAAATCAGTTGCAACTTGGACAAGTACCGAAGTGGTTTATAAACGTTCTCAGAAATGCTGAAGTTTGCCTTAGGTCCCGATTCTGGAGAAAAGCAAAAGTTTACTTGAAGTTTCACAGCACCAAGAGGTATCTATCAATCAGCTTTAAAACAAAAGCTGGCAGTCACATATAAACAGCCAGCTCAATTATCTCACTCATGGTTTCGAAGCGTTTCAGCAACTTGTGACCGCTGCAGGACAGCAGACAGGAAGCACCTTATGAAAGACAGCAAATATCCAGACAGAACAAACTTCTGATTGTGCTCCACCACGGTTTCAGATAGTGGTCTTCATGGCTCTACTCTTTTTTAAGTCTGAAAGAACTCACCAAAATAAAACGGGAGGAAGGGAGGAACACCGCAATCTTGAGAAATTTAGGAATCGGGAAACACCCGTCAGTTTGCATTTAGCACCGCCGTCCTTTAACGCTGACCAAGTCTTTTCTTTAATACCATGAATACTGGCTATATTCTCAAGCGCTATAGCGAAGCAAGATCTTTCTTCCTCTCCCAATATTCTCATTGGCGACTTCCAAACCAGACGGGGTAATACGAAGTGAAACTTCAAATACACCATACACGCGTATAAAATGTTATATCTGAAAAAGTGGGAGTCGCATCGCATCGCCTGCACCGCAGCACTGACTGACCAGCAGCAAGCGGTGTAATACAGACTGCAGGAGGCCAGGTTTAACTCCTTCAGCTGTAGAAGGGAGAAAGCTCCTGTCACTCCCGACCGCTGTCTGAAGATTGCACAGGCCCTACGAGAGTCCCGCCTGGCTGTTTAAAACAATAACACAGCACCCATACATCACCGGGTGCTGGAAGGGGGGGAAAGTTGCACAGGTCAAGAAAGCAGGCGCTCCTGCAGCGTTTTTCCCTGGAAACGACCTAACAGCAGCCCCGGGCACGCACGGAGCCGGGTTCACCCCGCCGTGCCGGGCCAGGGGCAGCAGCGCAGCGGTGCCACGGCTCGGCACGGGTGCAAGGCAGGAAGGAATCGCGCTGCCCGCCGTACTGACCTCGCCGAACTGCAGGGCGGAGACGATCATGAGGACGAGGCCGCCGAGGCAGAGGCAGGGCCCATA
>CM021765.1:58522583-58559198 GCA_011076525.1 Nettapus auritus | reverse complement strand
GGCAGCGCCGCGGCGCCACCTGGCGGCGGCTCTCGGGGCCCGCTGGCGGCCCGCCAGGCCGCGGGAGGCCCGCAGGCAGCTGTCTTGTGAGAGGAATTTGCACGATTTTCTCCGCAGGGGTGTGGGCAGAGGTGCTTAAGATGCAATAGAGCTACACGCTGAGTTGTCATTTAAGCATGTCACGGTGTCATTCAGCACAGAAATGAAGCGCAGGGAGATACGTTCGTGACAGGAGAACTGGCAGGCTAGAAGTTATTCATGGAGTTCTTCGGGAATAGTTCCTGAGACAAAAACGTGATAACCTAATTAAAAGTCCTGAATCTGCATGTCTAGTTTCTGCCCTAAAGATCAGATACCTACACCAGACACTGCTGGTGTCACCATTCTCCAAAGTTTCATCAGGCAGAGGCACTTCTGGTTACCACAGTGAAATAAAGTGGTGCCGTAGGCCCTCGTGAGGCCAAGGACAACAGCACCTACCTCTGTAGTCAGTTATCCCTACATGGAAAAGTGTTTCTGACAATTCACTGCAGTGATTCTTCCGAGTAACACACATCACCCATATGTTCTTCTTTTTCCCTACATAAAATAAAAATGCCTGGCCATTTCCAGAGGTTTGACCTAGCACTTTTGCACGGCTGTGGTCAGAGGACTGCACCCTTTGTAGTTCTCAAGGATGTGACCGAGGGCACAAGGCTCTTTGGCACAGATTTATCAATACACCGAGCCCCATTCCCATTTGCCTTTTTGGTGTTACAGAGTTTTCCCTTTCTTCATAGGCCACTGGATGGCAAATTTGTTAGGTGTTACCTTCAGTTTCAGATCCCACCACACAGTGCTGTGTTACACCTCCTTGCCATGCGTTAGGGTGATTATATTTATTTGGCCCTTCATGACAACTCACCTTTACAGTGTCAACATGTAGAAGCCTCTAGCTAAGCTTTTAACACCTTCTGCACACTTCCAGCCACTTCTCTTCATACATGTAGTCTTCATCCCTCACATTTTCTCATCTATGTGCCAAAGTACTGCCCTGGAGGAAGATAATATTTAGCTTTTTAGAATCATAGAATCATTAAGGTTGGAAAAGACCTCCAAGATCATCTGGTCCAACCATCTCCCTAAGCACCACGTCCAACCTTTCCTTAAACACCCACAGGAATGGTGGCACCACCACTTCCATGGTCAACCCGTTCCAACGCCTGACTGCTTTTTCTGAGAAGAAATGTCTCCTAATTCCTGACCTGAAGCTCCCCTGGTGCAACTTGAGGCCATTCCCTCTAGTTCTACCACTAGTTATTTACAAGAAGAGGCTGACACCCAGTTCCCCGGAGCTTCCTTTCAGGTAGCTGTAGAGAGCAGTAAGGTCTCCCCTGAACCTCCTCTTCTCCAGACTAAACAACCCCAGTTCCCTCCGCTGCTCCTCACAGGACTTGTGTTCCAGGCCCTCCATGAGCTTTGTAGCCCTTCTTTAGACACGCTCAAGGGCCTCAATGTCCTTCTTGTACTGAGAGGCCCAAAGCTGAACACAGTACTCAAGGTACAGCCTTACCAGAGCAGAGAGCTGGGGAAAGATCACCTCCCTAGTCCTGCAGGCCACACTGTTTCTGATACAAGCCAGGATGCCATTGGCCTTCTTGGCCACCTGGGCACACTGCCGGCTCATGTTTAGGCAAGCATCAATCAGCATATTCACATTTTGTCAAAGGTTCATATACTGTTGCCATCTCCAGTGCAAGAAAATCTCAGTTGTTCCATACTGCATGATGGAAAATTGATGAAAACATGGCCACCCTCTACTTGCTAATTATTTGCAACCTAGAACAATAGAAGATGCAGATTCAAATCCCCCTAAAGAAAGAATGTGAATCCAAATTGCTTGGATACTTCTATCAAAAACAATTCTTTCCAGGCTCAAAACCAGAAACCAGATCAGGGACCTTGCAGTGTTGCAACCAGCTTTATGAGCATGTCTCTAAAAAGGGACAGAACTCAAGCTGAATTCATTTTCACATTTTATCTAATTAATTGGTTACACAATTATTCATATGAGTATCTTGCTATTTTGGCTAAGAATGGGATATTTAACTTCCTTATTTTTCCTCAATCACTCTACAGGCAAATGAACCCAGATACTCTGCTTCAAGCAATAAATTCCACTAGGTGTCAGGATAGCTAAGAATTAGATGCTGCAATTATAATTAAACATATACTTAAGGGCCTTGCCAAATCACTTTCTGTGTAAACTGTTGGGCACTTGGAATAATCTAGTTAACTGTACTTGTACTTGTATTAACTTTAAGATGCACATAGCAGCACGTAAAGCAAAGACATGCCTTTCACTGAATATGAAGTAATCTAATGAAAAGTCAAATAATTATAAAATGAACATACTTCATCTTGACCATGCTTTTCTGCAAATTGCCTTCACCAACATTTTCTATCTCTTAGATCTCAGAAAGCTCTCTAAATTTGAGATGTTTTTCTTCCCACAGTTAGGCCTGATTTTAAGAGAAGAGTGGAAGCTACTTTCAAAAGGCAAGTAATTATTAATTCTTTTATACGGGACTGGAGATCCTGTAATGTTCAAAGACTTGAGAAAGGCAGGAAGAACAGAAGCCTTGAGTTCACAGAATCACAGAATCACAGAATCACAGAATTTCTAGGTTGGAAGAGACCTCAAGATCATCGAGTCCAACCTCTGACCTAACACTAACAGTCCCCACTAAACCATATCCCTAAGCTCTACATCTAAACATCTTTTAAAGACCTCCAGGGATGGTGACTCCACCACTTCCCTGGGCAGCGCGTTCCAGGGTAGTTGCTACTACCCTTCCTCATTTCTGCCAAAATTTCTTCATTCCTTCCAAGTCTTGTGCATCAAAGGGAGAGAAGTAAGAGCTAAACGTGCAAGGCAATAATGTAATTATATTTTGTGGAGATGGAAGATGAGAAACAATCAATCTACAATCTAAAGATGTTTGGGTAAATGTTAGGTAGAATGTCCTAGATGTTTGGGTAACATCTCTGTTACCCAAAAATAATATTAACTGCACACTTTTCAAATGTTGCTTTAAAGCAAAGAGAACTAACGTCCTCAAGGGCTTTCACAAACATGAATTCATCTTGTAGCACCTCTGTGAAGCAAATGTTACCAAGCACAAAGGCAAAGACAAAATCTGCAAGCTTCATGCCTGCTTCTACTTTAGGACTGTTTTTTCACAGGATCTCACCAGTAGTACTGTGAAGGCTCAACAGTTAGCTCTTAGTGATTTCAGTTACATCTGTGAATGCTCAGAACTTCCAAACATTAAAGGTGTCTTAAGACAGGCAGCCAAAAATAAAGGACACAGAGGTAATGATTTACTGTGGCAAGTTTGTTTGAAGTGACTTGGCTATCGTTATAGAAGTTTTGCAAGATAGGCCAATTTGTATTTGCTTATGGCAATTATGCAGACATCATTTCTATGCCTGCCCTACTCACAACAGATCTTTTGAATTAGAAGTTCTTCTACACAGCTGTGAACAAGATCACCCAGCACACTGAAGGATGGAGGGGAAAAAAGCGGCCAGTTATCTCACCACTCACTGTATTGTAATGCACATGCTCAGGATTACAGAAGCCTTAAACTGGCATTTTCTAACTTCTGAGTTGTTGCATTCTTAACAGTGTGTTTTAATAGATGTACTTCATGCAAGGATTTTCTTTCCTACATAAAACTCCCTTCAGTTAAATTAAAGTACAGAATAATAGATGAGTACAGAAAACAAACAGAAGATGCCATTACCCCACACCCTGTAGTCTTGGTGGCAATAACCTTGTCATGTGTACACTTTGATTTAAGGAAGTAATTGAGAATCAGTTAAAACGCAATGGGCAAAGTCCTCAGAAGTTACTGTGAAAGTGTCTAAATTCCTGTTGCTTTCAAGGGCAATCTAGACACCAGCCTAAAACTGCTATGTTATTGCTTTTGTGCTTCTTTTCAGTAATATTTAAGAACAAAGATTTAATAAAAGCAATTTCATTAGCGTAGTATAATACAAAAATCCTCTGAATTATTTGTTGGTTGTCAGTACTCATTATTGAAATTACATCTATGTGTCAAGCAGAGACATTATATGTAAGTATCCAGGGCAACTTTGCCAGCATGGATTTCAGGGCAGGTTATACAAGTTCCTAGTAAGAAGTGAGTTCTTAGTCCACAGTGAAAGCTGCATTGCCAGGTTTTCACATTGTCTGTGGCAGCTGGGTTAAAACCAGTTGATATTTTGGCAGCTGGGCACAGCTGTTGAACTACCAACATGGATCTACAGCCCTCTACAGCTCTGGCCCATTTCTTCCCCTCCAAAGCCCATCGAGGGTTAGGTTTCTCTGCTACACTTGCATATCCTTTTAGTACGTTAACATACTCTTCATGACCTGCTCCTCTACAAAGTCACGTTTCTTTCTTGCACCCCTGTGAGTCCAACAGAGAACTTTGTACACAGCTATGCCCTAAACAGCAGTCAGAACAGGCTGGTGTACTTGTCAGTACTTTGAAGAGCTGCCTTAGTATTTTCTGTGGAAAGGAGATGGAACACAGAAGGGCATTCTAGGACTTCTCTCTGTCCCTCTCCAAATTATATCTAAATGGTAGTATCTATGCTTCTGAAACCCTGTTTAAAGCAGTAGCCTTAGGCATATTGGAATGAGTAGCTCAGTGAATTTTGCAGTGCTACCATCTATCAAATACAATAATTAAATCTAGATTAGTCATTTGGTACGTAACGGACTAAAAAATAGTCCACAGGTATTTTATCATTCAAAAAAATATTTGTTTTGACTTAACACTTACATAGATCTTAGCCTTTGATAAAGACTTAATCCCATTGACATCACCTCTAAATAGAAATTTTAAGTAACCGAGTTTCCGAGAGATGATGTTAGAGCCTGATGGTGTATCTTGTAGTGGATTATCTCTAAATCAGTCTGTAGTCCCATGCACTCTATTGAGTATGCACTCTAATTAGAGGCAGCTAGTGAGAGTTTTCACTTTAACACAAATTTGAAAATCCTGCTGTGTACTTCACTGTGTCATTGGTTTTGAAAATCCTCAGATGGTCAACTCCTAACCCTCAGAATTGTATGCAAGAAAAATGTATGGCTCCTTACTTTTGAAAATATTGTTGATACATTTTCCTTTTCTACTGACCCCATTTTTCCACTGATGAGGTGAGGAAAACAAAACAAAACAAAACAAACAAACAAACAAAAACACGTTTTGTTCTCTCTTAAAAAGCAACCAGTCATCCTGGCCTTTCTACTTCTGAGGTTTTTCTATTTGTGCAAATGCTGTTAAGAGTATTGACAATAAGATGTAGAGCATGGCTGGTCCTTATTAGGTATAATTAAAGATAAAAGGAAAACAGTAGATTCTCAGAAACAGAAACAAAGCACTCACTGGAGAACAAGGGATTACAGCAACAATATTTTTTAAATCTCTTAAGATGAAAATCTTGATGAGGCTGAGGCAGCATGTGCACCCAGCAGTGAAATCAAAATTTCAAAGCATAAGACTCATCAATATTTTATTCTAAAAGACTCCATTATTTTTTGAGCACTTCAAATTAAAATAGCAAATGTCTGCAGGAAGCCAGAAGAAATCTTTTGAAACTTTGCAGAGAGGCGTTATTATCTGTAGGTAGTGCAGATAATCTATGGCTAAATTGGTAGGCAACGTGGTCTGGTGCAGTTCTGTGGAATGTCAGCTGCCCTTCTGTGGATGAGGGGATGAATATCCATCTGGTACTGAAATTAGTTAAACTCTCAGGGAGTTAGGCTGCAGTGTACTTCTCAGAGTAATGTCTAGTTCTCTGAATGTCTACTTCTCTGAAGTGTTGGATTATTCTAGAGTAAAAAAGTATTGTTTTGTATTTTAACTCTACAAACACAGAGCCTTTAGTACAGTGATGTCATTGTTGCAAAGCAGCACTGGGACTTATGTTTCTTTTGCCAGTTCCAACAAGTCTCAACAGAACAGAGGAGTGAGTGTATGAATTCAATGGTTAGAATGGGCAGGGTAGTCTTTTAAATTCACCCAGCAGCACACTAAGGAGAACAAAAAGGGGGGGTGAGGAGGTGGGAGCAGGAGAGCTAGGGGCCTTAAAGGATGAGGAGTGGTCAAGCAGATAATTTGACAGTATCAAATAGCACCTTTTTTTTTTTTTTTTTTTTTTTTTTTCTTCATAATTGTGCTAGGGTAGAGGTTCAGAACACGAGAACTGCCATTGAAACACAATTAATTCTGGTTTGTTAGTTATCTGATATGAACCATAGAATCAGACAGAAAGACGAAGTAGATAAAGGACCTGTTTAGGATGAATAATTTCCTTTGTTGCTTATAAATACACTTTTTATGCCTAAAAATCCTTAAAAGACTACAAAGAGAGTAGAGTGGACATGCTTACTACAAGGTCTTTCCCGTAAGCCCTATTGACCATTGTTCTTTGTGTCTGTTTCATGTCTATTTTATTTCAAAGCAACTCAAGAATGCATCGTGATGCCTTATTTTCATGTGTGCTCCAACTACGGTTAATTATTCTGTTATCCCCAGAAAAACTATTCTTCAACTTCTTGCGCCTCCAAGGAACAATCTCAATCCTCTAAAGCCCGCTTAGGCGAAAAGACCAAATGGGGTTTCTCCAGCAGGGCAATGGCAGGTGGCCCTGTAAGAGGGAGCAGCTCACTCAGGTAGGCTCTAATGGGCAGCCTTGGGCCATGCCTGCCTATGGTGCCACTTCCCACCTCCAGGTAATCCTTGACAATGGTCTGCAACAATGCACAGCTCTCACGCCTGGAAAAACTGATGCCTCTTCCTGCCATCATGGGTGTGGAAAATCTGGTACAGACGACTCCCAGGTATAGCTCATGAGCTTCTACTCAGTTTGGAGCCCCTCACCAGAAAAAAAGATATCGGGTTGCTCAAGCATGTGCAGAGAAGAGCAACAAGGCTGGCAAAGGGGGTAGAAAACAGAAGTTATAAGGAGTGGCTGAGGGAGCTGATGCTGTTTAATCTGGAAAAGAGGAAGCTGACAGGAGACCTCAGGTAGCTTTATGGCTACCTGAAAGGAAGCTGCAGCAAGGAGGTGTCAGTCTCTTTACTCAAGTGACAGAACATTAGGAAACAGCCTCAAGTTGCACCATGGGAGGTTTAGACTGGACTTTAGAAAGACTTTATTCCTGGAGAGGGTGGTGAGGCATTGGGATGGACTGCCTAGGGAAGTGACAGAGAACCCATCCCTGGAAGTATTTAAGAAACATGTGGAAGTGGGACTAAGGGACATGTTTTAGTGATGGGACTCAGTAGGTCAGGTTAGTAGTTGGACTTGATGATTCTGAAGGTTTTTTCCCCACCTAGATAATTCTATGATTCTGTGAATCTATGATCTTTTCCTTTGGGACTCCAAGAATTGCACCAATTTTTCCTTAATCCAAATTTCCTCACTTTAGTAAGAAATGGTGTCACTCTCCTCCCTCAAGTTATCTTAGCGCCCATGGCCCAGGTACAAAGCTGAGCATTTGCAGATGACTCATGATACTGACATCACTTCAGTTTTACTGAACAGGAACAATCCTCCTATCTTTACTTGATATTTTTTGCAGTCTCATCAGAGTTGCTATGAAGCACAAACCTTTGTTATCAAAGAACCATGGAGGACATTGACAGAGGCCAAATAAGGACGGAAAACACAGCTTGTTAAAAATGAAAAGACATTCTCAAAAGAGATACGACAAAATGTTTAGGTTTTGTAAAATTACATTTTACTAAGTTTGTATGTTATCAGCTTGGAACAAACAGTTCCAACATAAACAGTTTTCCCAATGTTACCCTGAAGATTTTGTGGCTGCTCTCTGTGGCTATTTTAGACTTTGTAACCAGACACAAAAAAACTAAGTTTATGAAAGGAGCAAACACTAAGGCCAACAATGTGCTATGCACAGTATAAACAGGAAGGAATAATTGAAAATTCAAGATTTAGCAAAATTCTGTGGAGAAGACAGACCAATCAACACTCTGAAGCTGAACAGAGATTCCAGTTCTGGCAAATCTAGTTTAATACATGAAAAAGAAATGATTTTTCAGCAGTTGGCACTGCCTATTTCCTGGAAGCTTTATGTTGGACAAAGCACATCATTAGCCACTTCTAACAGTGGAGGCTATGGCCTGGAGAAAAAGGTATTTTTTATAGCTTTTTCTAGTACTTATCAAATCCTCTCAATTTAGACTCTGATTTCTTTCAACCCTTCACATCCTAATTGGACTCAAGGTCACGAGGTTCATCATTTCCTCTCCCTCTTCACCAAAAAACTTAATGTCAGTTACCATGTTCCACTAAGCAAACTGCAAAGGTAATTCTCTCAGATGGCGAAGCTGCATAACAAGCTACAATTTTTGCTTTGAATGATTGCTTTTTCCCTGAAAATGTTCTTTTCTAAAAATGTAGAGCCAAATTAAATTACTAGATAAAAATTAACCCACTGTGTGCTTCAGGGTGTTGACTACCTCATTCAGAGCAAGGGAGCACAAAGCCACTGCAGAATCCCTTATCTGCAGCTGAACAGCCTCTCTCTTTTGCTGCTGATAGCCCACATTGGTCTACAGCTTGTGAATTCTGGAAGCAGAGATTTATCCCATTAAACCCTTTAATTTGAAAACAATCACTTTAAAAGCTATACAGTGTAAATGAGAGTAAATGAGTTTAAAATATACATTCTGAGAACTAATCTTTTCTATAAATTCTGGGATAAAAGTTCCTTGATCTCAGTATAATTCAGAGATACCAATCCAAATCTGTTCAGTTACTACTTTTTATTTATTTATTTATTTTTATTTTATTATTATTATTTTAATAGAGAACTATGCAATTGCAATTCAGTAGTTACCTCTCCTAGTTCTTTGTGAACTTGGCAATATTCTTTATTTGACTGCTCCTTCTGACAGCTGAGAGATCTTTATCTATATTGTGGTTAGACATTTGGTTAGATATTATAGTCTAGCTAACTACAGGGGGAACCAAAACAAACTGAGCAAAATAAACCACCTTTTCTCCTCAACAATAACACCTGACAACTATTATAAAAATAAAGCACACTACTTGCCAGAAATGTAATGGCATGAATGCATCACAGCATAAGACTTCACAGATTTTGTAAGATGTTAATTACTGCCATTCCTGAACTTTACGTCAGAAATGAGAATAGCTTACATGTTTTTTTTTTTACTGAAAGATGGTTACAGAACTTTGGCATGTGACCACAGAGGAAAGGAAGAGAAACCACAAGCCAGTCTGAACCCTTCATACACTCCTCTGCAGAAGCTACAGGTAGTGTGTTTGATTTCTCCTGTTAATATCCAGTTCTGGCACAAACTGTTACTGGCAACTCCTTTCCTCATTTCAGTCTATATTATATTTTCTACAGTGGTGCCAACTGCTGCACAGCTGTCACACCCTCCTTTCCCTATTTAACCATCCACTGCTTCTGTCTATATAAGCAACAATTTCTTCCTCTTCTCTATCACAGTTCCCTGGGAAGATCTAGTTCTGCTTATGAGCAGTCATAAGTTTGTGAATTCCTAAGTGTTGCTACAGAGGAGCTCCCTAGATATCCGGGTCTAGTTACATATAAATAAATCCAACAAATTATCTCTGAGTGCAAAATCTGCAGGCCTTGTGTTTTTGTATTCTACATGTAATCCTATCGCAGATTTTTTTTAGAGCTTTTTGTTTTTGTTTTGCACTGGAAATACTTTCAAATTTAAGGAAAGGGTGAAAGTGCTAGAACAGAGAAGTAGCAGGCCAAAATAAAGCTATGTTTTCAATTTTATTTGAGCTTTCTGAATGCCCATGTATGATGGCCAGAGGATACTTACGAGCTATCCTTTACTCAGATTTAAAAAAATACATATGATGTAAGACAAAAATAACTTGGTTTTGCCATAGCATTTGCTAAAGAATTGGTAGGTGTTAGTAACAATTTTTAAGCATTCCATTCAAGGGTCAAGGCTGCTGAGCTACTAACAAGTAGCTTTTTTCCTACTGCTTGTGTATAGCAAAACACAAGATTTTGAACTGTAACTAAAATACTTAACCTCTCCCTTGTTCAACATCCAGACTTTTATCACTGTCAGGTTCTCCTCTCAGCTGTTTTTCCCTCTTCCAGTAAGTTCTTTATTAAATCAGGGAAGTAAAAGCTGCCATAGCAATTCTCCACAGGATCTGGCTGAACACTTTGCAAGATACTGAGAAACCAACATATTTGGGGAGGAGGTGCCCTCTAAGTAGTTCTTTCATGTTCCATATCACGTTACAAGAAATAAGCTCAGAATTATACATTGCAAACTTCACTTTCTTATTTTATTTATATCTCTTTCAAAATCTGCCTAAATTAAGCTATGGTGCTTCTCCATACCCTTATTTTTAAATAGTTCTCTTGTAAGTGCAACTTACACTATTTATGTTGCTGTTTATAACCAATGAGAAAAGAGGTGAATGGGGCATATACTGAACTTCTGTCTACATTCTTTGACTTATCTAACTACCACTGCCTAAATATTTCTAGCTAGAGATCATTCTGATGTCTGCTACTTGTCCAAACACTTTGCATTCTCAAGAATTGGCTGCAAGAGCACAGCAGCTGTGCTTGCAGGCTTCTCAGGTAATGAGGAGTTTAAGTGCATGAAGTATAACAGGGGAAGGAACAAAATAAATCAATATCAGGACCATGCCATTACAACAAAAATCACTGCAGTGCCTGTCTTAGCTTCACTCAGAGGAAATCACGACTACTTACAAGCCAGTCCAAAACACCCCCCAGTTCCGCTGTTTAAATGCCAAAATGGATTCAGAAGAGAAAATGGTCTGTATCTGACACATATAAATACCAGAGAAGTGAAGTATGCAACTAATCTATCTAGATTTAGAAGGGACCTTTCAATATTCTTTTTATCAATGGTCAAAGTGGGATGCTCATGCAACTAGAAAATGTAATTGCCCAGCTATTGCTTCAGTCCCTTCAATTCCCCACTGATTGTTTTTAGCTGTAGATGTCTTATCCCAGAAAGATAATGTCTTCTAGTGCAAACTAATAAAAAAATAAAAATAAAAAAATAATCAACAGGTCAAAAAGTCCATGGAGTACCACCCACAAGGCAGCAGTTCATTCAAGTAACAAGTACATTTGGGGGGATCAAAATGCAGTTATGGACAGTAGGAGAAGCAGAATGGTAAATAGATGGGACAGCTGATTTGAAAATCAGTATATAACTGATCTCAAATTGGAGATGCCAAGGCAAAAATGATTCTACTAAGAAACAGTATCTAAAAAACCTAAGTATCTAAGAGTGCTATTTAAGTGATAAGCCTTGAGCTTCTTACATGACACTTTGCACAGAAGAATCATTTATGCACCTCTGCTAATTGACATTACCTGACTTTCCCTAGAAGATAAAGTGGTAAAGAAAACAGCTGTATACAATAAATATAAAACCAATGGAGACCGGACTGCAAACAAAATAGAATAGAAGTGGGGATACAAATACCATCGGCATAATCTATTTTAGATCTCTTCCATGACTATCTCTTTACCTTAATATGTTTTCAACTCACAGACATGTATGTTACTATTTGCACACATTAACTTTATTTTTCTAATAATTCTAATATGATATTACACTGACAAGCAAAAATTTATACTAAAGTTTTAAATATATATCAGAAGTAGTCAATCACTTTGTTAAATCCAGTGCAGTAACATTGAAGACTATAGTTATTTTATATTTTTATGCTGGTGGTGTTTCAATATAATTAGTCCAAAGCACAATAAATCAAAATACAATCCCTGAAATACCACGCTGATGTTCTTTAATCCAGTAAATAAAATGACCGCCCATGTTTGTGAGTAACCTGTATCTATTACTCCTTGAAGCTCCTAATCTTTAAAAGAACAATGTAAAAATGCTGTTTACAAAAACAATTTAAAGATCATCATTTGCAGATTATGTGCTGATTCTGACTACTTCCTACAATAAATGTATACAGAAACATCACATGAGCTGTAATAAATGTTTACATAGCAGCGAAGTGCCTTTGCTAGTGATCGTCATACAGCAAATTTCCACCTGCTTGAGCCAAAGACGTGTCTTTTTCTTTCAGTCCAAATAACGTCCAGGCACTGCAAAAAGTCATGTGAAAAATTTAAATACTCAACTCTCACTCAAGAGTGAGTTATTTACTACTTACAAAACTATAGTTAGTATAATGTGATTTTGCAAAACGTGATATTTTTCCAATGTTGTCACCTAAATGTTGTTGAGGTAAAATAAAATGAATCTTATCCTTCTTCTACAAAAAAAAAAAAAAAAAAAAAAAAAGGAGTACTACACTATTGATGAAAAAAAAAATCTTTCTATAAGTACAATGACCGTCAATACATTTCTGCAGTCTTTATTTACTGAAGAGGCTGGATACAGAGCCTGAATGGAATATTTTGTTTCAAGGAACAAAACAAAGATACCTGTCATTGAGGGGTAATCAAACACAAAGCTGAAAATCAGTATATATTAAGGCAGCTCAAATATTAATTTCAACCCATTACTTTCTCATTCACTAGCTCAAAAAGAAGTAGACCCTTTCTTGCAGCCAGAAATTTCTGCCGCTTGAAATTACTAAACCAGATTATCTATGGAAAGTTTAAGTATGATTTTTTAAAATTATTTTTCTAAGTCCTTGAAGTCCCTATATCTAAAATGTCTGTCTTTCAGTGTGGTACAGAAGAATTAGCCGACATGGGAAGGACGGACTTTTTTTTTGAAAGTTCTCCAGTGTAATCATGAAGTATCAGTAAATTATTAGACTCGAGTTACACATTAAGAATGTGAGCAACGTGCTCCTGCCAAAAGGCGTTGAATATAGCACACCTCCACTATCAGCCTTAGCACAGTCTGTGATTACTTTCCTGTCTTTACACACTGTCCTAAGTGCCTTTATTATATTTCTGGCGGTTCCTAGCATCTTCAAAGGCTTGGAGAGTACTCGGCTTCTAACTCCTGATGTTTTCAGTACAGGGAATGTCTCCTGAAGGCAGAACTCACAGGAAATTTTCAAGGAGATGAAAGAGACGGATTATGCGCCCATTTATCTTCATTTCGGGGCAGTGACCGTGCGTTTGGATGCTAGTCTGAAACGCAGACAAATAAAAGTCAAAGCGAACAGAAATAAACTTGTCAGGTTCATCACAGCTTCAGGTTAAGCCAAAGCGAAAACGCAGAGCGGCGTGAGTTGGGCTTAAAACCATTTCCCCCTACGCGTGTGAAGAACCAACCCGAGGAAATCTGCAAGTCGAGGTGTGTTCGAAAGCCCAGGGCGGGCGGGTTTTGTACACGGGGGTGGACTTCCAGCCGAGGCCCTTACAACCAGGGCAGCCCCCGGCAGCCGAGGGGCGAGCGGGGCCACCCCGGCCGGGCCCCTGGCTCCCCGCCGCCGTTAGCCGCCGTTGGCCGCCGTTAGCTGCCGTTAGCCGCCGTCGGCCGCCGTTAGCCGCGGTGAGGGCGGAGCTCCCGCCGCCCTTAGGGGCGCTGCCTCAGCGGGGCAGCGCCGAGAACCGAAAGCGAAGGGAAGGCGGCGGGAAACGGGGCAGGGGATCCCCGGCGCCGCTGGGGAAAGGCGGCAGCGCCGCGCCGCTGCCTGGCGGGGGAAAAACACGCGTGGGGCAGGACGGTGGGAACCGGCCGGAGGTGCGCGCGTGTGCCCCGCGAGCCCTCGGCGTGCCCCCGTGAGCGTGTGTGTGTGAGACACGCCGGGCTGTCCCGCCCCGATGCCCCGGGCAGGGCAGCCGCGGGCGATGCTGTGCTTCATGCCCGGCGTGGCTTTCGTCCCCGCTTTGCTCGTCACCTGGTCCTCGGCCGCCTTCATCATCTCCTACGTGATCGCCGTGCTGGCGGGACACGTCGAGCCCCTCGTCCCCTACATCAGGTGAGGAGGGGGACGCGGGGATCGGGAGGGGGCCGTGGGCTGAGGGGTGGCAGGTGCCGGGGGGCTCCCTCGAGGTTGGCGTGGGGATCCCCTGGGGTGTGGAGGCACCGCTGGCACAACCGTACCGGCAGCCCGGGTTGCGGGGAGCAGCCAAGGGAAGGTGGGGAGGGAGAGTGGGGGACTTCTGTGTGCTGCTGCCCACCAGTCCCCAGCACGCCTCAACACCCCCAGGGAACCCGGGGTGTCAACACGTCTGTCACACGGGGCCTGAAGTTCATGGCTGGAGCCACGGTATGCTGTGGGCATACGAACATAAGTTGACCGCTCAGTTATAAGTAGTGTACATGTAGGGTTTTGTTTGAGTAACTCCAGAATTGGGCCAAAGAGCAGCAGATGGTGGTGTGACTTGAAGACCTCCAACGGGTTTTGTAGGGGACACGCAGGCATGCATTTTTACAATTTCAGCATAGCAACAATGGGTGTAAAAGGCTACCTAAGAGACGACTGGCATGCTTTTTTCTAACATCTATTTTCCTGATACCGAGTCATACTAGATATGAGGAAAACTTTATTTTCCATGAATGTGGTCAAACACTCCAGCAGGCTTCCCAGCAAGGTGGTTGATGCCCCATGCCTGTGTCCAAGAGGCATTTGGACAATGCCCTCGGTAATATGCTTTAACTTTTGGTTAGCCCCGAAGAGGTCATGGAAGTTAGGTGGACATTACGATCTTTGTAGGACCCTTCCAACAGGACTAAACTGTTCTGTTCCATTCTTTTCAGTTCTGTTCTATTCTATTCTATAAGCTTAGTCATTTAAGCACAGATTTGAATAAATCATTGTTTATATAACTTTAGTTTACATTTAAATCTGAATAGAGAAATTGCTAGCATTTAGCTCTTAACAGATTAGAGGTGAGACACAAATCCAAGAATGGTTTCAGATATGTAAAGGATCTAAAGAAGCTTTTCCAATACATGTTTCAGATAATTCTAGACATAATTCCTTGACAGAACCTATAAACATGCATGATTTTTTAAGACTGCTAACCTGAGTTGTACATACTCTTAAATTTGCATGAAAGTTCTGGTCTGTGATCATAAGCAAGTGAGATGGTGCAAATCACTTTGCAACCCACAAGACAGTTGAGCTTCATTCAAACTGAGCCAAAGAAAGCTGTACTTCATGCTTATGTCAGCAAAATTTAAGATTATCTGCCCGTATCTGGACTCAGCTCTTAGAAAGCCTTCTTCTTGTATGTGCAAAAATACTCTACTGCCTTAACAATAGTGGTTACAGTTCTGCTCTTCCATGATTACATACAGTTTTACTGACACAAAAGTGCTTGTAACCAGTGCAATTTATCCCTTGTTATCCAAGAAAAATAAACTATTTGATGCAACCGTGTCCATATTCAGTACGTGGTTTGTGCTCTGAAGGACTTTGAGGTTTTGTAGTAAGAAATTTGACAAATGCTGTTTCTTATTGTTGCAGCTTATGCCAAGTCCTTGAATGAAATGTGAATGAACAGGACTTACTTTATGAATTACTGTACTTACAGTCAAGTTTTTGACAGCACACATACGTTGCTTGTAAGGGGATTCTTTCTAAAGTTTTAGACCAAACAGAGAAGTCACAGCTGTAAAACTCTGATGAAGGTGTCACCACTGCCATAGTTAAATCAATAAGAAGCTCCATGCAGGTAATATCTAAATGTAAAAATAAATAAATAAATAAATAAACACCCAATCATTCTTATCCTTTAACTAAGGAATCACTGTAAATATCCACATAGCCTAAAAAACAACAATCAAACAACAACAACAACAAAAAACAAGGTGGATGAAACTGTGTCAGTAATAAACAAAACAACAACAACAGAAAACAGCGTTTGCTACTAAAGTTTCTTTTTAGAAGAAGAAGTCTTGTTTATTTGAAATCCTTTTAGTACTACATTTTTACTAGGGATATACATTGACTGCTGGTCTGCTGGTGAACAATTAATAGTTCTAAAGGCATATGATCTAGGCATATGATCTTTATAGAAGGTGCACTAGGAAATAATATGATGATTCCTCTGGTATACTCAGGTATACTCAATATTCATAGTTTGTATTCTTATATTGTAGCTTATTGCTTTAGCATAAGAAGATGAATCATGGGATTAAGAATGTGATTTAGTGAAACTTAGAGTGATAAAAAGAAAGAGGAAGAATGTTGCAAGATTTCAGTTGTGCAACATCTTAAATGAAATGAAATAGAATTTGTGTGGGGAAATTCCTGTTGGACAAAGGAGAACAATACAGATAAATTTTGAACATTTAAATGTTTAACATTTATAAATTAAAACATTTGTCTAATTCTTATTTAGATTATTCAAGTAACCTAGGTATGCCTTGTTAATTGTATTTGTTTACCATGTGACAGTTTTTACAGTGAAAGAAAGACCACATCAACATTTGCCATTGGAATTGTGCTGATGTCAGAATATAATCTTCCTACCTTAAAAATCTAAGGCTTCAGCTTGGTGTTAAATAGTTTATGATGTCTATGCAGAAAATTTGATGATGATGATGAGTCTTTTGGCCCCAAAATATTTGTTCCTCATCTGCTTTACTTTCTCCTCTTTCAACTCTTCAGAAGACTGTTGGACCTGAAAGAATTCTGCCACATGATAGTGACACAAGTGATGTAATTTTCATACTGGGTTCCTCATCTTGTCCATGATGTGCTCACCTATGCATCATTGCAGATAAATGAGCATAAGTATTTGTTTCATATCATAGAATTACAGAAAACATGCACTGCTGGCTCATGTCAAGCTTTTCATCCACCAAAACCTCCGGGTCCTGCCCTACAGGGCTGCTCTCAGTGAGTTCTTCTCCCAGTCTGTACTCGTATCTGGGATTGCCCTGACTCAGGTGCAGCACCTTGCACTTGGACTTATTGAACCTCAGGTTCGTATGGGTCCAGTTCTCAAGCTTGTCCAGGTCCCTTTGGATGGCATCCCTTCCTTCTGGAGTATCAACTGCACCACTCAGCTTGGTGTCATCTACAAACTTGCTGAGGGTGCACTTGATCCCCCTGCCTATGTCATTGATAAAGATATTAAACAGCACCAGTCCCAAGATGAATGCCTGAGGAACACCACTTGTTACCAGCCTCCATCTAGGCATAGAGCCATTGACCACAACTCTCTGAGTATGGCCTTCAAGTCAATTCCTTATCCACTGAATGGTCCACCCTTCAAATCCATATCTGTCCAGTCTGGAGATCAGGATGTCATGTGGGACCATGTCAAAGGCCTTGCAGAAGTCCATGGGTTGGTTTTCCCTTGTCAACTGATGCAGTCACTCCATCATAGAAGGCCACCAGATTGGTCAGGCACAATTTGCCCTTTGTGAAGCCCTGCTGGCTGTTTCAGATCACCTCTGTGTCTTACATGTTCCTTAACATTGCTTCCAGGAGGATCCATTCCATGATCTTGCCAGGCACAGAGGTGAGACTCACTGGTCTTTAGTTCCCTGGGTCCTCCTTTCTGCTTTTTTAAAATGGGAGTGATGTTTCCCTTTTTCCAGTAACCAGGGACTTCACCTGCCAGGACTTTTCAAATAAGATGGAGAGAGGTTGGGCAACTCCATCAGCCAGTTCAGGGCTGGAGAAGGGTTGAATGCAGATGCATTTACAGCATAGTTCAAGCAGGGTCCAAAAGCCCAGCTCTGAGATTAAATGGAGTTCCTGGCCCATAGGCAGAGGTGTTTCAGTGGAGGTCCTAGGAGAGGCTGTTCAGGGCTATTAGTGCCCTGGATAAAGGTGTAATCCCTCTACATGCTGGATTCTACCACTGTTTACCTTCCACACATCTCCCAACACATCTTCCATTGCTATTTGCCCTAAATCATCCATGTCCCCAAGTCATGGTCTGCTGACATCTAACTCAGCCCTCCCCACTGAGGAACAGGAGCACTGTCACTCCTCTACCATCCCAGGTCTGCTGTGCCTTTGGTGTTGTGCAGTTAGTGACCCTGAGCCAAAATAAGATACACAAAGACATCAATAATGCAAGAAAAACAATACTGGAAACAGGAAGACAATTTCTGCCTGAACACACTTCTACTGAAAACCAGCGATTTCACAGAACCTAAATCTTTTTATGAACACACCAATCCCATTGAAACAGTATATCAAAATGGTTTTCTACCATCCAAGGCTCCTGAAATCTCAAGAGAATTGATTTCCTGTACTATGAGTTGCCTGCCAGGTTTCAAGCTGAAGGATGGTAGAGTAAATATTTGCACTGTATGCAGGGGGATGACACCAATTTCACCCAGAAGAGCAAGTTCAGAGTAATAGTTCAGTTCAGTTCACTAATAGTTCAGTTCATAGCACTATGTTTTTCTCATACCAGCTTTTTCCTCATACCACTTTGCAAGTCAGGATGCTTTCTTATGCTAAACAATTATCATTATCAGGAGTGCTAATTAAGCAAGAACTACCTAGCTATCCCTAGCAAATGGAATGTAGATTCACTCAAAGAACAGCTTGCACGTCCAAAAGCTTGTATACTTTTTACAGGAATACTAGATGGTCTATTAAGATATATTAGCTCTACCTAAAGTCTTACCTTGTCAAGTCCTGAAGGCATGTGCTGAAAAACAATCTTGTAAACAATAGCTGCAGCCCAGTACTGGGGACCAGTAACAATAGGCAGAGTGTCAGTGGGAACAGAACTAACATCCTTTGGCTGATGGGTCAGGCCCAGAGGGTTCTTGTAAATGGGGTGACTTCAGGATGGCAACCTGTCACTAGTGGGGTTCCCCAGGGCTCCATTTTAGAACCAGTCCTCTTCAATGTTTGCAAAAATGATTTGGATGAAGGACTTGAAGTTTTTTTGAGCAAATGTGCAGGCGATACCAAGTTGGATGGAGCTGTTGACTTCGTCGAGGGTGAGGAGGCCTTGCAGAGAGATCTAGACAAATAAGAGAGCTGGGCAATCACCAACAATATGAAGTTTAATAAGAGCAATGTTGGATTCTGCACATGGGAAGGGGAAGCCCTGGCTATATGTACAGGCTGGGGGGCGTGGGGCAAGATGCTGGAGATCTGCCACACAGAAAGGGATCTGAAGGTTTTGGTTGATAGCAAGCTGAACATGAGCCAGCAGTGTGCCATGGAGGGCCACCCGCACTGTGGGGTGCATCAAGCACAGCATTGCTAGCTGGTTGAGGGAAGGGACTGTTGTGCTCTACTCTGTGCTGGTGCGGCCTCACCTCAAGTACTGTGTACAGTTCTGGGCACCACCTTGTAAGAAAGATGTAAAACTGTTATTGTCCAAAAGAGGGCAACAAATGTGGTAAAGGGTCTAGAGGGGAAGACTCACGAGGAGCGGCTGAAGTCACTTGTAGTATTCAGACTGGAAGAGACTGAGGGTAGGCCTCATGGTGGCCTGCAGCTCTGAGGGGAGCAGAGGCAAGCTCTGAGCTCTGCTCTCTGGGGACAGCGACAGGACCCGAGGTAATGGTTTGAAGCTGCGACAGGGGTGCTTCAGGCTGGGTATCAGGAAAATGTTCTTCACCGGAAGGGTGGTTAGGCACTAGGACAGGCTCCCCAGGGCAGTGGTCACGGCAACAAGCCTGCCGGAGTTCAAGAAGTGTTTGGACAATGCTCTCAGACACATGATCTGATTTTTTTAAAGTTTTTATTTTTTGGGTGGTCCTTTGGGGACCCAAGAGTTGGACTTGATGATCCTTGTGGGTGCCTTCCAACTTGGGATATTCTATATTTCTATGATTCCCTCGGGACCCTGGGATGCATGGCATCGGGCCCCATAGACTTGTACCTGTTCAGATTCATCAGGTGGTCTTGAACCTGCTCTTCGCTTATGGTGGGAGAGACTTTGCTCCCCCAGCCCCTGCACAGAAGTTCAGGGACTGGAGAGACCTGGGAAGACAGAATGGCTGTGAAGACAGAGGCAAATAACTTGTTGAGTACCTCAGCCTTCTCCATGCCTGTGATTACCAGTTCTCCCTTCTCATTTAAGAGAGGGGCACACTCTGCTTGGCCTTTCTTTTCTGGCCTGTGTACCCCTCTTGTTCTTTGCATCCCTTGCCAAGCTCAGTTCCATCTGTGCCTTGGCTTTCCTGATTGCATCCCTTCATATCTGGATGGCATCCCTGTACTCTTCCCAGTCCACATGTCCCTGCTTCCACTATCTGTGCATTTCTTTCTTGCACCTCAGTTTGACCATCAGGTCTTTGCTCAGCCTTCCTGATTTTCTGCCCTCCTTGCTCACTTTCTTACGCAGGGGGATGAAGAGTTCTTGTGCTCTAACAAAAACATCTTTAAAAAGTTGCCAGTTCTGTCAGCAACTTTGTGCCTAAGGACAGTGTTCCAGGGGATCTTGTCTACTAGGTCTCTCTGAACAGATGGAAGTTCATTCTTTGGAAGTCCAAGGCCCTGACTTTGCTATTTGCCCGGCCCATATTCCTTGAGATCACAAACTCAACCAGGGCATGGTCACTGCAGCCTACAGACTGCCTCCAGTTTTAACCTCTGTAATCAGTTTGACTGCACTGGGGAGCACCAGGTCCTTCCCTTCCCTTCCCTTCCCTTCCCTTCCCTTCCCTTCCCTTCCCTTCCCTTCCTCCAAAGCAGTAGGCCATAAGTAAACTAAAAATGTATCTGTCTTCCTTTATCCTTAGGGATATTTTTAGTAGAAAATATGGCATTAGAAAGATAGCGTCCTTCAAAATCCTGTACAGTACTCTGTAAATACATCACAGATATGACATAATATTCTTGGTATGAAATTACTTGGAAGTTAATGTCAAAGGTTATTGAGTTTAAAAATCAACAATAGCAAAATTCACCTGTAAAACTTTAGCTTGAGAAAAGCTTTAATTAAAAAGTGACTAGAGTTCAGTGCAATTTCAGGCTATTTGGATTGCTCTTATGATATGAAGTGTTCCAAGAACTTCAAATAGATGCTTTTTTTTGCATGTGCTGATTCCATTCTCTTCTCACCTAAAGCCCTTCAAAAGCTTTGAAGTGGTCACAATCCTGTACTTAGCATAGAGTAGTCTCTTGATTTGCAAAAGTCCTTCAAGATTGTCACAAGTAGCCCACTGTTTAAATGAAGCCCTTACTGGTATTTGTGAAAACACTCCAAAGAGATGAGGAAAAGATGTGAAGTTCAGGGTTAAAAAATCAGCTAAATGAAGTGAGAATTACGATGATTTTCAGAAATGTCAAACAAACAAACAAAAAAAGAGAGTCACCCTATTGTTTTCATCAATTCTACTATCAAAGAAAAATGACTAACACAGAGTACAAGCTGTAACAAGACTTCAGAAAGCATTACAACAGGAAAATAGATGTCAGGAGGGATTCTTAATGTTTGAGAAGTTGTAAAAACTTGTATAAAAGCCTAGGCAACCCAATTTTTTGTTGTCTGAGGATGTGGAACCAGTCACATCAAAAGGACATACAAGATATTATTTCTTTAATTTTACTTCAGTTTGTCATAGAAAAGGATTCTCCCTGCCCTCTGAGCTTCCTCCCATTCTTGATAAATCACCTTAGCAACTGATTACACAAATGCTTCTATGACAGATAAGGGGATTGAGAGAGAATGTGAGTTTGTAAAAAAAATAAAATTAAATTAAAAATGATATGGTTATAGTTTTCTGGCTTGAAGTTAACAAAATTGTCAAAATCTTTAAAAACATTTGCTTATGTAGAGAGAGCTTTCTCTTTTGGGTACTAAAGTGCCAGCATTCAGGATGAGCACCTGTCATGTTGTCTGCACACAGTGGTATGTTCAGATGTTTGGCACTAAAATCTAATCCAACCTCACTGTTGGAATGAAGAGTTATCTTCTTGAATCATGTGAAAAATCTCTGTCTAGTACCTACTTGTTCCATCATATAATTAAGATAAAGTTTCATTCTCAGAGTCTTTGTTCAGTTTCCACTGAACTTTGGCACAGGCTAAAATCCTTACCTGTTTGCGTTTCTGACAGTAAAGTTCCTTGCGTGCCTCTGTTTACATGCACAACCATCTTAGTTCTGGTGAGCGTGTTACCCCACAGCCTCTTAGTACTGGCGAGTAATTAAAAACTCAGTTCACACCCAAGTTGTATAAGAGTTCGTGAGCTACGTTTTCCATCAGTTTGACAAACAGAGCCTGATGTTCTCAGATATTCTCATCTGGCTGTGCCATAGAAAAGAAAAAATAACACAAAGAGGTGATGGTATTACAGTGTTCTTCTTTCCACAGTTGACTCTCTATCGGCATAAAGGAATCCTGCTTGAGGAGACTTGAACCCACATCACCAGGAGTACGCCCTTCCTGCTAGGCAAGGGCATTCTCTGCTATGGGTGTTTGTGTGGGTGTTTGCAAATAGGTAGGGAAAAAAAGAGGGAAATGATTCTGTGATGAAGGTATTCCATTTTCTATGTAACATACATCTTCTATATATGACATTTATCATCTATATGAATTTATGTATGCTCCATTTGTCTGGCCCAGTGAACTCCTAATTATCCCCTATGAGGACGATTTGCTTCAGCGAAAGACAACACCTTGGGCTGAAAGTCCTCTTACACTGTATAGACATAAGAAAATTAAACTGCCTATGGATGTTCCCAGACATTGGAACACAATTACTCTCCTGGGGTAAAGTCTTTTCAATGAAATCAGGAAAGTAGGTGTAAATTCTCTAACATTTAAGATACTGAATGCCATGAGTTATGTATTTCACAGTTTTAGTTTAGTGGATAAAAGAAATGTTAGACGAAATTTCTAAAATACCATTTATATAATAATTAATGTAATTCACGACCACAATATTGTAATCTATCACATCTTTGCATATTGCATAGAGAAAATGAAGGAATACGATTCAAATACTGTGCTCTAAAATTGTGTTTACTTTCTAAAACAAAGATTCCGTACTACAAATAGAGCTTAAGCATGCAGCAGGTGACATTCCAATTTATACATTTAAATGTCTTGCATAACAGCAGTTCACACAAGTTAACATTTCTCTTGAGGTTTCATGTATATGTCTCATTTATGTTTCACAGATTGCAATTAACTTTTAATTTCTTCTTTCTCTTCTTGCTTTAGTGACACTGGAACTAAACCTCCTGAGAGTGGTATCTTTGGTTTTATGATTAATATTTCAGCACTTTTAGGTAGGTATACATTACTTGGCATAACACAGAAAAGAAATGTAAACTAACAATTATTGTCTGCTGTATTGGAGTCCATACAATGTTCTGCAGAAAAAGTACTCTATACTGAAGTGGTAATATGAGCTGGAAGGGATTCATATCCGGAGGGCCAGGCGCATGGGGAAGCACAGCCTTGGAGGCTCTTCTGTCTCTCAAGAGCATCTCATCAGTGCAAAGTAGTCAACGTAACTGGAAATAAAAAGAGGAAGAAAGATGGCATAATTAGTGTGCACCAACTTTATCTTTGATATAGAGAGACATTTGGTTAAAAAATGCTGCAGCAAGGTAAAACAGTATTGAAGCAACACTTGGCTTCCTCTGTGAAGATGCCTACTCCACTAAATTTCTGCTGACCTTGAATGAAGAGGTTTGGGAATTCCTATTCACTTCTAGGGGATGGAGGATGAAACAATGTGTAATGGTATATATAGAGGCTGTGAAGGCCTTCATGCAAGTTAAAATCCCATATTTAACCTTTTCAAAGAGTCTATTTCAGTCACACTGTCTGGTTGTATTGCATGTAACATCTCAGTACCTGAACAAAGTTAACATGATTTATTTTTCCAGCTGTAGATAGAATGAAACAATGTTTTGTGTTATCAATCTGAATTACAGCATTGTTTTTTTCTTGGAATCCAGTTTACTGCTTGTTATACCCTAATGAACTACGATCTTCTAATTTAGTAGAGGTATTTGTCAGGAGTGAACTGCATATTGGGGTCATGTGGGCTGCAATAAAATCTATGAGTAGTGGTTTGGAGACTCTATTATACTAAAGAAGAGCCAGAATTGGCCAAAAGCTTTTTGAATAATTTCTGACTGCACAAGTAGTTACATTTTTTTCAGTTTACACGCTGAAGAAATATATTAATTATTCAGGGTGTCCATAATTAAAGAGATGTAGTTTTAGGACAAGAATGTATATCAGAGCAGAATGAATTCTCCCACTTCTGCCTGTAACAGCTGTTCCTGATGTGGAATGCCAGTGCCTGGTATTTAATATGGTATTTAAATTAGTTTTTTCTTGAACTGATTTGTAGCAATGTGGAGTTTAGGATGTTAAGATTCAAAATTCAGGCAGTATTATTTATTGCATTACGCTTATAATTTCATTCTGTATATAAATGTGTTACAATGCGAGGTGTTGAAATGTAAGTGATATGGGAACATTGAAAAAAAATTTTTTTTTTTCAGGTGTAATTACAATGTATATCAGATATCTAATAATAAAGAAGCAAAATGAGTCATCACACTTTATTAGGTCTTCGTGCAACATGTTCTCGTTATGCATTGGATTGATGGGTTGTACTGGAATGGGCATAGTTGCAACTTTTCAGGTATGATTATAAATCTCATATCATAAATAAAACTAAAGTTGTTTTAGCAGTTAAAAAATCAAATAGATCAGAATGGTTAACGTTATCTCAGTGTGGATACTTGGCAAATGGAGTAAGAATGTCTTTTTAGTTCTGACATTTTCAATAGCTTTAAAATGACAGTTTTAGTTTATCCCTGTAAATTAGATTTTTAATTTATTTATTTTTATTTATTTTGCTTGTATAGCTATGTCAGTATGGCGTTTTGCTTGTTTTGTAACGTCTGTACTAGAAAACAGCTTAATATCATAAATTCTTCATCTGAGAATCAAATGAAGCTTACTTGGCAGATAGTTTGAGATGCTGCCTTGAAATCTGTGGAAAGTGATGAATTATTTCTTTTGAAGAATGGTCTGCTTTGGGGAACATTTTGGTAAAGACTGTTCTGTCATATAGTGACCTGGCAATATACAGAGAAATTGAAAATAAAGATTGTCAGGGCTTCTGCAGCCAATACAATTTTGCATGTCATTTGCATGGTATTTTCAGACAAAAACCTCTCTATCTTAGACTGGTATCTTGCTGTTTCTAGTTTTATCTCCAAGCATTGTGTGTGGATAGCAAACTCTACAGGCACTGCATACTATTCTGCTTTAAAATATCTGTACTCTTACTGGTTAGATTTGTATGTGGCCCAAAAAATGTCAGATGACGGGACAGTGTTGCTTGACTAAAATACACTCACCTTCAATTAGGAAAAGACAAATACGGCATACAAAATAATTTGGGAGGGTCAAGGAAGTAGAGATCTTGATCCTAAAGTTTCAAAAGAAGTTCACTGAGAGTAATAACATTACTTCTTATCTAATCTTTATTGGCTGTCATTGCCTGTTTGTAGGTTCCTTCCTCTCTTAATTTCTCCTTCACTTGCTTTGACTTTACTTTGCATGTTAGGTGCAGCTTGTAGGAAAGGTTCAGAACACAGTAAGGATCCTATCTAGCTAAGGATTTAATCTAGCAAATTTCTGAGCATGCTTAATTGCCCATGAAGATGGAAATGGTGGCTTGCAAGTGTCAGATCTTCTACCTGTATAGTGAACAGTACACTTAACCCCACTTACCAGCACAAGAACTGAGACATGAATAGGCTGTGAGACTTACTCAAGGTCAGATGGTTGCTTCAGGTCAGGAGATAAAAGAAAAGTTGGAATTTAAAGTTTTCTTTAACATTCAGCCCAGTCTCTCTAGCATGGAAAGTCTCTCTAGCATCATGCAGGAAATTCACATCCCTGTGTACAGTTTGGTTGTTTCTTAATGGTTATTTTTCCCTAGCAGGTGAGCTAGCTCTATACCCGAGTACTTTAGTAAAGCTGACTGACATTATTGGGCATCATTTTGTTTTCTCTCTCCCCTAGCAAAATATCTAGGTTGTTAAAAAGTCTTCAGTGTGAAATATTACTGGAAATACTTAAGGTTTGTTTTTACTAATACTAATCTAACACTACTTGTGATTAATATTTTAAGTGACATAATTAGTTGTAAGAAAAAATTTTTCAAGCATTTGCTTCAAGGTGAGGTATGATAGGCAGTATGGGGTTTTGGTGGTATTGCTTTCTGAACATTTTACTAAAATGAGAATATGGGTGGTAGAAAACTCTAGGACTGGGTTCTCTAAAAGCAAAAGAGTTTCTGAGAAAATAAGTAGTGATCATGAATGAGGTGTTTGTTCTCTGGTTTAAATAATAGAATGCCTGAAATGTAGGAATAAAAGACAGTGGAGGGACAGCTTTGAGAAGATAATTGGATATAGAAGGAAAAGCCTCGTAGGCCTTCATGAATAAGGCAAAACATAAACCCAGGTCTCAGCAGGTTTGCTTTTGCCAGTTAGACATTACACATAATTAAGGAGAAATTTCCCCATCTTTGACTAGGAAGCTTTGGAGCCTTACCACACCAGAGGCAGCAAGATTTCCCATGGTTCTATAGGTGTTATATGTAATTTTTGTTGTTGTTGTTGTTGTTATTTTTTGTATGTTTGTTTTTTCCTTAGGGAAGCTTTGGCTGTTTGATAGGAGCAAGAGTGAGAGCTCTTAGAAAAGTTCTGTATATTGTATACAGGGCTGAATGCAAAAGCCAGCAGTTAAGCTTACTTAATGCTTTCTGTACCAAATGCTGTCAGTTTTGCATGGAAGGCAAAAAATGGAACAGAAGAAAATGCAAGTATAGATGAGAGGCCACTGAAATACCTTTGTGAGAAACATGCTTTAAAATCTGTCAGAACTTAATACATCACAGAGAGACAGAGGGGAATAATAAGAAAGAAACACACAGGGGCAATAAAGCATATGAATATAATCACCATTCAAATAAAAAGAAATCAGTGGCTTCCTGACAGAAAAGATATTGAAATACATAATGAGAGAATATAGACATGTTTTCATGAATTGTTAAAATAGAACTGCAGTAGGTCAGATCATAGCACATATTTTGCTATGTTCTGATGACAGAGTAGAGCTTTAAAGCTAATTTATATCTCTGATACTGGATTCCAAGGTGTCATAACTTAGAATTCATATTTCTTTGAAACATTTAGAATACAATTTCTAGTGAATCTTCATCTGTTTTGTTACCAGATATTTAACTTGTGTGCGTTTTAAAGGAGAGAATCTTCCATAGTTAGGGTTTTACAAAAATATAGGCCACATGTAGTGATGATGAAATTTTAAACATTCTTTCATGTGTTGTGGAAGTTGAATAAAAGTGACTGGTGATGTGGGAAAGAGTTGGAGGGCTGAATAATTCAGGTGACTGATAGTGGAAGACCTTCATATCAAGAACTTATTTTAGGTAACGTTTTTTTTTTTTCCCCTTAAATATATAACTAATTTTCTGCTGACTCATTTCCTTGAGTCTTGTGGCTGACCACTGGAGGGTGGGGACAGAGCTGTAGTGGTCACAGTTTAGATCAGCTGCTATGAAAATCACCACTAGTTAGTTATTGTATGGCCACACAAATGCAGATTCACCTTTCAACATAGGAGGATTAAAATCTTTGGCAGAGTAAAGGGAAAAAGGAAGCATAGGAACCTTTTGAGAAAAACGCAAGCCTGGTCCTGCTTGTGAAAACAGTAGTTGATAATGACTAACTGTTGAAGAGCATTAAAACTGATCTATGCTTTTCTGTGTTCTAGCTTTTACCTGGTGTCTTTGGCCAAGGTTAATTTACCTCTCTGAGATACTCTTTCTCCTTTTTCTTTCATCTTCCCTGTGTAGACTGTTGTTAGAAGGGACAGTTTCCTGCTGCTTCTACATGCTGAGCATCTTCTCGGGGCTCACTGACTCCTACCACTGTAGGAATAGTAACAGCTAACCACTGTGTTGAATCTCTTTCCAGGAGCTGTCTGTTCCCAGCGTCCATGATATAGGAGCTTTGGTGGCATTTGGCTCTGGTGTTGTATACATAACACTTCAATCTATAATCTCTTACAAGTCCTGTCCACAATGGAACACGTACTTTGTGTGTCACATAAGGATGGCCATATCTGTAATATCATGCATTGCTTTCGTTCCCAGTATCCTTTACAGTGTATCTCACAGTTTTCCCTTTATGCCTTCTTGATCTTCCTTTTAAGTTAAACCATTGCTGATAAAGGATGAAATGAGGTTTCAGTCTTTACTTAGGACTCTCTTATATTTCTGCCATTATAATGCATATAGCATGTCAAAACAGTATTAATACCATAAAGATGAGCTTCAGGGTCATTCTAAAAAGCTGTAACTCTTCTTTCAGCAGTATATTTAAATCTAATGCTCTGGTGTTCTTTGTAGGATTATATGATAATTCAGAAAGGAAGGAACAACAGAAAGTCAGCCAGACCAACTTCCCAACCTCCTTCATTTTAGGGAGGGTATGGAGAAGGCCTGCAAAAACGGGGGCACCACTTCTGAAGTGAACCTAATTCACAGAAATACAAAATACAGTTGACATATACAAGATTTCCTTTTAAGCCGAAGTAGATACTTTGGATCATGTTTGTTGGTGCTTGACTTCATTAGATGCCTCTCCTAGATAAACACTCCACACACTGGCTTTTGCCATATCTTGCTGAAATTAGGGTCATCCCACTGATTTTATTGGACTCCAGGTGATGGGCCAGTGTCAAAAAATGGTTGCAACAGATCATCATATAAGTCATTCAGCTACAATCTGCTTTTGATTTCAGCAGCTGTGAAGAGGCTTATAAAGAGGACTGCAGTCCAGAGAGAAAATTATACAAATATATCAAAGGACCTATTGTGGACCAATGGAAACCAACCTCATTCCCCTTCCAACAATGCAGGGTTCTGCTACCATAGTCCTCGGTCATGAAAGTGATCTGAGCTTTGGAATGTCTATCCTTAGCCTCTGTACTTGGAAGAGCCCCCAGAAACCTTTATTCAGAAATATGTTTGAATTGCTATAAGTTCCCTTTAAATAATATATTTCATTTACTTGTCTTCTTAATACTTTGATGTGATATTCTGGTTGTTCAGGATCTTTTGTGTTAGAAAAGGGGGAAATTGAGTCGTTTTTTAAAAGTAGACATTTTCATTATTACTCATTAAACTTTTGTAGTTTCCTTTACACTGTTTTTTCCCCAGTGATTGTATTTGCTTCAAAAATTTCGATGACAAAAATTGATTGGACTCCAGGTGAAAAGGTAAAATCACATTAGGTAGCCAACTTACCCGGTATTTTATTATTTGGGGTATGCTGTTATGCTTATCTAAAAGTGTATAGCATTACTAACACATCAGAGACTTTAAATAGTACATTATTGAGAACAGAAGGTCACTGATTTGCAGAAAACTAGTTTACAGTTATTTCTTCATTAGAAAACTGTCTGTGGCTTGTTAAATTCATGGATGGGTACATCTTAAGAGAGTTAGACTTTCATTTTAACGAGGCACTTGAAACTTACCAGTAGAACAAAGTGTAAAAAAACAAACTTTCTGGAAATGAGTTGTTCTACTTCCCTTTGTGGTCACAATTCTTGAAGATGAACTTCACACATGGAACAAAGGTGGAACAATTTAATTCTGAAGTTTCTGTGTTGTTTTTTTTTTTTTTTACTACACTGTTTTTCTCAGCTTTTTCCACCGTTCCTTATTAATTAATTTTTATTACTACAGTAAACACTGGGGGTTTGAGCTAAAGCATACTGAAGTGAGTATCAAGTATGTTAATTAATTTCAGTCATCTCAGAATGATGGTTACGAAAGGCAAACTTAATTTTGGTACAAACTTTGCCACATGGAGGTATCAAAAAATCAAGTTAAGTAACACAGAGCATTTAGTCTGCTTGAAAAGTTTAATAAAAGCAAACTTGGTAAATGTACTTCAACAAAAGAGTGGTAAGGCATCTGTGAGATAACTCTTGGCAAGTTAGATGATCTTAGTAATACATACATCTTTTTTTGTTGTTGTTTGTTTGGGGGTTTTGTTTGTTTGCTTTTTTTTCCTCGAGACACAAGGATTAAAAATTATTTTTACTGGAAAATTTGTCATATTTGCTGATGGCATGTAAAGAAACACTTTTTATTCTGTTTGTGTCATGTTACATAGGTCTTTCTATGATGGTCTACTTAAAAACAAAAGTCTTGTCAGAAACTGTCATACAAGGTGGCCGTCCATTTAAAAACATTGTGAGAATTTTTTGTAAGGGATAGTATTGCCGAACTCAGTGACTCTGAGTAAAAAGTTTAAGAATATCAGCACTTTGATATCCTTCACATAAGAACATAATATTTTTCAGGTGAAGATTATATTCAAGCTATGTTTTGATCTAGTGCTAATCGTAGTTTCCTTGTACTGTTTTTCATAGTGGTGCACAAGACATTGTTTAATGGGATGTATACAGCCTTGATAAATATATTTACTGTTCTGTTAAAACTGAATCTGTATTAACTTTTATACAACGTGGTATTGGGATGATGAGTCATAAGTCTCAGTATATTTGTTGAATTTATAGAAGGAAACTGTTCTCTGTTTACTCATTCAAAAAAAAAATCTTTATAAAGACTTAACTACAAGTGATTTTACCTAAGAAATCAGATTTCATTTCCCTTTGAAATACAACAGCATAGCATGTTGTGACAATGTTAGTTATTCATTTTGTAAAACAAATGCAATGAATTCTCTAAGGGAAAAAACATACTTAATTTTACTGAGTATATATTGCTTATAAGATTGTTAGTTTTGTTATTGCTTTTATTTTTTCCTCGATGTTCTAGTAATATAGGCAGTATATATTTGAACGTCTTTACACGTTTGAATTTTACTGTTTAATTATTGTGGAGTTGGAACTTCTAAACAAGAGACCAGAATCCTATTAGATAAGCTTGGCACACATCTCCCCAAAACATCTATGATCTGATGCGTATGGATTCGTTTCTCAACTTATATGTTGTCTTTTAAGGATCAACTTTTTCAGAGCCTCAGAGCCCTAAGCTCTTATGCCTATTTTAATAGCATTACAGTTATGTTGTTTAGCTGTTTTGTTTGTTTGTTTGTTTGTTTGTTTTCCTGAAAATTTATTTTATGTCTCATCCCATCAGGATTATACTTATCATTTCATGAGTGCGATCTGTGAATGGACAGTGGCCTTTGGTTTTATCTTCTTTTTTTTAACGTTCATTAGAGATTTTCAGGTTGGTATCTGCATATTTTAGCAGACTGAAAACGATGAATTCTGTAACAATAAATACAATAGAAAATTATTCTTTATCTGAGCTAAAAATGCCAAAGATATTAAAAAAATCAGTCAAAGAACTGAATTCTGTCTACCTAATGAATATTTTTTCCTCTATGTTTTAAAACATAAAAATCAGTGTTACAAATCAGTTTAGCAGATGTTTGGTCTGGAAAATGATTCAATAAATGAGTATCTTTTTTTTAATTTAACACCATTTCTCTAGAAAGAGCCCCTTTAAAAATGTTATATTACCAAAATAAATGCTGCAACTAAAACTGCATTTCTTTCTACCTAAGGGATTTTATATGGTAATGCACTGTATTTCAACTATAGCTGTGTCATTTCTTTCAAAAAATTAGACATTTTGGTATGTGTTCCCTCACAATGTGAAGAATATAAAATTCTTTTTGAAAAGTATTAACATGAAAACCTGGTTCAGGTAGGTGGAACAGTGTTACAGTTTGATTTCTGGTGATGTATCAAATCTGACTTTAAGGAAGAGAAAATGCTAGATTAGTTAAAAAGAAAATACTTCTTTATGACTTAAACTTAGTTTCTTAAGCTTTCCCTCCTCAAATTTTGGTTTACCTAATACGTTCTACCTGCAGATTTTCATGGGTTTTTGGCTTAGTGCAGGGATACAAAATGCTAAAAATATAAATGTATGAGACTTAATTTCAGCAAAAGAACTTTACCCTTCTCAGACTTAAAGATATTTGTTTTCCCCAAAACCTACCTGCATCTTTGCAAGACTCAAGGAGAAGGCTTAAGGTGGCAAAGACTGAGAAATGCTGCTTTCTACCATAACCACAAAGATGAACTAAGTCATTTGTAATGAGAGGGGATATCATACCCAATACGTAGGTCTTTCCCAAATACCATTGCCTCACTCAAGTCTCAGAAGGACAACATTTATCAATCCAAGCATTTGCATAACTGTAGAACTAATTGGGATCACGTATGTGAGCCTACTGGTGCTGTGATAAATTGCTCGAAACCACAGCCAGAACTGATGGAGGTCAGGAAAGGGGGAGAACAGTGAGAGCCCCTTAAGTCCTCTGCCATAAAACTGAAACTTGACATGAGATCATGTAAAACTTTGTAATTAGCATACTTGCTTCTTCTTAGAAGCTCAGAATGGGAGTAGTGAATACATGCAGAATCTGTATGTAATTTTAATGAGCATATACAGGAATCAGTTTTCAACTAAGGACTCAGAGTTCACATATTTTGCTAGCTGATATCTAACATCTTTGCATGCATTTACTTTTGACTAATAATACTGAGTAGACAGACCATGGCTGAAGGGTTGACCAATATTAAAATGAAAGGTAGATTTGGCAGGAAATAAATAAAATAAATAAAATAAAAATTGTACAGTGAATTATCTTAAAAGCCTATAATTGCCTTCCAAAACTAACACAAATATTCAAGTACCATTCAGACTTGCATGTGTCATTTAATTTACCATTTGTCTTTTGTTGTATTTACTGCCTGCCCATCACACTTCAATGACTAAATATCTGATGGTATCTGTGTCATCACCAATCTCTTACCTTGGAGATAAATATTGGCAGACAGTACTGTAGTGCTTAGAATAACTAAATTAGTTGATGGGTTTGCTTCAAATCACAGAACTCAAACTGTTTAACATTGAAAGTTAAACTTCTATATAAATAGAATGAATGTAATAAATAAGAGAAAGCAATAGAACTAAACTAAATAGGAAATGCATACACTTTAATTTACAGGCTATAGAATAGTATGAAATCTGATCTCAGTTTTTCACAGTGACAAAGATTTTTTAAATTCTATTGTCTTTTTCTTTTAATCACTGCTCACAGAAAACCAAACACCTAATTTTAAAAGAAAAAGAATCCTTTCTTATTTTTCAAAGTTTCTCACAGTATGTATTTCACTTAGAAATGCTTTTTGTTGTTGTTACATCTCTTTGTATTCCTTGTATATCTCAGAACTTAATTTATCTTAAGCTGATCTTGTTTTATTTTTCTTTTAGAGAGTTTCATTAAGGATATCAACAGAGATACATGAAGACTCCTGATAGAGAAGAAAATTGTATTTTATATTGAAGAATATTCTAAGTTTCTTTTTCCTTGTGGAAAATGTTGCAGAGGAACAGGGATTATAAATTTTATAAAGAAACCATGCCATTAATTCTGCAACACCTATAACGGCATCTACCAAAATATTTTAAATACTAGCAGCAATATATTTTTTCTTTCAAAATTTTGTTATTTTAATACTGTGTCATATATTAAAAATACTGCAATAGAGGGAGGTAATCTATAGCAGCACTTCAAGGTCATTAAAAATGTGGGCCTTCTCAGCTCTTCCCTTTTGGACATGGCCATATATAGATATATATATGTGTTTGTTATAGTCTGCTAAGTAACATTAGTTTTAAACTTGAGAAAGTACAATCTGCAATTAGTTTGGAATGTCTAAAGCATTAGACAACACTAAAGTTGAATTTCGGCTTTTAAGTTGCAAGAACTGTGGAGGAAGATGTGAGCAGAAGTTGGCATCTTTGTTTCAAGACTTGAGATTTGCAGTTAGTGGGTTGGAATACTATGCTACAGATTTATGATTGTGGACACTATACAAATATAAATCCTAGAAGTTTAAACTACTGCTTGAAAAATGTTTTCAAATCATCACTGCCATATATGTTGTAAAAGTCTACTCCCTTTTTTCCCTTTTATGCATTGCTGACCATGGGAAGCTTAAAACTGTTGTGAAATAGAAAGGAAATTTACATTTATGCAGGATCTGCTAAAGAGAAGTCTTACTGGCATCTGGTTAATACAGAGCAGAAGTTTTCAAGTTTGTGTTTTAACCTACAATGATGGAACTAAGAGGTCTCCAAAAAGTCACCCAGAGTGAATGGAAAACAAGAAGAGACACCAGTAGTTTTCAGATATTCAGTTATACATGTACGAGTATTATATAGAGAAAAAGGAAAAAAAAAAAAAAAAAAAAAAAAAAAAAAGAATAGTGGACAGTTTCTGTGGTTAAGGTATAGCATAGTTACTGCTATAAATGCACTTCTGCAGTGAAACTGTAACTGAAAAGTCATACATTACAAGTACCTGGAGGCAAAATGGTCTTTTATGGACTGATTCACTACCTCCATTTAATGCATTAACCACTTGCCTATCAATCAAGTTCTGTGAAAATCAAATTTGCCATTTACAGTTTATGCAGAAACATTCATGATTGTGAATTGCTAATTTTCCATGAGATAAAAGAAATGTTTCTTTTGGAAAGTGATGTCTTAAGACTAGTCTTCTGTTGGTATTTCCTTTAAGGTGTATTTTAAACTGTACTGAATTCAACTGCTTCACAACTTAAAGAGTCCATGTTTTCTTTGTGTTCTCCAAATAAAAATAGTAAAAGTTTTCTACTGGCATACTTTCTTTCTGCGTTATTCACGTAATCCTGCAGAAGTTATGACCATATTGAAAATACGATCATATTGAAAATAAAATCTACTGTAGACTAGATGTAAGGCTTTTGTAGATTGTGTTCTGCAAGGAACACACATTCTCTACAGAAGTACTCACAAGAAAAATGTATACCAACCATAAAAACTGACATCATGTTATTTTTGAAGGCCATGTTAGCAAATACTTTAGTTTGAGAAAGCTAGGAATAAAGAGATGAAGAACAATATGCAATACAATAAAGTATAAGAAGCTTGAAGTTGTTATTTCAAATGATATCAGTTTTCAGCTCATCAACTTACAAAACTCTTTATATGGTAAAAGAAATCATGTTAACCTGAAGTTCAGCCTTAACCAATATTTAGTGTGTTTTTACAGTGAATCCATGTACACTCACACAAGAAAACAATTATTTGTGATGTTCTGATTCAAGCAAGAATCACTGCAATGTTTCACAAGTTTTTATGGCACTGAGGGAGTAAACACTGAAGAAAATATTAAATCATTCCCAAATCATGGCTTCTGAAATGAGTTCACATTTCATCTCTTAGTACCCCATCCTCCTCAAAATAGTCTTATCCAGCCTGTCAACTTTATAGTGCTTACAGTATCCTAAAGAGAAAACAAACAAACAAACCATTTCTTCAGACTAAGTGGATAAATAAAAATAATCTTGTTTGCTAAAATCAATCTTTTAATTCCATTATAAAGAACTAATGTAGCTTAAATAAATCTTTCCCATTTTTCTGAGCTTTGTCATACTACATTATTATATGACTTACAGTCATGACCAAACGAATACATCACCAAGAACTTGCTCATTTAATTAATTAGGCCAAAATATGTCAACATGCAGTTTCAGAAATGGATAGTCACCTTTTCATTTGTGCAGTGAACAGCTATTGAACACTCTTTGATTATTCTCTGGCTCCAGGCATCTTTTCATTCAAGATCTTAAGTATTTTTTCAGTTCCGATGTAAGCTGACATGTTGTAAGCAATTCAAAAATTTTTCTTCTACCAAATTTTGTCATTTTATCTGTGGATGATTCTTGTGAAATAATGCTATTTGTTACAAACAGGTTAATACAGGTAATTGTAGAAAGGTTTGGGTTGGAAGGGACCTTAAAGCCCACCTAGTTCCAACCCCCCCTGCCATGGGCAGGGACACCTCCCACCAACCCAGGTTGCCCGAAGCCCCATCCAGCCTGGTCGTGAACACCTCCAGGGATGGGGCATCCACAGCTTTTCTGAGCAGCCTGTGCCTCACCGCCCTCTGAGTAAAGAATTTCTTCCTTAATGTCTAATATAAATCTTTAACCTCGGTTCTCTTCCAGAACTCTTCTCTGCTTAACACTCTGAATTAAAAGTGAGTATTTCTTCTCTTTTAGCTTTTACCTTGCAGCTCTAAAAAGATATTTTTCACACAGCTCATCCTATTTTCAGCTGGACATCTGCCAAGGCTCTTCAAGGAGATTTGTTATCTCCTGTCAAAAAGTTTTCAGAGACTTTTGCTAAGGCTTCCACCAGCCTCCCTCAGATGGAACTGGTTTGTTAGATCAGTTCCCAGATGTACCCCTTACACAGTGTATTGAACCTCTGCAACAAAATAAACTGGTACTCCTGTATGGCAAGCATGCGTTAAAAATTGCTCCATGCAAGCCGTTTCCTACCCTGGGTTACAATGAGAAAACCACCTGGAAGTAATACCATCTTGGACCAGGCAGAGTCTCAAGCATGAAAATCCAAGTGCATGTATTAGTACAGTTCAGAACAATTTAAAAAAACTTGAAAAGAAAAAAAAAAGGAAAAAAAGAAAAAGAAAAAAGAAAAAGAAAAAAGAAAAAAAAAGAAAA